>OZ030017.1:32897918-34097918 GCA_964023405.1 Apodemus agrarius | reverse complement strand
AACAGACAAAAATGGCGGAATCATTTCAGCAGATGCAGGAAACATAATGAAAAATTCAGCATGTCTTCTATTAAAACCATTCAACACATTAGCTATAGAAGAAATGTAACAACACAATGAAGGCCAGCTGTAACAAACTCAAAGGCAATCTGCTAGATGAGAAAACTGGAAGTCACTTCTAAGATCTGGACGAAGTGCACTAACTCTTGCCAGTTTTACCCTATACAGGACTAAAATTCTTAGCTAAAAAAATTAGGTAAAATAATCCAGATAATACAAAGGGAATAGGGGTTAAATTGTTCCTATTTACATGCTGTGTGATTTTAAAAGCTAGAAATTCTAGATATCACCAAAACACTTAAGATGAATAAAAGAACTTCATGAGGTTCCAGAATCATATTCAGCATAAAAATTATATTCTCTTTTTTTGTTGAGTTGCCAAATTTACTAAAATATTTAAGATGCTATGTCTTTCATATAATCTTTTAAAATCTGTTATGTTTTCTCTATATTGTCTTTTGATGCCCAATGACTTCACATAAACAAAAATAATTTCATATAAATACTCATCACATTCTTTACAAGACCTTACTGGTCCAGTAATTCAAACGTGCCTCAAATGATAACTGGAGAGAGTCACAACTATATCACTGACCTCTAGTCTTACATGAAAAAATATGAAATATTAATACATTCTGTAATGTGTGATTAATTAGGACTATTTCAAAACTATTATGCCAAGTCAAAGAAGCCATATATGAAAGACAGTATTTTTATAATTTTATTTCTATTACTGTCTCAAAAAATTAAAAAAAATTAAAAAAACAAAAACCAAATAAAAAGGCAAATTAGTGGTTTCCAGGGGCTAGAAACAAAGTAACTTCTTAGATAATAACTTTTAAGAGCGATGATTTCTCAACAATGTTAACATATATGCTTGTAAATGACTAATTCCATTATGGACATTTTCCCTAGTTCTTAAAAGTTTCTTATAAAGTTTTGTAACTTGTCAGATGTGACAGAGTAACATAGTAGAAGTAAACAGCCTGCATCAGATATCAGCACTGTCATTCACAGTCAAGTGACACAAGCAAGTGGCTTGTGTTCTCTGTGCCTTATGTTCACTCATAAAGCCAAGTTAATAAACACATGAGTGCAATTAAAATCCAATGAAATCAATTGATGGATTATAAACACAAGGATGCCTCACATGTAGTGAACAATAATTACTAGTCAATATTATATTGCTGTCAAAATTATATAAATAGAAATAAAAAACAATTTTAAGATTTTTTTCAAATATGATATTAATATAGAAATATTGTTGGCTACAAAGATGGATTAGCTGTTGAGACTACTTGCTACTCTTGCTTGGGATCACCCACTATCCACTTCAGATAGCTCAGAACCACAACCATCTAGGACTCCAGCTCCAGGGATCTGACACCTCCTCCCAGCCTCCATGGTCATACACATGTGTGTACATTCATAAATAAATAAAAACAAAATAAAAATCCTTTAAAAGGAAAAGAGAAATTTGCTGTTAGCAAACCCCATACAGAAGCAATTCTTTATTAATCTAAGACCTGTCATTCTAGCCCTAGTGGCAATAAAAAAAAAAGTGTCATGCCCACAGCCAGATGATAGAAGAGACTTTTGAGCATTTCTCCACAGCATTTGTGTAGTAAATAGAAAAGACAGTGTGCTCTTTCAGAAGTGAGCGGTAAAGAATATAGCACAACAAAAGCAGGTTAGACCTGCAAAGCATCAGAGATAAGCAGAACACTATCACTGAAACTCTAAAAATATTTCAGAGTTTGAAACTTCTCATTAAATACTTCAGAAAAACCTGAAATCAAGTAGGAAGCAAACCAGCACAATACTGCTAGATTTAAACAGCTGCGTGAGTAGCACTAGGGCGTGGGCAACAAAACAAGAACCAAATGAACCAAATATCCTTCTGCATGTTAAAAACTCTAACATAAATGTGTCAGAGACTAGGAATAACATCACTCAACCTCTCTGCGTGAGACCGCGTACACACACACCATTTCTGAAGATTCTAAGAAAGTGTCTGTTTAAATGGACTAACGGAATACATCAACTTCTTACCCTCTTCTGCTTCATCCTCCTGGGGTGACATTGGGCCCCCTGCACTAGTAGGGGTGACTGGCTCCTCCTTGTCAGATTCTCTCTGCAGACTCACCACTTCATAGATCGCATCTCCAGCACTGCTATGGCCTTTTCCCTCAGACTGAAACAATAAAATCATATATTTGAATATTAGAAATACAAAGAGAATAAAATTGTATAGCAATTATAGTTCATTAAAATCAGCTAAAATGAAAAGCAACATTTATCTAGACCATATCTGAATATGAGAGGGTTTTTTTTTTTAATACATTGTCCTTGGCATATTTTAAGTGATGATTTCTCTACTATTTTTTTTTCCACTGCTGGGAATGTATACATGCTGAGAATCATCTAGCATTATATTAACAAATTCAACTTACTACACATTTTGACACAATCCAATTTTTCTTCAAGACTTCACAAGTTTTAGGGCAGACAAGAGATGCTTGATTCATTACTGGTTTTCGCATAGTTAGAAGTACCAGCTAGACTGGCCAGCTAGCATCCTGACCTCCATGTGGCCACCTTCTTTTCTGAGTCTAGACTTAGGATCTGAACTCAGGTCTACATGCTTGTCCAGAAAGCACACTACCAACTGCACCATGGCAGTACACATCTGTACCCCTAGCACTTGGAAAGTAGACATAGGGAACCAGGAGTTCAAGGTCATCTTCAGCTACATAGCAAGCTCATTAGTTCATTATGGGATCCTGTTTTTAAAAAAATACAAAGAGGAATGTTTGATCTTACATTTCAAACTGAATTAAAATGAAAATGTAGCAAAACACACTAGTGAGTAACATCTACACACAGAATACAGGGATATATACTACAGTTAATAAAAACTATTAATACAAAAAAATATTAACTATATACTAGCAAATCTTGAATGTGATTGAATGTAGAGCACTTGCCTAACATGCTCTAGGCCCAGAGATCTATTTGCAGCGACACACAACAATATACCTACATTAGCAAATCAAAATCAGCATCTTAGAAGTCTACTTTAAAAAAACTGTCATCAACAATCTGACTCAGCTGTGGATGTTAATGCAATGCTAGTGACCAGTTGGGCAAATGAATCCTTTGTTACAACAGTGGCAAGAAAGTGGTTATCAGGGTAACCAATCACTTTCTAATTATATTTGTTGCCTGGTCCCACAAACCTGGTCAAAGGTTCACAGATGAGGTAAGTATAGATCACAGTGATAAAGCTATTGTATTGCTAAATGGACATGGACTTGGCTATAAAACTGCTTTCTCAATAACTAACTCACAAATTAGTGCTACTATCTATCAGTTATGGTAATGATACCTTTATGCCTCAATCATCAGTAACTTAAGAGTCTCATTAAGTGTTTAAAGTACTGACAATAAATGACTTTTGAATGCCCATCTATAAATGAGAAAACTATATCATCCATCCAAGGCTCAGGAACAACATGGAATAAAGGACAGAAAACATTTGAGAGCCAGGGTTAGAGGATGGAGTGAAACACTGACTTTTGGGCATTACATAGCATAGTACCCTGGAACTCATAGAAGCTGTCACCACCTGCACAGACCTAACAGAGAAATATTCTGTGAGAGAAGGTAAGGAGACCACATCCCTGAGGACTTATATGCAGTTAAAGATTGATGGTGAGGGAGATGTTCTCACCAATGGTTTAGTAAACAGTGAGGTGTCATATATCTGTAAACAACTCAAGTGAAGGAGGGGCTAGCAGAGAAGAAACGGATTAATAAAAGTAGGAAGAGGACAAAAGAGGATAACAGGAGGATACGATTATGATCAAAATGGCCTATGTACATGCATGAAAATGTCATATTGAAACTATTGTTTATGCCAATACACATACTATTAATATTATATAATAATCACACACTAGAATTCTTACATGATGATTAAATGGTTAAAATCATAGTTATACACATAAATGTATTAAGCAAATCTATCTCTTTATATATAAATATATTAATCATAATTAAATATATTATAAATCAAATACATAAAAGTCAAATCACTGGGCGGTAGTGGCTCACGCCTTTAATCCCAGCACTTGGAAGGCAGAAGTAGGCGGATTTCTGAGTTCAAGGCTAGCCTGGTCTACAGAGTGAGTTCCAGGACAGCCAGGGCTACACAGAGAAACCACGTCTCAAAAAAAAAAAAAAAAAAGTCAAATCACTATTATACATATATAATATTATATATAAATATATATAATATGAATAAAATGGTACATAACAACCAATGAAAATTGTCTGGGGAATGCAAAGCTAGTTCAACATTGGAAGGAGGAAAAAGGTCAACACAGTCCATAATATTAATAGATTAAAAAGGAAAGACTCCAGGATCTCATCAATTGATGCAAAACATGTCAACTCATAATTCATTCGTGTTTTTTTAAAAAAAAAAAAAAAACCTTCAACAAACTAGGAAGCTAATGAAGTCTTCACATCCTATTAACGAGAACTAGTAAAAGGCCTAAAACTAACTTTAACATTAATGCTAAGGCATTGAGTGCTTTCCTATGAGTTGGAAAACAAAACAACAATGTTCATTATTCACCACTCCTAGTCTGAATCTGGAGAAAAAGTCCTGGCCAGGACTTCATTTCCAAGACAAGAAAATGTACACAAAGAGGATGTAAACATTGTAATTACCTTTCTTAGGCATTAACAAATCTTTTCCACAAAAGGTCATACAGGAACCATCTTAGGCTATGCAAGCCAGATGGTGTCAGTTGCAACTACTATACTCTGCTGCTATACCAGAAAAGTATTACAACTGCAGTAAAATACTTCACCTGTACTCAGTTTGCCAAGACTTGAGGAATAGTTCTGAGGAAGGTGTTTTGAGAGTGGGGGCAGGGGGAGTCAAATTGTGGGTTACAAGCTTATGGCCTATGTTCTGCTTGAGACTGCTCTTTCTCTGTTCTGTTCCAGACAGCTTTCCTTGCAATTCTTTTATTTATTTATTTATTGGTTTGTTTTTTTGGTTTTTTTTTTTTTCCAGACAGGGTTTCTCTGTGTAGCTCCAGCTGTCCTGGAACTCACTCTGTAGACCAGGCTGGCCTCGAACTCAGAAATCCGCCTGCCTCTGCCTCCCAAGTGCTGGGATTAAAGGCCTGCGCCACCACCGCCTGGCTTTTCCTTGCAATTCTAACAAACTCTCTGGAGTATTCATCTCTTGCAGATCAAAAAGCCCACTCTTTTATGTACATATCAATTCAGTCATTACTCCAGGTTCCCTTTTGATTATTCCAGGAATCAGCATCCCAAGACCTCAGGGCCTAGATTCTTAGAATGAGACAGTAAGCACATTTTTTTTAACAATGCAAATGAATTCAGAGATCTGCTCGCCTTTGTATGCACAGACAATGAGCTAGCTGGGTGGGATTCCCACCACTAATGTCCCTAAACTAGCTTTGTCCAGGGAAGACTTCTTTTAGATCTACAAAGCTCCTTATACAATTCATATTGCATCCTTATATTTTGCATAGTTGAGAAATTATATATTCTTGAATTCAATGTTTTCAGAGATCTTTTCTACAGGGATACGGGCTGTCCTGAAGGTCTCAGCATCTGTCCTGAAGGTCTAAATGGTCTTTACAATTTTGCTGAGACATAGACACACCTTTGACTCCTGGATTCTTGTGCTTCTAGTTATCAGAGAATCATTCATTAACCTTGGCAGGGAGAACATTCCCTATTACTTTGGCAGGGAGAATATTTCCTGAAGGAGGAACATGAAGTAAAATATTTTTTTATACAAACAAGCCTCACGCCCATAGTAACCATTGACACTCTGGAGGCCTACACCCTCCAGGGCAGGAACCAAGTCCATGACCAGGCCCAACGTGGCTGGGTTAACTATACAAATATACTCTCTTGAACCTAAATATTGCACTTAGCAACTAAGATTCAAATAAAGTACTTTTAGTAACAAGATTTTATTTTCAATATTTATTTTTAAACAACTAAAAATCTGTATTTATGAAATAAACTGTCAGATTCATATTAAAATTTATATATCAAAAATAGCTTGACTTACAAAGATTCATTACAGTTATGCAAACTAATTCCAAGAGCTTTTACAATATAATAGACTATCATCAAATACAAAAGACAATATGGTGATATCTCTATTAATACATACATCTTCAGAAGCCATAGATCATAACACTGTTTATGACAAGGACACCAGAGTAAGGATTTCTTCACATTTAAACATTAATATCTTTGGTCATGATCTTGAGGATAGGATCCAGGAAGTAAGATTTGTTTTCAAAGGATCACAGCAAATCTGGTGCAAAGTGGAACTGTGAACTATTGTATCTACAAACCAGGTTCTTAATTTGTAAGTCACCATCCTTCAGAGAACCATGTTACTGAATGCATAAGTCATACTTAGACAATACTGAAAGATTTCCAAACACACAATAACCAAAACTTAACTGAAAATCACCCATGCAATGAATCCCTTGTTTTTCTGGCAGCAACCCTGACCCCCATTCCACCAGGTGACTTCACTGGAGCCCTGACTCTAAGTACAGCTTGTGCACTCTGCCCTGCACAACTCTCATGTCACACAACACCAACTGAAAGACACTTGGAAACACAAAGGCTCAGATTTGTGAAAGATGGATCTTAGGAACAGCATTTGTATTACACATATGTTTAGAATCGGAGTTTACAAAAAACAAAGTTTTTTTTCACATTTTCCTATCATTCTTTAGTATGTTAGTATATCAAGTTAATACACTTTAGATTATATTGTTTTACAACACTTCATTTTAAATATAGTCTTTGAGTTAATGATTGAGTTTCATTTAAAAAAAACAATTTATTTTAGTATCAGAATTTCCATCAATTTTTAAAGTGGCATTAACTGTGCTTTGGCCATTTTGTACTTTATAATGCAAAAGATAACATTCTCAATATTAATCATAAAACCAAAATACCAATCAATTTTGGAAATTTTGAAGATGTTCCACATTCTTAAGTATCAAGATTTTCTATTGATTATGTAAAGGCGAATAAGCACATGAATCTCATTAACATGTAAACTGTTTATTTACAAATTACAGAGAACTGTTATATAATAAATTTATGAATGATTTATCAGCAAATGCTTTATTTCTGTATTAATTTTATGTATATACATACCTAATTTAATATAAAAATTTTTCATACAAAAAAGGAACCCTGGGTGGGAAAAGGTTAAGAAACTGGGATATATAAGATATTTTGTTTTTTAACAAAATTGTGCCTATAAATTATGCAAGAGAATTTGTTTCGAGACAGGCTTAATTTGCCTCTGCACAAGACAAACAAGAATGAAAACCTAAGCAGAAGTGCACATCAGAAAAGCTAACAAAATGACATTCTATATTTTATTTTCCCACAATAAGTACTCTATAATTTTAATTTTCATCTTTCTGCAGAAAAAATAATTATCATTATTATTCAATTTCTCTTGGTTATTTACTGATTGAGTATATTTATTTTTAAAGGTACAAATTGAAAAGCATCTTCAATAGTAAATTTCATTCTATGCATTTTAACATTTCTATTAAACAAAAATTCAGAGAAAGTAATGTTTCATTATGACATTTTAACATATGCCATCACAGTTTGTTCTTATTCATTTCCCTCTTTTTATTTTCTATATTGTTTGTTTACATTCCAAACACTTTCCCTTTCCCAGTTCCCACTTCTCCATATATCCCATAAGTCCTCTTCCCTCTGCCCATTCCCGAATAACACACACACACACACACACACACACACACACACACTTCTTTGTTCTGGTACTCCCCTACAATACTGGATCAAGTCTTTTAGGGACCAGGGCCCTCTCTTTCCTTCTTCTTGGGAATCATATAATTTGGTAATTGTTCCTTGAGTATTCAGAGGTTCTGGGCTAATTAATATCCACTTATCAATGATTGCATTTCATGTCTATTCTTTTGTGACAGGGTTAGCTCACTTAGGATGATATTTTCCAGTTCCAACCATTTGCCTACAAATTTCATGAATTCATTGTTTTTAATTGTTGAATAGTATTCCATTGTATAAATATACCACATTTTCTGTATCCATTCCTCCTTTGAGGGATATCTGGGCTCCTTCCAACTTTTGGCTATTATAAACAAGGCTGCTATGAACATTGTGGAGCATGTGTCTTTATTGTATGCAGGGGAATCCTCTGGGTATATGCCCAGGAGCGGTATGACAGGGTCCTCTGGAAGTGACATGCCCAATTTTCTGAGGAACCACCAAACTGATTGCCAGAGCGGAGGAGTGTTCCTCTTTCTCCACATCCTCGCCAGCACCTGTTGTCTCTTGAGTTTTTAATCTTAGCCATTCTGACTGGTATGAGGTGGAATCTCAGGGTTGTTTTGATTTGCATTTCCCTGATGACTAATGATGTTGAACATCTCTTAAGGTGTTTCTCGGCCATTCGAATTTCTTCTGGTGAAAATTCTTTGTTTAGCTCTGTACCCCATTTTTGGTAGGGTTATTTGGTTCTTTGGGGTCTAACTTCTTGAGTTCTTTGGATATATTGGATATTAGCCTCTGTCGGATGTGGGGTTGGTGAAGATTTTTTCCCACTTTGTTGGTTGCTGTTTTGTCCTTCTGACAGTGTCCTTTGTCTTACAGAAACTTTGTGATTTTAAGAGGTCCCATTTGTCAACTCTTGATCTTAGAGCGTAAGGTATTGGTGTTCTGTTCAGGAACTTTCCCCCTGTGCCCATGTCCTCCTGGATCTTCCCCAGTTTCTTTTCTATTAGTTTCAGTGTGTCTGGTTTCATGTGGAGGTCCTTGATCCATTTGGAGTTGATCTTAGTACAAGGAGGTAAGAGTGGATCAATTCGCATACTTCTGCATGTTGACCTCCAGCTGAACCAGAACCATTTGTTGAAGAGGCTTTTTTCCACTGGATGGTTGCAGCTCCCAAGAGATCATAATTCTGTGGGTTCATTTCTGGGTCTTCAATTCTATTGCATTGATCTACTTGCCTGTTGCTGTACCAATACCATGCAGTTTTTTAACACAATTGCTCTGTAGTACTGCTTGAGGTCAGGGATATTGATTCCCCAAGAAGTTCTTTTATTGTTGAGAATAGTTTTAGCTATCCTGGGTTTTTTGCTATTCCAGATGAAATTGAGAACTGCTCTTTCTAAATCTATGAAGAAGTGATTTGGGATTTTGACGGGGATTGCATTGAATCTGTATATTGCTTTTGGCAAGATGGCCATTTTTACTATATTGATCCTGCCAACCCAAGAGCATGAAATGTTTTTCCATCTTCTGAGGTCTTCAATTTCTTTCTTCAAGGACTTGAAGTTCCTGTCATACAGATCTTTCACATGTTTGTTTAGAGTCACAAGATACTTTATATTGTTTGTGGCTATTGTGAAGGGTGTTATTTCCCTAACTTCTTTCTCAGCCTGCTTATCCTTTGAGTATAGGAAGGCTACTGATTTGCTTGAGTTGATTTTATAACCAGCCACTTTGCTGAAGTTGTTTATCAGCTGTAGGAGTTCTCTGGTGGAGTTTTTTGAGTCACTTAAGTATACTAAAATATCATATGCAAATAGAGATAGTTTGACTTCTTCCTTTCCAATTTGTATCCCTTTGACTTCCTTATGTTGTTTAATTGCTCTTGATAGAACTTCAAGTACTATATTGAAAAGATATGGAGAGAAAGGGCAGCCTTGTCTAGTCCCAGATTTTAGTGGAATTGCTTCAAGTTTCTCTCCATTTATTTTGATGTTGGCTACTGGTTTGCTGTATATTGCTTTTACTATGTTTAGGTGTGGGCCTTGAATTCCTGTTCTTTCCAGGACTTATAGCATGAAAGGATGCTGAATTTTGTCAAATGCTTTTTCAGCATCTAATGAAATGACCATGTGGTTTTTTTCTTTGAGTTTGTTTATGTAGTGAATTGCATTGATGGATTTCTGTATATTGAACCATCCCTGCATCCCTGGAATGAAGTCAACATGATCATGGTGGATCTTCGTTTTGATGTGTTCTTGGATTCGGTTGGCAAGAATTTTATTTAGTATTTTTGCATCGATATTCTGAAGTTTTCTTTCTTTGTTGGATTTTTGTGTAGTTTTGGTCTCAGTGTAATTGTGGCTTCGTAGAATGAGTTGGGTAGTGTTCCTTCTGTTTCTATTTTAGTGGAATAGTTTGAAGAGTATTGGTGTTAGGTTTTCTTTGAAGGCCTGATAGAATTCTGCACTAAAACCTTCTGGTCCCGTACTTTTTTTGGTTGGAAGACTTTCTATGACCCCTTCTATTTCTTTAGGGACTATGGGACTGTTTAGCTGATCTATTTGATCCTCATTTAATTTTGGTATTTGTTATCTGTCTAGGAAAGTGTCCATTTCCTCCAGTTGTGTTGAGTAAAGGCCTTTGTAGTAAGATGTGATGATTTTTTTAATTTTCTCAGGTTCTGTTGTTATATCTCCCTTTTCATTTCTAATTTTTTTAATTTGGATACTGTCTCTGTGCCCTTTGGTTAGTCTGGCTAAGGGTTTATCTATCTTGTTGATTTTCTCAAAGAACCAGCTCCTCGTTTTGTTGATTTTTTGTATGGTTCTCTTTGTTTCTACTTGATTGATTTCAGCCCTAAGTTTGATTTCCTGTCTTCTACTCCTCCTTGGTGAATTACCTTCTTTTTGTTCCAGGGCTTTCAGGTGTGCCATTAAGCTGCTAGTGTATGCTTTCTCCAGTTTCATTTTGGAGGCACTCAGGGCTATGAGTTTTCCTCTTAGAACTGCTTTCATTGTGTCCCGTAGATTTGGGTAAGCTGTACCTTCATTTTCATTGAATTCTAAAAAGTCTTTGATTTCTTTATTTCTTCCTTGACCAAGGTATCATTGACTATTGTTCAGTTTCCATGTGTATGTGGTTTTTCTGTTATTTTTGTTGCTACTGAAGACCACTTTTACTACATAGTAATCTGATAGGAGGCATGGGACACTATTTCGATCTTCTTATATTTGTTGAGATCTGTCTTGTGACCAATTATATGGTCAATTTTGGAGAAGGTACCATGAGGTGCTCAGAAAAAGGTATATTCTTTTGCTTTAGGATGAAATGTTGTGTGTGTGTGTGTGTGTGTGTGTGTGTGTGTGTTAAATCCTATTGGTCTAAAGCTTCAATTAGTTTCACTGTGTCCCTGTTTAGTTTCTGTTGTCCTGATCAGTCCACTGAGGATAGTGGAGTGTTGAAGTCACCCACAATTATTGTGTTAGGTGCAATGTGTGCTTTGAGCTTTAGTAAAGTTTCTTTTACGAATGAAGGTGCCCTTATATTTGGAGCATTGATGTTCAGAATTGAGAGTTCTTCTTGGTGGATTTTTCCTTTGACCAGCAAGAAGTGTCCTTCCATGTCTCTTTTGATGACTTTAGGTTGAAAGTCAATTTTATCTGATATTAGAGTGGCTACTCCAGCTTGTTTCCTGAGACCATTTGCTTGTAAAATTGTCTTCCAGCCTTTTACTCTAAGGTAGTGTTTGTCTTTGACACTGAGGTGTGTTTCCTGTATGCAGCAAAATGTAGGGTTCTGTTTACATATCCAGTCTGTTAGTCTATGTCTTTTTATTGGGAAATTGGGTCCATTGATGTTAAAAGATATTAAAGAATAGTGATTATTGCTTCCTGTCATTTTTGATGTTATTTTTTATATTTGATAGGTTTTCTTCTTTTGGGTTTGATGACCAAAGGTTACTATCTTGCTTTTTCCAGGGTGTAGTTTCCCTCCTTGTGTTGGTGTTTTCACCCTATTATCCTTTGTAGGGCTCGGTTTGTGGAAAGATATTGTGTAAGTTTGGTTTTGTCTTGGAATATCTTGGTTTCTCCCTCTATCGTGATTGAGATTTTTGCTGTGTATAGTAGTTTTGGCTGGCATTTGTGTTCTCTTAAGAGTGTGCATGAGCTCTGCTCAGGATCTTCTAGCTTTCATGGTCTCTGGTGAGAAGTCTGGTGTGATTCTGATAGGTCTTCCTTTATATGTTACTTGGCCTTTTTCTCTTACTGCCTTTAATATTCTTTCTTTGTTTAGTACATTTGGGGTTTTGATTATTATGTGGCAGGAGGTATTTCTGTTCTGGTCCAGTCTGTTTGGAGTTCTGTAGGCTTCTTGTATATTCATGGACATCTCTCTCGTTAGGTTAGGGAAGTTTTCTTCAATAATTTTGGTGAAGATGTTTGCTGACCCTTTATGTTGTAATCTTCACTCTCTTCTACACCTATAATCCTTAGGTTTGGTCTTCTCATTGTGTCCTGGATTTCCTGGATGTTTTGGGTTACAAGCTTTTTGCATTTTGCATTTTCTTTGACTGTTGAGTCCATGGTTCCTATGGTATCTTCGGCATCTGAGATTCTTTCTTCTATCTCTTGTATTCTGCTGTTGATATTTGCATCTATGGCCCCTGATTTCTTCCCAAGGTTTTCTATCTCCAAAGTTGTCTTCCTTTGTGATTTCTTAGTTGTTTCTTCTTCTGTTTTTAGATCCTGTATGGTTTTGCTCAGTTCCTTCACTTGCTTGTTTGTGTTTTCATGTAACTCGTTAAGAGATTTTTGTGTTTCCTCTTTCATGACTTCTGCCTGTTGACCCAAATTCTCCTGTATTTTTTTAAGTGATTTTTGCATTTTCTCTTTATTGGCTTTTATCTTTTTACCCATATTCTCCTGAATTTCTTAAATAATTTTTGAGTTTCCCTGGTAAGGGCTTCTACCTTTTGATCCATTTTCTCCTGTATTTCTTTAAGAGATTTATTTATGTCCTTCTTGTGTTCCTCTAACAGCATCATGACCAGTGATTTTCAATCCAAGTCTTGTTTTTCTGGTGTGTTGGGGTATCTAGGACTTTCTGTTGTCGAAGAATTGGGTTCAGATGCTGCCATATTGCCTTGATTTCTGTTAGTAATGTTCTTACATTTGCCTTTTGCCATCTGGTTATTTCTGGCGTTAGTTGGTCTTGTTGTTACTGGCTGGTGTTTGAACCTCCTGTGAGCCTGTAAGGCTAATTCCGTACCTCTGGATATCTGGGTTCCCCCTGGCTCAGATTGCTGATGTGCTACCCTCCTCTTGGGTGCCCTAGGAGTCCTAATGTGTCCTGCCCCCAACAATGCTATACTCGGGTTGTCTCTGTGAACCTGGTGCTGCCTGTCTGCTCTTTCAGGGAGCTCAGATGGCAGATGCTGCAGGGACCTTATCCAAGTACTGATTACTCTGCAGGGCAGATGACCCCCCGACTTGGCTGGTGCATGACCGGGTTGGCATACAGATAGCCCGGCGAGCTGCTCAGGCCCTGGGTGCAGGCAAAAGCCTGACGGGTTAGGACCTGAGCGATGTTAGCCTCAAACTATGTCTGCGTACCTGACATTATCTGTTAGTTGTCTATGGAGTCCCCTATTCATTTCCCTCTTACAATGCACTGCTCCATCCTCTTGCTCTCCTGGGTACTTTCTCTTACAAAACAGTCCTCTCTTCTTCTAATCTCATGTCACATGTGGTTCATTTATCCATTTTAATACTAGCAGTTCTTAAAATATTTTGTTTCCAACATAAATGAAAAGTCAAAGATACCCAACAGAAAAAAGATTTTTAATCAGGTATACCCAATCCCCACCCCCAACACCATCAGGATATTTTTCTTCATAAGATACAGGCTAGAGAACATGTATTAGTTATTTTCCTTGTGACTACAAATACTTGACCAATATAACTTAAAACAGGGGTGGGGATCACAGTTTGAGGACACATCCATTGGGTAGGGAAAACATAGTAGCAGGAAAGTGAGATATCTGGTCACATAGCAGCCACAGTCAGCAAACAGAGAATGATGGGTGCTTATGCTCAGCATGCTTCCTCCATCTAATTCAGAATGAGACCCAAGCCCACAGAATGGTACCACCCACAGAGTCAAGATTAACCATCACAGTAGTAAATTCTGTATTATTTACTGAAGAATGCTAATGTTATAGCAGACTTTGGTTTCCTCCAAAGAATTAAGGGCTATATTCTCTTGGGTAATACACATCAAAAGGTCTTCTTTAGATTCAGATTTTCATAGTATGTTCATCACTCCCTGCCTTTGTTTTTTTTTTTTTTTTTTAATTTTATTTTCTATATTCTATGTTTACATTCCAAAGGCTTTCCCCTTTCCCAGTTCCCACCCACCATAGTTCCCATAGTTCCTCTCCCCCCCATCTGTTCCCCAATAATTCCCCCTCCCCCCTCGGTTTCTTTACTAAACTGGAAGCAATCTTTACAGGCCCAGGGTCCTCTCCTTTCTTCTTCTTGGGAATCATTTGACTTGCTATTTGTGTCTTGAGTATTTAGGGCTTCTGGGCTCATTAATATCCACTTATCAGTGATTGCATTTCAGGTGCATTCTTTTGTGATTGGGTTAATTCACTCAGGATGATATTTTCCAGGTCTAACCATTTACCTACAAATTGCATGAATTCATTATTTTTAATTGCTGTGTAGTATTCCATTGTATAAATATACCACATTTTCTGTATCCATTCCTCCTTTGAGGGATATTTGGGCTGCTTCCAATTTCTGGCTATTATAAACAAGGCTGCTATAAACATAGTGGAGCATGTGTCCTTATTGCATGCAGGGGAATCCTCTGGGTATATGCCCAGGAGTGGTATGCCAGGGTCCTCTGGAAGTAACATGCCCAATTTTCTGAGGAACCGCCAAACTGATTTCCAGAGCGGTTTTACCATTTTGCAATCCCACCAACAGTGGAGGAGTGTTCCTCTTTCTCCACATCCTCGCCAGCACTTGTTGTCTCTTGAGTTTTTAATCTTAGCCATTCTGACTGGTGTGAGGTGGAATCTCAGGGTTGTTTTGATTTGCATTTCCCTGATGACTAATGATGTTGAACATCTTTTAAGGTGTTTCTCGGCCATCCGAATTTCTTCTGGTGAGAATTCTTTGTTTAGCTCTGTGCCCCATTTTTTGATAGGGTTATTTGGTTCTTTGCGGTCTAACTTCTTGAGTTCTTTGTATATATTGGATATTAGCCCTCTGTCGGATGTGGGGTTGGTGAAGATCTTTTCCCACTTTGTTGGTTGCCGTTTTGTCCTTCTGACAGTGTCCTTTGCTTTGCAGAAACTTTGTAATTTTATGAGGTCCCATTTGTCGATTCTTGATCTTAGAGCATAAGCTATTGGTGTTCTGTTCAGGAACTTTTCCCCTGTGCCCAAGTCCTCCAGGGTCTTCCCAAGTTTCTTTTCTAATAGTTTCAGTGTGTCTGGTTTTATGTGGAGGTCCTTGATCCACTTGGAGTTGATCTTAGTACAAGGAGATAAGAGTGGGTCAATTCGCATTCTTCTGCATGTTGACCTCCAGTTGAACCAGCACCATTTGTTGAAAAGGCTATCTTTTTTCCACCGGATGGTTGTGGCTCCTTTATCAAAGATCAAGTGACCATAAGTCTGTGGGTTAATTTCTGGGTCTTCAATCCTATTCCATTGATCTACCTGCCTGTTGCTGTACCAATACCATGCAGTTTTTAACACAATTGCTCTGTAGTACTGCTTTAGGTCAGGGATATTGATTCCCCCAGAAGTCCTTTTATTGTTGAGAATAGTTTTAGCTATCCTGGGTTTTTTGTTGCTCCAAATGAATTTGAGAATTGCTCTTTCTAGATCTATGAAGAATTGATTTGGGATTTTGATGGGGATTGCATTGAATCTGTAGATTGCTTTTGGCAAGATGGCCATTTTTACTATATTGATCCTGCCAATCCAGGAGCAAGAAATATTTTTCCATCTCCTGAGGTCTTCTTCGATTTCTTTCTTCAGGGACTTGAAGTTCCTGTCATACAGATCTTTCACTTGTTTGGTTAGAGTTACGCCAAGGTACTTTATGTTGTTTGTGGCTATTGTGAAGGGTGTTATTTCCCTAACTTCTTTCTCAGCCTGCTTGTCCTTTGAGTACAAGAAGGCTACTGATTTGCTTGAGTTAATTTTATAACCAGCCACGTTGCTGAAGTTGTTTATCAGCTGTAGAAGTTCTCTGGTGGAGTTTTTTGGATCGCTTAAGTAGACTATCATATCATCTGCAAATAATGATACTTTGACTTCTTCCTTTCCAATTTGTATCCCTTTGACTTCCTTATGTTGTCTGATTGCTCTCGCTAGAACTTCAAGTACTATATTGAAAAGATATGGAGAGAGAGGACAGCCTTGTCTAGTCCCTGATTTTAGTGGAATTGCTTCAAGTTTCTCTCCATTTATTTTGATGTTGGCTACTGGTTTGCTGTAGATTGCTTTTACTATGTTTAGGTATGGGCCTTGAATTCCTGCTCTTTCCAAGACTTTTAGCATGAAAGGATGCTGAATTTTGTCAAATGCTTTTTCAGCATCTAATGAGATGACCATGTGGTTTTTTTCTTTTAGTTTGTTTATGTAGTGGATTACATTGATGGATTTCCGTATATTGAACCATCCCTGCATTCCTGGAATGAAGCCTACTTGATCATGGTGAATGATCGTTTTGATATGCTCTTGGATTCGGTTGGCAAGGATTTTATTTAGTATTTTTGCATCTATATTCATAAGAGAAATTGGCCTGTAGTTCTCTTTCTTTGTTGGATCTTTTTGTGGTTTAGGTATCAGCGTAATTGTGGTTTCGAAGAATGAGTTGGGCAGTGTCCCTTCTGTCTCTATTTTGTGGAATAGTTTGAAGAGTATTGGTGTTAAGTCTTCTTTGAAGGTCTGGTAGAATTCTGCACTAAAACCATCTGGTCCCGTACTTTTTTTGGTTGGGAGGCTTTCTATAACCCCTTCTATTTCTTTAAGGGTTATGGGACTGTTTAGCTGGTCTACTTGATGCTGATTTAATTTTGGTATTTGGTATCTGTCTAGGAAATTGTCCATTTCCTCCAGATTCTCCAGTTGTTTTGAGTATAGGCCTTTGTAGTAGGATCTGATGATCTTTTGAATTTCCTCTGTTTCTGTTGTTATATCCCCCTTTTCATTTTTAATTTTGTTAATTTGGATACTATCTCTGTGCCCTTTGGTTAGTCTAGCTAAGGGCTTATCTATCTTGTTGATTTTCTCGAAGAACCAGCTCTTGGTTTTGTTGATTCTTTGTATGGTTCTCTTTGTTTCTGCTTGATTGATTTCAGCCCTTAGTTTGATGATTTCCTCTCTTCTACTCCTCCTGGGTGAGTTAGCTTCTTTTTGTTCCAGCGCCTTCAGGTGTGCTGTTAAGTTGCTAGTGTATGCTCTTTCCAGTTTCTTTTTGGAGGCACTCAGGGCTATGAGTTTTCCTCTTAGCACTGCTTTCATTGTATCCCAGAGATTTGGGTAGGTCGTACCTTCATTTTCATTGAAGTCTAAAAAGTCTTTGATTTCTTTCTTTATTTCTTCCTTGACCAGGGTGTCATTGAGTAGAGTATTGTTCAGTTTCCATGTGTATGTGGGCTTTCTGTAGTTCTTCTTGCTATTGAAGACCACTTTTACTCCATAGTGATCCGATAGGAGACATGGGATTAGTTCGGTCTTCTTGTATTTGTTGAGGTCTGTCTTGTGACCAATTATATGATCAATTTTTGAGAAGGTACCGTGCGGTGCTGAGAAAAAGGTATACTCTTTTGTTTTAGGATGGAATGTTCTATATATATCTGTTAAATCCAATTGGTCCAAAGCTTCAATTAGTTTCACTGTGTCCCTGTTTAGTTTCTGCTTTCCTGATCGGTCCATTGAGGAGAGTGGAGTGTTGAAGTCACCTACAATCATTGTGTTAGGTGCGATGTGTGCTTTAAGCTTTAGTAAAGTTTCTTTTACGAATGAGGGTGCCCTTGCATTTGGTGCATAGATGTTCAGTATTGAGAATTCTTCTTGGTGGATTTTCCCTTTGACAAGCAGGAAGTGACCTTCTGTGTCTCTTTTGATGACTTTAGGTTGAAAGTCGATTTTATCTGATATTAGAATGGCTACTCCAGCTTGTTTCCTGGGACCATTTGCTTGTAGAACTGTCTTCCAGCCTTTTACTCTAAGGAGGTGTTTGTCTTTGACACTGAGATGTGTTTCCTGTATGCAGCAAAATGTAGGGTCCTGTTTCCGTATCCAGTCTGTTAGTCTGTGTCTTTTGATTGGGGAATTGAGTCCATTGATATTAAGAGATATTAAGGAATAGTAATTATTACTTCCTGACATTTTGGGAATTGTTATTATTATTTGTATTTGAGTGGTTCTCTTCTTTTGGGTTGGATGAGATGGGGTTTCTATCTTGTTTCTTCTGGGGTGTTGTTTCCCCCCTTGTGTTGGTATTTTTCCCCTATTATCCTTTGTAGGGCTGGGTTTGTAGATAAGTATCTTGCAAATTTGGTTTTGTCGTGGAATATCTTGGTTTCCCCATCTATGGCAATTGAGAGTTTCGCTGGGTATAGTAGTCTTGGCTGAAGTTTGTGTTCTCTTAGGGTCTGCATAAGGTCTGCCCAGGATCTTCTAGCTTTCATGGTCTCAGGTGAGAAGTCTGGTGTAATTCTGATAGGTCTTCCTTTATATGTTACTTGTCCTTTTTCTCTTACTGCCTTTAATATTCTTTCTTTGTTTAGTACATTTGGGGTTTTGACTATTATGTGACGGGAAGTATTTCTGTTCTGGTCCAGTCTATTTGGGGTTCTATAGGCTTCTTGTATATTCATGGGCATCTCTCTCTTTAGGTTGGGGAAATTTTCTTCCATAATTTTGTAGAAGATATTTGCTGGCCCTTTAAGTTGTAGATCTTCATTCTCATCTATCCCTATAATCCTTAGGTTTGGTCTTCTCATTGTGTCCTGGATTTCCTGAATGTTTTGGGTTACCAGCTTTTTGCATTTTGCATTTTCTTTAATTGTTGAATCCATGGTTCCTATGGTATCTTCAGCATCTGAGATTCTGTCTTCTATCTCTTGTATTCTATTGTTGATATTTGCATCTATGACTCCTGATTTCTTCCCAAGGTTTTCTATTTCCAACATTGTCTCCCTTTGCGATTGCTTAGTTGTTTCTACTTCTGTTTTTAGATTTTGTATGGTTTTGCTCAGATCTTTCAGTTGCTTGTTTGTGTTTTCCTGTAATTCTTTAAGGGATTTTTGTGTTTCCTCCTTTATGACTTCTACTCGTTGACCCATGTTCTCTTGTATTTCTTTGGGTGATTTTTGTTTCTCCCCCTTATTGGGATTCACTTTTTGCTCTATATTCTCCTGGATTTCTTTAAGTGATTTTTGTGTCTGCCTTGTATGGGCTTCTAGTTTTTGATCTATTTTCTCCTCTATTACTTTAAGAAATTTATCTAAGTGATCCTCAATCTGCATCTTTACCAGTGATTTTAGATCTGAGTCTTGTTTTTCTGGTGTGTTGAGATATCTGGGATTTAATTGTGTTTGTCTTGCAATGGCTTCTAGCTTTTGATCTATTTTCTCATGTATTACTTTAAGAGATTTATCTAAGTGTTCCTCTATCAGCATCCTGACCAGTGATTTTAGATCTGAGTCTTGTTTTTCTGGTGTTTCGGGGTATCCAATATTTATTGCTGTTGGGGAACTGGGTTCGGATGCCGCCATATTGCCTTGATTTTTGTTAGTAGCGATCTTACGTTTGCCTTTTGCCATCTGGTTAACTCTGGTGTTAGTTGGTCCTGTAGATACTAGCTGGTGCTTGACCCTCCTGTGGGGTTGTAAGGCTATTTCCCAGTGACTGGGATACCTGAATCACTGTCCTGCGGGGCTCTTGCTCACAGATTGCTGACAGGTGGCCTGAGTCCCCCGAGGTCTTAACCTCAGGATATCTCAGGTATTTGGTTCCGCCTGTTGGGCGGCTGCTCTGCACTGCTCCTGCTCAGGGTTCGCTGTCTGATATCCTGTTTCCCCAGGGGTCTTAAAGTTGGGATATCTCAGTTATCTGGTTCCGCCTGCTGGTCCCAAGCTGCTGGGAAGTTGGCTGGGTCCGGTTTCCAGCTTCCCTGCCACTGGCTGGATGGGAGGCTGGTTCGGCCTCCGGCTGGGTCTGGGTACCTGGCACACTGGCTGACTCTGGCTTCCTCACCACCAGCTGGACGGGAAGCTGCAGGCAATATGGCAGCTGCCTGCAGGGAGCTCGGGGTCCGCCCCGCGCGCGAGTGCAGAGTGCACCCGCTATTCTGTGCCCAATTCCCACTCCAGGCCTGAGTCCCCGAAGGTCTTAAGCTCGGGCTGTGTCGGGTACCTGGTTCTGCCGCCGCCGCCGGATGGTTCTGAGCACCTGGGACGCTGGGTGACCCTCCGGCTTCCCCACCGCCAGCTGGGCGGGAAGCTGCAGGCAATATGGCAGCTGCCTGCAGGGAGCTCGGGGTCCGCCCCGCGTGCGAGTGCAGAGTGCACCCGCTATTCTGTGCCCAATTCCCACTCCAGGCCTGAGTCCCCGAAGGTCTTAAGCTCGGGCTGTGTCGGGTACCTGGTTCTGCCGCCGCCGCCGGATGGTTCTGAGCACCTGGGACGCTGGGTGACCCTCCGGCTTCCCCACCGCCAGCTGGGCGGGAAGCTGCAGGCAATCCCTGCCTTTGTTTTTAAAATGCGTTTCTAATTACTCATCTTCAACAGCCAAAGAGATTACAGATCTCTAGGAACAAGCCTCAAATGCTCAGATGCTTAGTAGAGAGCTGTCAAGGACCCTTTCCTATGGCCAGCTGCTCAGTTGCAGTTGCCATCACCCTAAGGTACACACAGTAAGTCAGACCAGGACTATAAACAAGGGTGGAGGTAGGGTAAGGATGAGAGCTGAGGGCCTCACCACTTGTAACACCAAAGGCTACCTGTAGCCTCCCAAGAAGAATCAAAGATAGCGATAGCTATCATAGTTGCTCTGACAAGTATTATGCGTGTTTGTGACCGATCTCTGAAACATAGCCTGGCAGATCCCCCTGTCTCTTCACAACAATAAAACCCAACTAAGACAGAAAGAAGCTCGTACCAGGAACTGGGGTATTGCTATGATAGGTCTGACCATCTTTTTGTTTGGAGGACTTTGAGACTGTGGGGTATTACTATGATAAGCATGTTTTTGTCTGAAAAAATGTAGACTTTGAGACTGTGGATTAGAAAATCAATTGAATTATTTAAGTAGGACTTAAAGGGCCATGCTAATAGGAACATGTGTAGAAAGTGGTGCTAAGAGTGATTTGAAGTGTGGAGGCTTGGCTCAAGAAGTTTCAGAGCAGAGTTTTTGTATGTTTATGTTGCCTAGAAATCATTCTTATGATATTTTAGTGAAGAATATGGCTGCTTTTTACCTTTGTCTGAAGAGTCTGTGTGAAGGTAAAGTGAAGAGATTCAGATTAAGGAAAGCACAAAACCACCTAACATAGAGTCTTTCTTGTGGTACACTCTTATGAAGAGCATTTTGATCAAACATAGCAAGCTAAGAAAAGAAAATATGCAAAATGTATGATTCAAGCATTAAAGCAGCACCAGAAAGTAGAATGGAGCTAAATCCTGTGTTTAATGAAATAACCAGATTAAAGATGTTAAATAGAATTAAGGAAATGGAAACCTTGGGGACAAGATCCTACCCATATAAGTTTCTTCCACCTTGTGAAAAGGTATCAAAGAAAGCTTAGGCCCAGGTTTGGTGATACACACCTTTAATTCCAGCATTCAGGAGACAGAGGCATACAGATGTCTAAGTTCAAGGTCAATATGCTCTACAGAGTAAATTCTAGGTCAGCCAAGCTTAGGCAGTGAAGGAAATCATGGAAAACAGAAAGCTGGTGAAGATGTAACTTAACTGAATGAAGAAGCCATGTTCCAGCCCTAACAAGAAGCAGAACTTGGCAGCTTCAACCATGTGGCTCTGGCTTTAGACTCAAGAATAGAAGGGATTGTGGAATATCCCTCTAGAACCAAGAAAAAGTCACTGAGGCCAGATGTGTGGCAGGGGTGTCCCTGCATAGAGGCCCTGAGAAGCCATTGCATGAAGCTATGAAGTTGAAGTTGCCTTGAAGACCCCAAGATGTCAGAGATGCCAGAGCCCAGAGCCCTTGGATGCCTGCTGAGAAAAGCTGCTAACAGGGAATAGAAATAGCACAAGAGAAAGAAGTGTGTTTCAGTCAACAAAGCTGAAAGGAGTTGGAGATCTCAAGAGCGCTTTGACATCAGACACAGAGATGCATAATTTGGAGTTTTCCCCATCTGGTTTTGGTCTTGCTTTGTTCTGCATTTCCTCACTATGGCATCTTGGAATGGTAACGTATATCTTTTGATGTTGGAAGTATATGGTTTGCTTTTTAATTTTGATTTTATAGGGGATTACAGTTAAGAGATTGAATGAATCTCAGAAGAGACTTTAAACTTTGGACTTTTAAACATTGTTGAGACTGTAATAGACTATGAGAACTTTTGAAGTTGGACTAAGTGCAATTTGCATTATGTAATATCTATAAGGCTAAGGGGGGCAGGAAGTGAGATGTGGTGGTTTGAATAGATTTGGCCCCCATAGATTCATATATTTGAATGCCTGGCCACAAGGAGTGGCACTATTAGGAGGTGTGTCCTTATGGAGGAGGTGTGGCCTTATTAGAGGAAGTATGTCACTATGGAAGCATTTTTTTTTCTTCAAGCTCTGCCCAGTATGACAAATATAGCCTCCTCCTGGCTGCCTTCAGATCAAGATGTAGATAGAACTCTAGCTCCTCCAACACCAAGTCTCCTTCACACTGCCATGCTTTCCACCATGATGAAAATGGACTAAACTTCTGAAACTGTAAGCCAACCTTAATTAAATGTTTGTCTTTGTAAGAATTGCCTTGGTCACAGTATCTCTTCCCAGCAATAAAACCCTAACTAAGACACTGGTTAAGCTGAGGATGTACACTAGAAGCTGGAGCTATCTTCCCTGTGGCCTTCTAATACAGGCTGAAATATGATCATCATTACCACTTCTCCATAGCCCCTCAGAGGTACTAGCAGCCAGAATACTAGCCTCATAATCTACAGGGGGCTATCAATTAGAAACTAGTCAGTAGCCTATTCAGGTTGTCATAGCTGCCACTATCAGATAAACTCCACTGGAAGCTTTGGGAATTATAATAGCTGAGTTCAGAGGATGTACCCATTCCTACTACATCACTGGGTACCCTAAAAACTGATCTAACACTGTAACAGTTGCTGGGAAAACTTTGCTCCACTGCCACAGCTGTCATAGTCAATTAGAATACTTCACTGGAGTACTACTATGACTATTCAAGATCCTTCTCCACCAATGCTGCAAACACTTTAGAGATCTCCTCTCCAGTCCCTGAAGAACATCTCTCTCACCAATGAGTGTCAGCACACACAAGCCCAGTATGCCTGCGCAAAAAGTCTGTATTACCAGTCAGAAGATTGCACACACAGAGGCCTGCCCTTTCAGCTCTATAGATGCTCTTTACATCCTTTTCAGGTCAGTCTAGAAATGTATCCCCCACTCTGCTCCATCAGCATAGGCCCTAATAAAGCCTTGCTGGGGTGGTTTAATTGAAAATTGTTTGTTTGTTTGTGCTAGGGTTTCATGTAGCCCAGGATGGTCTGGAACCTGCTATATAAACAAGAATGACCTTGAACTTATGGTTCTTCCTCCTACATCTACCTTCCAAGTATTGGGATGATGGGCATATGACAACATGCTTGGTGATGCTATGGTTCAAACCCACAGCTTCCTGCATGCTAATGAGCACTCTACATCGGATCTACCATGCATCCTTTGTACCTCAAGCAGAATGAGCTTTTCAGACAGGATTACCACTAAGTTCCAGGCCTACAGAAGCCTAGCATCCGGAGTCTATCAAAATCAGAGCTGCCTGGGAGTGTTCAGGCAAAGCTGTTGGAGACGATCCAGAACTGCCAGCGGTTACTACTCCAGCAATGGAGGCCTGCCAAAAGCTCTGGCAGCCACTGACTCCAGCTACTGTTTGCTCAGAGGCCCTGCCAAGAGCAGTTTAGAAAACTGTTAACATCCACCAGCTGCTGAGAGCCTCTGGTCAGAGCTGAACTACTCCTATTCCTTTTCATGATTTCTAAATTAAGTTGAGAAAAAAAACCCTCAGCCAATATGGCAGAAATTTTATAGAGATATCAAGAAAATATTATGATGTTTTAACTTTAAACCTACACTTAGGACAGTGCCTATATCAATTTATGTCACTGAAGAAGCATCTAATGTTTGTTGAATGAGTAAATGAGTTAATAAACAAACACTACAAGAAAAATACAATCTCACTTTAAAGATAAAAAAGTAATAGTTCGTAAACACAAGTAAATGACAGAATAGAGAGCTAACTAGCTGCTTACCTAGGAACAAATCATTAGCATTTCCACTTACTTTGTCACGTTGACGTCTAAAGAGTGATGGTAAAAATCAGCTAAGCCCTGGAAGCTCAAAAACATACATTCCATCAACAACAAAGGACTGTCAGGAAATCCCAGACCTCCTGCTAATGATTCTTACCTCTCAGAACTGTCTTTTCAAGAAGAGATGTGAGGAAAGGAAGCCAGCTTCCCCAGCCAATCACATTGCAAGCTCAAAATCTCCACAGAGCAAAAAGTATACCATGAAAAGTAGCAGGCTTTCTGCATAGAGGCCCCCCAGCCAGTCAGCAAGATACCTCTCCCCTTGCATAATTCCCCAGCTACAGAGTAGGCCATCTTGAATTTACAGCCCTTGGTTTCTTTCATGGTTAAGTATGAGATAAGACTTCTACTTTACGTTTTTTAAGGTTTTGTTTCCTATTCTGCTGACATCACTACCACACCTGCCTCTCTTCCCTCCAACCCACACATATACATTCACACAAGTTCCTGAGTGCATCTACTGCTGCTTAGATACATGTGTTTCAGGCTGACCACTTGGGATTGAATGACCTACCATGGGTCTCATCCCTAGAGAATATGGATCTGCCTTTTTCAGCAATCACTGTTTGCCTGATAAAAATTTTAATTTTAAAAAAATCTAACACTGTAGTATTGTCTTCTATTCATTTTGCAGAGAAAGCATCTTTAGTTGCTCACAATAACATCACTCAGTGAAGTAGAATATACCTGCAATCCCAGCTATTCAGGAAGCATCATAATGCAGGAGAACTGTAATGTTTAAAGCCAGCCTAGACATCTTAGTAATCTTTAAAATAAAAATAAAAATCAAACAAAACAGCCAAAATACACATTATCTTAATTAAATATGAGCAGAAGGAGACTGGGGAGATGGCTCTTCCAGAGGAAGAGGAGTTCAATTCCCAGCATCCACATGGTGGCTCACAACGGTCTGCAACTCCAGTTCCCAATTCCAATGAATCCAATACCCTCACAAACACAGGCAATATGACAACGCACATAAAACATTTTAATTAATTAACTAATTAATTAATTAATTAAATGTGAACATAGATTCTACTCTCATTTTCTACAAGGCTTATAGGAACTGATGTATATTTCCTCAAAGAAGTTTTTCCTATCCTATGGCATTTTACCACTATGGTTCCCTACATCTTTTCATTTGGCAGATACCATATGCATAGCTATCTATACTTCTTATATACTTCCTTACCAATATAACAAAGATCCTGTGGAGTTTGGGAGTTTAGTTTAAACGATATACCGTTATTGTAAATACTATACAGCATATGCCAAAAGTAATCTGTCCTTCAGTTAAACTGCCTGTAACATTCACTTAATATCTTCACTGTAGCTCAACAATCCCAATGTCAGAAATGCCTTTGCTAATGCTATCAATCCATGCTCTAATTTTAAAGTAAAAAACTGAGGGTTAAAGAGAGGCAAGAATTTGCTGTTAATGAGCAGCCCATCTGACACACTGGTTTTATATGTAACCTCTAAATGCTTATTTCATCTGTTTAAACCCAAGACACATATGAACAAACATATAAATAAGAGGTGATTCTTTTACAGTCAAGTATAAAATTCAGAATAACATTTTAGAACAGATGTTCCAGTAAATAAACACCATTTATTATTAGAGTTGAAAATATCCATAATAAGCAGCATTATGGTTTTCATAACATTTGTTTAACATGACATCAGATGTGCCAACAGATATTATTTCAATTCTTTAAAACTTACTAATTTTGTTTTATGAAATGCCAATCTAGAGCTTGAAATAGTGTTCATGTCTATAATCTCAGGATTTTGGAGGCTGAGGCAGGCAAACTGCTATCTCATTTGAGACCAGCCTGGGCTACAAAATGAGTTCCAGATCAGCTGTAGCTACAGAGTGAAAATCCTCTCTCAAAAAACAAGAAGAGACAGGGAGGCAGAAATGGGGAGATATGTGCACTTACTTTATATATTTTATCCTGGTGTCAATGTTACTTCCTAAATGACCATATCATAGATAATACTGGTTAAGATTACTTTAAAACTAATATCATATGATCATTTCTTTTATGACATTGTTTTTCCTGCTTTTTTGTTGTTTTATTTTGTGTAACTGCCTCAGATTGTTCTTTGTAATTTATCACATATCCCCAGAATAAGAGAATGCAAAGCCATCCACGTGTCTAATGCTGCTGACTGAGTTGGTCTTTTAAATTAACCTACTTTACAGAAACCCACCTGCCTACCCAAATCTACTTACCGGATTCTCAAGGGTGCCTAACAAGCCCATGCATTCAGTCAAGTGAATGTTGCATTCTCCAAGTTCCTACCTCGACAAGCCTGTTCTTCAAAGCCTAAAACAAGTTTGTTTCCATCGATTTTTACTGTGCTTGCTATCATCCCACAAGGCTTGGGATCAATCTCCATCTTTACATAAAACCTGATATGATACCACACACCTACAACCCCAAGATTTGTATGACAGAGGAAGAAGGATTTAAAAAAAATCTAAGGCCATCTTCATCTACATAGTGAGTTGAAGCCAACTTGAGCTCCCAGTCCTTGCATCCAATAAACAAATAAACAAACCTTCTATACATTTTGACACTAGAAAAAGCAGAAATCATTCTATAGGGACAGATTTCCAAATGTTGAGTGATGTACCGGGAGCTGGGGAGGAGAGTTGGTTTGTAAACTGCTGCCACAAAATCATAAGGACCTTGGTCTGGTCCTCAGCACCCACATTAAAAAGGTGGCTGGACACTGGCCATGTGTAATGTCAGTGTTGTGGAGATGGAAACAGAAGCTACCTGAAGAATGCTAGCTCGCCAGCCTATTGAAATGGCAAGCTCCAAGTTCAGCTGGAAATTATGTCTCAAAAACTGAAGTAAAGTGCCTGAGGCCAACACCTGAGTCTGACCGCTAGCCTCTACACACACATGTTCACCCCACATATATGAACATGCACATATATGCACACTCTTAACAAAATATTGAACAAGCAATAAGATAGGCAAAATTCCATAATTAAATATCACTTATATTACTTTGAAAATAAAGAATCCCTTGACAGTGCTAACAAGGAACCAAAACCAAGAAAAGAAGAAAAAAAAGAAGGCAGAAAAGATGGGCAGATGGGAGATAAAGGAGAGGAAATCTCATAAAACATTAAAAGATGAGATGTTTGGAAGATTGAAGTTTTGAATAATGCCCCTATAATGTTCTTTATAATATGCTATAAAACTATTCCACACAGCAGTAAAAACTGAGGGAAACTACCAACTAAAATAATAAAAGATAAAACCATGGCAATTTCAAAGTACCTACTACATGAGGTTGCATTGTGTTAAGGCATATTTTTAATATGAAACTTGAGGAATGGCTCCTGCATTTACTTGCTGATATGGTCACACTGCATTTTGCATATTACAGTTACAAGGCTGAAAATAATATGGAATTTCAGAGACTGGGACTACTAACAACAACCACAACAACAACAGCAACAAAAAAAAACACATGAAGAATTGTACACAATAAAAAGACATTTTATAAACTGACACTATTAGAATTTACATTATTTTCCAGTTATCTTTTTCATTTAATACAAAAACAAAAATGCCTTTCAAACACAACAGGACTAACATACTTATGAACTCACAAAGGCTGTGGCAGCATGTACAGGGCCTGCATGGGTCTAAGCCAGATGGGGTCTCAGACATGAGGAGAAGTGGATACAAGCTCCCATCCCTAACCCAGAAGCAAGCTCAAACTGAAAACTGCTAACATATATACATATATACACATATACATATATATACATATATATACATATACACATATACACACATACATACATACAGCAGTCTTCTCCAGTGGTCTCTCACTGGACATACAAACTATAGTTGAGGGCTGGCCCCATGCCTAGCAATAGTTAGCCAACACAAAATTAACTCAGTGGTATTTGTGAATATTTTTTGTCTCATATCCTTTGACACTTTTCTCCTTACTGGTCTTTTGTTCACATACTGTAGTTTCCAATTTTGCATTTTTATGAGTTTTCTCTGGGCATGTGCTTCTGTTTGTGCAAGTGCTTCTCACTCCTCTCCTCTCCTCTCCTACCCCCACCCCAACCTTATTTGGTCCTACTCTGTTTTTTTTTTTCAATTTGCCTGTTTCTTTTCTTAAAAAGGAAAAGAGAAAGAAGAGAAGAGAAAAGAAAAGAAAAAAGAAAAAGAAAAAGAAAGAGAAAAAAGGCAGCTTGGAATTGGATAGGTAAGGAGGTAAGGAGGACCTGGAAAGGGAGGAGGGAGGAAAATTGTGATCAGAATGAGTCAGAACCAGATGGAAAAGAAAATCCATTTCCAATTTTTAAAATTACATCTTATCTTCTAAGGTAACTAATTTAAGAATGCCATGGGAACATAAATTTTGTTCACTTAATATGAAAGCAATCTTAAATATTCTGATAATCACGGTGAGACAAGTTAACCAATGTGGGTTATAAACTAAATAAGGCAAATAGAGGTACCATCAGATACAGTTACATTTTTTGAACGTTTTAAGCATAGAATATTTGTGTCTGTTTATTTGGGGAAGGGGATGTTCGGTCTTGTTGTTGTTCTTTGTTTATTTTGTTAGGAGGTTAGTGTTTCAAGCAATTACAGATAAAAGAACAAACCTTCGTCTTTTACAGATTATTATTTCTATTAAATATGGCCACAGTCTACAGGCATATGAGTTCAGGCTTATTAAGATACATAATAACAACCAGGCGGTGGTGGCGCACGCCTATAATCCCAGCACTCTGGGAGGCAGAGGCAGGCAGATTTCTGAGTTGGAGGCCAGCCTGGTCTACAGAGTGAGTTCCAGGATAGCCAGGGCTATGCAGAGAAACCCTGTCTCAAAAAAAAAAATCCCCCAAAAAATACATAATAATAACTTGTGCATTATCAAAATGTGCAGTTTTCACACATCCCATTGGTTGGCTTCGCATACCACTTGATTTTTTTTTTATTTTTTTTTATTTATTTATTTTTTTTTTTTAGGAACGTCATTGCCTTTAGTGTGCTATAAGGTATACGTGCATATAACAAAAAATAAAGGTAGATGGACTGGGGCTATACCACAGTTGTAGGCAGTGCTTTAGCAATGCATAGGCTGTAATCGCATACATCTAGAATCCCAACCCCTGGGAGGTAGAGAGAATCTGAAGATCATCCTTAGCTATGTTTATCAGTGTGAAGCCACCCTGGGAAGTGTGAGATCCTGGAGAGAGAGAGAGAAAGAGAGACAGAGACAGACAGACAGACAGACAAAGAAACAATACTACTATACAAAAGAACAAAAACATCCTACCTGTTTCAACCTCATGAAGAAAGTCTCTGTAAAAGTTTTTCTGCTGAAATACCAAAATCTCTCATTTGCAGGGTATACACGAACTACTGTCTCCAGGAGGAAGCGGACTGGCTCCACCACCTCTGTGACCACCATGTCCACTGCAACAGTCATGTACACCCGTTTATCTGCAATAGAAAATTTCTGGGTTTTATTATTCCTTGATTATTGAAGAAAATAAATTCTACTAAGTTATATGTGAATTATAAATCTAGACAAGAATATTTCCTTCTAAATATTTATTTTTAAATACTTTCTAACCATTGAATAAATATGTAATCAAATATTCCAAGAATGTTCCTCAGGCACTGATCATTCTATCATAATCGAGTGTGTAAATCTCCTGACACATGTCTAATTCCATTCTCCAAATCAGATCCTTAATATAAAACATAAAGACTGTACAAAAATTGGAAGAGGCCTGGGGTTGAATTCCCAGCAATGAAAAAATATAAACAACATTTGAGATAAATTTTACTCTAAAATTATCAGGTTTCTAAAACAATCACTAGAAGATCAAAGATGCATTCTTTCAACCTGAAACAGAAATGAGAGAAACTGATAGGTCTGCGTGGTGGCTGCAACCTGGAGGACATGTTCAGCCCTCTCATGTTAAACCTGTACAGCAGAGTACTGCTGATATAAACATCTCTGTGTGGTATGAATTAAGAGAAAAAACTCTGAAGCATCATCAATACTTTCACTACTCATAATGCATACACATCCTCAAAAAACGAATTAATTCAGCTGGGGACATGGCAGATAATAGAGAAAGTTATTTCAATGTTCTTCACTAGAAGAGCATACTTTGCTATTAGTAATAATTGATGCTTCCTATCTTTAGCCAAAAGTCAACCGTGGGAATTTTAAAAGGGGCGTAAATAAATAAATAAATAAATAAATAAAATTAAAGATGAAACAAGGTGATGTATTATAATCTAAACATACAATTTAACAAAATGAAAATAAAGCATTTTCAGTAAAATTATAGATCAAGTAAATCTTTAAATTTAGTTTAAAGGTAAATCAAAGATCTAAATTCTAGACTGAGTAAATAATAAAAATTTTCATAATGTATAATTCTTAGTTAAAATGGTAAACAAAGACACAGAAGTTTCTGAAATGTTTGCTTGTATATGTCATCCTCCTCCATCACACACACACAAATAAAACAACCAACTTTACAGCCATATATAAAACACAAAGTTGATTTGCATCAGGGAGCTGGGAGACTCCACAGCCTTCTGTGCAAAGCCTGCCAGGAGGGAGTGATCGCCCAGCAAGCTTTCACTTTTGAGCACAGAGGTGCTCTCTCTGGAGGGGACCCAGCTAGGAGCACACAGGGCCTAAGATCAGTGGAGCAGCTGGGATGGAAGTCTTCCTGCCCGCTGTCATTTGCATTGGGGAGCCAGGAAACTCCACAGCCTTCTGTGCATAGCTCTCCAGGAGAGAGAGATCTCCCAGCAGTGCTTCACTTCTGAGCTCAGAGGAGTAAGGACACAGGCTTACAGGCCCACAGGAGGAACAAACTCCAACCAGAGACAACAATACCAACTAGCACCAGAGATAACCAGATGGTGAAAGGGAAGCACAAGAACCCTACCAAAAAGAACCAAGGCCACATAGCAACATCAGAACCCAGTTCTCCCACCAAAACAAGTCCTGGATACCCCAACACACCAGAAAAGCAAGAGTCAGATTTAAAATGGTATCTCATGATGGTGATAGAGGGCTTCAAGAAAGACTTAAATAACTCCCTTAAAGAAATACAGGAGAACATTGTTCAACAGGTAAAAGTCCTTAAAGAGGAAACACAAAAATCCCTTAAAGAATTACAGGAAAACACAATCAAGTGAAGGAATAGAACAAAACCATCCAGGATCTAAAAGTGGAAGTAGAAACAATAAAGAAATCACAAAGTAAGATATCTCTGGAGATAGAAAACCTTGGAAAGAATTCAGGAGTCATAGATGCAAGCATCAACAACAGAATACAAGAGACAGAAGAAAGAACCTCAGGTGCTGAATATACCATAGAAAACATTGACTCAATAGTCAAAGAAAATGCAAAATGCATAAACCTGGTAACCCAAAACATCCAGGAACTCCAGGACACAATGAGAAGACCAAACCTAAGGATTATAGGTATAGACGAGAGCGAGGATTTACATCTTGAAGGCCCAGTAAATAAATATCTTCAACAAAATTGTACAAGAAAACTTCCCTAACCTAGAAAAAGAGATGCCCATGAACATACAAGAAGCCTTCAGAACTCCAAACAGATTGGACCAGAACAGAAACTCCTCCCAGCACATAATAATCAAAAGACCAAATTTACTAAACAAAGAAAGAATATTAAATGCAGTAAGGGAAAAAGGGTAAGTAAATTATAAAGGCAGACCTATCAGAATCACACCAGACTTCTCACCAGAGACGATGAAAGCTAGAAGATCCTGGGAAGACCTCATACAGACCCTAAGAGAACACAAATGCCAGCCCAGGCTACTATACCCAGCAAAACTCTCAATCATCATAGATGGAGAAACCAAGATATTCCATGATAAAAACAAATTTACACAATATCTGTCCACAAATCCAGCCCTACAAAGGATAATTGATGGAAAATGCCAACACAAGGAGGGAAACTACACCCTAGAAAAAGCAAGACAGTAATCTTCCAACAAACCCAAAAGAAGATACCCACATAAACATAAAAATAACAGGAAGCAATAATCAATATTCCCTAATATCTCTTAATAACAATGGATTCAACTCCCCAATAAAAAGACATAGACAAATGGAATATTTCTCATGTAAATCTTCAATTCTATCAGAAAATGTTTGTAATCTCCTTTTAATTAATTTAGTAATTTCTTTTATGTCTACCATTTCATCTGCATTATTTTTCATGATAATCTTCAATTTTAATGTCTTTCTATATACTTCCTCTATTTTATCAGAAATGTTTCCAATGTAAATCTTTGATTTTATCACAAATGTTTCTAATTCCACCTTCAATTAATTTAGAAAGAAAGTTACATCAACCATTTTTATGTAAAATTTTCCATAAAATAGTCAATTTTAACATGTTTGTCTATTTATTTCTTGAATTTTACCAGAAATATTTTCCATGTAAATCTTCAATGTTATCTGAAAATGTTTATAATTCCACCTTCAATCAACTTAGAATTATCTTTATGCCTATCATTTTATCTATATAATTTCCATGATAATCTTTAATTTTAACATGTTTTTCTATATATTTCTACAATTTTATCAGAAATATTTTCCAGGTAAATCTTCAAGTTTATCAGAAAATGTTTATAATTCTACTTTTAATCAACTTAGGGATACTTTTATGCCTACCATTATTATATCTATATAAAATTTTCCATGATAATCTTCAGTCCTAACATGTTTTTTCTACATTTTTCTACAATTTTATCAGAAATATTTTCCAAGTAAGTCTTCAATTCTATCAAAAAATGTTTCTATCCCATATTTTAATTAATTTAGCAATGTTTTACATGTCTACCACTTTACTCCTTAGTTTCTCATGAAAATTGTCAATTTTAACATGTTTATCTGAAATATTTTCCATGTAAATCTTTAATTTCATCATAAAGTGTTTTTACTTCCCTTTAAAAAATAAAATAAAATAAATCTTTAAAAAAAGCACAAAGTCAGACGCTTTCCACATAGCAAATACAAGCAACCAATGTGACTGTCAAATGATTTGTTTTAACTAATAGTTTTCCCCTACAAAAGCAAAATATAAAAATGAACTTCATAAATATCACAAACATTCTAAATAAATATATCTTCAATTTAAATTGTCATCAGTACTTCTAAAAATGTAATAAAACAAGATTGTTGACAATGAAAATTTTAAAGTAATAAGAAATATCTTAAGAAAAGTCACCTTTCGGTGTTTCTTCATTAAGAGCCAGAAATATTGGTGCATTGGGGTTCCACATGCCAGTGATGACATAAGCTCTCCCATCATAGCTCTTTCCCATGGATTCCTACAAAAGTTCAAACAGTAACATAGATACTATGCACAAGGAAAATTATCACAATCTAAAATTATACCCTTAATCATTTTAATTTATTAAAATATTATCTACATTCAAATGAGGCTTAAATTTTACTATAAATTTCCCCCATGTGAAAGCATTTCTTTGAGTATTGTTATATTCCAGCTATCTTCAAACACAGGTTCAACATAAAGATATATTCTTCTCACATGAAAAGAGGTGTACCCATTCATGCTGAATCATAAAATCATAGTTGTAAAGTTGTATTAAACATAATCTTTTGTTGTCAAAATATCTATATATAAAAGACCACAATGTAAAATTATCTGCACTAAGTTCAATTCCTAGCACCAGAAATAACACACACACACACACACACACACACACACACACACACACAATTACGTACAGATGAATAAATTAATAGCAAATCACAAGGAAAAAGTGGTAATTTTCTCTCAATCTTCTAATATTTAATGGTCTTAAATATTACTTTACTTTATGGCAATAATATCTTCAAATGTAATCCTTTTAGTGCCTATAACTCACTAATAAACCACTCTGAGGAGACTTTATAATCCACAACTATATCTCTGTCTCTCTCCTCTTTTATCTTCCATCCCACTCACTTCCTCCCAGACCCTACCCTTCCCTTTCTTTCACTCTCTCTCCTTCCTCCTGCCCTCCCTCCAATTTAGTTTATATTTTTTCTCCCTAACTCCTCCATTTTAATGTTTTTACTTAGCCAGCTACTGGCTCTTAATAAAACTAGCAAGTCCTACAGTGAAAGTAAGACCATATACAACTTGTGCATATGTGTTTTGGAGAAAGTGAGACAAAATCGCACCTTGTGGAAGAAGACCACAGAAATGTGGGAACATATGCAAACACAAAAGAATGCTATCAATGTCAGCTTGCAACCCCACCAGCAGTGGAGGAGTATTCCTCTTTCTCCACATCTATGCCCGCACCTGTTTTCACCTGAGGTTTTGATCTTAGCCATTCTGACAGGTGTGAGGTGAAATCTCAGGGTTGTTTTGATTTGCAGTTCCCTGATGACTAAGGATGTTGAACATTTCTTTAGGTGTTTCTCAGCTATTTGATATTCCTCAGGTGAAAATTCTTTGTTTAGCTCTGTACCCCATTTTTAATGGGGTTATTTGGCTCTCTGGAGTCTACCTTCTTGAGTTCTTTGTATATCTTAGATATAAGCCTTCTGTCGGATGTAGGGTTGGTAAAGATCTTTTCCCAATTTGTTGGTTGCTGTTATGTTCTTTTGACAATATCCTTTGCCTTACAGAAACTCAGTAATTTTATGAGGTCCTTAGAGCATAAGCTATTGGTATTTTGTTCAGGAAATTTTCCCCTGTGCCCATGGGAATGGATACAAAATATGTGGTATATATACACAATGGAGTACTATTCAGCCATTAAAAACAATGAATTCATGAAATTCTTAGACAAATGGATGGAACTGGAGAGTATCATCCTAAGTAAGGTAGCCCACTCACAAAAGAACACTCATGGTATGCACTCATTGATAAGAGGATATTAGCCTAGAAGCTTGGAATACCCAAGACACAATTCACATATCAAATGAAGCCCAAGAAGGAAGGAAGGAGAGGCCCCTGGTCCTGGAAAGGCTCAGTGCAGCAGTGTAGGGGAATACCAATACAGGGAAGCAGGAAGGGGTGGATTGAGGAACAGGGGGAGGGAAGAGGGCTTATGGGACTTTTGGGGAGGAGGGATCCAAGAAAGGGGAAATCATTTGAAATGTAAATAAAGAATATATTGAATAAAAAAATGAATGCTATCAATAAAACTTTCTGCTTTTTTATTTTCTCATATTATAAAAGTGAAAAAAGATCAGACGAAGAAAACTTCCATTTCATTATTAAAATCTTCCATTCCCAAATGACATTTCTCAGAATTCCTGTAAAATATTTTTCTAGTATTTTACTATCAATTTGATAGTCAAATTGTATGACATAGGCTAAGAATTCTGCATTCCAGAGATGAAGTGACTGAAAGGAAACCTACTAAGCAGTTCCACCCTAAAGACTCATCCTTCCTCTCCTTGATACATTACACATGCACACATGCACGTGCATGCACACACAAATGCACTCACACATGCACGCACACATGCACTCTGCTAGCTCTCCACTATCCTACTAACTAGTCCCCATTCAGAACAGGAATGACTTCTTACCCAAAGTTTCTATATGCCTGAATGTTTGCTCTGCTTGTGTACAGACGAATTAGAATAATCATAATCTTTCTTTCCACTAACAAATACAAGAAATTAGGCAATATGCCATAGAAGCTTAAAGATTTCTGGAAGAACTGAAGCTGTCACAAGCCACATATAAAATAGCAAAACACAATGAAGTTAAAATATAAAGCATACTAGTTAACAGAGGACAGGAGAGAAATCAAGAAAATAAACATTAAAAACCACTTCTAAGTTAGGTGTACTTGTGTACAACTACAACCCCAGTACTCAGGAAAGAATTCTAAGTTACAGCCAAGCTTAGGCTATACAGCAAGATGTTCTCAAAACAACAAAAACATTTAAAATTATGTATCATCCAGGAAAAAAAAACAGGTAGATGACAGGGAAGGAGGAGAAAGAAAGAAATCGGAGCATAAGATCCACAAGACAGGGGATGGAGGTGAGGGGCAAGTAAAAGAAAGAGTAGCAGCTTGTCACACATCCAGATGAACTTAGGGGACTTTACTGCTGTGCTTTCCACATACATACGCTTTCCAAAGGTACTGAATGACAATGTAAAATGTGGCTTTTTAATCCAGTATCAGCATATGGTTAATTGTAAAGACCCTCATACCCCGGAGCATCGCTAAGGCTAGAATTTTACATTGTGTTCAGCTCCACTGAACCTAGATTTGCCGAGTTTTCTGGGGTTTGTGGTATTTTGCTGTTAGGCTTTTCCTATGTCATCAATAGTTATGATCAGAACTACCTATTTCCTTTCTGCCCTACAACTCCCCTGACCAAAACTATTCTCATTATTAGCAGAATCCTGAGTCTCTGTTATTTGTATTCTTCACTCCCCCAAAAGAAAGTTGTATTGCATGTGATTTTATTTATTATATGCTAGTTTACATATAGATAAATATAAATAAAATTGTGTTATGATTAATCTGTTAAGAGGACTTAGAGTCACCTAGGAGACAAGCCTCTAGATGTGTCTGGAGGACGATTCTGGAGGAACTAGGTGAGAAACGCCCACCCTGAATGTGTGAGACATTACTCCATGTTTTAGGGGTCAGGACTGGATAAAGGAGTAGGAGAGTGCTAGCAAACTCTGCCCTTTGCTTCCTGGTCTTTCCAGATGTGGAGAATCCCACCTAAATGCCATTTCAACCCTGAATTCTACCTGTGTTGCCTTCTGTACCCTTTTAAACTATGAGCCAGAATAAATCTTTCTTCCTTTACACTGTTTTTCACCTTGGATTTTGTGAGAGCAATGAGAAAAGTATCAAACATATTGTCACTTATTATTATGACTTTTCCCTTTTGTGAAAATTTTTAACCACAATAACAGGTTTAATAAATTATAAAGGTCTCAATCTAGAGGTTCCTCAGAAAATTGGAAATAGATCTACCTGAAGACCCAGCTATACCACTATTGGGCATACACCCAAAAGATGCCCCACTATGCCACAGGGGCACGTGGTCCACTATGTTCATAGCAGCCTTATTTGTGATAGCCAGAAGCTAGAAACAACACAGATATCCCACGACAGACGAATGGGTACAGAAAATGTGGTTCATTTACACAATGAAATACTACTCAGCTATTAAGAATGAGAACATCATGAGTTTTGCAGGCAAATGGGTGTAACTAGAAAATACCATCCTGAGTGAGGTAACTCAGACCCAAAAGGACATGCATGGTTTGTTCTCACTAATCAGTGAATATTCGCTAGAAAAGTACAGAATGCCTAGGACACCACCCCCAGGACTCAAGAAGGTTAGCAAGTGAAGATGCCTCAATCCCACCTGGGAGGGAGAAAAATGCAGTGGGGGGGCAGAGAGAGGGAGGGATTTGGGTGGGAGAAGGACATGGAGGGAAAAGAGGAAACAAGAGTGAATCTCTGAGGGCCAGCAGAAATATGGAAACAGGCAACTTCGGGAGATAGGAGGTGGGGGACCCTCTAGAATGTACCAGAGACCTGGGAGGTGAGACTCTCAGGACTCAAAGGGAGAAACCTTGTATGAAGTGTTACACAGTGAGGAAGGAGAAATTGTAGAGTCCACCTGCAGTAGAGGCACAGGACATCAAATAGAGAGATAGGGTTACCATCCCATAGTCAAAAGCTCTGACCCAGAATTGTTCCTGTCTGAAGGAACTACAAGGACAAAAATGGAGAAGAGCATGAAAGGCAGGGGGAGAGAGGATGGGTTGGGGGTTTTCTGGGAGAGGGAGAAACCAGGAAAGGGAATAATATTTGAAATGTAGATGAAGAATATATTCAATAAAAAATAGTGAAAAAATAAATTTCTATATATGAAAGAAAGAGAAAGAAAAGAAAAGAAGAAAAGAAAACAGAAAAGAAAAGAAAAAGAAAAAGAAAAAGAAAAAAAAGAAAAAGAAAAAGGAAAAGGAAAAGAAAAAGAAAAATGAGGTCCAGGGACAGACCCAAATTAGAATTCAGCTCAAGGGAAGGCCCAGTGCCCTGACACTGTTGCTGATCCTGATCCTGTGTGTGGTTACAGACAAGAGCCTAGCATAGTTGCCCTCTGAGAGGCCCAAGAAGCAGCTGAGTCAGATGCAGACACACCCAACCAATTGACAAAAGCTGGGGGACCCTGTGGTGGAATTACGGAAAGGCTGGAAGAGGCTAAGGAGGAGGGCAGCCCCATGGGAAGACCAGCAGCCTCAACTAACCTGGACCCCTGAGATCTCTCAGACACTGAGCCACCAACCAGGCAGCACACACCAGCTGATATGAGGCCCTGACACACACACAGCAGAGGAACTGCCGGGTCTGGCTTTAGTGAGAGAAGAAGCACCTAACCCTTGAGGTTCTAAGGAATGGGAAGGGCTGGTGAGGTTGCAGGGGTGTGTGAGTGTGAGTGTGTCCGTGTGTGTGTCAGTGTGTGTGTGTGTGTGTGTGTGTGTGTGTGTGTGTAGTGATGACATCCTTTTAGAGACAGGTGGGTTAGAGGTATGGGATGAGGAGTGGTTGGGGGCAGACCAAAAGGGGGATATATTCTGTACTGTAAAAAAACGATTAAAGAATAAAAATACATAATTTTTAAAAAAAAATCTCAATTCACCTAATTAGAAAATATGCATAAGGAAGAAAAAATACTACTTAAAAATTATTCAACACACTCGAGAGATAAATACCATTATTGTACCTTTGGTAATATCTTGCTGGGTGAGTTATTGTTATGGTTTGTTGTTGGGTTAAGGGTGTCCCACTTCTGCTTGGGCCACTGGTAGAGGTGGGAAGCCGGAGCTTTTACTGTGCTTACCCCACACCAGCTCCAGGCAGGTGTTGGACTATGAGAAGCAACTGGACACCGCTCCGGGGATGGGGGAGCAGTCTGAGGTCTAAGATCCCTGGGGACAACTGGAACTGGCTCAGGGCTCTTGGGCACCCCAGGAGCCGATGGATGTCATGGAGAGCTGAGAACAAAGTGGGGGCCGCAGGCCTACCGCTGAAGGGGGAGAGCTCTTGGCTGGGTCCCTTGGGGAGGAGAGTCCTTGGCTTGTTGGCGGGCTGCTTGGCTTGGTGGAGACCATGGCTGGAAGTGCTGAGAGGCCTTCTGCAGCCAGCTCTTTAGATGAAGGCCTGGTCCATTGCTCCCCACAGCTGATCCCAATGAAAACAGACAGTCCATGGTTTTAAGACATTTACTGTCATGGTGGAGAGTGACGATGAGTAAAACTGTACCTCACTTCTCAGGAGGAGCTTGAGGTTAATATCTTTTGCAGGGAGGAGTGTCTGGAAAGGAGCATTAAAATGGAGATCTGTCTTGAGGCTATGTGACCTGTGGTCACATCCTCTACCTGTGGAGGGGCCTGAGGCATTCATTGCCCTTATGTGACTGATGGCCATAAACCTTTGGAGAGCTGTGGGCTCGTGTCAGAGACCTAGTGTCCAAGAACATGGCAAAATGCCTACTATTCCTTTCAGGGTTATCCCCCGCAGGGTCACCAGGATTTCAAACCTTAGCTCAACCAGAAAGCAGGCTGCCTTTCACGGTCCTACAGTTTGTCAGTTCATAGCTCTGTGGAACTATGGATACTCCCCCCCCCCACCCCGGCATCTTGCATTATTGGACTTAAGGCCCATGTAATGCTAGAGAACTCATGTCTGGTATCATAAACCTAGCCTTCCACCCACAGGTGGTGAAATCATAGATGGCAAGGAAAAAATTACTACTATCATTTTTCTACATCAATATAGCTTCTAACTGCTTTCTAATCATTCATTGTTTATACCTACTGATAAATATAACTCTCAGTTCTGATCTAAAAACTACTGGCAGCAGATGAAGACTACTACAAAGATGGATCCACAACTGGTCAAAAATGCAGAGAACAAATGACTATGTGGTGCCCAGCCCTAACCAGAATATCTACAGCACAATCCTACACCTAAGGCTCAGAGAACACTAAGAGAAATAGAGAAAAGAGTCTAAGAGCCAGAAGACCACTAGGCATGACAAATATGCTACAGCCATGAAAATACAACACTCTCATTGCCTAAAACAGACCCACATAATGAGCACAGCACTGGACATGCCATTAGAGATGGACGTAATTTCACAAGGCCCTACATGTAGTAAGAACAATGGGCAGTCAATAGTTGTTATGAGAGAGAAAAATCACTATATTCCACTATATATATATATACACATATACATATACTATACACATATATGTCAGCAACACAAATGTAATACTGAACAAGAACAAGAATTGGCTGTGAATGTGTATATTTATATGTATGAATATAATAGCAATTACAGAAGAGATTATGAATTCAAGAAAGAATGGGAGGAAGAGAGGTAGAAATGATGTAAATACAGTGTTTTCAATTATGAAATTTAAAAATTTTTATCATAACAAATTTCAGTATGAATAAACATTTCACAAACTGGTAAATGTAACAAGAATGCCTTTTCAAAGTCTGTTAAAATAAATGAAGTGGCAGAAAACTTGTTTTCAGTTTCACATGACATTTGGGTATGTCATAGGAGCAAAAATATGGACATCTTACTCTCAGAGCAAAACTAAAACTATTTAGGCCAAGTTGCAAAGAGTGTAGCTTTTGCTTATTACAAAGAATAACCTGTCAATAACCAAAACTACCTCCTCGGTTTCAATATAAAGTATTGAGTTCCTTTTTATTAGACAAAATCTAGTCAAGGGTCAGTGACCATATATTAAGATATGAAGATTAACAACACCAGATAATAGTACATCATAACTATTGATATTAAAAATGCAAAGTGAGCACTGCCCAACTGTCTGTTGTGTAGTAACTCCACTTCTGTTTCTAGGAATATGAATACTGTCTAAGGCCTTTGATAATGATGACTCAAAACATGGAGTCAAATTACAAAGATGTGACTGAGGAGCTTCAGAGGTTCACACCACCTTTATAAAACTCTATAATCTTGACTTTAGGTTTTATGTGGAAATTTCTAGCAATGATTCATCTCTATCCTATAGACTCCCCAAGGCCATATCTAGAACCCATTATCTTAATTTTTTTTTATAATGTCTAGTACTCTCAAAAAGAATTCCTCATGGAATTCTCATGGCTAAAAATGTTATGATGTGCTTCTGGAAAGCCAGCGTTCATTGCTGATGTGTTGTAGTGAAAGGTAAAAGAGAGATGGATCAACAACTAATCTGAACTATCACATTCGTGTCCTCATGTGACCTATCCAGGCAGCATTTCCTCTCTGTGTCTATGGCACACTATACACTAGAGAAAGCACTTAACCATTGCTGCAATTACACACTCAAAAGGTCTGATTTTACCACAAGAATAAGTATACACAGCTAATAAGAATTATATTTTAGGAAGGGCTGGAGAGATGGCTCAGTGGTTAAGAGCACTGACTGCTCTTCTAAAGGTCCTGAGTTCAAATCCCAGCAACCGCATGGTTGGCTCACAACCATCTGTAATGGGATCTGATGCCCTCTTCTGGTGTGGTATATTTATACAATGGAATACTACTCAACAATTAAAAATAATGAATTTATGCAATTTGTAGGTAAATGGTTAGATCTGGAAAATATCATCCTAAGTGAGCTAACCCAATCACAAAAGAATACAGATGAAATGCAATCACTGATAAGTGGATATTAATGAGCCCAGAAGCCCTAAATACTCAAGGCACAATTAGCAAGTCAAATGACTCCCAAGAAGAAGAAAGGAGAGGACCCTGGGCCTGTAAAGATTGGATCCAGTTTTGTAGACCCAGAACAGAGAAATCGTGGGGGGGCGGGGGGAATGATTGGGGAATAGTTGGGGGGGAGAGGAATTATGGGATATATGGTGGGGGGGAACTGGGAAAGGGGAGAGCCTTTGGAATGTAAACATAGAATATAGAAAATAAAAATTAAATAAAATAAATAAATAAAGGCTTGTGCCATCACTGCCTGGCTCATTAATCCTTTAACAGCATTCCTTAAAGAAATCTAGTCAATATCCATTGCTAAGTACAAATTCAAGGAAGTGCTTCAAAGAAAGCAAGTGTCACAGCGCTGCAGCTGACTGCATTAGCTAAATGAAAGGTACATGCACTTGAAAGCATTTGCTTGTTACCTCAGGCTCAAAGGAGAGACTTGTTCCTAAGAAGCCAACTGGCTGAAGGAGACAGGCCCTGTCACCTCAGCTTTCACCCTACAGAAAATTGTGCACCCACTTTCTTTCCTTCACACATAATTTTAAGTTTGAGTTTTCAAATTTAATTACTACCATCACAAAATTAAAATAAACAACTCTGACAACATGACAAAAATTTTAAAATATAAAATAACTGTCTTCTATACTTGATTAGGACACTTAAGGTTGTTATTACCATATCCAGTAAATGCATGTCACTGTTCTTCACGTTTCGACCTGGGCTTAATAACATTCCAAAACATCTGAAAATATTGGGGGAAAAGAAAAGGAAAATTAAGGTATCAAGAAGAACACAGAAGTCCAGTGAGCAACAAGCCCTTACATAACTATATAATCTGAGGTTTGCACTCACAAAGAGCTTTGTTTCTTTGAGAACACAATAAATAAAAACCCAAGATACACAACAAAATTATATACAAATCATAAAGATAAGGTGTCAAAATTCTCAGGTCTTTATTTTACATATAAATAACCAAGATCAGAAATTGTCCTAAAACTTATATTAAATTATTAATATGGTAGTAAGATACAAATTAGTTCTTAGAAATATAAAGATTTTATTGCCTCATAGTTACTCCAAAACTACAGGTCATAATTAACTAATCCAAACTTAATTCCTAGTAGCACACTAACTAACGAATGAATGAATTAAGTTTGTAAAAAATTAATTTTAATATAAGAAAAAGACACTGTGCTCTCTCTCTGTATGGAGCTAGATTAACAAAATAAAACTTTCAGCATCCTGGTCCTCACAAATCATGCCTACCACATAGCATGTTAGTCTTATATACTCAATTGAGATAAAAACCAGTTATACAAGCTTCATCACTAACTGCTCTATCATACTGTTGACAATATTATCCAATATATGATTAAGATTATCACCTATTGCCCATGTTTCCTGGTGCTAACATAGTCCCAAGAATCTTACGAACACTACTTTATTTGGAAAAGGTTTTCATAAGCTCTAAACTTCTGCTTTTTAAAAATGTCTAGGCTATCATTAGCTCTACTTTATAAGCAAAGCCATGTCTGGATCAGTTAAACAATACACCCAAATTTATATTACTATTAAATAGATCTTGCAACTCAGTATGCATTGTCATTCTGCCAATGAACAGTCACATTTAACAGAGTTTAACCATAGCCACCCTAAAATATAAAAAATATGCCATGCAGAATTTTATATAGGAAGTAAAGAATACAACTAATCAAACATAAACTTTTGAAATTAAAATACAAAGCCATGAGCTGCATAAGGAGCTCAGGGGTGGGGTGGCTGCCAGGCACTCAGGAGGTCCTAAGTTTGATCCAGAACACTGTAAAACTCAAGTGCTGATTTTTACTACTGCTATTAATTTTTGATCCTGCTATGCAAAGGCTTGCTTTCCTAGCAGCACATTTCTCCACAAGTATGACTCCACTAAGCAGTGACTATACTTCCTGTGAGCACTGGGAATACCTTGTTCAAGGCTTCCTTTTGGTGTCTGGCAAAGGCCATACCTATACCAACAACAAAGTTTATGAAGTCAGATAATAATTCTCCAAACACATTCTTGGACCAATGAAAAACCAATTTGTTCTAATATTTGAATTTTTAAATAACAGTATCTCCATTAAATTTATATGATTTTAGTATCAGTTCTGCTACTGTGGCCTTACCTCTTGTTAATAATTATAATGAAATTGTTGTTTATGTGTTCATTTTGTGTCCTACGTTCTCCTGCCTGCTCTGCTCTCCAGCACCTCTTTGGGTTAAGAACATGCTCCTAGATTTTAAACTTTTTTAAGTTACTATATGAAAGTACTATAAAAATGTTTAAATCTATTTCTCAAAGCTCCTGCCTAAATCAATGCCACAGTTTTTAGTATATTTTCTCTTCTTTTGGTTGTTTTGGAAAATATAAAGTACCATACCATTACTGCTCAGTCACTTGGATATAAATGGTAAAACTACAATTCTTACATTATCTTGGGATAATAATCCTATATTATAGTTTGCAACAAAAAGACTTTGAAAGTTCAGATTCCCTCAAATAGTAATACTCATCACCTTATTCAGTGATCTCTAATGCACTACTCTTTCCCAGGCTTATAAATAAAAAATACTGCCACCAGCCAGCAGTATGACATTTGAGAAAAACCTAACTATTACCCTTGGGCCTCTGCTTTTTCATCTAGAAAACAAGAGAGGTTAAACAGAGGAACTTTAGTTCCTCCAACAATAAAACTACATATTTTTTATCAAAACCTATTAGTAATTTCCAAAATTATACTTCATAAAAACACATAAGACTTTTTATGGACACCATGAAAGTATCTATTAGGAATAAATATATCAGGAAATATGATAGGTATTATTAGTAACATAATACATAATGTCAATATTATAAGGTTCTCTGGGGATTTCAGAGCTTTCAAGTTTCTTTAATTCCATGAGCAAGGCAGGAAAGGAAACTGCTATCTCACCTGTATTCTCGATAAGTACACAGTCCAACAGGAGAGAAAAATAAGTAAACAAGCAATCACTGTCAGATACAGTGTATTACGTGCATGTGTATGTTTTGTGGGGGTTATGTGCTATGGTGGTAGATCCCCTTGAGCTGCAGTTCAGGTGGTTGTATGCCATCTGATATGAGTGTTGAGGAAAAAAAGAAAACTCAGGGCTTCTGCAAAAGGCGTATGCTCTTACCTGCCAGTCAGCTCTCCAATGCTCGCCTGCTTGTTTGTTTGATTGCCTGTCTGTTGTTGAGACAGGGTATCATGTATTCCAGGCTGACTTAGACCCGCTATGTGCATTGAATCTGTAGATTACTTTTGGTAGGATGGGCATTTTTACAATATTAATTCTACCAAACCATGAGCATGGGAGAGCTCTCCTTTATCTTCCCTACTAAATTAAAATATTATTAGGTTTTTCTCTCTCTTCCCTCAAAAGGTTCCAAATATTTTTGTAAATACTTTTTTTTCTTCTCCGATGCCTCCATTAAAGTGGCTGAAGAGATATCTCAGCAGCTAAGAGCTCATGCCGTTCCTTCCAGCCAACCTGAGTTCAGTTCCCAGCTCCACTTCAGATGGCTCATAATCACCTGTCACCATCACAATCATCCAGCTCCAGAAGGTCTAATGTCCTCCCGAGGGTACAGGCACACACATGACAGACACATGGACATACACATAAACCCTTTTTAAAAGCTTTCATTAAAAATAAAGATAAAATGTTATTAACTAAGCAATGTTTTATTAGTAAAATAAAAACAATTTTACTCTTTCGGTAAGTATATAAATGTATTCTTAAATCTATCTGCTAAAAAGATCCCATAAATGTCAAAGCGAAAGGCTTTGGAAAGAAAAGCAAAATGTTCTCTTCACTGCTGCCTTATTAGCAGCTATATTCCTTACCAATGTCAATACCATCCTGTAGCACCATGCCAAAAGATGAAAATAAGATACCTTTATGGCTTTTGCTTTGGTATAAACAAGTCTATATATGAGAAACTTCGAATGAGATAAACACATGGTAAAAAACTACCACCAGGAAGTTGTTACCTTATCAATTTCATGACAGTTAGGGCTATCTAAAATAATTATTTGGGTTCTGTCAGCTTGTTTGTTTTGCTCCCCCAGAAAAGTATTAGAAGCTTTATCTGTGGACTGGCTACTATCATTAGAAACTAGCCCAATTAATCTGTCAACTGAGATCCAGTAATGGAATAGAGCACACAACAATCTGAACAAGAAAGGTCTACTACAAAGAAATACGTCGGTGCTGGAGAAATGGCTCAGCAAGTTAAACAGCACACACTGCTCTTCCAGAGGACCCAAGTCTGACTCAGCATCCACAACAACCTGCAGTTCCAGCCACAGGGAAACCAACTCCTCTAGCCTCTGAGGGCACCTACACTTATGTGCATACATCCCTACACAAACGCACAGACAAAAGTTTAAAATTATAAAAAAATTAAAACTTTAAAATAATCATTTACTGTAATAGGAGGATAGAGGGAAAGTATCCTAAGTAAAAGTAAAATTGAAAGGGGTGGGGAATATCTTTCCGTGACATTCAGATCGTCCTATAAAGGCAGAAGTAATTGCAGCCCTTTGGATAGCAAAGTTTGCTGTACCCTCCAGGCAAATTCAGTTAGCTCGCAGCTCAGTATGCCAGCAGAAGAGCAAAGAAAATCAAGATTCCCGATGCCAAAACATAACCAACATGGTACAGTGCCTAGAGCACACTATGTCAATACTGAGAGGTTCACATAGCTGTCTCACTGTACCAAAACCAAAGGGACGAGATCATGGAGAGACTGCAGGCATGTCATCATGCCACCAGATCTGAGGCAAAAACAAGAAAAATAATCACAACACATTGGAAGGGGAACACACCTTCTCCCTGGAGTGTCCCTCCAGCACCCTCTACCGTCACTGTTGAATATTGTGTTTGGGGGGGAAAGGAGAACTATCTAAAGCTCCATGGATCAGGTATGAGAGATTTGGGGACAAGAATAAACTGACAAGTGACATACAGAATACTATAAGGATTTCACAGCTTATACAAATATTTAAACCAATAAATTAAGAAATGTGTACTATCCTGTGAAGGCTCAGTAGAGGCCCCAGTGTGGGGAAATCGAGTGGGGGTCGTGGGAGTGGGTTGGGTGGAGGAGCATATTCTTGGAGGCAGGGGATGGGAGGATGGGTTGGGAGTTTTCGGGAGGGGGGAACTGGGAAGGGGTATAACCTTTGAAATGTAAATGAAGAACATATTCAATTAAAAAAATGTGTACTATAAGATAGTAGTATGCTATTTACAGGGGGGAAAAAAGAACTAAAAGCTCACCAAAAAGGTCTGGGGTCTGTAGTTTTATTAATGTCAATTTCCTACATGATATGGAACTATAGCTATACAAGGGTCTCCACTGGCGAGAACTCGGCACCTGCACATGAAACCTTTCCTCAATGTTGATGCGATTTTATCGAACCTATGCTCTTTCAAACTAAGAAGTGTTTTCTAAGTAATTCCACCAGGCAGGGGAGCACATACTTTTAACCCTATTGGTCATAAAGCAAAGGCAGATGAATCTGTTAGTTCAAGGCCAACCTGGTCTACACTATAAGCTCCTAGCCAACCAGGGATGGCTATCCAGTAAGAATCTATTTCAAATGGCAATCCAAAACAAACAAACAAATCATCAACAACAACAAAACAAACTCTTAAGACATCAATCAACATATAAGAACACATTACAGAAAGTGCATGTTTTCATTATTCACATGGTATACTGGTTGATTTTTGTAAATCTGACCCAAACCAAGACATTTCGGAGAAGAGGGTATTGTTAACGAAGAAAACAGCTCTATCAGACTACTCTGTAGGCAAATGGGTGGGGCAGTTCACTGAGTAATGGCTGATGCTGTAGGGTCAGCCCTGGGCAGGTCGTCCTGGTTTGTCTAAGAAAGTAACTGAGCACACTAAGGGGAGCCAGCTAGCAAGCAGCATTCCTCTATGCTTCTGCCTTGGGTCCTGCTTCCAGGCTTCTGCTTTGAGTCCCTACCTCCACTCAATGGACTGTAATTTATAAAACAAATAAACCCTTTCTTCAAGTTGCTTTTGGTCATGGTGGCTTATAACAGCAATAGAAACCCTAAGATATATAGAAAAGTAATCCTTGAAATAAACTCATGAAAAGTAACTGTATTACAAGCACATAGTTAATGCTTACTCCGTGGTGCCACTTCCTTCTACAGGAAACAGTATCTAGTCCAGGAATAGGAAAGTTCTAGTCCAAAGGCTGAGAGATAAATAAGAGTTTCCAATAATCCACACCACAATTCACCTTGTTATGGTTTGTATATGCTCAGCCCAGGGAGTATCACTATAAGAGAGTGTGGCCCTGTTGGGGTAGCTGTGGCCTTATTGGAGTAGGTGTGCCACTGTGGGTGTGGGTTTTAAGACCTTCATTCTAGCTGCTTGGAAGCCAGTCTTCCACTAGCAGTCTTCAGATGAAGATGTAGAACTCTCGGCTCCTCCTGAACCATGCCTGCCTGGATGCTGCCATGATCCCACTCTGATGATAATGGACTGAACCTCTGAACCTGTAAGCCAGCCCCAATTAAATGTTGTCCTTATAACAGTTGCCTTTGGTCATGGTGTCTGTTCACAGCAGCAAAACCCTAACTAAGACACACCTCATAATGCCAAGTTGGTAAAAGACAGTGAAAATATTCTTGTACAAACAACATTCTATCTTCTAAAACCAAGAAGAAAAAAACCACAGGATTTAAACCATACTTCCCTGAATAAATACCAGAGAGGACAAATAAGTTCACAGAATAACATTTAAAATATTATATAGAGTATGAACTACCCCTTTGATTTCTTAATTGTTGGGATGTCTATAATACTTGATTTGTTAAAAAGTGTTCATAAATATATAAATTTACATAAGAAAACAAAACATGCTAAAAAACGTAAATCTAGGCAACTTCATGTCAGTGACTTAGGCTTCTTTATAAATGAAACTGCAATGACTTACAATGTTAAAGGTAAAAACAAGTACTCACAAAATTCAGTAAAAAGACCCAACATCAACTCAGCGAAAAGAGAGTGTTCTGTTGTTTGTCTTCTATGGTGCTAAAGATCAAACCTAGGGCCTTAGTAAAGTCCTCTCCCAATGAAACACACCCCTAACACCCTAACATCAAATTAGCTAAGGCAGAAAAGTCGTAATTCAAATTCTACCATCCACTGTCATTAGTAATAACAAACCATACTAGAAAACTATTCTGTTATAAGAAAAGAGAGAGCCACGGGTTAATTTTTTTTAAGTATTCCATAGCTAAGACTCTTTTACTGGAGAAACTAACAAAAGGAAACGTACCTGTCAATCACTCACACTACAGGATATTATTCTTATCACTACCCTTTCACACTATATATTTTCTCTTGAGCCAGATAGCACAAATTAAGTATTGAAGCAGAAGCTATTATGGAAACATTCCTAAATTATTCTTCAGATGTTCAAAATCTTAATTATTACTCTATATCATCTGATAATCAGTGCCTTCTACTAATGGTATGTTTTAACACTTCTTTCTCCAGATGTGTAGCTGCATGTTCAATTCGTGGGTATAGAAGGCAAGAATACAACAGTAAAGAGCAGGTAACCAGACAAAATTCAGAAATATAGGATATTAAAATAATAAGAGAAACACATACTCCAGCACTGGGTGGCACACAGCTCTGTGGGGAGAGAGGAAACTTACTGCCCAGTGGTGTTTTTAAAGGGAAAGAACCTAGATGGTATTCACAAGAATATAATCTGGAACTTTGCAAACATGCAAAATAAAGACCTGGGTTTTGCACAGCAAGCTGGTATTCAAGATCTTTACCCAAAACATACTCATATTGTGCTGAAACTGGCAGACATCTTCAAAAGGATCCTACTGTCTAAGCTTACTGCTTTGGAGATTAGAACCCCCTACATCCTATCCTCAGGTCCAAAGGCTTCTTCTCCATCCTGGCTCAGTGGGCAGCTGCAAGGGAAGACAGCATGAGCAGGAGGAAATCTATAATTCAGATATACTGAGAACTGTTTGCAGTGGAAAGAGTTGTTGGAAATTCAGAAGAGGTGATGAGCATTATGTTTACAATTGGACTTTTGGAGTCTTCACTCTTCTCTCTACCAACAGACTCAAAACTTTATCCAAAACAGGGGACAGCCCCAACCAAGCTGCTGGGGGTGGAGGGTACCAACTTCCTGCAATTCTTTGGCATGACCTAAATTTAACATACCACACCTTTATACTTATGGTGACACAGCTGGGAAACACCCCTCTTGAAGTACCAGCCATGACCTTTATTTTCAGTGTGGACTACAAGACACTGACTCACAACCACCAAGTACAGAGACCTGGGAGGGATCCTGATAGAGTCACCAATTCTATAAAGGGAAGAATATAGTCCCAATAAATATCTACATATACTGGAAAGGATCTAGGGAAGTCCTCAAGCATCCCTTAACCTTAAAGCAGAAGCTGATTATTCAACCTTGCTCCTGGTGAGCATGAAGGGATCTATCCATATTCTGCAATTCTAGAAATCCATTTCATAAAATTGGAAATACTGAAATTTAACCAAATGCACAAGTAACAACATAAGGACAGAAGACTAAGAAAGAAAATGTGGCACTACAAAGAAAAAATAATTACTCAGGAATAGACTCTAACTTGAAACCTGAAATGAATGAAAAATAATGCCCCTAAAGAAACTCAGTGAGATGCGAGAGAATATAGGCAAACGACACAAAGAAATAAAAGGTACTAAGGAATATGAATAAGAAACTCACTACACAGAAATTATCTGTAAAAATCAGAAATGTTAGAATTTAGGAACTCAACAATAAAATGAAAAGACCAAAAGAAAGCTTCCTCAGCAGATCAAACCAAACAAAAAATGTCTGTGCTTGAAGAGAGTTGAGAAAGAAGAGGGGTGAGGCAGGAAAAAGAAGTAGAGAAGAGGCCTACAAAAGTGATGCCACACACTGCCAGACCACGATCATGGATTCTGGTAATAACAGAAGATGAATGAAAGGGGAAAGTCAACTAAAAACAGTGACACAAAACAACGGATGAAAATTCCCAAAATCAACAAACATAGACATAAACATCCAAGAAGTACAAATAACTTCATGCAGATTCAAATAAAATAGAAAAACAGAGCCTCACAAAACACACTATATGCTCAAATACCAAACAACCTTACAATTCTAAAAACAAAAGAAAAATATCAAGTCACATATAATGGAAGACCCCTCAAATTTAATTCATAATTCTTAACGTAAGAAAGAGTCAAACTATGTAAAGAAAAAAATACTTCATCAAACAAAATTATCTTTAAAAATACAGGGAATATTTAGACAAGCCAAAGTCGAAAGAATTTATCACCACCAGAACAGCATTATAAGAAATACCTTAAGGAATCCAACACTAGAAATGAAATGATGAATATTATCATTCAACCCAACAAATGAACAAAATTCGCTAGCTAGAACAGCAGATACACATGAAAGGAAAGTGAATGAAATGGTTATCAGAAAACTACCTAATCACTGCTGCGCATAAAGCCTACTACAGGAAGCCATAAATGTTCCTTTGGGACCTTTTCTAACCTGTTTATTTCTGGTAGCCATGACCATGTAAAATTTAAGGAAAATATTTCATAGCTCTCATAATATGCTATAATTCAGATCCTGCCTAGTCCTACAGCTTGTTGTATATCTACATATGAAGTAGTCCCTAAGCCCAGACTTCCTCAAAAACAGCTTACTGAGCTGCCATCCTTTGTCTTGCTAGGCCAATGTATTCACCGGCTATTCAGACACCTATAGCCCTCAGTCCCAGGTGAGGCTCATGAATTATTAATGAGGCTAAGTGGAAAACAAGGCTTACCTAACATAGGAGATTGTAAGGTATGGTCATGTAAATTATCCCTGCTTAGCTAGCTACATCCTTTACTATGTTAATGTCAAGCAATTGTCTACCGAGAGATGAGATTTCCTCTGAGCAGACAAAATATGACTTAGAAGAGAGTTAGTTAGTGGGAAAATGAGTTAGTCTAGAAAGCAAAGCTCCCAGGGCCAGGCAATATGCCTGGCTCTGAAGAGAGCTTGTTAGTTGGGGAACATGAGTGAGTTAGTAAGAGAATGATTTAGTCTAGAGAGCAAGATTCCCAGGGCCAGGCAATATGCCTGGCTCTGAAGAGAGCTTGTTAGTTGGGGAACATGAGTTAGTTAGTGAGAGAATGATTTAGTCTAGAGAGCAAGATTCCCAGGGCCAGGCAAGATGCCTGGCTCTGAGGAAAGCTTGCTAGTGGGAGAATGGGTTAGTCTAGAGAGAAAAGATTCCCGGAGCCAGGCAAGATGCCTGGCTCTGAGGAAAGCTTGCTAGTTCTGAGAAGAATCTTGCTAACTTAGGCAAGATCTCTAGCTTAGACAGAAATGGCTTAAAATGTTTTAGCTTATAACCTAAGGGCGCTACCTATGTAAGCTAGTGAAGAATTAAAAAAAATTAATTAATAGCTATCTGTAAAGACATGGGCTTGTCACCTTTTGTCATCTTGGGCCTCCGCCCCCTGCAGGCAGCTGTTCCGGAACTCTAGAGGAAAACACCCCCCACCCCCTCCTGGGACTCTCGAGAGGAAAACAACTCTCTTGAGGAAAACAGCTCCCGGAATAACCACAGGGGTCCCAACAACCCCTATGGAATGTCCCAAAGCCCCAGGAATGTCACTTAATGTAACATATGGTAAATAGTAAATGTGTGACTTTAGACTTCCCCTATTTCCTCCCCAGTCCTCCCCCCTCTTTTATGGTTTTTGCCTTTATAAGCTTGTCACAAGTTCAGGTGGGGGTCGAACTCCTCTACCCCTGCGTGGTGTATGAGTCTCAACCCCAGCATGCTGGCCTGAGATCTCGTTTAATCCCATCTTCAATAAACTTCGTATGATCACAATGAATTCGGTCTCAGTGCCTTACTGGGTGCGCGCTACTCCCGAGACTTGAGTGAGGGTCTCCCTTCGGGGCTCTTTCACTAGCGTGCCTCATTTTTATTATGTAATTGTCAGAACCTGACCCTCTGAGTAGGGGGCCATTAAACAGGGCTCCTCATTAGAGAAAATATAGATTTTTCTATAATATGAAGTATCCTGCGTCTGTGTCGTCATTCTCGCCAATTCGTGCCTTCCTGACCCCGGGATCTTGGTCTCCCCTGCAACCGAACTCCCACGAGGAGCTACGGCTTGCAGAAGGCTGCAACCAAAGCTGCCACGAGCAGCCTCGGTCCGCAGCAAATCACAAAACAAATACTGAGAGAGGTGGATGGAACAAAAATATATAAAACAAGCAGAATATTAGCAACAGGACAGACAGATCAGACTTATGAGTAACACAGAGGAGGAGCAGATTAAATTCACCAGTCAAAAGACATCTGCTGAATACATTTTTAAAAAAGGAAAAACACTGAACTATCAGTTGTATGTAAATCCTACCTATCAGTTGTATGTAAAGATAAGCATAGTCTAAGAGTAAAGAGCTAGAACATTTAAGTGTATGTATGTGTATGTATGAAAATATAAAAAATGAGCAACAACAGCAATAATGTCAGAGAAAATAAACATTAAGGACTGTAAAGAGATAATAAAGTTAATTGTTTATTAATAAAAGGGCCAATTCAACAAGATACAACAAATGTAAACATGTATTTTTCAAACATGGGAACTTCCAAATACATAAGGGATGCATCATTAAATATAAAGGGAGAGAGATACTCAAGTATAGTCAATGGGCTAGACTTGCACTTTTCTAAGTGGACAAATCATTCAAACAGAAAATCAACAAGCAAACATGTAAACTAAGTTATAGAACAAAGCAAACAGAATTAATGAATTTATGAAAACATTGTCTTCCAATAGCTGTTGAATATACATTTTTATTGGCATTCAGAAGGCTGAGACAGGAGAATTGCTGCAGGTTTAAGGCTATCCTCATCTATATAATGAGTTCCAAGCTAGGAAGGACTATAGGAAGTGAAAGAATGTGTTCCAAAGATACAAACGAGAGAGTGATATAGGTTAAGGCAAAACTTCCTGAATATGACTCTAACAGCCCAAGACATACCAGCATGGATTATACCTGAGACTGTATCAAAATTAAATACAAATTAAATCAAAATTAAAAACAATTACCAGCATAAAGAGACTGCCTACAAGGTGTGAGAAAATCTTTGCCAGATATTTGTCTGGCAGGGAATAACATGCATCACTACTGTCTTCCAAGCTCCCATCAGAAGGACCCACTAAGCTCCTCTATGGTGTTTTGACTCCAAAATTCCAAAACTTCCACCTCAAAAACACAACACAGTCAGGTCTGTCAAAGCAATAGCCCACTCTGATAACAACTTCTGTATTATTTACTTTTGTGCCACTGTAATGAACTACCAGGACTAAGACAATGTGAGGACGAAAGAGTTTATTTGGTCTTATGGCTCTGGAGAACTAATTCTGTGATTATGCGGTGGAGGCACTGCAGCAGTACAGGGGAGCTGTGAGCTCACATCTTGAACCAGAATCATAAAGCAAAGAGAGACAACTTGAAACAACAGCAGTCTTTAAACTCTCAAAGCTAGCCTCCAGTAATATACTTCCTCCAACAAACATAACCTCCCTAAACTTCCCAAACTCACCATCAACTGGGAATCAGGGGTTCAAATGCCTGATATTATCAGGGATATCTCATTCAAAGCCCATACCTGACAGCCTTCATTCTATCCCAAGACATTCTATCCTAAGAATCACATGAAGCTGGAAGGAGAAAGCCACTTCCATGACTCTGTAGCACACACATACAAATGTCAGTCATACATACATATACAAAACATAAACTTTACAAATAAAAATAGAGAGTGGCCAAGAAAAATCTAGGCAACACACAAGAAGATAACCCTAGAAACAGAACAGTACAGTAGAATCTCTTCCCACGGTCTTAAAGCTTATATGTCACATTTACATGTCAATATGGGAAGCTAGGAAAGGAAAATAAAATAGACTTTGTAGACAGGGGGCAGTTCTCATTTTTCTTCTTTTAAAATACTGTATATTATTACAGTGTTAAATAATGTATTTCATGTTTCAAAACATTTAGCCAATAAAAAATTTATATACTTCATTATCTTTTGAAATTGAAGCAGGAAAGAGAAATATGAATTTTAGTAGAAGACAGACTCAACTCAGAATCATCTGTCTGACCACAGGTAAGGTACTAAAACTCCATGCCTCACATTCCTCAACTGTGAAACAAACAATCACAGCACCCACACCTCCTAAGTCACACTGCCTACAACAGTACACAGAAGAGAAGAGTTAGGTAAGGCTTAAGTACCTAACTATAAGACTGTATTTCAAGTACTGTGCTAGGAGCTGAGATAAACAAAATAGCATTTTCTGATAAAGAGGCTGAGAGAGACTGAAGAAGTATATCATTATCAATATATGAAATATTGATATATGAGGTGCCTGCAAGTGAAAAAATAAAGTAGCTTATTTCCTAATAAATCTGAAGTATTAAGAAAAACTAATAATTAGAATTCCAGATGGGTATTGTATGCACCGGGGGATTTAATGTGTTATTCATTTTTTTTTTTACTTTTGAGTATAATGGAAATTTCATCTTTTTACTTTGATATATTTTTTAAATAAATTTTATTTTCTCTCTGACAAGAAATACTCATATTATGTAGTCTGAACTATATAGATTCCAGTGTTAAGAATTCTCTTGATGAGACTGCCACCTACTGGATTAGTCGAATTCTACCATTTACAGTTTATGATTTAAAGGCATTAAATACATTTGGAATAATGAAAGGCAAGATTTTGTTTCTTTTGAAAGCATGTTAAACTAAGTATTCACAAAATCTCCCATGTCACAGATAATTTTGCCAAAGGAAGCATTGTTTGATCAAGATTCAGCCTAAGGCAATCTCAAGCCAATTCCCATATACTACAGAAATCAGCTTTAAAAAAATGAAAAGAAAAGGCCCAGGTAAACACCCCTTCCAGGGCTGCCCTCACGGGGGGGTCTGCTAGGGTCTCGGACCCAAGCAGGCTGAGTTCCGCCTAGGCTCTGCGGGGCATCCCCGTGCCCTCTGGCGAGCACCTAGGCTGCTTTCTGCAACCAGCTCGCCGGCCCCTGGACCAGCGCGGCGGGCCTCCATATTGCAACCAGGACACAGCTGGAAAGGCCCAGGTTCTGTGGGACTTCCCCGCACCCTCTGGCGAGCACCGAGGCTGCTTTCTGCAACCAGCTCGCCAGCCCCTGGACCAGCAGAAGCGGCGGGCCTCCATATTGCAACCAGGACATAGCTGGAAAGGCCCAGGTAAACACCCCTTCCAGGGCTGCCCTCACGGGGGATCTGCTAGGGTCTCGGACCCAAGCAGGCTGAGTTCCGCTTAGGCTCTGCGGGACATCCCCGTGCCCTCTGGCGAGCACCGAGGCTGCTTTCTGCAACCAGCTCGCCGGCCCCTGGACCAGCAGAAGCGGAGGGCCTCCATATTGCAACCAGGACATAGCTGGAAAGGCCCAGGACACAGCTGGAAAGGCCCAGGCTCTGTGGGACATCCCCGCGCCCTCTGGCGAGCACCTAGGCTGCATTCTGCAACCAGCTCACCGGCCCCTGGACCAGCGGTAGCTGCGGGCCTCCATATTGCAACCAGGACATAGCTGGAAAGGCCCAGGTAAACACCCCTTCCAGGGCTACCCGCACAGGGGGATCTGCTAGGGTCTCGGAACCAAGCAGGCCGAGTTCCTTGCAACCAGGACACAGCTGGAGAAGCCCAGGTAGACAGACTCCAATAGGGGCTACAATCGCATGGGTGGCAGCCAGCTTATGATCCCTTAAAGCAGCAGTCACACATATTTACCAGTAGAGAAACAACAGGTGAGCCCAGCCTCACAGGAGATTCAAACACCAGCCACTAACAACAAGGCCAACTACCACCAGAAATAACCAGATGGCAAAAGGAAAACGAAGGAACGTTACTAACAAAAATCAAGGCAACATGACAGCATCTGAACCCAGTTCTCCAACAACAGGAAGCCCTGGATACCCTAAAACACCAGAAAAACAAGACTTGGATATAAAATCACTGGTCAGGATGCTGGTAGCTGAACACATAGAAAAATCTCGTAAAGAAATAGAGGAGAAAATGGATCAAAAGTTAGAAGCCTTTACGAGGCAAATACAAAAATCACTTCAAGAAATGCAGGAGAAGATGGATCAAAGAGAAGAAGACAATAAGGAAAAAAGACAAAAGTCACTTAAAGAACTACAGAAGAACGTGGGCCAACAAGTAGAAGCTATGAAAGAGGAAGCACAAAAATCTATTAAAGAAATACATGAAAACACAATCAAGCAAACGAAAGATCTGAGCACATCCATCCAGATACTAAAAACAGATGTAGAAACAACTAAGAAATCACAGAGGGAGACAACATTGGAGATAGAAAACCTGGGGAAGAAATCAGGGGCCCTAGACGCAAGTATCAACAATAGAATACAAGAGATAGAAGACAGAATCTCAGAAGCCGAAGATACCATAGGAACCATTGATTCAACAGTCAAAGAAAACACTAAATGCAAAAAGGTGGTAACCCAAAACATCCAGGAAATCCAAGACACTATGAAAAGACCAAACCTAAGGATTATAGGTATAGACGAGAGTGAAGATTTACAAGTTAAAGGGCCAGCTAATATCTTCTATAAAATTATGGAAGAAAACTTCCCCAACCTAAGGAGAGAGATGCCCATGAATATACAAGAAGCCTATAGAACCCCAAACAGACTGGACCAGAACAGAAATACATCCCGTCACATAATAATCAAAACTCCAATTGTAATAAACAAAGAAAGAATACTAAAGGCAGCAAGAGAAAAAGGCCAAGTAACATATAAAGGAAAACCTATCAGAATAACACCAGACTTCTCACCTGAGACCATGAAAGCTAGAAGATCCTGGGCAGATATCATGCAAACTCTAAGAGAACACAAACTTCAGCCAAAACTACTTTACCCAGCAAAACTCTCAATTGCCATTGATGGAGACATCAAGGTATTCCATGACAAAACCAAATTTGCAAGATATCTCTCCACAAATCCAGCCCTACAAAGGATAATAGGGGGAAAACACCAAGACAAGGACGGAAACTACACCCGGGAAGAAGCAAGATAGAAACCTCCTCTCATCAAACCCAAAAGAAGATAACCTCTCGAATATAAAAAATAAATAAGATAAATAAATATAATTTCAAAAATGTCTGGAGGTAATAATTACTATTCCTTAATATCTCTTAACGTCAATGGACTCAATTCCCCAATAAAAAGACATAGACTAACAGACTGGATACGGAAACAGGACCCTACATTTTGCTGCATACAGGAAACACATCTCAGTGTTAAAGACAAACACTGCCTTAGAGTAAAAGGCTGGAGGACAATTTTACAAGCAAATGGTCTCAGGAAACAAGCTGGAGTAGCCATTCTAATATCAGATAAAATTGACTTTCAACCTAAAATCATCAAAAGAGACCCAGAAGGTCACTTCTTGCTGGCCAAAGGGAAAATCCACCAGGAAGAGCTCTCAATACTGAACATCTATGCTCCAAATGCAAGGGCACCCTCATTTGTAAAAGAAACCTTACTAAAGCTTAAAGCACACATTACACCTAACACAATAATTGTGGGTGACTTCAACACCCCACTCTCCTCAATGGACCGATCAGGAAAGCAGAAACTAAACAGGGACACAGTGAAACTAATTGAAACTCTGGACCAATTGGATTTAACAGATATATATAGAACATTTCATCCTAAAGATAAAGAATATACCTTTTTCTCAGCACCGCATGGTACCTTCTCCAAAATAGACCATATAATCGGTCACAAGACAGATGTCAACAAATACAAGAAGATCGAGCTAATCCCATGCCTCCTATCAGATCACCATGGAGTAAGAGTGGTCTTCAATAGCAACAAAAACAACAGAAAGCCCACATACTCATGGAAACTGAACAATACTCTACTCAATGACACCTTGGTCAAGGAAGAAATAAAAAAAGAAATCAAAGACTTTTTAGAATTCAATGAAAATGAAGGTACAACCTACCCAAATCTATGGGACACAATGAAAGCAGTGCTAAGAGGAAAACTCATAGCTCTAAGTGCATCCAAAAAGAAACTGGAGAGAGCATACACTAGCAGCTTAACAGCACACCTTAAAGTGCTAGAAGAAAAACAAGTTAACTCACCCAGGAGGAGTAGAAAACAAGAAATCATCAAACTCAGGGCTGAAATCAATCAAATAGAAACAAAGAGAACCATACAAAGAATCAACAAGACCAGGAGCTGGTTCTTTGAGAAAATCAACAAGATAGATAAACCCTTAGCCAGACTAACCAAAGGACACAGAGACAGTATACAAATTAACAAAATTAGAAATGAAAAGGGAGACATAACAACAGAAACTGAGGAAATTCAAAACATCATCAGATCCTACTACAAAGGTCTATACTCAAAACAACTGGAGAATCTGGAGGAAATGGACGATTTCCTAGACAGATATCAAATACCAAAATTAAATCAGCATCAAGTAGACCAGCTAAATAGTCCCATAACCCCTAAAGAAATAGAAGGGGTTATAGAAAGCCTCCCAACCAAAAAAAGTACGGGACCAGATGGTTTTAGTGCAGAATTCTACCAGACCTTCAAAGAAGACTTAACACCAATACTCTTCAAACTATTCCACAAAATAGAGACAGAAGGGACACTGCCCAACTCATTCTTCAAAGCCACAATTACGCTAATACCTAAACCACAAAAAGATCCAACAAAGAAAGAGAACTTCAGGCCAATTTCTCTTATGAATATAGATGCAAAAATACTAAATAAAATTCTTGCTAACCGAATCCAAGAGCACATCAAAACGATCATCCACCATGATCAAGTAGGCTTCATCCCAGGGATGCAGGGATGGTTCAATATACGGAAATCCATCAATGTAATCCACTACATAAACAAACTGAAAGAAAAAAACCACATGGTCATCTCATTAGATGCTGAAAAAGCATTTGACAAAATTCAGCATCCTTTCATGCTAAAAGTCTTGGAAAGAGCAGGAATTCAAGGCCCATACCTAAACATAGTAAAAGCAATCTACAGCAAACCAGTAGCCAACATCAAAATAAATGGAGAGAAACTTGAAGCATTCCCACTAAAATCAGGGACAAGACAAGGCTGCCCTCTCTCTCCATATCTTTTCAATATAGTACTTGAAGTTCTAGCAAGAGCAATTAGACAACATAAGGAAGTTAAAGGGATACAAATTGGAAAGGAAGAAGTGAAACTATCATTATTTGCAGACGATATGATAGTTTACCTAAGCGACCCAAAAACCTCCACCAGAGAACTTCTACAGCTGATAAACAACTTCAGCAAAGTGGCAGGTTATAAAATTAACTCAAGCAAGTCAGTGGCCTTCTTGTACTCAAAGGACAAGCAGGCTGAGAAAGAAATTAGGGAAATAACACCCTTCACAATAGCCACAAACAACATAAAGTATCTTGGCGTAACTCTAACCAAACAAGCGAAAGATCTGTACAACAGGAACTTCAAGTCCTTGAAGAAAGAAATCGAAAAAGACCTCAGAAGATGGAAAAATATTTCTTGCTCCTGGATTGGCAGGATCAATATAGTAAAAATGGCCATCTTGCCAAAAGCAATATACAGATTCAATGCAATCCCCATCAAAATCCCAACTCAATTCTTCATAGATCTAGAAAGAGCAATTCTCAAATTCATCTGGAGCAACAAAAAACCCAGGATAGCTAAAACTATTCTCAACAATAAAAGGACTTCTGGGGGAATCAATATCCCTGACCTCAAGCAGTACTACAGAGCAATTGTGTTAAAAACTGCATGGTATTGGTATAGCAACAGGCAAGCAGATCAATGGAACAGGATTGAAGACCCAGAAATTAACCCACAGACTTATGGTCACTTGATCTTTGATAAAGGAGCCACAACCATCTGGTGGAATAAAGATAGCCTTTTCAACAAATGGTGCTGGTTCAACTGGAGGTCAACATGCAGAAGAATGCGAATTGACCCACTCTTATCTCTTTGCACTAAGATCAACTCCAAGTGGATCAAGGACCTCCACATAAAACCAGACACATGGAAACTATTAGAAAAGAAACTTGGGAAGACCCTGGAGGACTTGGGCACAGGGGAAAAGTTCCTGAACAGAACACCAATAGCGTACGCACTAAGATCAAGGATCGACAAATGGGACCTCATAAAATTACAAAGTTTCTGCAAAGCAAAGGACACTGTCAGAAGGACAAAACGGCAACCAACAAAGTGGGAAAAGATCTTCACCAACCCCACATCCGACAGAGGGCTAATATCCAATATATACAAAGAACTCAAGAAGTTAGACCCCAAAGAACCAAATAACCCTATCAAAAAATGGGGCACAGAGCTAAACAAAGAATTTTCACCAGAAGAAATTCGGATGGCCGAGAAACACCTTAAAAGATGTTCAACATCATTAGTCATCAGGGAAATGCAAATCAAAACAACCCTGAGATTCCACCTCACACCAGTCAGAATGGCTAAGATTAAAAACTCAAGAGACAACAAGTGCTGGCGAGGATGTGGAGAAAGAGGAACACTCCTCCATTGTTGGTGGGATTGCAAAATGGTAAAACCGCTCTGGAAATCAGTTTGGAGGTTCCTCAGAAAATTGGGCATGTCACTCCCAGAGGACCCTGGCATACCACTCCTGGGCATATACCCAGAGGATTCCCCTGCATGCAATAAAGACACATGCTCCACTATGTTTATAGCAGCCTTGTTTATAATAGCCAGAAATTGGAAGGAGCCCAAATATCCCTCAAAGGAGGAATGGATACAGAAAATGTGGTATATTTATACAATGGAATACTACTCAGCAATTAAAAATAATGAATTCATGCAATTTGTAGGTAAATGGTTAGACCTGGAAAATATCATCCTGAGTGAGCTAACCCAATCACAAAAGAATGCACATGAAATGCAATCACTGATAAGTGGATATTAATGAGCCCAGAAGCACTAAATACTCAAGACACGAATAGCAAGTCAAATGATTCCCAAGAAGAAGAAAGGAGAGGACCCTGGGCATGTAAAGATTGCATCCAGTTTAGTAAAGAAACTGAGGGGGGAGGGGGAATGATTGGGGAATAGTTGGGGGGGGGAGGAACTATGGGAACTATGGTGGGTGGGAACTGGGAAAGGGGAAAGCCCTTGGAATGTAAACATAGAATATAGAAAATAAAAATTAAAAAAAAAATGAAAAGAAGGGTCGGTGGTGGTGCACGCCCTTAATCCCAGCACTTGGGAGGCAGAGGCAGGCGGATTTCTGAGTTGGAGGCCAGCCTGGTCAGCGGAGTGAGTTCCAGGATAGCCAATGCTACACAGAGAAACCTTCTCTCAACCCCTCCCCCCCCCAAAAAAAACCAAATAATTTGCATGAATTTATTATCCACCACTAATTATAACCCATAGTTGAAAGTATGAGATTATCCTCAAGATAGTTATATTATTTTACCTGCTAGAAAAATCAATTCAAAATGGATAAAAGACCTTATAATTTTGAGCTATTAGAGAAAAACAAGCAGAAAACAGTTCAACATAAAAGGATAGGCAATCACTTCCTGAATAGAACTCCAATAGCCCAGACTATAATAGCAAGAATTAACAGATGAGACTGCACACACTAAGTTTCTGCAATGGTGACAAGTACCAGAGGAAGTTTAAGCAGTCATCCATCTGGCAAGAGATTAATTTTCAGAACATATAGAAAATAAAACCTAAAAGCCAGAACAAATAACCCAATCAGTGAATGAGCAAATAAACTGAGCAGTCTTCAAACAAAGTATAATCAATAAGTCCGTGAAAAACCAGCAGCAGCCTTTAGGGGTCAAGGAAATACGAATAAAACCCACACTGAGATGCCATCTCACTCCAGCTAAAATGAATGGCTAGCACCAAGAAGACAAGAAATAAATGCTGTCAAAGATGAGAGAGTTAAGGTAAATTCCTCATTCACACTTGAGGGGGATGCAAGTTAGTGCAGCCATTACAGAAATCACTACCAGTTCCTCACAAAACTAGAGACAGACCTACCACCTGCTCCTACTGCACCGAGTGTAGACTCAGAAGGAAATGAAGGGGTCAGGGTCAACAAACAATGGGGATTCCTGCGTGCCCATGCTCAGGGCACAGCCCTATTCATAATAACCATCTTACAGAGTAAGCCTAGGAGCCTGCGCTGAATGACTGGACAAAGAAACTGCACACAATGGAGTGGTAACCTAGTAGTAGCAGCATAAAACGATAAATGGGGGGGGGGGCTGGAGAGATGGCTCAGCGGTTAAAAGTATCCAATGCTCTTCCGAAGGTCCTGAGTTCAAATTCCCAGCAACCACATGGTGGCCCACAACCATCCATAATGAGATCAGATGCCCTCTTCTGGAGTGTCTGAAGACAGCTACAGCATACTTACATATAATAATAAATAAATCATTAAAAAATAAAATAAAAAATAAAACGATAAAGGGAAGTATTTGGAAAAGGGAGCAAAATAAGATAAGAGGGCAGCAAGAGAAGGTGACAGAGTGGGTGTGACAGAAGCATATGTGTACGTGAACACAATGTTATATGTGCGGCACACTAACAAAACAGTTATCTAAGAGGTTGAGGAAATATTGCTATATTATATTATATTATATTATATTATATTATATTATATTATATTATATTAAAATAAAAGAATCACTCTGTGATAAAATTTGTATAGTCTCAAACATATATACATTCTCCTTGTCAATTTTTGAGGAAATAGAGGGCTGGAGAGATGGTTCAATGGTTAAAAGAGCTGTTCTTCAACAGGACATGGGTACAATTCCCAGTGCCCACTCAGCCACTAAGAACCTTATATAACTCCAGTACCAAAGGAATCCAATACCCTCTTTTGGCATCTTCACACCCAGCCTAGACTAGGTGCAGAGACATACATGAAGGCAAAACATTTCATACAGGTAAAATAAAAATAAGTAAATCTAAGAAATAGAGGATCTGGAGAGGTAGCTCAGCAGGTAAGAGCACTGAATTATCTTCCAAAGGACCTGGGTTCAATTTACAGATCAAAAATATCTGTAAGGTCTAGTTTAGGTATTCTGATACCCTCATCTGGCCTCCAGTGGTACCATACACACACATGGTACACAGATATACATGCAAGCAAAGCGTCCATACATAGAACATAAAGAAATAAAGGCTCCCTTTTATTATGCCACCTGCCAGTGATGATAGCACTTATGAAGAGGAGGCAAGGAGATCAGTAAGTCCAAGGTCATGTTTAACTACACAGAGCTCAATTTCAGTCTAGTGTACATTGGATCCTATCTCAAAGATAGATGAAAGATAGATAGATAGATAGATAGATAGGAAGGAAGGAAGGAAGGAAGGAAGGAAGGAAGGAAGGAAGAAAGAAAGAAAGAAAGAAAGAAAGAAAGAAAGAAAGAAAGAAAGAAAGAAAAACTGTCTGATAGATCATAGGTAGCACTTGTCTAGCATTTACAAAGTTGTGGCTTCAATCTCTATCACAAAAAGAGGAGGAAGAAGGAAAAGAATAAAAAACAATATAGTAGGCGGTAAAATATAGAATTACTTTTAAAAACAATTATCCTAAGATGTATAAACTTTGGAAAATATCTAATAATAATAACATAATAATTAAAAAGTTTTCTCTCAAATAATTTAAGCAACAGAAGTTGAGATGTGCTCTGGAAAAAAATATCTGTGCTCTAAGAAGGATGACAGAGGCACTAAAATTGAACGTTACTGAGAAGGGGGAGTAAAATTATTTTACAAATGTAAGACTACGTAAATGTAACATTCTTATTATTATTTCCTATTTTATTTGCAAAGTACATATGTAAATGTTTAACCAAGTTAGTAAAGAAAATATAATATGGTACTCAATTACACATACATTCATCAAGGTCACTCTACTCAAGCTAATTGAAACAGAAATGAACCACAAATAAATGCTAAGTCAAAAAAGACAATTTAACGAGGATCAGTGTTTGGGTTGTTTGGAGGGTTTGGTTTGGGGATTTTTTTTGCTTTCTTTGTAGTCTTAAAATGTCCCTTTACAGACTACTTACTAGTTATAAGTGGAGAAACATTGACAGTGAAGAAATCAGACTTATTGCTCTTGCAGAGGACCTGCGTTCAGTTCCCAGCACCCACCTCCTATCTCACACCCTTCTACAGCTCCATTCAGCTCCACAAGATCTGATGCCTTCTTCTGGCTCCCTTAGGAACTGTATATATGTGGTGCAAGGACATAAAGGCAAGCAAAACACGCATACAAACAATAAACAGAACCAAAAAATTAATTTAAAAAATATATATTATATACTATATATACATATACAAATACACATAGCCTTTGGACTGTAAAGGTAGCTTAATCTGTAAAGTGCTGACAGCATATATACGAGACCTGAGTCTGATCCCCAAAACCAGATTAAAAAGCCAAGTATGGTCTCTGCATGGCCATCCAGAGGCCACCCACCTTGGGATCCATCCCATCAACAGACACTAAAACCCAACACTATTGTTTACGCCAAGACGTGCATGCACACAGGAGCCTGGTATGACAGCTCTGCCAGCACCTAAGACAGAGACAGATGCTCACAACTAACCATGGAACTGAGACCGGGGACCCCAATGGAAGAGTTAGGGAAGGACTTGAGGATCTGAAGGGGATTGTGACACCATGGGAAAACCAACAGGGACTAAAACATCAACCAAAGAGTATGCATGGGTGGATCCATGGCTCCCGCTATGTATGTGCAGAGGATTGTCTTATCTGGCATCAATGGGAGGAGAGGCACTTGGGCCTATGGAGGCTTGTTGCCCCAGCATAGGGGGATACTAGAGGGGTGAGGCAGGAGTGGGTGGGTGGGTAGCACCCTCCCAGTGGCAAAGGGGAGAGGGGCAGGGTGGGGGATTTGTAGAGGGGACACTAGGTAGGGAACAACATTTGAAATGTAAATAAATAAAATAATCAATAATTTTAAAAAGCTAGTACGGTAATATGTACATTATTACAAAACCTGGGGACATGGAGAGAAACATCCTTAGGGCTCAGGGATCAGCTATCCTAGCCTAACCAACAAGCCCCAGGTCAATGAGAAACCGTGCCTCAAAGGTAGACACCACCTGAGGAGGACCAACACCTGAGAGCCTGGGGCCTCCACACACATGCACAGAGACAAAGACACACACAAACACACACACACAGACATACATACACACACACACACACACACACACACACACACACAAATACCATATATAGCTTTAAAATATACAAGATTAAATATTAAATAACTGGTTTCCCTAGATGTAAATAAGTGTTAAACTAAAAGGGGTGGCATGAACCAAAGGTTGAGTCAGTAGGAGGGGATCTGCAGGGGCAGTAAGGGGCTAGAGGAGGAGGGAGTGGATAGACACACGGGCAGGACAGCAGAGACTCAGTCTGAAACACACTAGCAGTGCTAGTACCAGGCTGAGGTATGATGCAAGGACAAGCTGCTTACCTCTCAATAGCTAATTCTTTGTTAGACAGCTGCTGAACTGTAATCACAACCTTCTTCTCTATTCCTTGCTTTATTTTGAAATAAAATTTATCTCTATCCTTAGGCACAGGACTGAAATATTTAAAAAAAAAAACAAAAATTAGCAGCAGAAAAAGATAATATAACATTCTAAAATAAGAACCAAATAACAATGTATTAAACCAAGAATACTATATCCTTTGTGGTTTTCAATTGTTTGCTTGTTTGTTTTTATTTGTTTTTGTTTCTCAAAAACAGAGTTTCTCCATGTAGGTGGCCTGGAACTCACTCTATAGACCAGGCTGGCCTTGAACTCATAGATCTAGCCTGCCTCTGTCTCCTTTAATGCTGGGATTAAAGGCATGAGCTAGCACAGCCCAGTGAGATCACTAAGACATATATCTCACCTCATACAGGTAGAACACAATAAATTTTACAACCAGCAATATAATTTCTAGAAATTTTGATCATAGATTACAAAAGCCTTATATTTTATCTCCCAATCAAGGTTAAATACAGTATCTAAAACAATGACAACATAGTATAATTTCAAATTTATCTTTTAAAGTATAACAAATTTTAAAATGATGCTTGTTTAATTTTTGAAGACTGTCACATTCTAATTCAGCTGCTGGTGATCACCAGCACCCATACCATAATTAAGCCCAAGGAAATAAACAGTAAGAACATATTACTCTTTTAAGCCCTAAGAATGTTAGACTACTTTTACATATCCACATAAATATAAAGAAAAAACAGACAAAATGATGCAGATCATAGAAAGCTAATTAAAATCTAACAAAAGATAACTTAGCTATTCTCATAATTAACAAATAAAACTTACATACTTACATGCTGACAAGGCATACAAGTTGCCTTTTCAGAAAAAGAAAAATACTTGCAGCAACTTATTCAATCTGACATTCACTTTTTTATTGGTAAAAATACACATGACTATCTAGTAATTATTGTTAGAAAATAAGAACACTAAAGGCCTAGCATTTGGAAGGAAGAGGCAGGCAGATCTCTGTAAGTTCAAGTTCAAGGCCAGACAAGGGCTATGTAGTGAGTCCCTGTCTCAAAAAATATGCTGTTAATGTATATGGGTGATTGTGAAATAGAAGAGCCACTCCCTATTAATCACTCACTTTTGAACTAAAAGAAAAACATTAATGTATATTAGAAAAAAAGTGGTTAAAAGATGGTCAAGCCATATAATATGTTAACAGCAACCACAAAAAATAATTTTGGTGAAGAATATTTTAATAAAGGGCTTGAGAGTTGGATTAGTGGTTAAGGGTACTTGTTGCACTTGCAGAGAAAGAACCTGGGTTCAGTTTCTACAAAGCAGCTCAAAACCACCTGTAACTTCAGTCCCAGGGGACACTTTATCAAAATGTGATTCTCTGTAGCTATCAAAATTACAGCTTTGTGCCCAGTTTTTATGATTTCAGTTAATGATATAATCATCATTTTCTTTTATTCTTTACAATTGGTTGACTATCTGAGAAGTTGGTCAGAGAAGAAGCTGGAGAACAGTGAACTACGCCCACTCAGCAGCCCAGCCAAGTATTTCTTGACCTATCTTAAGCTTGATGTGAACACGACCTAGTGTCTAGAAAGTGTGCTAGTGACTACTGTATTTCAGGCACAATACTTTCTTTTCAGATATCCTCACCTAAAGTTTCCTTTTCCATCATCTTCTTTGACCTCCAAGGAGACGCTGAAGGTAAACACATCACTGTCGGGAGTCGGGATGACGGAGTCTCTAACATCAGACACTTGTCTGGAAGAACGTTTGAATGCAGTACAGAAGCTATATAAAATTCTGCTTACCTAAAACATGAAAAGGAACTACAATTAGACAAAAGCACTAAATGAACCATGACAGTCTTCTCTTCCATTCTGCAAGTCTGTAACTTTCTATACCAACAATTTACAGAAAGTAAATATAGTGTAAAGCATCAATCAATCACTGGTCAGTATATACTAACAGTTTCATTAGTTATGCACTAAAAAGTGGTGGGTAATTAACTACATATTATAAATACAGATCATTTTAATTCTAGGTTATTATATATGAAGACCATCATTAGTATGGAATCCAAAAAAAAATTGCTTAAATATCCCTCAAAAAACACACTAATCCCATAATGTGTAACTAACTATATGAAATCAACAATAATGCATGATTTCACAGGCTTAAACTCAAGTCTGATGGGTTTCATACCTACATAGATAAGATTCACAGTAAACACTATCAGTATAAACGCCAGAGGCCAGAAAGGAACTACTATTAAAGAGCTGCAGCTAGCATCTGAACAGCAGCAGCAGGCCCAGGTCCACTCAGGAATGGCAGTGAGTTGGCACTGTTAACTGTGATTAAGAACCTCACTTCCTAACAAAATAAATAATAGGCATGGCCAGAAAAAAAAAAAAACTCAAGGACCAGAGATCATTTCATTACTAGGAAATATTTTCTAGCCAGGCAGTGGTGGCGCACACCTTTGGTCCCAGCACTTGGGAGGCAGAGGCAGGTGGATTTCTGAGTTCGAGGCCTGGTCTACAGAGTAAGTTCCAGGACAGCCAGGGCTACACAGAGAAACCCTCCCTGTCTGGGGGGGGAGAAGGAAATATTTTCTTTGAAAGGGCTTTTTGCAAATGATGACTGATTAAGACAACACAATATTCCCTTCGAAGAAACTGCTTACCTGTACTACATATACCATTTGTCAAGGAAAAATGTACCACATTATTTTATTCTATTATTTATCAAAGCAATTTCTCCCAAATATAAACAGCAGGGGCCTTTTGGATACCATATACACGAAAGGTTGCTCTGTTAGGGAAAATAGATATTGTTTGCTATCATAAATAAATACTAATCTCTTCTATACAGCCTCAGATGCAGCTTTGTAGATGACCGACTCAGCTAATACATACTTAAGAGTTCTGTATAAGCTTAAGAAACAAGCCAGCAGGTATTTGTAATACTTCCTGCAAAGCTGGAAAGTGACTGGTTGGAGTCTCTAAATCAAGGACTTTTAAAGGAAGCTGCATTGTTTTGATTAATTCTCTGTTATCAATGACTTGCTCTCACAGAGTAGTAAAGAGACTCAGACTCAATGAATTGATGTGTGTGTACCTAGACTACATAAATATGTCCAAATGTACTCATATTGAACACTAGCCTCACTAAGAATTATTTAATAGACATCTTTCAAATATTCTTGTTTTTCTTTTTTAAAATATATTATTATTATTATTATCTAATCTTTTTTAAAGATTTATTCACTATTATATCTAAGTACACTGTAGCTGTCTTCAGATGCACCAGAAGAGGGCATCAGATCTCATTATGGATGGTTGTGAGTCACCATGTTGTTGGCTGGGAATTGAACTCAGGACCTTTGGAAGAGCAGTCAGTGCTCTTAACTGCTGAGCCACCTCTCCAGCCCCCTTCTTTGATCTTTATTTACAGTCCAGTCATTATCCCCCTCCAGTCCAGTCGTTATCCCTCTCCTGGTCCGCCCTCTGACTGTTCTTCATCCCATTCCTCCTCCCCTGTCTCCTAGAGGATGAAATGCTGATAGTTTGAAAGTTAATACACATCAACTTTAAAAACAAAACTTCAGGGGTTAAAAGCAATTCTTGCTCTTGCAGAGGACTCAAGTTTGGTTCCCAGAACCCACGTGACATCTATAATCCCACTTCAATACTTCCTCTGACATCTGAAGCATCCTGCGGGCATATACACAGATGCACATACAATCAAATGAATATTTTTTAAATCCAAGTACAGTGGCTCACATCTGTACTGCCAGCATTAGAACTGCTGAGACAGGATTTTCACAAGCTAGGTAAGGTATAGAAACGTGTCCAAAAAAAACAAAATATAAACTGAACTAATTTAAGTTCACAAAAGCTATATTCATTTATAATGTCTCTAATCTACAAAATATTGCAATGAGAGGATCCAAAAATAATTATGAGTGTAGTCTATCTACATCTTACCAATGAATAATCACAAACAGAGTGTTAACGGATGCCCTTAGTTCCTCTTTAGAACACCCTCAGCTAGACAAGCTAGACACTGGGCCCTAACACTGAAGTCCCAGCCTCTCAACACACAGCATTTTGTGACAGGAGGGTCGGAGGGGCTTTCACTGTTTTCACTCAATGTTTTGGAACAGAAGCGATTTCCAAGATGACTAGTGAAAATGTTTAAATATATGCTTTTAGTCTCAGGTCACTCTATTGACTATGAAGTTATATTTGTATTTTCGTACTTATTTATGGCTCAATTTTTTCCCTGAGGTGACAAAGAACTATAAATACTACATTTTCTAAAAGCTAATTCTTGCCCTTGGATCCAAAATAAGTGTCAAAACTAACATCTCAAACTATGCACTAGAAACACCGAAGGCCTCACACCTCTCAGGCCATCAATCTGTTGGTAGAAGAAGAATATGGTGCGAGGGGAGGAGTTAACAAAGGTCCTATTGTCAATCCTCACACTGGGAAATGCAAGTAAGAGTTTACTAAATACTATCAACAAATTTCTCAATTTCAATGAACATATTAATCTAGGAAAGACTGTTTTTTAAATTTGCTTAAAACAAAAATACTCCTTCCAAGAGAAGAAACTGCTAGCACTGTTGGTCTGCAGTCGCAGCTCATGCTACTAGCACTGTTGGTCTGCAGTTGCAGCTCAGTGGCGCCTTGACCTTAAACAAGACGCTGCAACTGACCTCAGCACTTACAAAAAAAAAAAAAAAGAAAGAAATAAATTTGTCTCTTCAAATGGAATACATCATTTCATTTTTCTGATTTTGTTTATGTATTCTGGAATTAACTTTTTCTTGCATATAAATAAAAGCATCCAACACTGTAAAACAAGTTGTCATCAAACTCTTAATAGTCATACTTTCACCAATTATTTGATTATCCTAAAATACTTTTCCAATACCAAATTAATTCTTAAATCAACTATTTAACATTTTAACACTAACAGCTCTACAGAAATACCCCTGCAAGCACTTACAGTTAATGTTAACTGTAAAACCATATTTATAGAACAACATCTATGACTATAAATTAGTTATCTCCTTATGGGCTTGAATAAACAACAAAAAATATTAGAAGCAGTAACTGATATTAACAAGAAGTGAAGACCTCAAGTCTTATGCAATTAAAGCAAAAAACTTATTAAGCAAACTTTTAAGCCTTTTCTGTGCAAAAAATAACAATCTAGGCACTATGAATACACTAGAAAGCCTCCAACAAATACAAATAAATTGTGATTAGGTTGAGCAAGAATTAAGTCAGCCAAAATCAGAAATGTTAGCCTACATTTCAAATTTAACTCTAATAACATTAATTTAAATGTCATGTCTCACAAATTACTATTTCACAAAAAAGGTGAATACTGTGTATGAATTCTAGAGTCCAAGAGCATAAAAAAAAGATAATACAAAGATTAGTAAAGTGAAGCTCAGAAACACTGATTGTCAACATTAGCTCTTAGAGCACTATACAACCAATCGTGTAAAGTACATTAGAAATGCACAGCATGGCAAACACCCCAAAATACAGCACATGATTAAAGCACATACTCACAAAAAAATCTAAAATAGGCATTTTTCTGTAGAAGGCAAATGTTTATTTACATAATACAGTACAATTGTTTCCACAGAAAGTATCTCCAGAAAACACTAGACACATAACTGGGTATCTGATTGTGTTGCTGGAATAGGGATTACACAGACATCTGGAACAAGGGATAGACTACAATCTTAACTACTGTAGAATTTTAGTACTTTTATTTTCTTTATTTCAGTATTTTCCAAATTGGCAAATATTACACAGTCAAAGTTAAAATGTTACTATTTAATGACAAAGGTACTTACGTGTGTGTATGTATATGTGTGTGTGTGTATTTCTTCTTTTTTAAAAAAATAAAAGTTTCCAATTAATAACCATTAATACAATCTATTCTTTAGAAATACTAATGGCCAAGAAATGTTCATTCAAGAAATAAATATGGGGCTGGCGAGATGGCTCAGTGATTAAGAGCACTGGTTCCTCTTCTATAAGACTTTGGTTCAATTCCCAGCACTTACATGGCAGCTCACAACTGTCTGTAACTCTATTTTCAGGGACTCTAATGCCCTTCTGTATTCTTCAGGCACTGCATGCACATGCTGCACAGACATACATGCAAGCAAACACACATATACATAAATAAGTATATAAGTTTTAAAAACAAAGAAAGGTAGGTAGGTAGAAAAAATATCACTGCATGAGAAAAGCATATAACTGGATATGGTAGGCACTCTTTAATCCCAGCACTTGGGAGGTAGAAGCAGGCAGATCATTACGAGCTACATAGGGAATTCCAGGCCAGCAAAAGCTATTATAGTTAGACCCTATAGAAAAAGTAAATAAAGAAAAACAATGTTTGTTTTTTTTTAAGTTAACAACTTGATTGAATGCATTATCATTGAAAATAACCAAAATAAAGAGTTAAAAAAAAACAAAACTGGCCAGGCAGTAGTGACACTTGCCTTTAATCCCAACACTCAGGAGGCAGAGGCAGGCCAATCTCTTAAGTTCCAGGCCAGCCTGCTCTATAGATCAAGTTCCAGGACAGCCAAGGATACACAAAGAACCCTTGCCTCAAGAAAGAAAGAGAGAAGGAAGGGAGGGAAGGAGGGAAGGGGGAAAGGAAGGGAAGGGGAAAGGGAAAGGGAAGGGAAGGAAAGGAAAGGGAGGAGAAGGAAAAGAAAGGGAGGGGAAGGGAAGGGGGAGGGAAGGGGAAGGGAAGGGAAGGGGAAAGGGAAAGGGAAGGGAAGGAAAGGAAAGGGAGGGGAAGGAAAAGAAAGGGAGGGGAAGGGGAGGGGGAGGGGAAGGGGAAGGGGAAGGGAGGGAAGGGGGAGGGAAGAGGGAAGGGAAGGAAAGGAAGGGGAGGGGAGGGGAGGGGAGGGGAGGGGAGGGGAGGGGAGGGGAGGGGAGGGGAGGGGAGGGGAGGGGAGGGGAGGGGAGGGGAGGGGAGGGAAGGGAAGGGAAGGGAAGGGAAGGGAAGGGAAGGGAAGGGAAGGGAAGGGAAGGGAAGGGAAGGGAAGGGAAGGGAAGGGAAGGGAAGGGAAGGGAAGGGAAGGGAAGGGAAAAAGAAAAGAAAATATTACTATCCAGTTGGGCATGGTGGTTCAAACTTGTAAATCCTAGCACTCAGGAGACTATAGTACATGCATACCTTCATACACACACAGACGCAATATTCACAGGTAAACACATACACACACACACACACACACACACACACACACAAATGAGGAGTGAAGGGAACTTTGTTACAGGATATTTGTATTCACATTGTGAATCCCAAGATTGTGTTTCTAGTTGTGGTGTGTGCTCAGCCCTTAGCACACACCTTTAATCCCTCTGGCTGGAATACAGACATGCCTTTAGTACCTACCTTTAATCCCAAACAATGAAGGTAAAGTTAGTTTGTAGAAAAAAGCACACTGTTTGAAAGTGATGACTAATTGAGTGGCAGACAAAGTGCTGAATCAAAGAAAGATTTAACAGAATAAGATATGCCCAACTCTCAGGGAAAGAGAGAGGAAAGGGGAGCTATTTAAGAGATCAGTGCAGGCAGAGAGAAGGAAGGAAGGGGGCAGTTTTTACCAGGAGAGTTGTACAGAGACAAGTTGCAGAGAGAGAACAAGCTAGACACAGGTTAAGACAGAAAAAGTCAGAAAAATGAGAAGAAGCCAGAGATCAGAACATATTGCCAGAGTTAGTTTGAGGCCAAGCAGCACAATTCAGAGAAGCTAAGAGAAGCCAGTTTGAGTCAATCAGCTAGGAGAGGAGTTTGAGGCAGAACAGCTGAATTGGACCAGCCACCCAGAGTTCCCCAAGAACTTGGAAGAGGTGAGCTTATTCAGCAGTAAATCTCAGAGCTGAAAGGATTCGGCCTAGATTAGATTGTACGGAGGCTAGAAGCTTCCAGCATGCAGCCGGGGGTTAACACACTAAAGCAGTAGGCCTAGGAGACAACTGAAATAGGAGAATAAAAGTTACTTTTACAGATCTTAGTATAACCCAAGATCCTTAAAGTATTCTTTTAAAGCTTTGTGTACCATATCCACAAAGACATAAGAAACATGGGTACATCCTTATCTTTCTTTACATTTTTGTCTTCAATACCTAAACATAAGCCTTACATCATTCTCCTTGTACAAAGATTAAAGACATTAAGATAAATCTGGTTGGACTGTCCAACAATTTTGCAATATATTACAAAGATCCAGTCCAATAGGGTTACAGAAGTCTGCCCAGGACAAAAAAGCCAAATGTATCCTGTTATCACAGTGTCCAAGAGAGTCATCGCCCTGGCTGGCTGGGCTTCCCCTCCCCCACTGTTGTATCTGCTGCTTGAAGAGATTGATTCCTGGTGAAATCGGAGCACCATGGCCATCTGGTAGCAGCCATCCTGTCACTGCTTGAGAAAACATCTTCTTGCCTTAGTAGAAAGACCTTCCAGTACCATCCAGGGACTCTAAGAGGGAAAGGGGGGAAATTAATTAATGGCATTGCTACATAATGTACCTAAATGATAACTATGTCTGTCCTTCAGTCCCTAAGCTACTTGAGCCCACCAAGAAGGTATAAGATATCCCTTTACCACAAAACAGGAAATTCCTGAGAAACAAAACAACCAGATGACCAGTAAATGTAACTAAAATATTTCAGATTAACTCAAAGTATAATTATAGTATATTTTTTGATGAGGTGAGGAAGATATTGACAGATGTTAAAAAGACTACATAGTATGTTTGAGTAAACCACAAACATAACTGAAATGTAAGCTATGCAGTTAATAAATCCACTTACAAAATACAATGAAAAAAAAAAGCTTAAATTTATTTTTTTACATTTTTTTTAATTTGATCTGTCATTACATCATGTGTCAGTGTCTGCCTATCTGTCCCTCTCCCTCCTCTCTCTCTCTCCCTCTTCCCTCTCCCTCTCCCTCTCCCCCACCCCTGTATGTGTGTGTGTGTTGTATACATGGGTAGAGGGTAGATACCTTTTAGGTCCACCTTATAGGTGCCAGGGATCAAATTGAAGTTGTTACCTTAGCAGCAAACACCATTATATACCAAGCCAGCTCACTGGTCCTTACTTGTTACAATAATTAAACAAGTTGTTGCTAAAAAATATATACCTTTTCTGAGCTAAAGAATTCAATTTGAAACCCATCTTTATTATCAATTTTCTTTGTCTTGGGTCAAATAAAAGATAAGCACACAAACTATCATCTAAACCAGAACGTTTTTTTAAAATAAATGTAAGGGTATTAGTAATATAAGACAATAGGCACACGCTAAGGTTGTTCCAGGCAAACAGAAACATAAGGTCAGTTGTCTAAATAAATCCTATCCATACCATGGGATGTTATGAAGATCAATCAAATAGAAGCTTCATAGAATGTCTAACATAAGCCCTCTCTATTCCCTCTTAATAAGGTTTAATGGCCATGGCTGTGTATCTCCTTTTTCAAACAATATATTTTGACCATCAGTGACTAACAATAAAACACTCTAAAACATGTGTTTTAAAAAGAAATTTATAGGGCTGGAGAGATGGCTCAGCGGTTAAGAGCACTGACTGCTCTTCCAGAGGTCCTGAGTTCAAGACCTAGAAACCACATGGTGGCTCACAACCATTTGTAATGGGGATCCGATGCACTCTTCTGGTGTGTCTGAAGATAGCTACAGAGTACTCACATACATGAAATAAATAAATAAATCTTACAAAAAAAATGTATACATGGAAATCACTTTCCCACAACTAGCAATACACTGTCTAGAAATGTCATAAATAGTAGTATCTCCAAAATTATGTCAAGAATTTTCCATTTTCCCCACTTTGGTCACCCACTATTAAAAGCTCTTAAACAATAACTCCTCCATTCATAAATAAATAGATGCTATAATCCCAAAGTGAAGTCGCATACCATCAGTTATGAAATGCTTGCAGCAAGGTTCCCTTTCCATTTCCTCCTAGAGCAGCACTTCCATCTCACAGCAGTGGGCTCTTCAATTCTTCAGAGTTCTCTTTACCGTTCAGCTCCAGTGATCCAGTAACCATACAGGTATATTAAGTGACAGCTGTCAACATGAAATGCCAGGACTCTACCAATTTGTTTCTCCACATCTGCAGTGGAGTATGTAAGGACCAGAAATAGCTTTCCATTCACAAAAACCCGTGTACTGTTTCAACACGCTTCCATTCGTGACTACCACATGCCAGGTACACTAACAGCATACTCGGACCCATTCACTCCTGCCAATCACAGCTTTTCAGAAATAATATAATAATATACAGTTCAGACTGATATACTGGCTTTATCTGAAAAACTAATACTAACAACTTGAAGTCTGTATAAGGCATGAATTCCGGCAGAAAATTCCTATAGTTACAGGATAAATTATGTGTTGTCATACATGTTCATTTTAGTGTAAAGAAAAATAATTGCCAGAGCATAAGAAATAGCATGCTAATCATACTTGATATTAAACTCACAAAGATCTAAATTTCAATGAAAGATCTCATGCTGTGGTCATAAAAACATCTATAATCAAAACTATGTGTTTATCCTGCATGGTAAATAAAGACAAGAAAGGTGCTGCCTTCAGTATTTTCTAGTGACAATTTAAATTTCCAAAGCAAGCATACCTCAAAACTTGCCCACACAAACCCACTTTTCTTTTTTTGTTTGTTCTTTGGTTGGTTAGTATTTTTTTGTGTGTTGTGTTGTGTTTTAAGACAAGGTTTCTCTGTGTAGTCCTGGCTGTCCTGGAACTTGGTCTGTAGACCAGGTTGGCCTCAAACTCAAGAGATCCATCTGCTTCTGTCTCCTGAGTACAAACGTCCTTTACAAAGACTTTGAAATGATTTCAAGTACTAAATTAATATAATTTGAGGTGGGAGGACAAGTCAATAAACTCAGACAAGAGTGTATTTGCAAGTATTTGATTCTGAACTATTACTCCAATGAAAGAACAAACCACTAATTAATAATAATTGCTAAAAATATAATGACTTCTTCAAAGGACTCCAAGTTCCCTAACTCTGTGTAAGCATTTGTATTTTAAACTTGGACAGTTCAAGAATGAACTCAAAGCTTAAAGTGATAAAAAGTATCACCAGAAATCAATAAACATAAACACTGTGTATCTAATACACAAGTGACAACATTATACAACTATCAAGCCCAGCAGAGAATCAGAGAGTATAAGAGGCATCTATAATAACAGGCACAAAAATAATCATTTCTGAGCATAAAGAAATAGTACAGTAGCCATAGGGTAGAAGGACAATTTACCAAATGTCCTTTCTATTACAACTGTTGCACCTATAATATCATGTTCATGCACAACTTGTAAAACTTAGCATTCTGTATTTAATTCCATGCTATTGCAAATATTAACATGGTCTCTATAGTCTCCAAGTTTATATACTGTCTTTCTATGACAGGAAAATTCAAAAATATTATCCTAATTCAATCCTGTAGAAAATTGCTACATTGTATTATACTTACTGCCTCTTTAATTTCACAGGAGAAAACGTGTATCTGAAATTCTTCTGAACCATGAGAACTCTCTGTAAATGCAAAGCAATTGCTCTCTGTTGTTCCATCATGCCCACGTGCACAGAACAGCACTTTGTAAATTGGAAAAGATGCTATCTCCACATTGCTTGACTGGTCTATGATTCTACAGTAATAAAAAAAGACAAAAAATATCAACTATTAAAGAACAAATCACGCCAATATATAATGACATAATGTAACTACCTTAAAAATTACAAAACAATTATTAATACAAGTTATCTTCATGTCATGGAAAATATTACATATATATATAGATATATATATATATCAAAAACTACATACACAAAATCATTTCACTTTAATAATTTCTTCATTCTTGTGTTTCCTAGGAGCCAACTCATACTATTCAAAGTCAACTATATATAACTATATATCATATATACATATATATATATATTTCTCATTCCAACAATTTTGATCTTGTGTAATAAGCAATATTAGTATGGGGAGCTGGGGGGAGACAAATAGGAGTAAGAAAAACAGGTGTCAGCAGAAGAGAGGACAGGCTAGACAAGGATGATAACAACAAGTGAAAGTGTCCTAAATTCAACATACATACATGTATGTATGCATATATATCCATCAAATTGTCAAAGAAATGTTTTTCTTGTTTTTGTTTGGTTAGTTTGTTTTTTTTTTTTTTTAAGATAAGATCTCTCTATTACAAAGTAATTGCTGCCCTAAAATTCCTTTTATAGACCAGGCTATCCTTAATCTCAGAGATAAAAACTGCCTCAGCCTGAGATGTGAGCTATCACCACACCCCACACCTAGTAAAGAATTTTTTTTAAGAAGCGTTTTTTCAGATCTCTGGAAATAATGACATGTGATTAGAAAAAGAGAGAGAAAATGAACAGCACTGATCATTCCTAGAAAGTCCATATCTTTTTCATCCCTTTCTTTTTCTCTGTGTGTGTGTGTCAGTGTGTATTTGTTGTATGCGGGTCTGTATTTGTAGATATTTGTGTGCAGGTGTAAGTGTGTGTTCATGCAGGTGTACATGAAGAGGTTAGAGGTCAATCTCAGTTATCAATCCTTAGGAACATTCCATCTTATTTGCTTTGTTGTTCTGATTTTCCCAGTTGGAGTGGCAGCCTGTAAGCCCACTCAATCCTGTCTGATTTTGTCCCTCACCACTGGGGTCAAAGGTATGTACACACTGGAACTTTTTTCCTAGTGGTGGTGACCGAAACTCAGGTCCTGTTTTGTACAATAAGAGTTCTCGCTCACCTTGTTGTGGCAAACAGCAACCCCAGGGATATGCCTGTCTCCGCCTCTCATTTGAATGTTTGGGAGACAAAGGAAAGTACTTGCTTTACAAGTTAGAGGATCAGAGAAAGACATCTAGAACCCACGGAAAATCAAAGAATCTGGGTGTGGTTGCCTGTGCTTGTAATACTAGTGCTAGGTAGGTCAACAGGTAGTTCCTGAAGCTCTTGGGTAGACCAGCAAGCCAGCCTAGCAAACATGGCCAATTCCAGACCAATAAGAGACTTAGACCCAAAATTTTTTTAATTTAAAATCTTAAAAGGTAGACAGCACCTAGGAGAACATCATACTAAGTGAGGTAACCCAGTCTCAAAAGAATACCCATAGTATGTACTCACTGATAAGTAGATATTAGCCTAGAATCTTGGGACACCAAAGGCACAATTCACATACCAAATGATGTCTGACAAGAAGAAAGGAGTGGGGGCTGGCGGTGGGGGTGCACGCCTGTAATCCCAGCACTTGGGAGGCAGAGGCAGGTGGATTTCTGAGTTTGAGGCCAGCCTGGTCTACAGAGTGAGTTCCAGGACAGCCAGGGCTACACAGAGAAACCCTGTCTCAAAAAAAAGAAGGAGGAGGAGGAGGGAGAGGAGGAGGAGGAAGAAGAGGAGGAGGAAGAGGAGGAGGAGGAGGAGGAGGAGGAGGAGGAGGAGGAAGAAGAAGAAGAAGAAGAAGAAGAAGAAGAAGAAGAAGAAGAAGAAGAAGAAGAAGAAGAAGAAGAAAAAGTGGACACTGGTGCTGGAAAGGATCAAAGCATCAGTGTAGGGTAATACCAGATCAGGGAAGTGGGAAGGAGTGGATGGGGGGGGGGGGGGAAGGGCATGTGGGACCTTTGGGGGGCGGGGAACGAGAAAAAGGGAAATGAAATGTAAATATAGAATATATCCAATTAAAAAAAAAAAGGTAGACAACACCTAAAGAATGCCACCAGTGGATGTCCTCTGCCTCCAAACATCTACATGTCCACACACACACACTCCACACAAATCATATATTAACACAATGTTTTCCTAAGACACTAAAGACTTTTTTTTTTTTTTTTTTTTTTTTTTTTTTGGTTTTTGGGTTTTGGTTTTTCAAGACAGGGTTTCTCTGTGTAGCCCTCCCTGGCTGTCCTAGAACTCACTCTGTAGACCAGGCGGGCCTCGATCTCAGAAATCTGCCTGCCTTTGCCTCCCAAGTGCTGGGATTAAAGGCGTGCGCCGCCGCCACCACCACCACCCAGACTAAAGATATTTTTATTGAAACTTTGTAAATTTGCACTGCAATTAGTCAGTACTTTGTACTTAACTTACTATCCTAATAGTTTTGAAAATACCTTCTCTAAACAAAAATAAGTTCTAAGCCTAAATGTAATTTTTAATCTGTATTATAAGTCTAGAGAGTATAAGTAAACTCATAGTTGAGACCTACAACTGATTTATGAAACAAGATACAGACCACCACTCAGAATAGTTAAGCATACATTAAAAAAAAGAAAATTAAGACTTACCTCACAGACCCTTCTGGAACGTTGGGTACATACAGAGTAACAGCAAAGGGGTACTGACTGGAAGCTCTCATGGTGGCCATGGCCCTTAAAGCCTCTACTTCACTGCGCGGGGAAGAGACCTTCATACATCCTAAGTATGCCAACTTGTTAAAAAGAACACTGTCTTCTTCAGGAAATCCGCTTGGAGAAGATGGTCTTGGTGTGGAAATTTCTGGAAAAAAAAAGAAAGAAAGAAATCAATCAAGTCACTAGTACACATTCCATAAACACAAGGGTTATTTATTTGTTTTCCTTATTGCTGGCCACTAGCTTGTGTGAACTATTAAGTATTCTAATAAAATTGGTTTTCCTTCAATTAATTTTTATGATTGTTTCACCCAATTTTACCACTCTATATAACAAACAATTTGGGCAAATATATACATAATTCAATTTATAACATTTTTTAAAAGCTCATTATTATTAGAGAATATCTAAAAACTTATTTTCTAAAACTACAAATCATTTAAGTCATTAGCTATATTTAATATAAATATGAAGATTTAAACTATTTTAGTATGATTATTACATGCATATATGTTGTTATGCATTTCAGTCATCTTAGTAAGAAATATGAAGCAACGAACAAGGTCCAGGCGTGAAGTCAGGCGCTGGTGACAAGCAAGCACGATACATAGGGAAGCTGACAACATTTATACTGCCAGGTTTCTAAAATGAGGAGGGGGACTTTTTATAAGAATATATATAAATAAACTAATGGAGAAAATGACTATAAATATTCTTTAAATATGTGTAATAAAAGATTCATAACTATAGAGTATACACACAAAACAATAGTAGACAAAATTGGACCTAAAAGTATAGACAATAAAGTTAGTAAACAAATCCTTTAAATTATCACGAATATGAAGAAGGATTTTAATTTTTTAACAAAATAAGTAGAAAAAGGAAAGAAAACAAATAACTAAAAAATTCTAAATCTGAATAAATTGGATCTAAAAATGAAATATTCTCTAGAAGGTTACTAAACAGGATTTTTTTCTGCAAAAGAAGAAACATTACAGAAAATTCCTTCAACTAAGGAAATGAAATAAAAGGAACTGAAAGCTCCCAAGAAAGACTCTGCTCAGACTCAAGACAATGTGCAAATGTCAAACTCTTTGTTAAATAAGTTCCAAGAATACAAGAGAATTTAATGTGGGGAAGAAAGGGTGTTATAACTGCCAAGGGAAAAATAAATAGTTGAAAATTTCCCAAACTTGGTTAAATATATGAATGTCCATATTCAAGAATCTCAATGATTCTTTAAAAATACAACCTCAAAGAAAACTACACCCAGGAATCAGACCGCTGACCTAATTACACAGGTAGCTAATTACATCGCATCTATTTTGGAAAGTAAAAGCTAGAGGATCCCAAGTTCAAGGCCTCCCTGGGCTAAGGAGCAAGTCAACGTCAGTCTCAGAAGAGCGAAGGAAAGCTGAGCACACGCATCAGTGTTGCCGGGTATGCGTATCAGTGTTGCCAGGCACGTGCATCAGTGTTGCCGGGCATGCGTATCAGTGTTGCTGAGCACGAGCACACGCATCAGTGTTGCCGGGCACGTGCATCAGTGTTGCCGAGCACGTGCATCAGTGTTGCCGGGCATGCGTATCAGTGTTGCTGAGCACGAGCACACGCATCAGTGTTGCCGGGCACGTGCATCAGTGTTGCCGAGCACGTGCATCAGTGTTGCCGAGCACGTGCATCAGTGTTGCCGGGCATCACGCAAAGCTCTAAATTCAATTCCAGCTACAGTAAGAGAAGATGGAGGCAAGGAGGCAGACTACAGAAATTCTCTCCTCTAAAACTGTAGAAGGCTGAAGAAATAAACAGCTCAGAGGTTAAGACTGTTTGCTGCTCTTCCAAAGGATTTGAATTTTGGTCCCAGTGACCATGGTGGGTGACCCACAACCACCCGTAACCTCAGTTCTGGGGAATCCAGTTCCCTCTGCTGGTTCTGGTCAGCACCTGCACACACTTGTGTGGATTCACAAACATAAACACACAGTAAAACTTAAATAAAATAAAAATAAATTTTCAAAATAAAAAAAGAAACTATAGAAATGAGAAAGCAGTGAACATTTTTCACAAGCTCGAAGACCAACAAACCAAAACTATCCACGAGCAATTAAAGTAAAATAAAACCATTTCCTTATAAAAAAAAAAAAACTGAAAACTTGAAACCAACTCTGAAAGAAAGCCTATCACAAGCATGTCACCCTGAAGAAAATAATATCATAGAGCAATCTAGAGTATAAAACGTGAACAAAAACAGAAACAAAAATATGACAAAATTCTGCCAGGCAGTGATAGTGCAAGCCCTTATCCCCAGCACTCCGGAGACCGTGGCAGGAGGATCGCTGACTCTGACGCCAGCCTGCTCCTCAGGAAAAAAATTTGCTCTTTCAGTACCAAATTCCAAGACAGCCAGGGCTAGGCAGAGAAACTTTGTCTCAAAACACTAATAAATACATACATACATACATACATACATACATACATGAATAAATGAATGAATACATACATAAATACACAAATAAATGCATTTTCCTTTACAAATTCTTTTTTTTAATTTTTTTCTATATTCTTTGTTTACATTCCAAAGGCTTTCCCCTTTCCCAGTTCCCCCCCACCATACGTCCCATAAGTCCTCTCCCCCCCCCCCAACTACTCCCCAATCACCCACCACCACCACCATTTCTCTGTTCTGGATCTACAAAACTGGATCCAATCTTTTCAGGCCCAGGGTCCTCTCCTTTCTTCTTCTTGGGAATCATTTGACTTGCTAATTGTGCCTTGAGAATTTAGGGCTTCTGGACTCATTAATATCCACTTATCAGTGACTGCATTTCTTGTGTATTCTTTTGTGATTAGGTTAACTCGCTTAGGATGATATTTTCCAGATCTAACCATTTGCCTACAAATTGCATGAATTCATTATTTTTAATTGCTGAGTAGTATTCCATTGTATAAATATACCACATTTTCTGTATCCATTGCTCCTTTGAGGGATATCTGGGCTCTTTCCAACTTCTGGCTATTATAAACAAGGCTGCTATGAACATAGTGGAGCATGTGTCTTTATTGTATGTAGGGAAAGCCTCTGGGTATATGCCCAGGAGTGGTATGCCAGGGTCCTCTGGAAGTGACATGCCCAATTTTCTGAGGAACCGCCAAACTGATTTCCAGAGCTGTTTTACCATTTTGCAATCCCACCAACAGTGGAGGAGTGTTCCTCTTTCTCCACATCTTCGCCAGCACCTGTTGTCTCTTGAGTTTTTAATCTTAGCCATTCTGACTGGTGTGAGGTGGAATCTCAGGGTTGTTTTGATTTGCATTTCCCTGATGACTAATGATGTTGAACATCTCTTAAGGTGTTTCTCGGCCATTCGAATTTCTTCTGGTGAAAATTCTTTGTTTAGCTCTGTACCCCATTTTTTAATAGGGTTATTTGGTTCTTTGGGGTCTAACTTCTTGAGTTCTTTGTATATATTGGATATTAGCCTCTGTCGGATGTGGAGTTGGTGAAGATTTTTTCCCACTTTGTTGGTTGCTGTTTTGTCCTTCTGACAGTGTCCTTTGTCTTACAGAAACTTTGTGATTTTAAGAGGTCCCATTTGTCAATTCTTGATCTTAGAGCATAAGCTATTGGTGTTCTGTTCAGGAACTTTCCCCCTGTGTCCATGTCCTCCAGGGTCTTCCCCAGTTTCTTTTCTAATAGTTTCAGTGTGTCTGGTTTTATGTGGAGGTCCTTGATCCACTTGGAGTTGATCTTAGTACAAGGAGATAAGAATGGGTCAATTCGCATTCTTCTGCATGTTGACCTCCAGTTGAACCAGCACCATTTGTTGAAAAGGCTATCTTTTTTCCACTGGATGGTTGTGGCTCCTTTATCAAAGATCAAGTGACCATAACTCTGTGGGTTAATTTCTGGGTCTTCAATCCTATTCCATTGATCTACTTGCCTGTTGCTGTACCAATACCATGCAGTTTTTAACACAATTGCTCTGTAGTACTGCTTGAGGTCAGGGATGTTGATTCCCCCAGAAGTCCTTTTATTGTTGAGAATAGTTTTAGCTATCCTGGGTTTTTTGTTGCTCCAGATGAATTTGAGAATTGCTCTTTCTAGATCTATGAAGAATTGAGTTGGGATTTTGATGGGGATTGCATTGAATCTGTAGATTGCTTTTGGCAAGATGGCCATTTTTACTATATTGATCCTGCCAATCCAGGAGCATGAAATATTTTTCCATCTTCTGAGGTCTTCTTCGATTTCTTTCTTCAATGACTTGAAGTTCCTGTCATACAGATCTTTCACATGTTTGGTTAGAGTTACACCAAGGTACTTTATGTTGTTTGTGGCTATTGTGAAGGGTGTTATTTCCCTAACTTCTTTCTCAGCCTGCTTGTCCTTTGAGTACAGGAAGGCTACTGATTTGCTTGAGTTGATTTTATAACCAGCCACTTTGCTGAAGTTGTTTATCAGCTGTAGAAGTTCTCTGGTGGAGTTTTTTGGGTCGCTTAAGAAAACATCATATCATCTGCAAATAATGATACTTTGACTTCTTCCTTTCCAATTTGTATCCCTTTAACTTCCTTATGTTGTTTAATTGCTCTCGCTAGAACTTCAAGTACTATATTGAAAAGATATGGAGAGAGAGGGCAGCCTTGTCTAGTCCCTGATTTTAGTGGGATTGCTTCAAGTTTCTCTCCATTTAGTTTGATGTTGGCTACTGGTTTGCTGTAGATTGCTTTTACTATGTTTAGGTATGGGCCTTGAATTCCTGCTCTTTCCAAAACTTTTAGCATGAAAGGATGCTGAATTTTGTCAAATGCTTTTTCAGCATCTAATGAGATGACCATGTAGTTTTTTTCTTTTAGTTTGTTTATGTAGTGGATTACATTGAAGGATTTCCGTATATTGAACCATCCCTGCATCCCTGGGATGAAGCCTACTTGATCTTGGTGAATGATCATTTTAATGTGCTCTTGGATTCAGTTGGCAAGAATTTTATTTAGTATTTTTGCATCGATATTCATAAGGGAAATTGGCCTGTAGTTCTCTTTCTTCATTGGATCTTTGTGTGGTTTTGGTATCAGCGTAATTGTGGCTTCGAAGAACGAGTTGGGCAGTGTCCCTTCTGTTTCTATTTTGTGGAACAGTTTGAAGAGTATTGGTGTTAAGTCTTCTTTGAATGTCTAGTAGAATTCTGCACTAAAACCATCTGGTCCCGTACTTTTTTTGGTTGGAAGACCAAATACATATATTACACTGTCTCTTGGGTTTCTCAATGTATGCATGTATGTATAATATATAATCAACATAACAAAAAGAGAATTGAAAGGAACTTGGTATGGGTGCAGTGCTTCCAAATTCCCCTGAAGTAGTTAAGACAATGATCTCTAAATAGGTATACACTCAATTCTTCATAAATGGTAAGTAAATCCATTAAGTTCTCTTTCATTTAGCCACAATTCTTATGATTTCATTCTTGATTACATTACAAAATAATTATTTTCCCTTCCTACTTTGACTTGTTCTAGCTGACCACAAAGTGGGGGAAGAGGATATTCTCTGGTATTTTCTTCTTACACGTTTGTGTTTTTTTTTCCTTTCTTTCTTTCTCGAGAACTCAAGGTATCATTGATGTTATACAAGTACTCTGTCACTCAAATCCATATTTTCATTTGCAAATATTGAATCTCTAGGAGAAACTTTATTGTATGAAGAATCAGGAGTCTGATTTTATTTTATTCCATTATGAGCACCAACTGCTCTGATGCCATCTATTGATTCTCCATATTCCTCCACAGAACTGAAGCTAATTCTGTCATTTTCTTTTTCTCTAATCATCTGTTTCTTTTTCCAGTCATGTTGCATTGGCTAGATTTTTAGAATATCACAGTGCCACAGGAATAGATACCACCTTCCTAGATGTTCTTAATTAAATGCACATAAAATATAAGAATACAATATAAAAGTGTTCTCATGTTCCTCTCGCTCTCCCCTTCTCTCTTCCCCCTTTTTTCTCCCTCTCTCTGTCTATCTCTCTATCTCTATGTGTATGTGTGTGCGCATACACGCAAGTGCACACACATCCTCACATATGCACATGCATGTATGTGTACACATATATGACAGACCTTGATTATTTTAGTATGTACCCAATAGTAGAATTTCTCTTAATTGTACCATTGACATGATAAATCACTATTATACATTTTAATGTTGAATAATCTGTAACATGTCTTTTAGCTACTTTCTGGGTTCCTATTTCTACCATCCTTATAGATAGGAGAGAAAGAAGGCTACAGGGGAAAGGGGGTGTCTATATCATTAGACTACTTCCTGCTGATTAGGGGCATCGAGTAACTTGGAGAAATTTTGATCTTAGTCATCAGGAAATCTCTAACCAGCAACCAGCAACAGCAGCAGCAGCAACAGGAGGAGCAGCAGCTGCCACATGCCTCTCAGGGATTTATACCAGAGTCCCCAGAATTTTAAACGTAAACGTCCCTGCCAGAGCATTAGGCAAATCATAGTCAGCTGCTGTGAACAATCTGAAGCAGCCCCATATCCCACACCTGGAATTAAAACAAAAGCATATTTCCATAACATTTCAATGGTTTTTTTGTTTGTTTGTTTTGTTTTTTGTGTTTTTTTTTGTTTTTTGTTTTTTGTTTTTTTGTTTTTTTGTTTTTTTTGTTTTTTTTTTTTTGGTTTTTGGAGACAGGGTTTCTCTGTGTAGCCCTGGCTGTCCTGGAACTCACTCCGTAGACTAGGCTGGCCTCGAACTCAGAAATCCGCCTGCCTCTTCCTCCCAAGTGCTGGGATCACAGGCATGCACCACTACCGCCCGGCGGTTTTTTCTGGGGTTTTTTTTGTTGTTGTTGTTTTTTTTTTTTTTTGAGATTGCAATGTTTTTAAAGACACCAAAATTCTCACTACCATCATCCTTGCCACATTAAGAATTTATGATTACATTCCCTACAACTATCAAATTCTAAGCCTTTCTAGCATGAAACTGCCATTGTTGCACTGCTTGAATTGCACCCTATAAGCCAATCTAATAGATTCCCCTTCAATATAAATATTAAATATAATTGCATTTATTTAATAAAAATATTAAATATAATTAAATAAATATTAAATATAATTAGCATTCATTCTATCAGGTATGTTCTTTAGAAATACCTAATACATAGTAAAAATCATCTTTACTCACAAACAGGTTATCAGAGTATAATTTACCCTCATATATTGCTGTGTTTTTGTAAGACATACTGATGGAACTGATATGCTACTTTGGTTAGAATTTTTAACAATTATAATTTAAAATAAGGAGAGATAAACTACAAAAAGGCACATGATATAAAAGGTCTATTATACTACTCTTTGATTACCAAGAATTAACTTGTTCAACAAGTACTAAGGACATACTATGTGTAAAATAGCAGAGGTAATATGAGTGCTCAAACAGAGTTCTTATTCTAGGTAGATATATATGCAAAACCAAAGCAACTCAAAATAGAAACCTCCAACCAGAACTGAAAGCGTGGTGCACCCTTATCTAAATTAAACAAAACTAAAGATGGGCATGGACTTTGGGGCCAGAGAGGGGGGCATGGGAAGTGTTGCAAGGCTGGACTAAAATTTGTCATTCTCCTGCCTCAGCCTCCTGAGTACTCTTTTAGACCTGTCTGAATGACACTCTCAAAAAAAGGAAAAAGTTAAATATTGGACTAGAGGACTGGATCATCACTGCTGTACAATCCTCAGGCCTGGAGCTCAGATCCCAGCACCCATATGACAACATGACATTGTACAAACACTATGCAGCTCCAAGGGTCCCAACACTCTTTGACCTTTGTGGGCACATGGGCATGTGAAATATGCATACAATCACACAGGCACACATATACACACAAATCTTTTTTCAAGATTAAAGACAATGTTAGACTAAAATTTTTCTTTCACCTTAAATGTTATTTTATTCCATTCCCCTTATCATCTTTAAGCGTCCATTACATTACCTGTATTAGATGGATCCAAAATTAAGTGGAGAGGAGGCTTATTTGTTTGGCTGGCTGGAACATCTCCAAAGGAATAGTCTGAAATCTCACTGGATTCTTGGCAATCAACAGGTAGACTGCTTTGTACTTTCTCAGAATCTCTCAGAATCTCTTCCATGGCTTTTTCCAACTGCTCATCACCATTAGAAGCTATCTAAAAGCAGAGAAAAATAATTCTTTTTCAATTTCTTAATTATGAGACTTAATTTATTAAAAATATCTCATTTTGAAAAATTAAAATCTAAATATTCAGGCTGGAGAGATGGCTCGGTAGTTAAGAGCACTGACTGCTCTTCCAGAGGTCCTGAGTTTAATTCCCAGCAACCACATGGTGGCTCATAACCACAGCAATGGGATCTGATGCCCTCCTCTGGTGTGTTTGCAGACAGTGACAGTGTACTCACATACATAAAATAAATAAAACCTTTTTTAAAAATCTAAATATTCGAATATACAGTCAGTAAATACTGAGAATTTGCCCAGTAATCCTAATTTCACATACCCATAATATATTGAAATCCTGAATGATAAATCTACTAAATAAAAGAGGGGATTATTTCACAAAAAGATTCTTCATAAAATACTGCAGGGCTTTCAAACTACATTTGCTGCAAGACCAGTGAGATGGGTCAGTGGGTAAAAGTACTCACTGACAAACTCAACTACCGGTTTCAATCTCAAGATCCCTCATGGTCAAAAGAGAGAACAATCCAAAAAACTGTTCATGGACCACCACACACCCCACACACTGTATCACACCACAAACACACACACACACACACACACACACACACACACACACACACAAAATCAGACCATTTGAATTTTATGTGTTTTGAGAGGAAAATGGATTAAGTTCAAATATGGCACATTGTAAATACCACTTAAACAACAGAATTTCTTAGTATCTATACACATATTTTCAATTCTTTACAAACCCATTAGCTCCAAGACCATTACTAATTTTCTTAGAAATTATATTTTTTCTTAAAATTAAATGGGGCACAAGTCTAAGTAAATAAATGGTATCTTCAACACAATAATGCTAATACAATTGTCCAAAAATAAGGCACTGAGACCATTTGAATAGAATTATGTATGAAACATAATACAAGCATTTAATAACCTCTTTTACTGTGTATTCCTGACTCACTGATATATTTTGATGCCATATTTAATATTAACAATAGCCATATATAAAACAGTATTTTATTATTATTTCCATTCCTGTTTACAAAAAAAAAAAAAAAAACAGTTACTAATTCCATTGCATAGTTAACAGGGCTTGCTTGCTTTCTATTATTTGACTTAGGAAAAGCAAGCCGAAATTTAGGGAAAAAAAAAATATATATCCAAATAAAATCAACTGCAAAAAATATAAGATAAACACTTTTAAACTAATTAGTCACCTGATAAACCATCTACCAGACTCTTACCACATGATTTAAAGCAAAAAATGCATAACAGAAAAATATTTCAATTGAAACCCAGAAGTAAATGAAACAAAAACAGTCTAATTTATATAAAAATTAATCAGTAAGTTTAATTCACATATTTCTTTTTCTCTATTTCCCATCTATTTCTTCCTCCAGTAATTTCTTAAATAACCAAAAGAAAATTGAGGAAAAATTTTTTTTAAATTAAGCCAAATAATTAGCCTCTGGAAGAATAAAACATTAAATATTTTTATTATTATCAAGGTCATCTGAAAGAATCAATCAAACACTTATTTTTATTATCCAGGTCAGTACTTTAAGAAATCCTTCAGTGCTTATCCCCAGATGAGCTCCAAATAGTTGAAAAGTAGAAAGAAATTAATGAAAAACAGTACCATAGTAGAAAAAGGAAGCCGCAATACCTTCAGCTGTGGCTTCCCATCATCCTTTGTAGAAGTGTCATCTGTGTGCTGAGGAACCAAAACAAACTCTTCACTGTTCAGTGTGGCCTCAGAGTCAGAAGACCCACTGACCTTCTGGAGCGACGCTCTGACCTCCATTCCAGTCCAGCAACCTCTCTGCCCACATTCACCTGGCACAACTACAGAGTAACAAAAGAAAAAGTAGAACCTGATTAAAACAAATGGAAAATGAACTAAGAAAGCTTTTTTAAATGGCTCATATGAAAAAGAATCTGGGCAAGCAAATTATCTCTAAATTTGGGAGGCCGTCTTCTTGGACTAGGCCACATAGTGGAAATGCACTCTCTTTGCTCTTAACTTTCAGACTAAAAGAATACTGCTACCTGAAAAACACAACCCAGCTGTACCTCAACCAAACAAATTTACCTCGGCTTAACTCACTATTTTGTTAAGAAATACTGGAGTTTTGTTTGTTTCAATATAGAGAGGGAGAAAAGTAAGTGTGTGACTAGAAATAAATTCACACACACACACACACACACACACACACACACCACGAAAAGGGGGGAGAGTGAATCCCTGTAGTCGCAGCCTCCCAAGTCTGAGACAGAAAAAGCCTTTAAAGCCAGAAGTTTAACAAGGCAAAAAAGAAACACATAGTAAAACCCTGGCCAATAAAATACAGATATTCAATTATTTTATTAAATCCAAAACATTTCAAAAAACTTATCTCTTAAAGAGCAAGTACCATGTTTTTAAATATTTGGGGTTTAATGAAGTTGACAAATTAATATAAAATTTAATACTCTAAGACATGTGTCTTTCTTCCCTAGAGATATTAATATTTTACAACACTCAAAGGCAAAATTTCATACATTTGTATTCATGTACCAACTTAGGTCTCAATAATCATATTAAATGAAATTCCATTTTCTTGATAGATCTATAGTCTCACAGAAACTCAAATTTCTAGAAGTTCATAAATTTATTCACACAACTAATTCTGACTAAAGCTATTATATGCTACATAACAGACAGCAGACCTAGTCCTGGACTACATGACTGAAGAAGGCTGGACAGGCAGGCATTGTTCCAAAGCTTAAATACTAGTGAGAAAAGGGGGGGGGGAGCAGAGAGAGGGAGGATAGAGAGGTTGGGGGCAGGAGTGAGGAGAAGAGGGAGAGAGCGAGATCGGTCCAACTCTAAAGTTTGAAGAGAGTAAAACAGCAAATGACAGAGAAGCCGCGCAGAGCGTGATAACTTCAAGTAAGGTGGCAGAAAAGAACTCTTAGAAGAAAATACATAAGCAAAAACCTAAATGAAAAAACCAATCTTAAAGCAAATAACGTGCACTGTGAATAAATAAGTACTGTGAGGAGGGCAGGATAGGCAGGGTAGCCTGAAGAAGACTGGACCCTCAATCCATGGACAGTCCATGAATAAAGTCCCCAGAAAAGTTCTTTCAAAGACCTCACTTTCCACTGCACGGATAAATATGGATGCAATATTCCACTTTGCCATTAGGTGGCACTAAAACCATTAATCTTGACAATAAAAGAAAAATCCAAGTTCAAATTGCACATTTAAAATTTACTTTTCAATGTTAAAAATAAAAATTCCCAGGATTATCAAAACAATAGATGATTACACTCCTTAGGTACCTTCCAGGGTTTTTGTTTTGTTTTGTTTTGTTTTGTTTTGTTTTGTTTTGTTTTGTTTTGTTTTGTTTTGTTTTGTTTTTTAACCACTATATATGTTGTGTCTATGAAACTCCAGCGTGAGTTTGTAAGTCATGTCTTTTTCTCTTTTAAACTGCACTTTGCATCCTTACTTGCCAAAGCATCATGTAATCCAAGAATCTTTCTGTGGTCAGTCTCCTCCAACCCACTGTCATGTTTTCTACCTGACTTCTAAATGTTGACGTTCTTTCCCCTGGCACACTTGATGTAGGCATCATCTCACTGTGCTGAATAAAAAACATTCATATGAGCTGGGCGGTGGTGGCGCACGCCTGCAATCCCAGAGCTTGGGAGGCAGAGGCATGCAGATTTCTGAGTTTGAGGCCAGCCTGGTCTACAGAGTGAGTTCCAGGACAGCCAGGGCTACACAGAGAAACCCTGTCTCGAAAAAAAACAAATCCAGAAAAAAAAAATTCATATGTGTCTCTATGCTCAGTCTCCCAAATTTCTATCTCAACACTTAATGCCCTCTCTAATTACCTGACTTGGAACCCAAATCCCTTCTTGTCATTTCCAAAGAAAAGCGTTATCGATATCTTAAGTCAAATGCGACCGAATAGAATTTCTAGTGAACCCTCCATACCTGCTTCTCTCATCCGTGCTTCTCTTTTTAGTAACTAAGCCTCTTCTACTAACTTAGTCAAACCAGAAACTAGATGTCGCCCTTGCTTCCCCTCCACTGCTTCACGCTTCACATCAGCAATAACAGACATGGCCGGCCTCCTGCTAAACAAACTTTACCTCTATTTCTGGGGAAATACTCCCAGCAGAAGAAACTGCTGGAAGCGCATACATAAAAATCAGGTTCAATTTAAAACTTGAGACCAAAACAGTGTTTACCATGATACATACGGAACCCAGCCTATCGGCATGCTCAACACTCTCTCATTAGAGCACCTGAAACCAAACTCTTCTCCACCGTAGACGACTCTCAGGATTACTACATCTTCATTTTCATTTTCATTCATGCATTTAACACATATTACATGAGTCCCTACTATGCACCAGACGCTATACTCATTAGTAAAACCACTGTTGTCTCTGTCTTCCTAAAGCTAACATTCTCATTTAAGATATAGGCAACCTAGAAAAAAAAAAAAAAAATCAAGCTCACACCCTGTTATAAGTACTACAAAAGGCAGTGAGTGTATGAAAATGCCATAAGGAAAAATGCTTTGTATGCTAATTAGAATTTAATTTTTTTTAATTTAGATTTATTTATTTTATTTATATGAGTACACTGTAGCTGTCTTCAGACATACCAGAAGAGGGCATCGGATCCCGTTACAGATGGTTGTGAGCCACCATGTGGTTGCTGGGATTGAACTCAGGACCTCTGGAAGAGCACTCTGTGCTCTCAATCACTGAGTCATCTCTCCAGCCCCCAAAATAACTAATTTTAAAAAAGATTTGTTTGCATTGCTATTTCAATGGCTCCATGTTTTTCACAGCAGTTGTGTACTGAAGTCTCTAAATCTGTGAAAATAAACTTTCTCTATATGTAAGTGTTTTATCACATTTTAAGCAGTAAGAGCTAAACAAAGCCTGTCTTGAATGTATAAGGCATAAGTGGGTGATAGTCTGTTTTTTATCATTTACTACCATAACATTCAAATAAACCTATCAAAAAGTTAAAATGTATCAAAACATAGGCACACAAACATTTACAGAGCATACGCAGTACCATTACAAGAGAAATACATAAAAATGTGAAAATTCAGGACCTTCAGTGTATTAAACGAACTGTAGCACACACCATAAGACTTTGCAACAGCCTTCTACTGATATCATAATGAATGCTCTGAGTGTGACCTAATCATCTTCCTGTGAGTAATTTGTCTCCGCAAGAAACTGCACATGCTACAAGAAGTCATCTCCCAGCGTCTGTGCCGGGCGTCAGACCAGACATCAACTCCACGACCAAAACAAAGAGAAGACCCACGGGAAGAAAAAGCACTCTGCTGAGATAAAGAGAAAAGTGTCAGAAACCCACCAAGGCAATGACAGAACACCTGCAAAGTTCAGGAAAAGCAGACAGGCACTCACCAAAAAAGAAGCCAAGATGAACACAACTCCCGGGAAGGAAGATAGAACAGAAAAACAACAAAAAAGCCTCCAGAAAGTTCAGCACCCACATGAGCAAAGGAAACACAGAAGCCAACAAATTCAACAACTCTCTCCTTGCCCCAAGTACGTGCAGCCATCAGCCCACTGGAAGCCGGTCCACCACCTCACCTTCCCTTTCTTGTTCCCTACTACCCCACACCCTGGTATTTCCCCCTTTTCTTTCTTTCATTTTTAACAGCAGTTTTGCTTCCTTATAGTTTTTAAAAACACCTTATTTCCATATTTTGTATTATTGGGCCACCATTTTGCCCTTCGGTCCCTAACCTGCCATGTTTGGTTTTCTTTCTACTACACTTTGGGTAATTGCTACTGCTGTTTTTTCAAGCAAATGGTAAGCCTCTTTTCATTTCCACTACCCTTCTTAAATGTATCTCATTTTGTTTCTAAACATTCTCATAGTTAAAAAGTCTTTCTTTTCATTTTGTGTTTTCTAACCTTTTGCTCTTTTCTCTTCCACATCTTTCTTCATTCCTTCTCTTCTAATTTTCATTTAGCTTTGCTTCTCCTTTATTTTTCTTTCCTGTCCTCCTTTCTTAACCTTTCATTTCCTTTTTACATATTACTCTTTTTTTTTAGAGTCTTTAAAGTCTAAAAGGTCCTAGTTCCTTAGAGTCTTCTACCCCATTACATATTACTCTTAAATGATTTTTTAACATGAGAAAACATTTTTCCTAGTTAGTTTTATTAATAAACTTGACACAGCCTAGAATCATCTGAGAAGAACCCTTGACTGAGGAGTTTCCCAAACGAGACGGGCCTGTAAGCATGTCTGCGATGGGTTGTCTTCATTAGTAACTTATGTCGAAAGGCCCAGCCCACACTGGGCTGGGCCACACCTCTGAAGATGATCCTGAGTTATATAAGGAAGCTAGCTAGCTAAGCATGTTCCCACTCACGGCTCTGTTGTAAATCTTTTCTTTGGATTAAGACCCACCCACACAACCTCATTTTACTGTATTTGGTTTTTTGTTTTGATGTTCCAAGAATGGGTTTCTGTGCATTGAGAGGGTTTCTCTGTGTAGCCCTGGCTGTCCTGGAACTTGCTCTGTAGACCAAGCTGGCCTTGAACTCAGAGAGCTGCCTCCCTCTGCCTCTCAAGTGCTGGTATCAAAAGTATGTGCCACCGGGCGGTGGTGGCGCACGCCTGTAATCCCAGCACTTGGGATGCAGAGGCAGGCGGATTTCTGAGTTCGAAGCCAGCCTGGTCTACAGAGTGAGTTCCAGGACAGCCCGAGCTACACAGAGAAACCCTGTCTCGAAAAAAACCAAGAACCAAAAAAAAAAAAAAAAGTATGTGCCATTGCCACCCGACCCAAATGGTATTCTCTAGCAGTTATATCTTTTGGCCAATATTCAGTTCAATTTGTTATACATAGCCATTTTTTTAAAAAAAAGAATATGGGGGCTGGAGAGATGGCTCAGTAGTTAAGAGCACTGATTGCTCTTCCAGAGGTCCTGAGTTCAATTTCCAGCAACCACATGATAACCCACAACCACCTGTAATGGGATCTGATGCCCTCTTCTGGTGTGTCTGAAGATAGTTACAGTGTACTTATATACATTAAATAAGTAAATAAATAAATATTTTGTTGTTGTTGTTGTTGTTGTTGTTGTTTTTAAAGAAATAGTCTGTGAGAGATGTGGTATTGTGGCATTATACTAATGCTAAAACTAGATTACAGAGTTCTTGGTAGACACAGGGGCTCAACACTTGGACCTCCAAGCCAATAGCCCTGTTTCCAAGAAAAGATCTTGGGTCCAAGAAGCCACTGGCACCAAAATGCATTCATTCATGGACTACCCAAAGAACAGTGGACCTAAGGATGGGATAGGTAGCCCATTCATTTAGGGACATCCCAGATTGTCCCTACCCTCTGTTGGAGTGAGACATACTGTCCAAAATGGGGGCCCAGATACTCTTCCGCCTCACCTGCCACAGCTAACTGGCCCAAAAGGAGAGACTGACCCTGCCAAAAGTCAAAGCTACATATGGGAGCAGTTTTCTCCATGAAGGTCAGAGACAAGCAGGTGCTGCTGTGGTGGACAGCAGAACCTCCACTCTATGGCACTCAACACAGAAAGTGGATCTAATTGCCCTCACCAAGACCTTAGAACTTGGAGCCAGGAAGAAAATTAACATCCATGAGGATAGCAGGTATGCCTCTGCCACAGCCCACGTCCACAGGGATATATGCCAAGAGGACTGACTGCTCACATCAGAGTAAACAAACAGGAAATCTTGGACCTCTTAGATGCCCTAATGAAGCCGTCAACTGTGAGCATTATTCACTGTCCTGAACGTCAGAAGGGAAAAGACTCAGTGGGCAGATCAAGTGGCTCCAGAAGTGGCTACGCAGGAGACTATCCCAGTTCTGGCCCTACAAGAGACACCCACTGGAAAATGGGACTGGACTAAGAGAGGCTGAAGAAAAAAGGACTCAGATTGCTAGTTACCCTACCAACTATTAACAAGAAAGGACAATGGTGACCAGGAAGGGAGAACTATACTCCCCAGAAAAGTAAGCAAAAGACTTAATAGGCCAAATGCACAGATGTACCCATTTAGGAGATAAAAAGTTTGTCCAAGCAGTTAAGAAACCTAAAGTATATATTTATAAGACTCAGATTTTGGGCCAGAGAGATAGTAAAACAGTGTAAAGTATGCCAGCAAATGAATGCTTATGAAGCAAAGAGTAAACAGGGCAAAAGGCCTAGGAGAGAACAGCCTAGAGTGTATTGAGAGATTTTATAGAAGTTAAGGCAGGAAAATATGGTTACAAATACCTTTTAGTGTTTGTGGATACCTTTTCGGGATGGGTTGGGGCTTTCCCCACCAAGCAGAAAACAGCTGCCATTGATTTAAATATAGAGAAAATAGAAACTTCCATCAGTCACTGACTTCATTATCAGAAGCAGTACTGGAGGATAGGAGGGCTATGTGCTGCCTTAGCTGAGGAGTGTGGCTTTTATATAGACCATTCCAGGGTTGTTAAAGACTCAATGGCTAAGGAAAGGGCTAGCCAAGCAGGAGAGAGAGAATAGTGGCGGGGCTGGCTCCAGTCTCGTCCCCTTAACTCCTCCCTTTGTCTATAACCACCTGCATATCTATCCTGTTAGGACCCTTAATTGTTCTCCTGCTATTGTTGACCTTTGGCCCCTACATTTTAAATCACCTGGTCGCTATTGTTGAGAAACACATAGGTAAGCTGGGCGTGGTGGCGCACGCCTGTAATCCCAGCACTTGGGAGGCAGAGGCAGGCGGATTTCTGAGTTTGAGGCCAGCCTGGTCTACAGAGTGAATTCTAGGACAGCCAGGACCACACAGAGAGACCCTGTCTCAAAAAACCAAAAAAAAGAAAAAAAGAAACACATAGGTACAGTACAGCTAATGATCTTAAAGCAGAGATAGAAATAACTAGATACAGAAGACCAGTAGTATCAGAATACCAGCAATTGCTTCGGGATTGAAGCGTGCACAAAGAAAAGGAGGGTATGAAAGGGTTAACTCAGGAACTTGGGACCGGTCTTGGAACAACTGCCCCTCCCAGAAGGGATAGGCTAAATTACATTCCTCAGACCACAGGGAGGTCCCTGCAGCAAAGGGAAGTCCAGAGTTATTCCAGAGACCATTGACCACCTACCTCATCCCCTAACAGCCAATTAGTTTAAAGGTAACACTGTTCTGCCAATCACACTGTGCCTAATGGTGGCTGCCCTGAGGACTGTAAAAAGGCCTACGCACCCCGCTGCATCGGGTTGTTCTCTCCCCATGTGCAGGGTGACCCCAACATGCTGGATTGAATAAAAATCCTCTTGCTTTTTGCAGTTAAGAGCACCAACTGCTCTTCCAGAGATCATGAGTTCAAATCTGTAATGGGATTTGATACCCTCTATTGGTGGTCTGAAGACAGCTACAGTGTACTCATAGACATAAAATAAATAAATAAATCTTTAAAAAAAAAAAAAGACGCGGGACCAGCTCTCTGAGCGGACTAGCAGCGAGGGGCCACCGGGCCGCCTCAGGGCACAGCTCGGAACTCTAGCAGCTGGAGTCAGGGGCCTGGACTCAGAAAGAGCATAGTCCAGCACAGACAACGCAGCCAGAAGGGAGCAGCAGAGCCGGGTACCAGCAGCTCAGCCAAGGTCACGCGGTGCCTTCAGCTGGGGCAGCCATCTTGCCCCAGACCCCCGCGCGCAAACAGCGGGCACACTGGACACAGTGAGCGGCTGGAATCAGGTGCGTGACCAGAGTTATAGCTTAGCTTAGCTCTGCAGGAGATCCGGGCACAGAAAGCTCAGCTGCGGGTGCAGACTACCGGCCGGGACCAGCTCTCTGAGCGGACTAGCAGCAAGGGGCCACCGGGCCGCCTCAGGGCACAGCTCGGAACTCTAGCAGCTGGAGTCAGGGGCCTGGACTCAGAACGAGCATAGTCCGGCACAGACAACGCAGCCAGAAGGGAGCAGCAGAGCCGGGTACCAGCAGCTCAGCCAAGGCCAAGCGGTGCTTTCAGCTGGGGCAGCCATCTTGCCCCAGACCCCCGCACGCAAACAGCGGGCACACTGGACACAGTGAGCGGCTGGAATCAGGTGCGTGGCCAGAGTTACAGCTTAGCTTAGCTCTGCAGGAGATCTGAGCACAGAAAGCTCAGCTGTGGGTGCAGACTACCGGCCGGGACCAGCTCTCTGAGCAGACTAGCAGCGAGGGGCCACCTTGCTGCCTCGGGCACAGCTCGGAACTCTAGCAGCTGGAGTCAGGGGCCTGGACTCAGAGCGAGCATAGTCCAGCACAGACAAGCTGCCAGAAGGGATCTGTCTCCTGGGGACAGGCGTGCTGTGCTTTCAGCAGGGCGCCATCTACAATAAGACCAACTAACGCCAGAGATAAAGAGATGGCAAAAGGCAAACGTAGGAACGTTATTAACAGAAATCAAGGCAATATGGCACCATCTGAACCCAATTCGCCAACCACAGCATGTCCAGGATACCCCAGCACACCAGAAAAACAAGAGGTAGATATAAAAGCACAGGTCATGATGCTCCTAGAGGAACACAAAAAAGACATAAACAAATCTCTTAAAGAAATGCAGGGGAACATCAATAGGGTAGAAGCTCTTACAATCCAAACACAAAAAACATTTAAAGAACTCCAGGAGAATATGGGCCATCAGACAGAAACCAATAAAGAGGAAATGAGAAAATCAGTTAAAGAAATGCAGGAGAACTTGAAACAACAGGCAGAAGTCATGAAAGAGGGAGCACAAAAATATATTAAAGAATTACATGAAAACACAAACAAACAAATGATGGAACTGAGCAAAACCATCCAAGATCTGAACACAGAGGTAGAAACAACTAAGAAATCACAAAAGGAGGCAACCTTGGAGATAGAAAACCTTGGGAAGAAATCAGGGGTCGTAGATGCAAACATAAACAACAGAATACAAGAGATAGAAATAAGAATCTCTGATGCGGAAGATAACATAGTAACCATTGACTCCACAGTCAAAGAAAACGCAAAATCCAAAAGGCTTGTAACCCAAAACATCCAGGAAATCCAGGACACAATGAGAAGACCAAACCAAAGGATTATAGGGATAGATGAGAGTGAAGATCTACAATTTAAAGGGCCAGCAAATATCTTTAACAAAATTATGGAAGAAAACTTTCCTAACTTAAAGAGAGAGATGCCCATGAATATACAAGAAGCCTACAGAACTCCAAACAGACTGGACCAGGACAGAAATACCTCCCTTCACATAATAATCAAAACCCCAAATGTACTAAACAAAGAAAGAATATTAAAGGCAGTAAGAGAAAAGGGCCAAGTAACATATAAAGGAAGACCTATCAGAATCACACCAGACTTTTCTCCAGAAACCATGAAAGCTAGAAGATCCTGGGCAGACCTCATGCAGACCCTAAGAGAAAACAAATGTCAGCCAAGACTACTATACCCAGCAAAACTCTCAATCAACATAGATGGAGAAATCAAAATATTCCATGACAGGACCAAATTTACACAATATCTTTCCAGTAACCCAGCTCTACAAAGGATAATAGGAGGAAAACTCCAACACAAGGAAGGGAATGGCACCCAAGAAAAAGCAAGACAGTAAACTTCTTCCATCAAACTCAAAGGAAGATAACTACTCAAAAACAAAAATAACATCAAAAATGTCAGGAAGTAATAATCTCTATTCCTTAATATCTCTTAACATCAATGGACTCAACTCCCCAATAAAAAGACATAGACTAACAGACTGGATACGGAAACAGGACCCTACATTTTGCTGCTTACAGGAAACACACCTCAGTGTCAAAGACAAACACTACCTTAGAGTAAAAGGCTGGAAGACAATTTTGCAAGCAAATGGTCACAGGAAGCAAGCTGGAGTAGCCATTTTAATATCAGATAAAATTGACTTTCAACCCAAAGTCATCAAAAGAGACACAGAAGGTCACTTCCTGCTAGTCAAAGGAAGAATCCACCAAGAGGAACTCACAATTCTAAACATCTACGCTCCAAATGTAAGGGCACCCTCATTTGTAAAAGAAACCTTACAAAAGCTCAAAGCACACATTGCACCTAACACAATGATTGTGGGGGACCTCAATACTCCACTAGCTACAGTGGACCGACCAGGAAAACAGAAACTAAACAGAGACACGGAGAAACTCATCGAAACTTTGGAGCAATTGGATTTAACAGATATATATAGAACATTTCACCCTAAAGCAAAAGACTATACCTTTTTCTCAGCCCCTCATGGTACCTTCTCCAAAATCGACCATATAATTGGACACAAGACAGATCTCAACAAATATAAAAAGATCGAACTAATCCCATGCCTCTTATCAGATCACCATGGAGTAAGAGTGTTCTTCAATAGCAACAAAAACAACAGAAAATCCCCATACGCTTGGAGGCTGAACAATATTCTACTCAATGATACCTTAGTCCAGGAAGAAATAAAGAAAGAAATCAAAGACTTCTTAGAACTTAATGAAAATGAAGGCACAACATACCCAAATCTATGGGACACAATGAAAGCAGTGCTTAGAGGAAAACTCATAGCCCTGAGTGTCTCCAAAAAGAAACAGGAGAGAGCATATACTAGCAACTTAATGGCACACTTGAAAGCTCTGGAACAAAAAGAAGCAATTTCACCCAGGAGGAGTAGAAGACAGGAAATCATCAAACTCAGGGCTGAAATCAATCAAGTTGAAACAAAGGGAACCATACAAAGAATCAACAAAACCAGGAGCTGGTTCTTTGAGAAGATCAACAAGATAGATAAACCCCTAGCCAGACTTACTAAAGGGCACAGAGACAGTATTCAAATTAACAAAATTAGAAATGAAAAGGGAGATATAACAACAGAAACTGAGGAAATTCAAAAAATCATCAGATCCTACTACAAAAACCTATACTCAACACAACTGGAGAATCTGGAGGAAATGGACAATTTCCTCGACAGTTACCAAATACCAAAATTAAACCAGGATCAAATAGGTCGTCTAAACAGACCCATAACCCCCAAAGAAATAGAAGGGGTCATAGACAGTCTTCCAACCAAAAAGAGCACAGGACCAGACGGTTTTAGTGCAGAATTCTATCAGACCTTCAAAGAAGTCCTGATACCGATACTCTTCAAATTATTCCACAAAATAGAAACAGAAGGAACACTACCCAACTCATTCTATGAAGCCACAATTACCCTGATACCAAAACCACACAAAGATCCAACTAAGAAAGAGAACTACAGGCCAATTTCTCTTATGAATATCGATGCAAAAATACTAAACAAAATACTTGCCAACCGAATCCAAGAACACATCAAAACGATCATTCACCATGATCAAGTTGGCTTCATCCCAGGGATGCAGGGATGGTTCAATATACGGAAATCCATCAACGTAATCCACTACATAAACAAACTCAAAGAAAAAAACCACATGGTCATCTCATTGGATGCTGAAAAAGCATTTGACAAAATTCAGCATCCTTTCATGCTAAAGGTCCTAGAAAGAACAGGAATTCAAGGCCCATATCTAAACATAGTAAAAGCAATATACAGCAGACCAGTAGCCAACATCAAGGTAAACGGAGAAAAACTCGAAGCAATCCCTCTAAAATCAGGGACTAGACAAGGCTGTCCCCTCTCGCCATATCTCTTCAATACAGTACTTGAGGTACTAGCTAGAGCAATTCGACAACAGAGGGAAGTCAAAGGGATACAAATCGGAAAGGAAGAAGTCAAACTATCACTATTTGCAGATGATATGATAGTTTACTTAAGTGACCCAAAAACCTCCAACAGAGAACTCCTGCAACTGATAAACAACTTCAGCAAAGTGGCTGGCTATAAAATCAACTCAAGTAAATCAGTAGCCTTCCTATACGCGAAGGATAAGCAGGCCGAGAAAGAAATTAGGGAAATCACACCCTTCACAATAGCCACAAATGATATAAAGTATCTTGGAGTGACGCTAACCAAACATGTGAAAGATTTATACGACAAAAACTTCAGGTCTCTGAAGAGGGAAATTGAAGAAGACATCAGAAAATGGGAAAATCTTCCATGCTTGTGGGTTGGCAGGACTAATATAGTCAAAATGGCAATCTTGCCCAAAGCAATATACAGATTCAATGCAATCCCCATCAAAACCCCAAATCAGTTCTTCATAGAGCTAGAAAGAGCAATTCTCAAATTCATCTGGAATAACAAAAAACCCAGGATAGCTAAAACTATCATCAACAGCAAAAGAACTTCTGGGGGAATCAATATCCCGGACCTCAAGCAATATTACAGAGCAGTGGTATTAAAAACTGCATGGTATTGGTTCAGTGACAGGGAAGCGGATCAATGGAATAGGATAGAAGACCCAGAATTGAACCCACACATCTATGGCCAATTGATCTTCGACAAAGGAGCTGAAAACATCCAGTGGAAAAAAGATAGCCTTTTCAACAGATGGTGCTGGCTCAACTGGAAGTCAACATGCAGAAGAATGAGAATTGATCCACTCTTATCTCCTTGCACTAAACTCAACTCCAAGTGGATCAAGGATCTCCACATAAAACCAGACACACTAAAACTAATAGAAAAGAAACTGGGGAAGACCCTTGAAGACATCGGCTCAGGGGAAAAATTCCTGAACAGAACACCAATTGCTTATACTCTAAGAACAAGAATAGACAAATGGGACCTCATAAAACTACAAAGTTTCTGTAAGGCAAAAGACACTGTCAAAAGGATAAATCGGCAACCAACAAATTGGGAAAAAATCTTCACCAACCCCACATCCGATAGAGGGCTAATCTCCAATGTATACAAAGAACTCAAGAGGTTAGACCCCAGAAAACCAAATAACCCTATCCAAAAATGGGGTACAGAGCTAAACAGAGACTTTTCACCTGAAGAAATTCGGATGGCTGAGAAACACCTTAAAAAATGTTCAACCTCACTAGTCATTAGGGAAATGCAAATTAAAACAACCCTGAGATTTCACCTCACACCAGTCAGAATGGCTAAGATTAAAAACTCAGAAGACATCAGGTGTTGGCGAGGATGTGGAGAAAGAGGAACACTCCTCCACTGCTGGTGGGAATGCAAGCTGGTACAACCACTCTGGAAATCAGTATGGCGGTTCCTCAGAAAACTGGGCGTGATACTTCCGGAGGACCCAGCCATACCACTCCTGGGAATATACCCAGAAGATTCACCAGCATGCAATAAGGATACATGCTCCACTATGTTCATAGCAGCCTTATATATAATAGCCAGAAGCTGGAAGAGGAATGGATACAAAAAATGTGGTATATATACACAATGGAGTACTATTCAGCCATTAGAAACAATGAATTCATGAAATTCTTAGAGAAATGGATGGAGCTGGAGAATGTCATACTAAGTGAGGTGACCCAGTCTCAAAAGAATACCCATGGTATACAGTCACTGATAAGTGGATATTAGCCTAGAAGCTTGGAACACCAAAGACACAAATCACATATCAAGTGATGTCTCACAAGAAGAAAGGAGTGGACACTGGTGCTAGAATGGACCAAAACATCATTGTGGGAGAGTACAAGAACAGTAAAGTGGGAGGGGGTGGATGCGGGAGCAGGGGGAGGGAAAAGGACATGTGGGACCTTTGGGGTGGGGAACCAGAAAAAGGGAAATGAATTGTAAATATAGAAGATATACAATAAAAAAATTGAGGAAAAAAAAAGACTAGATTACAAGAAAATTATAGACCAATATTATCTCTAAGGAAAAAAAAAAACTCGATATAATAGAAAACCAGGCCTAAGAAGCACATACAAGTTATATACTAAGTATATAAGACTGGTTCACCATTCAAACCCTTCAGTGGGGGCTGGAGAGATGGCTCAGTGGATAAAATACCTGCCATCTAAGCATTAGGGCCAGAATCTGGATCCCAACCCACCCAAAAGCCAGACACAGCAGTGTGCACCTATATAATCCGGGTGCTGGAGACTCAGAGACAAGTACATCCTGGCAGTTCAAGGCCAGCCAGACTAGCAAGAGATTCTATGTCAAAAAATAAGGTAGTGACTGAGGAAAAAAATCCAGCATCAACCTCTAGCATCTACATGCACAAGCACCAAAGTGTAAATACCCATACCACACTCACACCACATACACACACAAATATGTTATCAATATAATCAAATGTATTAAAAGACAAAAGAAAACCATAGCTAACTCAACTAATAAAATATAACTGACAAAATTCAATACCTATTTATGAATAAAGTTCTCACCAAAATAGTTATTTAAGAGAACTTTCTCTACTTAATGAAACAAAATAAAATCTGACAACTAGCAAAAACCTAGACATATTACCTCCCAAATTGGGTCAGTGAAATGGTTTTCTGTCTTATATTTTGCCTTAACACCCTATATCTTTTTTGTTGTTGTTGTTGTTTCGAAACAGGGTTTTTCTGTAATAGCCCTGGCTGTCCTAGAACTCACTCTGTAGACCAGGCTCAAACTGAGAAATCTGCCTGCCTCTGCCTCCCAAGTGCTGGGATTAAAGGCCTGTGCCACTACCACCTGGCAACACCCTATATCTTCCTCATATATCACCTGAAAATCAAAGTAAAAATCTTCAAGTAAGAAAAAGAAACCCTTCTTCTAGAACTAATGGGCAAGTACAGAAAGACTGCAAAATTCAAAGCTCACATACAGAAGCAAGCTTCTTCCCTACACACAACACTGGGGTCAAAGAAATAGCACAGGCAATAAAGTGCTTGTCCCACAAGCACAGGACCCAAATTTGATTTTCACAATCCAGAGAAAGGGTCAGACAGTATTCCACACACTTGTACCTCCAACACTGTGGAAGCAAGGATGGGGGTTCCCTGGAACTCACAGGGCAAGGCAGTCTAGACAAATCAATGAGCTCCAGGTTCCATGAGAACCTATCTGAAAAAATTAGGTGGAAGCAAAGCATAGTGGTGTCCTTTATTTCCAGCACTTGGGAGGCAGAGGCAGGCAGATCTCTGAGCTCCAGGCCAGCCTGGTCTATGGAATGAGTTCCAGGACAGCTAAGCTACAAAGAGAAACATTGTTTTGAAAAAATATAAAAAATAAAAATTTTGTCAAAAGTTATTGAGGAAGATGCACAACTCCAATCTCTGGCTTCCATATGCACAAACACATGCATATGTACACACACATGAGAAATAAAGAGGAATTGTACAACACTGCTTTCTAAAAACACAGGTATAATATAACAAAATATACAGGATCTATATAGAGAAACTTAAAAAACACTAAGAAAAAATTTAATTATTACATTAATTATGTTCATAAACGTGTTTATGTTTGTGTGTACATGTATGCTACTGTGTACATGTAGAAATCAGAGAACAACTTGTAGAAGCTGGCTCTCTCCACCATGTATGTTCCTGAGATCAAACTCACATTGTCAGACTTAGCAGCAGGCACTTTTACTGCTGAGCCATCTCACAGACCTAGAAAGATGTTTTCAAAAATCTAAATAATTTACAGATACTCACTGAGCTCTTAACTATAAGGCAGACCACTAAACTATCTGCGGTACAGCAAGGATTGTGTCTTCTTTTACTTTTTCACCAACACATGCTTAGAAAAATGACTAGAAACAGCGTGGGCTCAATAAATATTTCTCTAATAGAAGAATGAATTATTTCAATAATGAAGCATGGGCTCCTACATCAGGTAGAAAGTTGGATTAAATTGTTTCAGCTGGGCAGTGGTGGTGCACACCATTAATCCCTGTATTTAGGAGGCAGAGGCAGGTGGATCTCTGAGTTCAGGGTCCATCTGGTCTACAGAATGAATTCCAGGACAGCTAAGGTTACACACACACACACACACAAAAAAAAAAAAAAAAAAAAAAAAAAAAACCTGTCGTCGTCGTCATCATCGTCGTCGTCGTCGTCGTCATCATCATCATCATCATCATCATCATCATCATATCCAGTTAGTTCTTGATCCACATTCCAATAAACCATCTCAAATATAATTCACTGAATTATTACATAGCAGTTGTTAAACCAAAATATTGTCTACTTATAGCGATCTATTTTAGAGCAAGACCATTTGGAAAAGTATTGGATATCTTTTAATTATGGAGCTCACATATTTGTAAACTCAAGATGGATATATCCAATTTCAACATGCATATCCAAGAAATCAGCACATAAAAAAATCAAATCTGTTTCTAAAGAAATTTTATAATGTTATAACACTAAATCAGAATCAGAATATAAAGTCTGCCAAAGGGTTTTCATGTCTCTCATATGTTTTTAAAAATACAAGGTACTATAATCTAAACATAAACATTTTTATTTTCTAGGCATCTTAAAGGTATACAAAAATAAAGTGTTCCAGGCAAAGTGTTGTGTGGGTGTGTATGACTATATTCATGAATGTGTGTGTGCATGAGTGTTTCCCTCCCATTTCCTGCTGTTCTAATCTTAAAGGAACTCAATGATTACCTTGGCTACACTCACTAGTGTAAAGATACACCAACCTCACCTCACTCCCCATATACCAATAGTAACTCTACCAATTGTACTTGGTCAATCAACTTTCAATTTTTAGCTTAATTCAGTACTATTTTCACTAAATGATCAATGATACCCAAATCCATACCTCACATGGATGCTTAGAACCAAAATTTTCATATACATACTATAAACAGTATAACAACATTCAACAAAGTCTACCAAGAAGCTGTTTTCTTCCCAAATAACTGAACACTTTCAAAAGCATAAAACTGTAGATCACACAATCTAATTTCCTTCTGTGCCAAATGTGGTTAACATTCTTGCATTGTTAAATTGTGAACTGCACCTATTCATATTTAAGTGTTTCTTGAACGAAAATAGAAACAGAAAAACATAAGTGGGAGTCAAAACCACATAAACTGGGAGGACTGTTAGCATAAGAACTAGAATGAATACAGAACACCCCTTACACTTGTAGAAGATGAAATAGTGTTCACTTATAAACAAGTGGATATAAAATAATATGGTACATTTGCCAACCAAAATCCTGTGTTTCTACTCAAGAATAAGCCTTCACTGGAATCAAACTACATGTTTTATTTTTTTTAAACTGTATAGTTTTATTGAAAATAAGAGTGCTGTAATATGTAACATGTAATATCAGCACTCAGAAGGCAGAAGTCCACACTGCAGGATTTGTGGATGAGCCAGCCTTGAGGATACAAGCGTGGAAGAACTGGCCCTACCACTTGTCTCCTATGTGGTGGCATGGACAAGGAAGAGATACCCTCCTCCCGCCTCTCCTCTCACTACCTGCAGCAGACGGAGACCTGGTCCAGAAGCCATGATAGCAGGAGAGCTGCCCTGGCCCGCAACAGCTGGGGCACTCAGTAGAGGGAGCCCTGCATCTCACCAGAGCAGCACAGTACAGCTGACCCTGACGGCTGGGGCGGGGTGAGCAGACCCAGAGTGTGTGAGAGTGTGAATGAATAGGTGAATGGGCAAGGGAGAGACCCACCCTCCCCCTTTGTCACCTATAGCAGGCAGAAGAACTGGCCCTGGGGTCATGAGAGCAGAACTGTTCCTGCCCCTCACCTGCTGTACAACTTGAGAGTAGGTTCTACACCTTTCCCGGACAGCACAGTAGAACTGGCCCTAGATGTGGAGGCTGCAGGTAAGCCATACCTAGAAGTGTGAACTCACCTGCAAAAAGTAAGTCAAGTCACTCTTGACTCTTGAGTGCGGACATTTTAATTTTCTAGGTATCTCAAACATACAAAAAAATAAAGTGCTACAAGCAATCTAGTGTGTAGGTGTGTATGTGATAATATGCATGAGTGTGAGTGTGTGTGTGTGTGTGTGTGTGTGTGTGTGTATCCCCTCCCTCATCCCTTACTATATATGGCAGGTAGAAGAGCTCGCCCCAGGTCATGAGACTGAGAAAAATGGCCATACCCTAACCAACTGCAACACTTCAGAAGAGCGGGCCCTGCACTCATCTGGGCAGCAGAGTAGAGCGGAACCTGGTTGCAGGGGTTGCTTGCTGGCCCCAAGGGCATGAGAGCAAGAGAGCGTGTGGGCTGACCAACCCAGATATCTTTTACATCCAGAGATCCAGGACTTATAATTGGCCCACCCCAACACCTACCCCATTAATGAACTGCAGGAGTGGATGATGGAACTGGTCCTACAAATCCAAAACTACGGGATCTCCATGACACAGGGCAACAACAGGATATCCAAGAGTCCAAGTCAGGTTCCAGTATTGATTGAGTGGCAGAAGCCAGAGGCCTTGCTGTATCAGACCAACAGTCACTGCAATGAACAATTGCAAGCAAGGAAATGTGGACAAAAGGGTATACTGTGGGACACCCTATAGCTTCCACAACAAGATATTTTTTGTGTGGGGGAGGTGTGGTACAAGGGTGATGGGCAGATGCAAGGAGAGGTGGAGGTCAATGGGATCGGGATACATGATGTGAAATTCACAAAGGAGAAAAAAAAGGAAATTCACAAAGAACCAATAAAAAGTTAATTAATAAATAAATAGTATGAGGGCTGAAGAGGCTGCTCAGTTATTAAGTACTCATCTCAGAAGCATGAGGACCTGAGTATGATACACAGAGGACCATGTAAAAACTCCAAGTATGATGGTTTGCACCTACAATCCCAATGCTAGGGAGACAGGCTGATTCCTGAAACTCACTGGCCAGTAAATCTGCCAATGAACGGCCATGTATCAAAGTAGGTGGACCATGTTCCTGAGGAGGACACACAGGTAGTACACTGAACTATACACACACAGAGACAAAGAAAACGCTCTTGATGGTTCCCTACTTAAAGTATTTTATCGTCTTGGTATCATACAAAGTATCCATCCTCATTACTGCCCCCACATCACTGGCCTTACGTCTGCAGCCCATCATCTACAATTCTCCCCTTGTTCCCTCAATCCCAGCTATAATGATCTCCTTCTTAGCCTGAAACAAAGCTGACAGACTTGTTCTGTCTCCTCACAAGAAACACTCTTCTCTCAGATATCTGCTTGTCTACCATTAGCCTCCCACTAATCTGCTCCAATATCCTCTTGAGAGATCTGCCCTGATCACCTCATCTAACACTGCTTCCTATAAGCAACGGATTCTAGTCCCCCTTCATCTTGCTCTATTTACTCTTCTTTTTCAGCATATCCTTTTTCCTAATATTTAACCTAATTTATTTCTGTATTGAATGTACTGTTTATTATCTTTTTCTTTCATAGTACACTACATTGTCAAAGGCTTATAACTGATTTTGTCAACTTGATAAGATTGAGTTCCCTAAGACTCTTTGGGAACACCTCTAAGTATGTCTGTGATGGTATTTCCGGAGACAATATGACCATAATGGCTCCATTAATTGATACATATTATGATAGCATTATTGAAAGCTGATAAAGAGTAGGAGATATGGCCTAGTTAGAAGAACGAGGTCATTGGGAATGGGTCTTCGTCCTTTTCATGTATCCTCCTCACACCACCTCTTGTTAGCCACAAAGATGCTCCCCCTCCACATATCCACACTGTCTTTAGATGTTTTGTCCAAGTACATGGCTAAACAATTACAGACTAAAATCCCTGAAACCATGATCCAAACTAATACACCTTAACCTCTTAGTTAAGTTGTTTTCTTGGGCACTTTTGTCACTACAATAAAAAGTAACTAACATATCATGGATATTTATTCATGGATGCAACCCAGCCACCCTGAGAATATTTGACACATAGAAGTCACTCAAGTATGTGCTGCCTGCATGCATACATACATACATACATACATACATTCATACATAAAGATGTAGTGAGTTCAGTTTTTGCAAATTTAGGAACACCTAGAACCTCACAGCCTCATCAAAGTTGTGTCATTGTTTTTATTTTTGTATCTGAAATGCTGGGTTTTCTTTGTGTAATCTCCTGTAGGAGATGTAAACATAAAGGAACAAAAATCATTCGCCGTCTGACACCAGGGCACATGTGCAATACTAAGCTACATGCCCAGCCATTAAAGAATAGAATGCACACTCTCTCCCTTTTTTCCCCTCTCCCTCCCTCCCTACCTCTCTGCAAATGTACCACTTATGAAAAAAAAAAAAAAAAAATAACTGGATAGTTCGTGCTTATAAGGAACTATTTTTGAGAATGTATGTGTTATTATTATAAAGAAATCCTTGTTTTTAGAAATATATACTAAGCTACAAAAATAAAATTGCCTTATATTTTCCTTGTAAGTAGAATAAAAGGTACAATCATACCACCACTTGCTATATTTATATCATTACTTCTAACTTTGAAAGTTTTAAAATTTGCCATATGAGTTTTAGAAACTTAAAATCAAGGTAATAATAATATGGAAAACTAATTTAGCCACCACCAAACAAACACACATACACACCAGTACACACCCCATGAGACTAAGAGAGATTGCAGAGCAGTTAAGAGCACTTGCTTCTTTTCCAGGAGACCAGATCTTATTGCCAGTACTCCCAAGGCAGTTCACAACCATCCATAACTGGTCCCAGCATATCCAGGGGATTTGATAACCTCTCTACTATCAGGACACACATGATACACAGACATGCACGCAAACAAAGCACTCACATACACAAAATGTAAAAGTCTTCTAAATAACAAGTATATTCTCTTCAGCATCTGGAACAGTATATGGAACCTAAATAAAATAGGTAAAAGGATAAAATACATTTCACAGTTAAAGAGCATCTTCTGAAATTATTAGAATAAATGGGTGAATATTAAGAAATAAAGGCTGAACAGATACTTCTTTCTGAGGCAAGGAAAGGTGATAATTAAAATTATGTCTCCCCCCCCCATTTACCTATAATAGGTCGAGAGAAGAGATTTATCCAAGTAAGCAAAAGCACAGTGACCAAAGCACTTGACAAGCAAGCCTGACAACCCAAGCTAGATCTGAGAACCATGTAAAGGTAGAAGAGAACCAACCTCACAAAGGCGCTATCCATTCTACACACCCTCACGCCCATACACAGACACAAACGCACTCCATAATTTTTCAACACGACCGTATTTAAGCAATGTGGAACTTGAAGGGTGATGTAATGAAGTCATAAGTTTAATAAATGGGATTAGCACCTATAAGAGAGCACTCCACAATTTTCATTCCTTTTGCCATATAACCAAACAATATTCTTCCCCCCTAAAGAATATACCAACATGCTATAGTAGAAGTAGACATCACCCTCATGAGGCACCAAACTACCATATTCAGACTACCCAGCTTCCAGAACAATGAGAAAAAGAAATTTCCTAGTTTATAAATTATTCAGTTCTAGGTGGTTTGGTACAGTGACACTAAGTACTAAAACAGACAGTTTATTCAAAAACATGAGTACATGATAGGATTATTCAATAAAATCAATTGCATGGGGAAAATCATTTAATTAGTCCCTACTTAAAATTCTATTTGATACAAATTTCCAAAGAATTCTGACCAGGTATGGTACTCAATGGATATTCAGCACTTAGGAAACAGAAACAGGAGAATGGATCATAAGATCAAGGTCAGCTTAGGTTATGTGAAGCCATGTTTCCAAAATAATAGTGTTTAGCTATTGTTTTTATTTTTCTTCTTAAATAGCTAAAAGGAAATGATGACTATTTCCAATAGCAGCACAGGAAAGAACTAAATATACAGCAAAAGAAAACAAAATACCAAAAAAGACCAATAAATTTAACTCCATCAAAATTTAAAACTTCTGCACATCACAGTGTAAGGAACAAGTTTAAAGACAAAAGTAATGAAACATTTAAATGTGACAAATTGGTAGTATCCTAAGTATACAATAAGCCTTTAATAATAAAGAGTAACAGTCCAATCAAAATGAAATAAAGGATATAAAATATGAATAACCAATAAACACACTGTTTTCTAACAAGCATTCCCTATTTCCCTCAACCATGTAGGGATTAGGTTTGAAGGGTAGGTCTCTGGCTTGACTCTAAGCCAGTTAATCTAACAGTCTTTAGTGGTTTGTTCAAAGAGACACAGAACCTTATACCAAGTAAGTGTTTTCCTGATAAGAGTCAAACAAACAGTAAGGGAAATAACCTCTCATTAGAGAACTGGAAGAGAATGCAGCAGCACTGCTTCTGGATAGCATGATATATGGATTTGAAGCCTACTGGAAAAGAAACTATCAGGAAAAAGAATAAAAATTTAAATTAAAAAAAAAGGTTCTAAAAAGGTTAAAAAAATAAAAACATAAATAAGACTTTGCTCAAGAACCGTAAGATATATTTTATGGGTAGCAGAATGTGGTGATCTGAATATGCTTGGCCCATGAGAAGTGGCACTATTAGGATGTGTGGCTTTGTAGGAGAAAGTGTGTCACTACAGGGGTGAGTTTTACGGTCTCCTCCTATGCTCAGGTCCTGCCCAGTGTGAATAATAAGTCTCCTATGTGGTTGCCTTCAGGAGAGTCTTCTCCTGGTGGCCTTCAGATCAAGATATAGCACTCTTGGCTCCTCCAACAACATATCTGCCTGCACGCTGCCACGCATGATAATGGACTGAACCTCTCAAACTGTAAGCCAGTCCCAGGCAAATGTTTTCCTTTATAAGAGTTACCCTAGTAATGGTGTCTCTTCACAGCAATGAAACCTAAACTAAGACATGGAAGAATTACATACATTTGTATAGATCTATACATTTGTATAGATCAAGAGTAATAAATAGTTACCAGAAAATAACACTTAAAATACTAAGGTATACAAAATACTAGGATCTATGCTTATTATTCATCTTTGGATATACAAAGTTAAACCTTTCTATCTTGCTGTCCAAAGAAAATAAATGATAACAATCTCTATAAACCCTAACAAAAAAATATTTAAATGAGTAAAAGGGTAACATTTCTATTCAAATTAAAATAATTATTTAAAAATATACATCAGTATATAAAATGCTTGCACTACTATAAACAGGTAAGAAAAATGACCATCTTCAGTTTATAAAAAATGAACATTTTATAATAAAACACAATAAGTAATACAAGAGATAGAAGATGGTAAAAAAAAAAAATATTCCACAGTGTCCTTACAAAAGGGAGGATGATTGCACAGGCATCAGCAGTGGACGTCTGCAAAACAGTAAGTATTTACCAGACCTGACAACAGTGTTGCACACACAAACATACAAACAAAGGCTATGATGGCATGCAAAAAAAACCTACACAAGATCAAACCACTCAAACTCACAGCCTGGATAGAGAAAGGATTTTAAATAGCTGAGGAGCTACTGATAACTGAGGGCAACTAAAGAGAGCTAGAGTTGTTTTGTTTTGTTCTGCTTTGCTTTCCTGGGATGTGGCCACTGAGAAGCTACCTATACTCCAATAGATAGATGCTCCTAATCACACAGACAGGGTGCACTAAGTAGACTCAATTAAAAGGAAACAGAAAGCACAAAAAGTTGGGGGTAAAAAGTAATGGATGGGATAGAGGAACTGAAAAGAAGGACGCATAAGGGATAGATTTATATGTTTGTATAAAATTCTCAGATAATATAAAAATGTTAAGAAAAATATTTCACTGAACAACATTCATCTATCCTTATGGCAAAGTCATGCAAAAATCATGTTTTTCTACCTTCTCGGGAACTAAAGAGATGGCTCAGCAGTTAAGAGCTCTTACTGCTCTTCCAGAGGCCCAAGGTCCTGAGTTCAATTCCCAGAAACCACATGATGTCTCACAACCATATGTAATGGAATCGGATGTCCTTCTTCTGGTGTGTCTGAAGACAGATGCAGTGTACCCATGTTCTTCTACCTTCTCTAATTCCAAAATAGACTAAAAGTTATATTTATACAGAAAGATATACTTAAGAATGTACTGAGATTGGTAAGACAGCTCCTCCAAAGATCCTGTAATTAGAAGCCATGCTAGGCATTAGGAACTAAAGTAAAATAAATAACTAGATGACCAACCACTGTAAAATAAAACTAAACAAATTTGCTTTCTAACAAACTTCTAATTAGGAGTCAAAGGAAAAACAAAAACTAATTTTCCCAAAGTAGAGGGGAAAAAAGCAGAGATAAGTTAAATAAAATGCATGCCTTTCTGCAAAACATATACTCTAGAAGCAGGAATGTGACACATGACTTCAATCTCAGGACCTGAGAGGCTGGGACAGGAAGAATACAAATTTGAAGCCAGCCTAGACAATGTTCCAAGACCTGAGTCAAAATAAACAAACAAAAACAAAACAAAACAAAACAAAGAACTTTTCTAGCTCATGTTAGAGAGTGGCAAGCAATTTTCTGAATCTACTAAAATCCAAACAATTGTGTCTTTCCAAAGGTAAATTTTATGGTATGTGAATTATATCTTAAACATTAGTAACTAGGGCTGAGGAGATGACAAGGTAGTTTAGAGTACTATTTGCTCCTTCAGAGGACCTGAGTTTAATTCTCAGCATCCACATGGTAGCTCACAGAAATCACAGTTCTTCTAACCTCCATGGGCACATGGAACACATACATACATGCAGGCAAAACATTTATGCACATAAAACAGGAAATAAATCTTTAAAAATTAAAAAAGAAATATATATTAAATATATATTATAACAGGTTAAATGGCTACCGTTAACCAGAAATACTGTGGTTAGCAAGAATATGCCATCAAATCCACACATCTATGTAAAATTAAGTTTCTTTTCTCAAAAAATGGGAGAACACAGAAGCACATATTTTGTCTCTGACAAACCACAACAGCTGGACTGTCTGAATGTACACACAAACCCTTTGCTAACAGCTCTGCATAAACACATCTCTAGTACATCAGAAAACTTTGTGAGCACAAACTATATTTTAGTTAGAGCTCTTGTAGGTTTTTTTCATCATTATTGGTTTTTTGTTTTGTTTTGTTTTTTATTAGTCACTAGTTGTCTTAGTCAGGGTTTCTATTCCTGCACAAACATCATGACCAAGAAGTAAGTTCAGGAGGAAAGGGTTTATTCAGTTTACACTTTCCACATTGCTACTGATTACCAAAGGAAGTCAGGACTGGAACTCAAGCAGGTCAGGAAGCAAAAGTTGATGCAGAGGCCATGGAGGGATGTTTCTTACTGGCCTGCTTCCCCTGGCTTGCTCAGTCTGCTCTCTTATAGAACCCAAGACTACCAGCCCAGAGATGGCACCACCCACAAGGGACCCTCCCCACTTGATCACTGAGAAAATGCCCCACAGCTGGATCTCATGGAAACACTTCCCCAACTGAAGCTGCTTTCTCTGTGATAACTCCAGCCTGTGTCAAGTTGACACACAAAACCGGCCAGGACACTAGTGTTTAGCAAATTCTAGATGATGAATCCCCTTGAGAGAAAACTGCTTACCTTTTTGCACGCCTATGCTGAAAGCTGAACAATATGATATCCACTGACTTCACAGTGTACTATGAAAAGAGTAATTCACTTAATTATCTCCTGTTTTTCCCCTGTGAAAATGTTACTTAGCTCCAGTGGATGGTGCCGATATACTACATTTTCTCATGTATGGGTCTTACACAGTTTACATATCTAGATACATAAAATCATGTACTGGTGTCATGAAAGCAGCGAATCTGTGTGGGGTCTGGCAGACAGTAGGAGGGGTAAAATGGGGAGGAAAGAGGGATAGAAGTGACTTGGGGGAACATACATGAAAATGGTCTCATGTGACCCAACCTAATAGATTTTAAAATAAGTCATTTGCCAATTGTGATTAGGGGTTTGTGTTATCTAGGCAAGCTCACCTCAAGAAAGCAGATGACTACCACTGCTACATTATACTCTAAGGCCTAGAGACAACCTCCCATAAGCCAGGACACAAAGCAGTTAGAGAATTCAAATAGCATTCTGTGATCCTGAGAACAAGCTAATATTACTTTTACATGGTTTCACAAAAATAAATAAAAGAACATTAAAAAGTATACTCTGCAATTAGTTTTACTTTAGGGTCTGTCAGATCACTCAGCTGGTAGAGGCACTTCCCTGCAGGCCTGGCAACATGGTTCCACAAGGAGGCAGAGACATCACCTCAGAGTTGTCTCTCATCTCCATAAGTTCTGGGCCTGACTGTATGTACATAGACACACACACTAATTTTTATGTTTTATTCCACATTAAAATATTTTAAGCAAATGCTTTTTTTATTTTGTTAGTTTTAGTTTTCTGTTTTTGTTTTTTTTAGGTACTATCAATAAAACCCAATTAAATTTGCCTTATGCATGGTAGGCAAGTTCTCTTTTTCTGAACTAACACCCTTGTCTTTTGTTTTTTGTTTTGTTTGTTTGTTTTTGGGTTTTTTTTGTTGTTGTTGTTCTTGTTGTGATGGTGGTGGTGGTGGTGGTAGTGGTAGTGGTGATGGTCTGGATTGTTTTGTTTTGTTTTGTTTTGTTTTGTTTTGTTTTGTTTTGTTTTTAAAAGGGTCTTCCCTTATAAGCTGCCTGTCTTGTTTTCTTTTCTTTCTTTTTTTATTGAATATAATCTTCACTAACTTTTCAAATGCTAAAATCTTTCCCAATTCCCCCCTCCCCGAAAACCCCCAACCCCTCCTCCCACCCCCTGCCTCCAAGTATGAAGAAGATCTCAGAAGATGGAAAGATCTCCCATGCTCATGGATTGGCAGGATTAATATAGTAAAAATGGCCATCTTGCCAAAAGCAATCTACAGATTCAATGCAATTCCCATCAAAATCCCAAATCAGTTCTTCATAGATAGAGGAAGGGCAATTCTCAAATTCATCTGGAAAAAAAAAAAAAAAAACAACAGGATAGCTAAAACTATTCTCCACAACAAAAGACCTCCTGAGGGAATCACCATCCCTGACCTCAAGCTCTACTACAGAGCAATAGTGATAAAAACTGTTTGGTATTGATACAGAGACAGGCAGGAAGATCAATGGAATAAAATTGAAGACCCAGAAAAGAACCCACACACCTATAGTCACTTGATATTTGACAAAGGAGTTAAAAACATCCATTGGAAAAAATACAGCATTTTTAACAAATGGTGCTGGACCAACTGGAGGTCTGCATTCAGAAAAATGCAAATCGATCCATTCTTATCTCCTTGTACTAAGCTCAAGTCCAAGTGGATCAAGGACCTACACATAAAACCAGACATACTGAAGCTTAAAGAGGAGAAAGTGGGGACAAATCTTGAACACACAGGGGAAATTTTCCTGAATAGAACACCAATGGCTTATGCTCTAAGAACAAGAATCGACAAATGGGACCTCATAAAACTGAAAAGCTTCTGTAAGGCAAAGGACACTGTCAATAGGACAAAACAGCAACCAACAAATTGGGAAAAGATCTTTACCCATCCTACATCCAATAGAGAGCTAATATTGGTCTTGCTTTTCTATTTCTGTATTTCTGTGGGCAGAAATACAGAAAAACACCATGGCTAAGGCAATTTACAAAAGGAAGAGTTTATTGAGGGCTGAGAGTTTAAGGAGGTTAGAGCTCATGACAACCATGGTGGAGAGCACAGCAGCAGGCAGAGGCAAGCAGGCAGAGCTAGATCAGCAGCTGAGTTCATACCTGAACCACAAGCATGAGGCAGAGAACTAACCGGGAATGCGAACTTTTGAAATCTAAAAGCTCCCTGCACTGACACAGGCCATACTTTCTAATCTTTCCCAAACAGTTCCACCAACTGAAGACCAAGCATTCAAAATGTATCAAGCTGTAAAAGCCATCCTTTTTTGTTTTTAATACTATTTGTATTAATTATTTAACATTATGCACCCCAACCACACTCACCTCCCAGTCCTCCCAGGTCCATCCCTCCATCCCGTTACCCCTGCCCCAAGGAAAAAAAGGAGAAAAAACTCCAATTTGCATGTCCATATACTCAATGGAGCATGATCAAACTTCCAGTGGCCAGCCCCTTAAAGAAAATGTAGTCCTTCCTCACCTGCACCCCAGCCAGGAGCCATCAACTGTGGAGCACTACACTTCAGCATCCTTATCACAATTTTAGAGTTCTCTTTGATGGCTTTCTGTCTAGGTTGTCTGGGAGTGAGAGTAGGGGTTTGTCACAGAAGCCTTCTATGGCCCTCTTTCTCAACTTTGAGTCTGCAGTCATCGATACCACTACAAAAGTAGCCTCCTTGCCCTTTACAGTCAGTGGGATCATGGATCATGTACTTAAACATAGTGTCTGTGACAGCATGGACCAGATATCCACACGGTCTCTAGCATCAGCACATGCATGGTCTCCAGTGGCAGTATAGACCACAGACATCATCGGCATGGCCCTCTGCTGCAGCACAGGCAACAGACACCATCATAGCCCTCAGTGGTGGGACAGTCCAAGAATACCAACATGGCCTTCAGGGCAACACAGGTCACAGCCACCAATAGAGTTCCCAGTGGCAGCCCACCCCATGTACATAACACAGCTTCAGGCTGCACACTGACCACAGACATCTGCCCAGACTTTGATGGTAACATGACCCACAAACATCAATGTGGCTTCAGGAGACAGCACAGACCCCAGACATCCACATGGCCTCATGAAGACCATTCTTATGCAAATTAACGTCACCCAAACTTGCCTCAAAAATTGTAATCCTGTTGAGCTTGATGGCACAGGCATTTAATACCATCACTTTAAGGTCAACCTGGTTATAGCAAGTTCTAGGACAGCCAGGGATATATAAAGACCCTGTCTCTAACTTAGAAAGAGAGGGGGGAGGGAGGGAGGAAGGGAGGGAGGGAGGGAGGGAGGGAGGGAGGGAGGGAGGGAGGGAGGAAGGGAGGAAGGAAGGAAAAAAGTTACAATTTTCTCAGCCTCCAGAGTAGCAGTCATTATCAGTATATGTCACCAGATCCTACCATAAGCTTTTATTTGTATAGGAATATCAGACTTGATTATAGAATTAATACTCAGTTCAGTTGGCTATCAAGTATGAAAAAAATCTAAACAACCTGCTAATATTGCTACCCAAGAAAACACTGTTGACTTGAATTTTAGACATAACACCTATAATAATTACCACTTTAAAAGTGTCTATATATTTAGAATACTCTGTAAGATAGCTATTATCCTCATGTTATGAAAATGAAAACAGGAAGATGATGGTTAAGTGATGTATCCAATGTTACATGAAAATAGCTGAGACATTCCAAAGAACTTGCTTTTTCATCATGGAAGCATGATTCTCAAAAAGTATAGAATAATAACAGCTAACATTTATGGAGTGTTTAATGTGTACTAAAAACTTACATTCTGTTTCATAAAATTCTACTACAGCACAAAATTAATATTAATACATTTCTTTAATAAATGAACAAGAAAATCCTGAATAGCATACTCAAAATCACATGGTTAATAAGGCAATCAACCTGACCAAATAAAACAACCTATGATAACTTTATTTTCATAAGAAATATAGCCAGACTAAGCAATGGGAAAGAGGCTATGTCTATTTTAAGCACCATCTATAGCACACATACACACACACACACACACACACACACACTACAATTTACTAAATTAATCTTGTAGCAGAAACTATACTAAATACACTTCTTTCTCATGAAACCTCCCAAAGAATAACTAGATAAACTATAGAAGTTTATATGTCCAATGTTTACACAGGGTAAACACCGCTCTTACCTTAAAGGGAATAAGAGTTTATTCTCGAGCCATTTTAAGTGACCACACATAGGAACACATATTTAGGCTAACCTTAATCCAATGCTCCAATGTAGAAGCAGTTGCATCAAGTTTCATAGTTTTACAGAACAAAGAAAATCATGAATCAAGGTAAATTCAAAATACAATGATGTCTACATCAGTGAAACAGTCACAGTAAGATAAGGGAAGCTTTTTTATAAGCTTCAGATGCTATTTGATGATATTCCTTTGGGTTGGTGGAAGCTACTGGTCTGTTAAGATACATATTTCAAAGGGGTTTTTTATCTATTTACTCACAAGGTGTTAGTTGCAGCAAGCTTAAAATACAGTATGACAAAGTGGTCACAGCAAAATGGGGGAAGCTTTTGTAAAGGCTTCAGATGCTCTCCAATGACATTCTTAACTTCTGGGTTGGTAGAAGCTACCAGACTGATAATAGATTTCACAAGGTTTTTATCAGTCAGTCACTGAATGCTAGGTTCCAACACAGAGGTGGTCAAGGAATGGTTATTCAAGGGGCAAAAGCTAGCCAAAGATAATTAGCCCTGAGCCTACAACATCCCTCTCTCTCCATATTACTGCAGTTCTAATCAGTCAATTAGTCTTTGTAAATACAACTTCTTCTCAAGAATTTTCAGCAATACCAACAATGGTCTCCAATTAAAGCATATTTCATGTCTGCCATTTCAACAACTTTTTAATTTAGTTAAAAGTAGCATAAATCCAGCAAACAAGTAGCCTTCAATATCTTTAAAATAGTGATTTATTATGCTCCACACTCTTGACAATTATGTAACCTTCCTTGATCTTTAAGTACAAATTCATCATCAGTCTTCCGAACTCTTCCTTCCCATTAGTGAACACAGTCAGCCACTGTAGCTGCTACTCTTCAACAGTTGCCATGTTACTATTTGTCAATGTACAACCCAGGAGCTTCCAGTTTCATCACTGATTTCACTGTTAAAGGATGAGAGATGATGCTCAGTAGTAGAACATTGACTAACACACACAAGGCCCTAGATTCACTCTCCAGTACATCACAGGCAGGCAGGCAGGCAGAGAAGAAGATAGGAATACTATAGGAAGGGAGGGAGGGTGGGAGGGAGGGAGGCAGGGAGGCAGGGAGGCAGGGAGGCAGGGAGGGAGGAGAAGGACTAAAAGGACAGAATGACTAAAAGAAGGACTGACTCACCCAGGAACAACAGAAATCTAGATCTATTCCAAAGTAGCATTCTTTGTATCAAGTTCTATTTTCAAAGCTAAGGAATTTATGATGAGATGGGAATCACCTGAGGGTGAAGGTGGAGGCAGAGCACACCTGTGCTGAGGTTAAAAGTAGGAAAGAAATGGAAATGAGACACTAGTCTCTTTACAACTAGTCACATCTGTGAAACATCTGAGCAATCCTTAAATGACTATTTAAAAAGAAAAAAATGCAAGAATATGGGGAAGTGGATAAGGTAAAATTTTCTGTTAGTGGCTAATTACATCTGTCCAACCTTGAGGTAATGAAGCCAATAACTATGATGCATCATAATTCCTAAATATGATCTCAAAAATGGGAGAAAATAATACTTGCCCAAAAAACACTAAAGAATCTTTAATGTGTATATCATGGATTCATTCATTCAAACACTTACTGTAAGTCAACCATGTATACTACTTAATACTATAAGCTGAGAATATAAACAGTAATCAATTCATAGGGTTTTCAAGTAGGTACCTACAACATATTACCCACAACAAATCATTTTATATACTTTGTGGATTATACTCTCTAAATAAAGAAAAGCAATTTTGGAACTTACAAAATATTCTCCTCAGATTCCACAAATGTTGTTAACCCATATAGAGCAAACCCTTTGTCTTAGCCTGTTACTGAACATGAATATAAAACAAACATCAGTACAATCAGGGCTGGAGAGACTGGATGGAGAGAGAGAGAGAGAGAGAGAGAGAGAGAGAGAGAGAGAGAGATGGTAACAGACAGATAGACAGAAAAGAGACTATCTCCAAAAAAGAACTAAAAGTACAGTATCCAAATAAAATTACTCATCTGTAAGAAGTTGAACAGAGCTCCCTAACAGAGCTTAACCTGCTCTGCAGAATATAAAACATGCATCTTCTATATGAGGTTACATATATGCAAGACTAATTTTTATGTACCAATTCAGTCCATAACCACTTTGAAGGTGGGTGTAAGAACACATGTCTGTCATTCTAGCACCTAGGAGACACAGGCAATAGGATCAGGTATTAGGTCATGCTAAACTACATTATGAGTTTTAAGGCCATCTGGAGCAAAAGGAGACTTTGTTTCCTAAAAAAATAATTTCAAGCTCTCAGGGAAAAAAAAAGTTTATAGTCTGATGAACTTTATACCTGATCAAAATAGAAAACAATAAGATTATCTTATCTCGGGCTAGAGAGATGGCTCAGCAGATAAGAGCACTGACTGCTCTTCCACAGATCCTGAGTTCAAATCCCAGCAACCACACAGTGGTTCACAACCATCTGTAACGAGATCTGATGCCCTCTTCTACAGTGTACTTATATATAACAAATAAGTCTTTAAAAAAAAAAAGGTTATCTTAACTCAAGGCTTTCACAGTGACATCATAATAACAATTTATACTCTGTACTTAAGTAGATACTTTAAGCATAAGTTAAAAGGAAGACATAAGAAAACCTAGTTATCTTGAAAATAATCCCATTATAAAAATATAAATCATGTAAAATAAGATAAGTAAAGTAACTAGTTAGTCCCCTCTATAGCTAACATCACACTTTAAAGTCACAGTTACTCGATTGGAAACTAGCTCAGAGGTAACACACTTGCCTAGCATGTGTAAGATCCAAGGTTTGATCTATAGCATCATGTAAAAAATTAAAATAAAATAATAGAGTAATAGTTATACTTTAAGTATTAAAAGCACTCAAGTCTGAAAGCTTAAGTCACAAGTATATAAATAACACGTAATAAATTCAAGGTTAGTATACACTATGTCCTGTTACTTCGCTTATTTATGCCAGAAACATAAATGCTGGCTTTCCTAACCATTTTTAGAAGACTTGATATTCAATTTAACCAAAGGCATTTCTTTTACTATAGTTACAATGAGATAATACTACAATAAGTAATTATCTCTGCTATAAGAATCATAAAACAGGTTATAAATGCAAAATAAAACTAATGATTCAGATAATAATTTATTAGCCACAAACAGCAATACTGCTTCCTAAGTACCACATTTTCTCACATTTGTACCTGATAATTTTACAATGATAAATCAATAACTAGGTACAAATTCCACTAATTATCTTCTAATAGACAGCAAAATTATTGTTATTGTTCTTTTCTCTTAAAGACAACAAATAAGGTAGAGATTCCCATCTACTCCAGACTCACCAACTTTACCCACAGTGCTAGGGATAAACCTAGAGCCTCCCACACGCTAGAAACATAAAACCTTGATGTATGTGTCAGATGTCCTGTCTCTTTACTGCTTCTCAACCACAGAACTGGAATAAAAGTTCATGCATTTTATATCAAAATTACCTTTCTTGTTAAGTAGTTTCCCCCTATTTTGTATATAACACATAAAAATTATATAAAGTGTATGATATTTTAATATTACAAAACAACCATCTTTTCTTCGACAGTTAACTGTTCTCAAGATAAAAACACAGAAAGCAGCACAGTAAACTAGTAAACTCCACGTAAGCCTCACTTTTTAAAGATCAGCAAGAAACTTCCCTCCCTGCAGTCTATGCCTGTCTCCACATCTTAAACTGTTTACTCACATGGATCACCTAGCAATTTGTGCATAAAATGCTAGATATTATCAACCTCTCATTATAACCCAAGTACAGCACTTTAACAACACCTAATGCATCGAATCAGTAACCAAAAATAAAGTTTTGTAAAAAGCAAGATAAAGTTTTTTTTAACTTTTCATACTCTTGTCAAAACATGTCAAACTTCTGTAAGCCAAGAACACATTTCAATTTCCTCCTTTGAGAGAAAGATGAAAATAATAACAGGAGGTTTAATGCAGGCAACTTAGGAAACTTGGGAGGCCATGCATTAAATAATTTTTATCTAGCACTTTTTAGAACCAAATCAATAAACTGTAACTATTCCCAAAGAGCTCCAGAATTCCTTTTCTAAAGAACAATAGATTACTACTAGAAATCACTGACCATCATAACATCTAGCACCAAACAAGCAAGCTACAACTAAATGTGTGCTGTAGTGGAGCACCAAAGAATGCCTGCTAACATACCTGGGTAGTGAGTGAACAGCGAGAAGCTAGGCAACTCAGGGAACCTGGTGGGGGAGCTGGCAGAAGGACTGGAGGAGCGGAGGGGGACTGCAGCCCCACTGGAAGAACACATGCTGGCCTGACCACCCAGTGCTCCCAGAGACTAGACCACCAACCAAAGGAGTGTATCTGGAGGGATCCATGGCTCCAGATACATATGAGCAGAGGATAGCCTCGCCATCTTGACAGCTTCGGGAGGGGAGGTTTGATGCCCCAGCATAGGGGGATGCTGGAGTGGTGGGGCGGGAGAGGGTGGGTGGGTGGGTGGGGGAGCACCGTCACACAGGCAAAGGGGAGGGGGAGGGAAGATGTGGGATGAGGGGCTGGCGGAAGGGTAACCAGGAAGAGGGGTATTATCTGAGATGTAAATGAATGGAATGATTAATTTTTAAAAACAGAAGAAGCCAAGGAACAAATATTTACTACACAGAATCTACAAAATACTTAGATTAATGTTTATAATTTTGCTATATCCTGTTATTAACAACCCTTTTTCACAAGCTCAAATTACACCATACTATTTACTACATTGCATATATCAAAACAGGGTGTTGTTTACCTTAAATATATACAATTTTAAAACTTGCATTTCAAATGTCAAAAGAAACAGAACATCTACATTAATTCACAGTTGTCTTACATACTTCCTTTCTCTAAAACATGAAGAATTCTCACACACACAAAAAAATCAAACCCTACTGCTAGCACTCCATTTAATGTTTTTTTTCCAAATCTGTAACATAAGGGTTTAACTGCATGCCATAGAAACAATTATAGCTTTTTTATTTCATTCATAGAAATAATATCTATTTTGAGAAAAATAAATGTTTCCCATTTTAATGGCTTAGTTTAGAATTACAATAATTGTCACAACTATGTGCTGAGATGTGGCACCTCTAATGTTTAAAGATTTAAACTTTCAGTGTAACTATTTTTTTTAATTTTTAAAAAAAAAAACATTTATTTATTTTGTTATATGTAAGTACACTATAGCTATGCACCAAAAGAGGGCATCAGATCCCATTACCGATGGTTGTGAGCCATCATGTGGTTGCTGGGATTTGAACTCAGGACCTTAGGAAGAGCAGTCAGTGCTCTTAACCGCTGAGCCATCTCTCCAGCCCCTTCAGTGTAACTATTAAAAGTAGGCACCCCAAACTCATATTTACTAATTACTATTTTATTGCTATTTACTAAATTATTTCTACGAACCTATAATATTGATAATTTTAATTACATTTCAATTTACATTTAAAATAGTCACTTAACCAGTTTTATTATGGTTATACAAATGGAAGAATATAGTCAAAAGGATACTTTGCTCTAGGTTAACATACCTAGTAAATATGGAATCTAGACTTGAAGCAGACAAATCACTTTCACTTGCAGTCATCTGCCTCCTCAAATGACTGCTCACTGGACAAGTGTCTATCACAAGTCTAACTTTTGGTTGGGAGAGATGTGCATAAGTGGTTTTAACATGTCTGCCCAGTTCCCAGTCCAAGATTTCCAGCTGCAACGATAAGGGTGCCATGACTCCTTCCAATGAAAACCTCTGTCTTCTGTTTGCTGTTCTGGGGGGGCGGGGGGGGTGTCTCACTTGTCTAGAAAAATGCAGTCTGGCATCCTCACCACATTTTCCTATTCATCTTTACTCCACATTTGGCTTCTTTTGTGACTTGACTGTCCCCTCCAAAACTTAACTCAAATTTTAATTGCTATTCTAATGATATTAAGGGGTGGGGCCTTAATTAGGTCAGGAGGAGTCCATGTTCACAAATAAGTTAAATGTCATTATCTCAGGAGTATGCTAGTTACCTTATGAGTGGGTGGGTTATAAAGGGGGAGATACTGGAGTCCTTTCTCCTCATCATCCTCCTGTGCTTAGTCCTTGATACCTTCTGCCATTTATGACAAAGACCAACCTCACCAGATAAGATTACTCCATCTTGAACATTCTAGATACTAAAACTTAATCAAAGCTAATAAAGAAATCTTTTATTAATTAATCAGTGTCTGATACATTATAGCAGCTTCCCATTTCTGTTCGTAGTTAAGAGCTTAAAGTAGTGAAAAAAGGACTTGCTTCATCTTTCCAACCTCAAACTGGCAGTCTGATTACAGAGATGTGGTGTGTAAAATCAAGTGGCTATCCCTAATGACACACACTTGTAAGCTTAGATTTGTTTCAAAAACCTACTGTATTTAGGGTTCTTGAACACTTCAACCTCCCTTTTAGCCTACCAACTGGAGTTATGGGGAAAAAGTTAAAGGCGTTGTGGACCTGTTTAGAAGTACTTCCTTGGGGCAATTCCACTCTTTGTTGTCAGGATCCCAGCAGTCCAGCTCAGAAGCAAACACCAAACACAAATCAGTAGTGGCAGCACAATCCAGCAGAACTCAGCACAAACCATATAAGTGGTCAGAATCAGACAAACTATGAAGACGACAATGACAACGACGACGACGACGACGACAACGACAACGACGAGGGGTTCTTGGGTGCATTTCTCTCTATGAAGTGAAGACCAGTGAAGACCAACGAAGCACTGCACAGGGTAACAATGCAAGAGTGTCCTCTCGTTGTTTGTGGGGTTCCATTTATATTCTTTTTAAACATCACTTACAAGACAGCTTCCAGAAAAACATCACATGACACAACTGAGTTGTTAAAAGAAACCAGAAATTTCCATTTCACACTGTGTCAATATCAAAAGAACCAGAAATAAATATTGCCATTTTAAAATTAAGCCAGTAACATCATTTTTATGTTTATTTGCAAAGTTTCATTATAAGTATATTATTTTTCAATGTTTTATTTTATTATTTTTATAAATATGGATATTTTACCTACATGCATGTGTGTGCACCACGTGCATACAATACTCTTGGAGGTCAGAAGACAGTGGATGTCAGATTCCCTAGTACTGGATTTAAGGTGGTTGTGAGCCACCTTGTAGGTGCTATGAATCAAACCTGGGTCCCCAGAAGAGTCCAACCTCATAAATATATTCTCAAACACACATTTATATGACTATGAAATCATCAAACTACTTGCTTTAATATTTTGAATGCTATGAGAAAGATTAAATCAGTGTCATCTGGTTTTCTTACTCTCAAAAACTGTCTACCAGTACAACAGCCTAATGTTTACATCTGGCCCACCTTCCCTTTGTTAGTCTGTTTTCCAGGCTTGCCTCAAACTCACTGTTCTCTTGCCCCAGCCCCAAGGATTCTGCCAGGGATATGAGCCACTACACAGCTCTTTCCCTTGACTCACGAAGGAACCATACTAGAGTCCTGTTCACTCTGGTGAGCTAAATCTGATTATGCCCTAGGCAGTTACCACTCCAGACTTGTCTGTTTTTCCATGAACTTCTATAGTTATGCTCTAAACATCTAATATTCTTCTTTTCACTACTAATAAAATCCAGGAGAGCCGGGCAGTGGTGGTGTATGCCTATAATCCCAGCACTTGGGAGGCAGAGGCAGGCGGATTTCTGAGTTCGAGGCCAGCCTGGTCTACAGAGTAAGTTCCAGGACAGCCAGGTCTACACAGAGAAACCCTGTCTCGGAAATAAATAAATAAATAAATAAATAAATAAATCCAGGAGAACAGAAAGCAAGCTGGCCATGATGCACCAAACAGTAAGATCAGACTAGGACCAGGGCTAGCACCAAGGACAAAAAAAGCAAAAGGAACATGGGAGAGAATGGTAAAGTGGATAAACAACCTTTAATGTGCAGGTTGATGCTCATTACTACTATATGATCTCCTTCCAAAGAACTATGGGTACTCAGAATTAGCTCAGTGTACACAGCATATACTAATTTTACTCACGGTTACACAACAGATACCAAAAATGTAAAGTTCCATGATATAAATGGCCAGTTTTGTTTTTCCTCAGACCAGCTATATAGATCCCCATGCAGAAACTAAAGCATAGGGGGACAATGAGAAAGAAAGTGGATGCCACACCTGTCATTTGCTATCAGATCCTTTCATTCATTCTAGTTCTAAAATTAATAGACAAGCAGGGTATTTTTTTCAGACTGGAATAGTTCTGTGTTTAAATAAAGGATACAAAACAAATACAAAAATTCACACAAATTCTTAAAGCAAAAAACAGATTTCAAAATGTTATAAGGTACACGCAAAATGTATGCCTGCTCTCCCCTGCCTCACACATTCTTTACTTGGAAGTTTCAGGACTGTACAGAAATTGAGAGAGGCTGAAAAATACAATAATTATAGGTTTGGATTAACAAATCTGGAACTCACCAACTTCCTCCAAAGTCCATCATTTCCTATATGGTATGAATACAACATTTGTCTAATTTCTATTCCTATTCTAGTACTGAGCATGCCACATAATTATTTATGTCTATCTCAATCACAACTATTTTCCCTAGAATAACATTTTATTCAGTCTTATAAAAGGTATTATTAAAAGGTATAAGGAACATAAAACATGATGAGATTTGTTGAAAGAATGGATTGAACATGTACATTGTAAAGACAAAATTAGTTTCTGTCTATTAAAATCACTCCAGCAGAAGACTTTAAAAGGTTGAGTTACATTGTATAAACCCTACAAATAAATACCAAACCCAAATCCACTTTATAGCTAATGGGATTTGAAATGCTAATTCCTTCACCCACAGTAGAGAGAAGCATTACACAGACTTAACATAATGACAGACACTAAACTCGTACTGCACACAATTCTTTATGAAACCTATACCCTAACAAGTCAGAGTATATGATCATACAAAAACAGTACTCTGATTAAAAGAAAAACCTTTATAATATCTTTGAGTCTGTTCTCCAACACATCTGACTAATAGCAACAGATGTTAAAGTTTAACAAAAATACATTTACAGATAAGTAGTTTTAATACTTATAAAAGTATTTATAAGTGTAATTATAAATTATAAATTATAAATTACACTTATAAATAAGAATATATTATGTATATATAAGTATAAATAATGTATATATTATGTAATAAGTGTAGTTTTAATTATCTGGTTCTAGTTTTATACTATTTGGTTCTCCAGAAAACAAATATCATTACATTTATAGTCACAAGAACAACTTTAATTACATTTTTGGAATCTATAGTTATTAACTGCCTATGACTTCCCTAGATTTTTAAAACATCCCACAAGATGATCAGAAATCTCAACATAGGGTCAATTTTAAAATATATGAATATTTTAAAAGGATAAACACTTAACACATTTTGTTTCTGTTACTTTCAGTATAAAAATTTGTATTCACTACCATATCAGCATATGTAGTCCAAATGTTCTATATTTTATTAAATATATACTTGAAAGTACACATTTCTATTTTAAAATACTTCATAGGCTGCCAATAAAATGACTGATTCTACTTGAACTTTAATACTCCAAATGCTTACTACATTGTATGTAATTAATACATTAATAAATGTACTTTTTATTAAAGTTATTTGTATTTTTGCATTAGTGTGTGCATGTGTCCAGGTGCCCATGGAGGCCAGAACATGGTATCAGATTGTCATGGGATAGTAAATTAGTCCAACCACTCTGGAAATAAATATGGAGAATCCTCAAAAAGCTTAAAATCAATCTACCATACGACTCATCTATACTACTCCTCAACAAATGCCCAAAGGACTCAACATCCTCCTCCAGATACTTGCTCAGCAATGTTCATTACTCCTCTATTCAAAATAGCAATCTAAAAGTCCTTCAATTAGCAATGGATATTGAAAACGTGATACATATACACCATGGAATATTATTGTGCTATAACAAAAAATGAAATAATGCAATTTGCAGATAAATGAACAGAATTAGAAAAGACCATATTGAATGAAGTAACTCAGACTAAGAAAGACAAGATTTGCATGTCATATCTTACATGAATTCCTGGTCCCCAATATTCAGATGTGACTATTTGAATGCCAAAATTAAAAGACAATTATCTTTGGTTACCACAAACTAAAGGAATAAATAAAGTGGGTGTTTGTGGTGGTTAATATTAACCATCAACTTGATGAGATTCAGAGGTAAGGGCTGAGGACCCACGCATGACACTCTGGGCATCTGCAGTCAGTCACAGCTCTAAAGCATGTTCATATAATGGGCCTTAGAATGTGCCACAAGAGATGGTCACATGTGGATTTTGGTTTAAAAGATATAGGTAACTTCTGTCAGTTCTGTTTCTCTTTTGAGACCAGGTCTCACTATGTTGCCCTGACTAACCTGGAACTTCCTATATATCCCAGGTAAGGCTTGAATTCATAGAGATATGTTTGCCTCTGCCTCCTGAGTGCTAAGGTTAAAGGTGTATGCCACCATGACCCCTGGTTTCTCTCTCTCTTTTTTTTTTTTTTAATTTTTTTTTTTATTTTCTATATTCTTTGTTTACATTCCAAAGGCTTTCCCCTTTCCCAGTTCCCCCCTCACCATATCTCCCATAAGTCCTCTTCCCTCGGCCCATTCCCCAATCACCCCCCACCCCATTTCTTTGTTCTGGTACTCCCCTACAATACCAGATCAAGTCTTTTCAGGACCAGAGCCCTCTCCTTCCTTCTTTTTGGGAATCTTTTTTTTTTTTTTTTACAGATAAAAAGAAGCATTTATTTTTTTTTATTTTCTATATTCTATGTTTACATTCCAAAGGCTTTCCCCTCTCCCAGTTCCCACCCACCATAGTTCCCATAGTTCCTCTCCCCCCCCAACTGTTCCCCAATCATTCCCCCTCCCCCCTCGGTTTCTTTACTAAACTGGATGCAATCTTTACAGGCCCAGGGTCCTCTCCTTTCTTCTTCTTGGGAATCATTTGACTTGCTATTAGTGTCTTGAGTATTTAGGGCTTCTGGGCTCATTAATATCCACTTATCAGTGATTGCATTTCATGTGCATTCTTTTGTGATTGGGTTAATTCACTCAGGATGATATTTTCCAGGTCTAACCATTTACCTACAAATTGCATGAATTCATTATTTTTAATTGCTGAGTAGTATTCCATTGTATAAATATACCACATTTTCTGAATCCATTCCTCCTTTGAGGGATATTTGGGCTCCTTCCAATTTCTGGCTATTATAAACAAGGCTGCTATAAACATAGTGGAGCATGTGTCCTTATTGCATGCAGGGGAATCCTCTGGGTATATGCCCAGGAGTGGTATGCCAGGGTCCTCTGGAAGTGACATGCCCAATTTTCTGAGGAACCGCCAAACTGATTGCCAGAGCGGTTTTACCATTTTGCAATCCCACCAACAGTGGAGGAGTGTTCCTCTTTCTCCACATCCTCGCCAGCACTTGTTGTCTCTTGAGTTTTTAATCTTAGCCATTCTGACTAGTGTGAGGTGGAATCTCAGGGTTGTTTTGATTTGCATTTCCCTGATGACTAATGATGTTGAACATCTTTTAAGGTGTTTCTCGGCCATCCGAATTTCTTCTGGTGAAAATTCTTTGTTTAGCTCTGTGCCCCATTTTTTGATAGGGTTATTTGTTTCTTTGCGGTCTAACTTCTTGAGTTCTTTGTATATATTGGATATTAGCCCTCTGTCGGATGTGGAGTTGGTGAAGATCTTTTCCCACTTTGTTGGTTGCCGTTTTGTCCTTCTGACAGTGTCCTTTGCTTTGCAGAAACTTTGTAATTTTATGAGGTCCCATTTGTCGATTCTTGATCTTAGAGCATAAGCTATTGGTGTTCTGTTCAGGAACTTTTCCCCTGTGCCCAAGTCCTCCAGGGTCTTCCCAAGTTTCTTTTCTAATAGTTTCAGTGTGTCTGGTTTTATGTGGAGGTCCTTGATCCACTTGGAGTTGATCTTAGTGCAAAGAGATAAGAGTGGGTCAATTCGCATTCTTCTGCATGTTGACTTCCAGTTGAACCAGCACCATTTGTTGAAAAGGCTATCTTTATTCCACCGGATGGTTGTGGCTCCTTTATCAAAGATCAAGTGACCATAAGTCTGTGGGTTAATTTCTGGGTCTTCAATCCTGTTCCATTGATCTGCTTGCCTGTTGCTATACCAATACCATGCAGTTTTTAACACAATTGGTCTGTAGTACTGCTTGAGGTCAGGGATATTGATTCCCCCAGAAGTCCTTTTATTGTTGAGAATAGTTTTAGCTATCCTGGGTTTTTTGTTGCTCCAGATGAATTTGAGAATTGCTCTTTCTAGATCTATGAAGAATTGAGTTGGGATTTTGATGGGGATTGCATTGAATCTGTAGATTGCTTTTGGCAAGATGGCCATTTTTACTATATTGATCCTGCCAATCCAGGAGCAAGAAATATTTTTCCATCTTCTGAGGTCTTCTTCGATTTCTTTCTTCAAGGACTTGAAGTTCCTGTTGTACAGATCTTTCGCTTGTTTGGTTAGAGTTACGCCAAGATACTTTATGTTGTTTGTGGCTATTGTGAAGGGTGTTATTTCCCTAATTTCTTTCTCTGCCTGCTTGTCCTTTGAGTACAAGAAGGCCACTGACTTGCTTGAGTTAATTTTATAACCTGCCACTTTGCTGAAGTTGTTTATCAGCTGTAGAAGTTCTCTGGTGGAGTTTTTTGGGTCGCTTAGGTAAACTATCATATCGTCTGCAAATAATGATAGTTTCACTTCTTCCTTTCCAATTTGTATCCCTTTGACTTCCTTATGTTGTCTAATTGCTCTTGCTAGAACTTCAAGTACTATATTGAAAAGATATGGAGAGAGAGGGCAGCCTTGTCTAGTCCCTGATTTTAGTGGGAATGCTTCAAGTTTCTCTCCATTTATTTTGATGTTGGCTACTGGTTTGCTGTAGATTGCTTTTACTATGTTTAGGTATGGGCCTTGAATTCCTGCTCTTTCCAAGACTTTTAGCATGAAAGGATGCTGAATTTTGTCGAATGCTTTTTCAGCATCTAATGAGATGACCATGTGGTTTTTTTCTTTCAATTTGTTTATGTAGTGGTTGATTTGCTAATTTTACCTTGAGTATTCAGAGCTTCTGGGCTAATTAATATCCACTTATCAGTGATTGCATTTCATGTGTATTCTTTTGTGATTGGGTTAGCTCACTTAGGATGATGTTTTCCAGTTCCAACCATTTGCCTACAAATTTCATGAATTCATTGTTTTCAATTGCTGAGTAGCATTCCATTGTGTAAATATACCACATTTTCTGTATCCATACCTCCATTGAGGGACATCTGGGTTCTTTCCAGCTTCTGGCTATTATAAATAAGGCTGCTATGAACATAGTGGAGCATGTGTCTTTGTTGCATGCAGGGGAATCCTCTGGGTATATGCCTAGGAGTGGTATGACACAGTCCTCTGGAAGTGTCATGCCCAATTTTCTGAGGAAGCGCCAGACTAATTTCCAGAGTGATTATAATATCTTGCAATCCCACCAACAGTGGAGGAGTGATCCTCTTTCTCCACATCCTCTCCAACACCTGATGTCTTCTGAGTTTTTAATCTTATCCATTCTGACTGGTGTGAGGTGGAATCTCAGGGTTGTTTTGATTTGCATTTCCCTGATGACTAATGATGTTGATCTCTTAAGGTGTTTCTCAGCCATCCAAATTTTTTCAGGTGAAAATTCTTTGTTTAGTTCTGTACCCCATTTTTAATAGGGTTATTTGGTTCTCTGGGGTCTAACTTCTTGAGTTCTTTGTATATATTGGATATTAGCCCTCTGTCGGATGTGGGGTTCCCTGGTTTCTTTCTTAAGGGGAGAAAAAAAAAAAGCTCTTAAGAAAATGTATCTGGCCATATTGAGAAAGGCAGTTAGAAAAATAAAAACAGCCAGAGCTACATAGTGAGCCTTGTCTTAAAAAAAAAAAAAAAAAAAAAAAAAAAAAATTGACACAATTATAAAGAAAACATGTTTTGCTGTTTTTTAAAACAACTCCAAAACTCCAAAATGCTACCAAAGGTTCATTCAAATGAGGTCAGACAAGTTGAGACAGGGTGTTAGAGCAGAACTTGACTAGAACAGAACTACATCCCAGCTTCAAAAGCTTCCAGAAGTGCTTACTACCTATACTATAATTTTTACTTAAGGCTCTTGCCTTTTCATTCATCTACCGATGAAAACTTCAAACCAGCCATCTTCCCCCGAGCGTCAGTGCTGAATAACCTTTATAGTGAGGAAACTGTATCTCTATCCAAGAAACATATTGTAATCTCGATTTCCATTTAGGCTCCAGGAAATCACTCACAGCATTCTTTACAGGCTAGCGGGCCACTAAGAGCACTTTTTAACTTTTTTTTTTACAAACCTGAGGAGAAAGACCCTATCCATTGTGCTGCTTCCTTTATGCATCTCTCCTTTCCTTGTCCTTTTCTGAATCTTCTCAACTTCCCAAATCCTTGAAACTACAACAGCAGCACAACTGAGTTATATATGTACCTAAAATAAGGATTACTTATCAGCATATTACTTTAACCAAATTTTGCTTTGCAGCATGTTCAGCATTATTTCTCTATTCATCAATATCAACACCACAACTATCTCACCACTGTTACAGTCAAATCTCTAGGCAGGCTACTTGTTCTTCCCTCATATTTATAATTTATACATATTCCTCATTTAATCTTATCATTGTATTTAGATATTTTCATAAATTGGAAACAGAGCAAAATGAGGGTTAATTGTCACAACGCTGGAGACAGATACTCTTCTTCCCTGTCCCACGCCCTGCCCGTGTAACAAATCATTCTCACCTTCTCTGTCTTTACACCTGCAGAGTTCTTACCTAATTTAAGTAAGTTACTTACAGTAACCCTCCTCTCCTTTCCTGTGCTTACAAATGGCAAGGCCTTCTCTCCTCGGTCACAGCCCTAGTGGTAGCCTTTATCACCCTAGCCAATGAGTAGTTTAAGCTAGGAAGTAATCCAAGTCCAGCCGCTACAACCTAAGAAGCCCATGGTGAGAGTCCTTTAAAAAACCAATTCAAATCAGCCGGGTGTGGTGGCGCATGCCTATAATCCCAGCACTTGGGAGGCAGAGGCAGGCGGATTTCTGAGTTCGAGGCCAGCCTGGATTACAGAGTGAGTTCCAGGACAGCCAGGACTACACAGAGAAACCCTGTCTCGAAAAACCAAAAAAAAAAAAAAAAAAAAAAAAAATGTTTAGCCGGGCGGTGGTGGCGCACGCCTTTAATCCCAGCACTTGGGAGGCAGAGGCAGGCGGATTTCTGAGTTCGAGGCCAACCTGGACTACAGAGTGAGTTCCAGGACAGCCAGGACTACACAGAGAAACCCTGTCTCGAAAAACCAAAAAAAAAAAAAAAAAAAAAAAAAAAACCAATTCAAAAAGATCACCCACCATAATAGAGTAGGCTGCATCCCACAGTTTCAGGGATGGTTCAGCATAAGAAAATCAATCAATGTAATTCACCATATAAACAAACTGAAAGAAAAAAAAAACACATGATCATCTCGTTAGATGCTGAAAAGGCCTTTGACTAAATCCAACACTCTTTCATGGTAAAAGTCTTGGAAAAATTAGGGACATGGCTAAGCATAATAAAGGCAATTTACAACAAGCCTATAGCCAACATCAAATTAACTGAAGAGAAATTTTAAGCAATTCCACTAAACTCAGGAACAAGTGAACAAGGCTTTCACTCTCTCCATATCTATTCAATATAGCACTGGAAGTTTTAGCTAGAGCACTAAGAACTGAAGCAGGCCAAAGAGATAAAAATTGGAAAAAGGTCAAAGTATCAGGATTTTCAGATGATGTGATAGTATATAAAGTGACCCTAAACATTCCACCAGGGAACTCTAACAGCTGATAAACACTTTCAGCAAGGAGGCTGGATATAAGACTAACAACAAAAAAAAATCAGTATCCTTCCTATATACGAGTTTCAAACAGACAAAGAAATCAGAGAAAGAATACTTTTCACAATAGTGCCAAATAACTTATCTTGGGATAACTCTAATCAACCAAGTGAAAAACCTATATGATAAAAACTTCAAGTCTTTAAGAAACTGAAGAAAATATCAAAAAAAGGAAAGGTCTCTCATACTCATGATCAGTAGAATTTACATAGTAAAAATGCCCACCCCACCAAAAGCAATCTACAGATTCCATGTAATACCTATCCACATTCCAACACAATTCTTTACAGACCATGAAAGGCTAATTCTCAACTTCACATGGAAAAACAAAAAACCCAGGATAGCTAAAGAACTCCTGGAGGTCTCCCCATTCCCAATTTCAAGTTGTATTCCAGAGTGATAGTAATAAAATCACATGGTATTGGCCAAAAAACAAAACAGAAACACTGATTAATGGAATCAAGTTGAAGACCTAGACACAAATCCACATACATATGTGGACATCTGATTTTTGATAAAGCCAGAAATACACACAATGGGAAAAAAAAAAAGGCTATTTTTGTGCTGGTCAAACTGGGTATCTGCAAGCAGAAGAATGCAAACAGATTCACATTTATCACTTTGCACAAAACTGTCCAGTGGATCAAAGACTTAAACATAAAACCAGATACACTGAGTAGAATAGAAGAAAAAGTGGGGAATAGCAGTGAACACACTGGAATCTGAGACAACTCTCTGAACAAAATGCCAACAGCATAGGCACTAAGCTTGACAATAAGTGGGACCTCATGATACTGAAAAGCTTCTATAAGGCCAAGAAATTGTCAATCAGACAGAAAGTGCAAAGATTTTACCAACTCCATGTCTAATAAAGGACTAATATCCAAAATATATAAAGAACTCAAAAAAGTATATATCAAGAAACTAAATAATCCAATTAAAAATGGGAAACAGAATTCTCAATAGAGGAAACTTAAAAAGTTGTAAACACTTAAAAGAAATGTTCAACATCAGGGAAATGAAGATGAAAACTACTTTGAAATTCCATCTTACACCTGTCAGAATCACTAAAACCAATAAATAACACAAGTGATGAGGATGTAGAGCAAGAGGAACACAGCTCCACTGCAGGTGAGATGCAAACTTGTATAGACACTATGGTGATTCTTTAGAAAGGTGGAAATGGATGTACCTCAAGATCAAGAAATGCCACTCTTGAGCATATAACTCCAAGATCTGATGCCCTTACATATAAACAGGCAAACACCAGTGCACATAAAACAAAAATAATTAAAATGTATAAATAAATAAATAAATAAATAAATAATCTCTCTAAATGAGTTCTTCAGGCAGAGTTCTTTATTATTCAGAAAAACTACAAGTACTTTTTTAAAGTCACCAAAACAGCAAGGAATCAGAATCATGAAGTCCATACAGAAAAGAACATATCCACAAACATGTTTCAACCTGCCCAGTTATTACTACTGCTGCTGTATTGATGCAGTTACATGCAGAGGCCATGGTCCACACCATCAATATCATCAATAGTCTAGATATAAGACTTAAAATCACTGCTTCTGTTACTCTTACAGTAAAATGAGATTGTGCTATTAGTGCCCATCACAAGAATGGATTTTGTGCAATCTCTAAGGCAACATCTGACTGCTTCTTTAGAAGTACTCTTTCTAGTGTACAACCTTAAAAACGACAAGCATCATGGACAAAATGAAAATAAGCACACTCTGAGAGAAAGGCCTTAAGATTTCATTTATATCTGTTTTTTTTAAATACCTCTTTGGGGCTTTTGCATTGTTTCTGAAAGACGAAGAGCTGCTGCCAAGTCTAGATGAACAGGTTCACTACTTCAAATTTCCATATCACCAAGTCTAGATGAACAGGTTCACTACTTCAAATTTCCATATCACCAAGTCTAGATGAACAGGTTCACTACTTCAAACTTCCATATCACCAAGTCTAGATGAACAGGTTCACTACTTCAAACTTCCATATCACCAAGTCTAGATGAACAGGTTCACTACTTCAAACTTCCATATCACCAAACTAACTTTTCCTGCCTTCTTTAAAGTCAACTCTAAAATTGAAGGGACCTTACCTGGCACCCAGATAAGGGCACGTGCCCCTCTGAAGTTTTACTGAAAGACACTTCACCTTGCTACACTGCAGTTTCCCCCATCTAACTGTCAGCTTGTCATCAATCTTTCATCTCTGCTTCTCTACCACAAAATCCATATACTGCCTTATTAATAAATGTTTATGGATAAAAAAAGACAGAGAATGAAATCAACTGCATAGAAATCCATAAAGCTCTAACACTTAATAAAATTAAAATGACCTTTCAAATTCATAATGATATTAACTTTCTTCTAAAACAAAAAAGCACACTCAGGAAATCTAAACTAAAGGGAGTGCTCATAAGGAAAGTATTAAGTACCAAGCATATAACAATATTAAGCTTTTTCATCCACCTGCACTCAAAAATATATTTTATCTTGCTTTATTTATTTTACATGTGGGTATGTTTCTCTACATGTATGTCTTTGCACCACCATCCATATACCTGGTGTCTGTCAAAAAAGAGCCTTGGCTCTCCTGGGAATGGAGTTAGAGATGGTTGTGAGCCATCATGTAGGTACTGGGAACCAAACCTAGTTGTCAGGGAAAGTAACCAGTGCTCCTAACCACTGAGCCATCTCTACAGCTTCCAAAAGATATTTTAAACTAAAGGTAGGGGAAAGAAAAGTCCCACATTTAGTTTAGACAACTATATACTTTTATTCAGTATAAGTACAAGAGACCTGACATTTAAAGAATGGTGATTGTTAAAATGTATTAAAGAACTAAAAATGTGCACTAAAACTGTAAAACCCCTAAGGTGAAAAAAATTCTTCTACCAACATCAACGCTGATGGATAACAGAGCTACAGCTCAGGCAACAAAGGCAAACCTAAACAAGGGGCTACATTAAACTAAGAAACTTCTACCCCAACAAAGACAAGGATAGCCTACAGAATATCTGTAAACCAAATATCATATAGGGATTGATATCCAAAATAGTCACAACACACACTAACTTATACCAAAAAAAAAAGCCAATTTAAAAAATGAAAACTCTAAGCAGACATTTTTCACAGAACATATAAAAAATAGACATCAGGTATGTATAAAGTTGCTTAATATCACTAATCATTATGGAAACATAAATCAAAACCACAATAAGATATCATCTCACCCTTATTAGAGTAGCTGTATTATCAAAACATCATTGGTTAAGGTATAGAAAAAAAGGGGATCTTTGAGTACTACGGGTAGAATATAAATTGGTACAGACAGTATAAAAAATACAGAAAAAATAAAGACAGAACCACCTAGGAAGCCCTCTCCTGGGTATATAGTCAAGGGACATGAAACGAGAACATCCTAAGATCTGCGTTCACACGTACATTTTAGCATTATTCTCAAAGTAGAAACAGACTAAAGGCATCTATCAATAAATAAATAGATAAAAGTTTGGTGTGTCTTTGGCTGTAAGACAGAGAAAATCTCAAACCAGGAAGCATCTTCCCAATAGCTAGCTTTCATAGTGTTAGAAGGTACTATGGAGGCTGCTGGGCAAGAAAAGACATCTGTGATCCCAGCTGGCAACAGGTTCTATATCCTGTAATACTGACCTACCAGGCAAATTCCCACTGCTACAACAGAGGCCTGACTATTGCAGGTACATAACTGATTTCTGACTAGATTTGAGGTCTACTCCATAGAAGTAAATTTCATCACCTGTACTGAAATTCTACTCAAAAGTCCATGGCTGAGGAGGTCATACCCTAGGGTAAAGCCTACTATTGATATAATCCTAAATGGTCATGTTATCAGATCACCTTAATATTTATGTTTATGTTCATAGATGCACCTGTGCTGCTCTTACCCTTGTTTAGAGGAGTGTTTTCTTTGCAACTACCAGCAATCAATGCAGAGATGCTGGGCTGACTAGTTCTTATGTCAACATGACACAAAGCTACAGTCATCTGAGAAGAGGGACCCTCAACTAAGAAAACACCTCCATAAGATCTGGGTATAGGTAAGAAAATAGGGCATTTTCTTAGTGATTATGTTGGACAGCCTGCCTACCTCTGAGCTGGTGGTACTGGGTTCTATAAGAAAGCCACGAGGAGCAAGCCAATAAACACCACTCCTCCATGGCCTCCGCGTCATTCCCGCCTCCAAGTTCCTTCCTTGTTTGATTTCAGGAAATCAAACGCTTTCTACGATGAACTATGTGCTAGCTAGTTTTATGTCAGTTTGACACAAACTATACAGTCATCTGAGAGAAGGGAACCTCAATACTTCCTTAAGATATGGTTGCAGGCAAGCCTGTAGGGCATTTTATTCATAAGTAATTGATGAGGAAGGCCCCAAAGAAAACAGGCTGAGAAAGACAGAAAGAGCAAGCCAGTAAGCAGTGTTCCTCCATGGCCTCTGCATCAGCACCTGCCTCCAACTTCCTACCATGTGTAAGATCCTGTCCTGACTTCCTTCACTGATGAACAGTGGGGTCGATCTATAAACCAAATGAACCCTTTCCTCCACAACTTGCTTTTACTCATGGTGTTTCATCACAGCAATAGTAACCAGCAATAATAACCCTGACCACAACAAGCTGTTGTGGAAGTATGAATAAAACAGACCTTCTTCCCCTAGCTATGATCACAGTGCTTCATTTCAGCACCAGAAACCCTAACTAACCCAGATTCAAAATTGGTCAAAATACTGAGAATAAGAAGCTGAGGGCTCAGCCCTAAATGGGAACATATAACACCACCCTGCACCCTACCCCACAAAGACTTAAGAAGCGGCATAGAAGAGGAGGTAAAAAGACTGTCTGTAAGTCCCAGAGGATGAGGAAGAATGCAGTGAAATGCTGTCTTTTGGAGAAATCATGACTGTCACACTCATAAACTCCAACATCTGTTCATTACCTGAACAAAATCAAACAAGTTAAAATCTAGCATTAATGGGGGTGGTATTCTGCAGACCTTAATCCTTAATGAGGTGTTACCAGCAGCTGATTAGTTGCTGGAGAGAAAAATCTTTCTTTCTTCCTTTTTTTTTTTTTTTTTTTGAGGCTATTAACATTGGCAGGTCTCCCATACTCCAGTTGATGACCCATGTACATATTGGAAAGAGCACTTAAACTTTGGAGGAGATAAAAAGTTTAAGGGGACATACTAGAAAGGCTATAGAAGAAACAGAAAAAGGGAGATGGGGGTAAGGATGATATTTCATTGTATATATGAATGAAATTCTCAAATATAGGAAAATTAAAATCTAAAAATAACTAAATGATAAAACTATTGCTAAATACATCATATATCTTGGCTTCATGACATACAGAAATTCAACTGAGCTGGAAAGCTTCATCCCCACATATGAAGGCCACTGGAGGTCAAAGGCCATCCAAGTCTTCCCCAGCCATGAACCCTCTAAATTACAATATCAACTTGCCAGGTAATAAAGTATGCTCACGGGCTGGTGAGATGGCTCAGCGGTTAAGAGCACTGGCTGCACTAAAATCAGGGACTAGACAAGACTGCTCTCTCTCTCCATATCTTTTCAATATAGTACTTGAAGTTCTAGCGAGAGCAATTAGACAACATAAGGAAGTCAAAGGGATACAAATTGGAAAGAAAGAAGTCAAACTATCATTATTTGCAGATGATATGATAGTATACGTAAGTGACTCAAAAAACTCCACCAGAGAACTCCTACAGCTGATAAACAACTTCATCAAAGTGGCTGGTTATAAAATCAACTCAAGCAAATCAGTAGCCTTCCTGTACTCAAAGGACAAGCAGGCTGAGAAAGAAGTTAGGGAAATAACGCCCTTCACAATAGCCACAAACAATATAAAGTATCTTGGCGTGACTCTAACCAAACAAGTAAAAGATCTGTATGACAGAAACTTCAAGTCTGTGAAGAAAGAAATCGAAGAAGACCTCAGGAAATGGAAAAATATTTCATGCTCTTGAAAGCAATCTATAGATTCAATGCAATCCCCATCAAAATCCCAAATCAATTCTTCATAGATCTAGAACGAGCAATTCTCAAATTCATTTGGAGTAACAAAAAAAAAGCCCAGGATAGCTAAAACTATTCTCAACAATAAAAGGATTTCTGGGGGAATCAATATCCCTGACCTCAAGCAGTACTACAGAGCAATTGTGTTAAAAACTGCATGGTATTGGTACAGCAACAGGCAAGTAGATCAATGGAATAGAATTGAAGATCCAGAAATGAACCCACAGAGTTATGGTCACTTGATCTTTGATAAAGGAGCTACAACCATCCAATGGAAAAGATAGCCTTTTCAACACATGGTGCTGGTTCAACTGGAGGTCAACATGCAGAAGAATGCGAATTGACCCACTCTTATCTCCTTGTACTAAGATCAACTCCAAGTGGATCAAGTACCACCACATAAAGCCAGACACACTGAAACTATTAGAAAAGAAACTTGGGAAGACCCTGGATGACATGGACATAGGGGGAAAGTTCCTGAACAGAACACCAATAGCTTATGCTCTAAGATCAAGAATTGACAAATGGGACCTCTTAAAATTACAAAGTTTCTGTAAGGCAAAAGACACTGTCAGAAAGACAAAACAGCAACCAACAAATTGGGAAAAGATCTTCACCAACCCCACATCCGACAGAGGGCTAATATCCAATATATACAAAGAACTCAAGAAGTTAGACCCCAAAGAACCAAATAACCCTATTAAAAAATGGGGCACAGAGCTAAACAAGGAATTTTCACCAGAAGAAATTCGGATGGCTGAGAAGCACCTTAAGAGATGTTCAACATCATTAGTCATCAGGGAAATGTTAATCAAAACAACCCTGAGATTCTACCTCACACCAGTCAGAATGGCTAAGATTAAAAACTCAAGAGACAACAGGTGCTGGCGAGGATGTGGAGAAAGAGGATCACTTCTCCTCCATTGTTGGTGGGATTGCAAGATGGTACAACTGCTCTGGAAATCAGTATGGCGGTTCCTCAGAAAATTGGGCATGACACTTCCAGAGGACCCTGTCATAGCACTCCTGGGCATATACCCAGAGGATTGTCCTGCATGCAATAAAGACACATGTTCCACTACGTTCATAGCAGCCTTATTTATAATAGCCAGAAGCTGGAAAGAACCCAGATGTCCCTCAATGGAGGTATGGATACAGAAAATGTGGTATATTTATACAATGGAATACTACTCAGCAATTAAAAATAATGAATTCATGCAATTTGTAGGCAAATGGTTGGATCTGGAAAATATCATCCTAAGTGAGTCAGTCAACCCAATCACAAAAGAATACACATGAATTGCAATCACTGATAAGTGGATATTAATGAGCCCAGAAGCTCTGAATACTCAAGACACAATTAGCTAAGCAAAAGATTCCCAAGAAAAAGGATGGAGAGGACCCTGGTCCGGAAAAGACTAAATCCAGTTTTGTAGGAGAGTACCAGAACAGAGAAATGGTGGGTAGGGGGAGAGATTGGGGAATGGGTGGGGAGGGGGAAGAGGACTTATGGGACATATGGTGAGGGGGGGAGACTGGAAAGGGGAAAGCCTTTGGAATGTAAACAAAGGATATAGAAAATAATAAAAAAAAGAAACACAAAAAAAAGTCAATGCAAGGCCAATGGGAGAAGAACAAGAGAGACTAAGAGATGAATATGAGCCAAGCTTTTTCTGTGAATATACAAGAATGTCACAACGAAATGCATTATTTTGTACAATTTGTATGTGCTAATAAAAAGTCCAACAATGAAAAAAAAAAAAAAAGAGCACTGGCTGCTCTTCCAGAGGTCCTGAGTTCAATTCCCAGCAACCACATGGTGGCCCATAACCATCTATAGGAGGATATGATGCCCTCTTCAGGCAGATGATTATGTAGAGCACTCATATATTAAATAAAGTTTAAATAAATAGAGTATGCTCACCTTTCCAATAGCGCATGAAAGACATGGGGATAACCAACCACTCACTAGTTGGAGTTGAGGCCTACTGCAAAGAAGGGAATTTATGCCTAACAACTGTAAACACCAATCAAAATCCCATAATGAGGGATGTCACAGACCTTAGCAGATAACTTCATACTGTATTTAGACTCTTAATCACAATGTACTATTATTGCTGTAAAAAGATGCCACGGCCCCAGCAAGTCTTATCTTAAAAAAAACAAAAGAACAAAAAAGGCTTACAGTTTCAGAGACTGAGTCCATTACCACCATGACAGGGAGCATGGCAACAGGAAGCGTGGTAGCAGGCAGGCATGGTGCGGGAGAAGTAACTAAAAGCTACTCTCTCTGCAAGTAGAGAAAGACACTGGGCTTGTCATGATTCTGAAACCTCAAAGCCCGCCCCCCCCCCCCAGCGAAATGCTTCCTCTAACAAAACCACACCTCCTAATTCTAATGCTTTCAAATAGTGCAACTCCCTGGTGACTAAGCATTCAAATATGTGAGTCTATTCAAACAGCCACATTTAGTTATATTAACATAGCATCAAACTTTCTTCTACATATTTATTTTTTAATAATTATTTTTATTTCATATATATATGTATATATATACATATATATATACACACACTGTAGCTGTCTTCAGACACACCAGAAGAGGGCATTGGATCCCATTACAGGTGGTTGTGATTCACCATGTGGTTTCTGGGGATTGAACTCAGGACCTCTGGAAGAGCAGTCAGTGTTCTTAAACTGCTGGGCCATCTCTCCAGCCCTCTTCTACATATGTACATTTATACTAAAAAGCAAATGCTACTCTAAGACTTGATCAGAGAAGCCCCCCCTCTCTCCCTCCTCCCCTCTCTCTCTCTCTTTTGGGGGGGGTTGGATTTTTTTTTTCGAGATAGGGTTTCCTCTGTATAGCCTCTCTGTAGACCAGGCTGGCCTTGAACTCAGAAATCTGCCTGCCTCTGCCTCCCAGAGTGCTGGGATTACAGGTGTGCGCCACCACTGCCCGGCTGAAGCCTCTCTTTCTAAGTGAACAGTGGTAAATGCATAAACTTATAGCTGTACAAAGTGCTAAGATTAAGTAAAGGTTGAGGACTTAGCCATCAACTGAGGTTACATTTTACCCTCTCAAGATGAAGAACATTTTGGAAGAGGGGTGTTCTAATTTGCTTTCCATTATTGTGATAAAACACTGACCAAAAGCAACTTCTGAAGAAAAAGAGTTTATCTCACCTCACAGGTTACCTTCCATCATTGCAGTAAGTCAGAGCAGGTACTCAGGCAGGAACTGGGAGGCAGGGGTTAAAGCAGAACAATAGAGGAGTACTGTTTACTAGCTTGTTTTTCATGCTTGCTCAGCCTGCTTTCTTATATAACCCAGAATCACCTGCCCAGAGGGTGGAACCACTCACCAATAGGCTGGTATTCCCATATCAATCATTAATCAAAAAATGCCCCCAGGACAATCTGATTAAGGAAAATTCATCAATTGAAGTTCCCTCTTCTCAGTTGAGTCTAGTTTGTGTCAAGTCGGTAAAAACTAATCAACAGAAGAGAGTAGAAAGAGCATAAAGGCAAGAACACAAGAAGTTGCTTCAATAACTGGCCTCTAAGAAGCTCCATCCAGCAGCTTACTGAAAACAGATGCAGAGACCAACAACCAAATATTGGACAGAGCTTGGGGACTCTTATGGAAGAACAGGAGGAAGGACTGAGGGCCCCGAGGGGATAGGAACGCCACCGAAGACCAACAGAGTCAACTAACCTGGAGACTGAAACACCAACCAAAGAACATACAAGGGCTGGACCTAGGCCTCCCCGCTCACATATAGCAGATGTGCTGCTCAGTCTTCATGTGGGTCCCAATAACTGGAGAGAGTTGTCCCTAAAGCTGTTTGTGGATCCTGTTACCCTAACTGCATGTAAGCCAAGGTGGGGGTGATATCCAGGGGGCATCTCCAACCTCCCAGAGGAGAAGGGGAGGGGGTGAGAAGAGGAGTTGTGTGAGGGGGGACCAGGAAGGAGGCAGCGATCAGGATGTAAAGTGAATGAATAAATAAATAAATAAATAAATAAACAGGAAAAAAAAAGAAAGAAAAACAGAATGTAGTCCCTTCAAATAAAAACAAAAGCTGCTTCAAAATGATAATTTCTAAACAAAACACAGCCATTAGATTCATGATTTCAGGGCAAATCTGGGTTGCTACACTGGGTCTGCACATGAATGAGGCTGTCAACAGCCAGCCATAGACAGAGAACAGGATCAGGGTACCCTATGCCTTAGTGCTGAACTATTTGCTAATGACCGAGTTGGGGGAAAGGGAAGACACTGTGTTCTGTTGCATGTCCCCTGATGACCCCAACAGATTCCAATCAACCCAATTCAATGGTCACACACACAGCATTGGCTAAACTGAATCAATAACCAAAAGTCATAAATGGGAAAGGGGACTGGTAGGGGGTAAGGGTGATAAAAATATGGGGGAGAAAAGAGAGGGTAAGGGAGATAATAATTACAGTGTGGTGTGTGTGTGAGGGTAAAGGAGATAATAATCACAGTGGGGTGTGTGTGTGTGTGTGTGTGTGTGTGTAACTGCCCCAAGAACCAATTTAATAAAAAAGTATCTTAAAAAAAACTGTACACACACACACACACCACTAAATATTAACAGGAAGCCTTTCTTCCTCGAGCCACACTCAGGATGCAATAGGCAGCTTTGAGCCAAGTTAGTGTTGCTATCAGCTCTGTCCTTCCAGACACCATCAGGATTACCTACCTAGATCTTATCAAACACAAAGCCTCCAAAATGAGAGCCTAGAGACTGCCAATAGCCCGTGCCTGAAGGTGGAGAAGGTACCTATAGGAAGAAGACACCACTAATGCCTCTATCTCACTGGTAGAAACACCTCCACTGAAGGTCCTGGGGCCCAAAGTACAATAATCACTGGTATCGATATTATCAGGAACCAGGTTCACAAAAGAAGCCTGTGAGATATTTATCAAAGGTTACATGAAGCCAATCAAAGACAAACTCTTTTATGCCAGAGATTGCAGAACAAATCAAGTGCTTCTCTACTAATCTCAAAAACTACCAGTTCCTTGTTGATGAAAACATAAATCCACTTAAATGGCACAGCTATTGGGTTGTACTATCAGGAGTCAAGTTCATATGTGATTTTCTTTGAGGACTGCTTAGAAATAGAAAAACATTCACAAATTTTACAATCACTTTCAATTTATCACTTGTCATCATAAATGGCTGCTGCTTGATAATGCACACAAAATCAAGACCAATGTGACTGATGTCATCTTCAGCTCTTCATCTATTCTGACCTTAGTTATCTAAAGTAGAGATTGCTAGCATTGCTTTTAAGAAAACAAAGAGTCTAGCTGAAGAGATGGCTCAGTGGTTAAGAGCACTGACTAGTCTTTCAAAGGTCCTGAGTTCAATTCCCAACAATCTCATAGTAGCTAACAAGCATCTGTGATGGGATCGGATTCCCTTTTCTGGAGTGTCTGAAGACAGCTACAGTGTACTCAGATAAATATAAGATTTTTAAATGAATCTTAAAAAAAGAAAACAAAAAGTCATGGAGGTTGTCTAACAAAAAAAAATTAGACACACACACAAAGAAGAGATTGATGAGAAAAAAATCTTATAGGTCACCTAATATCCTCTTCATTGCAGAAAAGAAGGAATTCAAAATACTACAAATCATCTAATCCATGTTTCTTATATATGCTTTTATATTTCTTACTTCCTCTATAGTTTAATCACACATCCTCTATACAAACAAAAAATGTCTTCTACTTCTCAGATAATAATCATTCAAGTTTTCATCTGTAATCCTACTGATTAATAATTACAACTTAACAACACAATGAAAGATTTCAGACATGACCTAATAAAATAAATATACCATGTCTGTTCTTTTTGTAGATCTTGGCTTTTTTGATTCTTATGAACACATGTAACAGAGTTGTTGTTGAGAATCACTACAGGACAAGTCTAGGAGCAAGAAAGCTCTATAGTGATTTGTACAATAGTAGGTAAGTTGCTAGATTTCTATAAGATCACTTTCTCTTCTGCAAACTAGCAATATATAACAGCTCCTACTTCATATATTTACTTATAAGATGGCTCAGAGGTTAGGAGTATTTATTGGTTTTGCAGAAAACCTGGCTATGGTTCCCAGCACCCACATGGATGCTCACAACCATCCATATAATTCCAGATCTGGAGGATCTGACACCCTCTTTCTGACCTCTGTTGGCACCATACACACACACATGGTATGCATACATACATGCAGGAAAAACATTCATACTCATAAAATAAATCTAGGGAAAAAGATTAGTTATATAATGTATAGTATCTTATATAATAACTACCCCAATATAAATAATGCTGGCTTGTTATTTTTATATACAGAAGAAAAAAAGGAAACGTTGACCTTTGCTTTACTTTGTTCTTTTAGGACATGGTCTTTTAATGTGGCCCTAGCTAGCCTAGAACTCACTCTACAGATTATGTTGTCCAATTCTCTTGCTTCTCCCTCCCAAGTGCTAGGTTTGAAAACATCTGCTATGACACCTATCAGTAAAGGGTGCTATTTTTACTTTTTACAGAGCAAAACCAAAAAGCTAAAAAAAAAAAAAAAAAAAAAAAAAAAAAAAAAACTACTAAAGTTTAAAAAAAAACACACTCAATGGAACAAAGCACAAACGGGGAATGAAATACATTCTAAAAAAGTGCAATTAACATATTAACAATCCCATTTCTATAAGCTATAGTTAGATTATCCTTTTATCTTCAAATGGTAACGATGGTAAATTTACTGTTCAAAATACCAAATGCACCAAGAGAAATATGTTTTATATATCAAAACTAATGACAATGTTGACAAGAAATGGACATTTCAGAACTTTAAAGGAAAACTAAGATGCCTAGAGTCAATGAAAACTAAGCTATATAACTCATGCACAGTTTCTTTAAAATCACTAGTTATTAGCAAATGTTTTGTAACCAAAGCAATGTGGGAGGACAGAGCCAAAGGAACCCCACAGAAGACGGAAAGAATGGATTGTAGAAGCCAGAGGGTCAAGGACACCACAAGATCATGGCCCACAGAATCAACTTAGCAGGGCTCATAGGCTTATAGAAACTGAAGTAACAAACACAGACCCTGTGAGGGTCTGAGCTACGTCCTCTGCATATATCTTATGGTTGTGTAGCTTGGTGTTCTTGTGGGACTCCCAACAATGGGAGTGGGTTGTGTCTCAGTCTTTTGCCTGCATTTAGGGCCCTTTTCCTCCTACTGGGATGGCATATTCAGCCATGATATAAGAGTTTGTGCCCAGGCTAACTGTATCTTGTTAGGCCATGTTCAGAAGTTATCTCTAAGAGGCGTGGTGGTGGTGGTGGTGGTGGTGGTGGTGGTGGTGGTGGTGGTGGTGGTGGTTTAAGAGAAACAGAGGAGCTGATCTGGAGGAGAAAGGAGGTACATGGAGGGACTGGGAGGAGTGGAAGAAGAGGAAACTACAATGGGGATGTAATGCATCTCAGAAGAATAAGAGTTTAAAAAGAAAAAGCAATGTGGAAAGAAAAAAATTTATTTCATCCTACAAATTACAATCCATCATGGAGGGAAGCCCAGGCAGGAAATCAAAGGAAAATCTTAAAGCAGAAGCCATGGAGGAAAACTGATTACTGGCTTGCTCTCTCACTTAGGCTCAACCAGCTTTCTTATGCAACCCAGGATCACACGCACAAGGGTTGCACTGCCCACCGTGGGCTGGGCCCTCCCATATCAATCATTAATCAAGAAAATGGCCACCAGCCAATCTTAAAGCCCAGGTGACTAGCTTGTGTCTAGTTAACAATAAAAACTAACCAGTATAGCAAATAAGTGAACTAAGATTTAAGTAATAATATCCAATTCTATTTTTCCATCAACCTGGCTAAGAAGCTAATGTTAGCCTAATTCTCCATATGAAGGTGGATTGCTTCTCATCCTTTTGGCTAAAATCAAGTGTAGTGTTAAGGTATGACAGTGTAAAAGGTTAAAGAAAAGAAGACATTGTCTAAATTACTCTTCATTGTCACTTGATAATGTTTCTTTCCAACTGATCAAAAGCAAAGCAAAATACTATTCTAAGCATGACTAGTGAAAGTAAGACAAATATGACAGGGATTTAAAATGAGAGACTATATATCTTTCCATAAGAAAAGATTGATGAAGTCTATTCCAAATAGCTGCTAAGTCACTAAATAACTCTAAACAAACCTCAGCATTCAAACTGACTGCCAATATATGAATAGGTTCTAGCCAATAGTTGATTTTTCACTAATTTATGAAACATACAACATACCAAGAAAATAAAACACTCAATTACAGAGAAATAAACAAACTAACATAACACAGAGCCAAGAGTCATGGTATACACCTGTAACCCCACACACAAGAGGCTAAGGCCAGTTTGGCCTGTACAGTAAGACCCTGTCCGTTAACATAATATAACATGTTAATATGTATGTATTATAACATATTATATACACATACATATACATACATGTGTGCTTGAATGCATCTACTAACCATTCTCAGAACCATTTACATTTTTTAAGACTTCTTAATAGAGGGCCTCAAAATGGCAAAGACATATTAAAGTATACCATAAATATTTTACAACATGGCTTATCAAAAGTTGGGGTTTTACGTCTTTTTTTTTTTTTTTTTTTTTTGGTTTTTTCGAGACAGGGTTTCTCTGTGTAACCCTGGCTGTCCTGGAACTCACTCTGTAGACCAGGCTGGCCTCGAACTCAGAAATCCGCCTGCCTCTGCCTCCCAAGTGCTGGGATTACAGGCGGGAGCCACCACGCCCGGCTACGTCTTTTAAACCTTAAAATTGAAGACCACATATCTGAATGTTCTTATAAAAATTGTGTTTGCTGTTTGTATAACATGTAAAAGTAAGTCTGAAGTGTGGGTATAATGACATATATGTGCACATGAGAGACGACAATGAGAAATGTTTCACTGATATATGAATGAATTCTACACTTTCCTTGTAAAATGTGTTTCTTCCCCAGGAGTTTGGCATTCAAAAACCCCCCTCAGGCCTTATCTTACTTTCATATAATAGTCTTTAAGTAGCCAAACCAATTATTTTTAGTCATCTACCAAAAAAACCATATTTTCATCACAAAGTTCAACAACTAATATCACATGCACACCCTTAGAACTGATTGCACTATTTAAGATTAACATCACATTTTATATTTAAAAAGAATATGGTGAAATTTTTAAGGCATTTTAAGAATCTCAATTAGTAAAATCTATTATGTCTCATAAAGGGAAAAAAACTGTGGTTACTTAAGTAGCTACTCAATTTATATGAAGGATGCTGGCGTGCTGCATCTAAACTCTCACTGCGCGTTTTCAGGCGTGCTGTCTACCATGTAGAACAGTTCATGAGACTGCTGCAACAGTCTAAAATGACATGACAAAGTAGTTAACACATCAGAAGCTTAAGTAAATGAGAAAAACAGTTTAGCAATGACATAATTCATATTTATTTTGGAACCACAGCTCATCCCCAAAACGCTTGTGTTTTACCAACCAAGTAGTTATTTACTATAGCAACTTCATTACCAAGATTTCCAAAATTTTCCACACATTTCAGTGCTGATCTATCAAAGTCTGTGTGTGTGCTGTTACCTAGGCAACATTAAAGAGGACTTTTACCTTTACAGAATTGGAGGGTCAAAGAAAAGGAACCCTCCTTCAAACTGTGCAGGATTTTAGTTAGAAGCCTACGTGTGAAATCAGCAGACAGAAAAGCTCGAGAACTGCCCCAGGGTTTCAGTCTGATAAACAAACAGAACTTGCTGCCATTTCTCTTCATTTCTAGCCACCAGTGTCCCTGCAGAAACAAGGTACATTTCAAACAGACTTCAAAGCATGGTCAATCATACTAGCTGTCAAATAATACTGAAATCCAAGAAAGCTTTTGGGGTTAAGAGTCAATCCCTAAGGTCTGAAGAGATGATTCAGTGGGTAATATATGTGCTATAAAAAAATGAGGTCCCCAGTACCCAAGTAAATGCCCAGCCCATCTGTAACCCCAGAGGTCAGAAAGTGGGGCAAGGAAGCTGTGGGACAAGCTGGACAGCTGACTAGCACAGTCAACACGCTCTGGGCTCAGGAGACCCTGCCTCAACAGATACAGTGGAGAGCAAAGCCATCAGGGAAGATACCTGACATCAACCTTTGACTGCTACACACATGTATCCATGCATCTGAACACATGAAAATACACATATATACATGCACATGTACACACACACACACACACACACACACACACCCTTACTCACTTCCCCAATCCCTCGCATCTGGATTTAGTATGAAATTTCTACCTTGCTGCCCTAAGTTCTGAAGCTAGTAGCTCAAAAACTACCTTTCTGCCTGAACCAGAACAACCTCAAAAATGCAAGACCCAGTCATTTAGAAACCACATTCTAGAAGATCTTTGTAGACACAATTATTTCCTGCTCTGGTATAGCCAATTTGATGCTATCTACTGAATTAAGCAAAATGAAAGAAAAACACTAATATCTTCTTTAAAACAAAAGATTTTTCTCTTTCCAACACACTGAGAATCAATAAACTCGAGGTATTTTTTTCTCTAACTTAGAATTTTTCTACTCAACTTTTACTGTAAATATACTTACACTCTCTCGGGGTCATGTTTTTAATCAGGAGCACAGCATATAAAGCTTGTTTTATGGTAAGTACTAGATGACTCTAGATATAAATGATAAATTAAAAAGTAGAAAGGAAAACACCTAGGCTCTTAACCTAGGCTCTGAGGGTGACTGTCACCTAGCTCCTTCATTACTCTTGCCTGCACACACCTCCTGAGCGTCTGATCTCCAGAGCTTGTGGCCCAGTAAGGCCTTTCTCTCCAATCTAGTCATCTTATTTCCACAAGTTCAAAATGCTACCTGTTCTTTTAAGCACAGTTAAAAGGTCCTGTTCCCCTGTCCTTATAACTACAGTAATCTTTCCCACCTCCCCAATCTCTTTACCACTCAGTGCTTTCTGCCATGCATTATCTGTATTCCCATATTTAATCTTCCACATAAGTGTGAAGGCTCCAAGGTCAAGGATCAAGCCTCACTCATCTCTATTCAAACTGCCTACCAGAATACTGGAGCTGAATTAAATGAGTGGCTTGGGCGAGGAAAGGACAGAAGCCCCCTGGCTCACCAGGTAGGGTAGTGATGCCTGTCTGTGATCTCAGCACTTAGAGGTAAGTGGGGCTATGTGAAAGTCTGTCTCTATGAGGTAGACAAAGACAGAAATAGGGAGATCCAGTACAGAACCCTGACTTTGCCAATAACTACCCATATGATTTTGGACTTTAGATTTTTGTATATTCATCTGCAGGTTAGAAAAGCATGCTCAACTAGTTTATATGTCAATCTGTGTCCGTTTACTTGTTTTGTATGTTGGGGGGGTGCTTGTTTAAGAGACTGGTAATCTTTACCTGAGTATAAAATTAATTGGAAAGTTAAACCTTAGCATCTTCTCATAAATGTCATGAAAAGAACATTAGAAAGTGTTTATAAACAGTAATATGCTTTACATTTAACAACTGGCTACAGCAAAAAGCTCAAATTATACTATTTTCTGGCTGTCCCTGGTATAAATAATCCTGCTAGGACCACTCAAATAACACTAAAACATTATCACTGAACATAGAGCTAGGTAGAAAAAGATATGTGTAATTGCTGTTCCAAGTCAGCGGCCAATCAGCACTGCCCTGAAAAGGTAAGGAATATTTCACAAAATTGTGTGTGTGTGTGTGTGTGTGTGTGTGTGTGTGTGTGAGAGAGAGAGAGAGAGAGAGAGAGAGAGAGAGAGAGAAACATGCAGAAATAAGATGTTCAGTATTTCATCCTGTGGAGGACAGTCAAAACAGCTTACTAAATGTTCAGTACAATGACCCCAGTATCCATGTATGCAAATATTATTCTTGGCTATAGTCTCTTGGTCACAATTCATATCTCTTTTCAAAACAGAAAGTAACAAGACAGCTAAGACACCTACTGATATTACTGTAAGACAAATTATGGGAAGGAGGTATGTGGTTTACAAACAATGTGGTTAAAAAAAAAAAAAAAAAAGCAAATTTTCTATTCCTAATTTTCCCCAAATTCTTAACACAAGCTTGCATCTTCAATGGAACTTCTATTACTAAGAATTCTCCATTAGAATTGTGTTTTTTTTTAACCTAATTTGCTCTAGGTTAAACAAACTACTGTTCAGACTTCATACTCTGGGAAAAACGGGTTTTGTTGAAATACTTTTCTGACTTTTTACTTAAGCATGCTAAACTGGATAAGGAGCAAACAAGTTTCCTAAATGTATTTTTGGCTGTACTATGTCTATCACAACAACACTGCCTGTAGCCAGATTTTTCATGAGTATTTATAAAACGTGTGTTTTCTATTTTTAAGACTATTTAGAAAATAAGAAGGCTCAAAATTTAAAGCACACTGATAATCTTATCCCAAATCTAACTCTAAACCAACTAAAAATATGTCTACATGTTTCTTAGGAAAATCCTCAAAACCTATATATTTTAAAAAAAAGATAACCAAAAAATGAATCAGCATTAGTGTAAGCTTATGCTTATGTTTGAATTGCTATATTGAAACAGTTGTGGTATCTTGTTGGCTGAATAATCAATATAGAAAGTAAATGAAATATAAAAATTAAAATGTTGAGATAGAAGTCTGCTTAATTTCATTAACTCTTAATACCTGGGATTCACTAATGTCCACATACTTATACCCAATTTAAATATTAACTATAAAGTCAAAACTCCTGTCTGCTCTTAAAAGACAGCAGTAAAGTTAAAAAACAAGTATATCAGGCTGGAGAGGTGGCCCAGGGGTTAAGAACAATTTATTTCCAGCACCCATGGCTCACAACTGCCCATAATCCAATTCTAAGGAATCCAATACCCTCTTTTGAACTCCATGGGAACCAGGAACAAATGTGATATACAGACATACATGTGAACACACACAAAATAGGCAAATCTTTTTAAAGAAAATTTTAACTGTTTTTTTAAATAAAAGTTTAATGAGTATGTCTTCGCTCAGGTTCAACTCTGTCTTTTCTGCTTCCATTTGTCATGACAAATACCATAAGGCTAAAGAAATCCCTGGGTTGACCAGGCATAGTGGTGAAATCCCAGCTCTCAAGAAGCAAAGAGGATCATGAGCTCAGACTAAGTTACATATGCACTGGAATCCAGGAGGGGCTATACAGCAAGACCTTGTCTGAAAAAGACTAGGAGAAGAAAAAAAAAAAAAAAATATATATATATATATATATATATATATATATATATATCCTTTGTTCAGTCTTTGTATCCGCAAGCCCTGGGTTTGAACCATTTACATGAGACAAGAGTTATACTCGGTCTGGTTAATTTCAGTGTCTGATGTTTTTCTTGTTGTTCTTTTGTTTTGTTTTGTTTTTTGGCAATATGTTTTATAATAAAGTTTAAAATAATGTTTAAAAGATGTTATAAACATGCAAAAACTGATTGAAACCTGTAAGAGATAGGGGCAGGGGAAGAACTCTGTGCTGGGACTCCCAAAGGCGACAGTATTAACTGACTTCAATCTCCTAAAGCCCTCATCTCCATAAAACCTGAAGAAGGATGGCTGAGGGCTAGAGAGCTGGCTCAACAGTTAAGAGCACATGTTGCTCTTGCAGAGGTCCCGGCACACACACGGTAGCTCACAACCATCTTTAACTCCAGATACAGAATGTAGTGTCCTCTTCTGACCTCCAGGGGCACCGGGTACACACACACACACACACACACACACACACACACTCACACACACTCACACGGTGCACATGCATGCAGGCAAGGCACTCATACACATAAACAATAAATAAATAATAATGGAAAAGAATTTTTAAAAAGAAAATGGTAGGCTGAAACAGAGTCCCAGTTCTACACCTCCAATGCAAGAATTTTACACACCTAACTGCTCCTCCCTTCAGAGTCAGTATGCAGAAATCTGTTAATCTCTCCCACATAATATTTGTACTTGGAACTGCAGAATTTCCACTTTTCACTACTCCCCCATATCTAAGACTTTCAGCCTCACTGCAGTATCTGAGAGTTCAAATAAATATACAGCAATTAAACCATTTCAAGTTTCAGGCAAAGCAACGTTTTCCAGAAGTCACAAATTTAGAACTAATGAGCTGACAGAAATGAAAACTTATTTCACTTGCTTAATAATACTTTGTAACTCAAAGACAAATACAGTTGGGCATGGTTCATGTCCATAATCCTAATGCGGAGAAGGCTGAGGCAGGAGGACTGCTCTAAGTTTAAGGTAAGTGTGGGCTATAGTGAGCTCAGGCCAGTCAGAGCTACCATATAAGACTGTCACAAAAAAAAAAAAAAAAAAAAAAAAAAAAGTAACTAAGGCTAGAGACAGCTCAGTGGTTTAGGAACACTAGATGTCCCTCCAGAGGACCTGGGTTCAATTCTAGGACCTACATGGCTGCTAAGGACAGTCTGTAACTCCAGTTCCAGGGGATCTGACACCCTCTTCTAACCTCCTCTGGCACCAGGCACAGGAGGGGTGCACAGACATACATGGAGATAAAACACAAAATTAAATAAATCTTTAAAAATAAATAAATAAATATCCCAACGAAAATAGTACAACCTTTCAAATAATTTTTTAAATACCCTAATGATATATATCATGAGGGAATGATCAAACAAGCAAAAATTCTCAGAAAAACACAAACATAATATACAGAACTTCTCATCAAATGTTTTAAAAAAAGGAAAGAAAAATATCATAGGTCTACAGCCGTATCTTTTGCACCTGTTTGTATATTTACTATTTTCCTCAATAATACTACAACTTACTCCCTTATTTGCAGCTTCCCAGAGCACAAATTAAGCTTTACAACATGCTCACAGATAACCACATTTATTTCTCCCCAGATGATTCAGTATATTAGAGTACATCTTGAACTAATTTAATATGGTCATCAATCTAACTCAAAGTCTTAGCTAGCTTCCCAAGAAGTACAATTTTGTAATAACATACAGTATGTTAAATTTATCTAGCCTTTCTTCTTTGCAACCTCAATGTCAGTTTCATACAGAGAACTACTAAGATAATGAATCACAGGTCAATTTCCCTTTCCAGGCAGCTTGTATTTTCCATGAGTAGAATCCACTTCCAATTTGACTGTCTGTACCTCCTGATCACGATTACTGGACATTCTACAGAAGTGCAGCTCATGACAAATGTAAACACTACTACAAGAAAAGTCTTAAGGTTTTCACAAAATTGTGTTCTCTGAAATGTAACAGTCAACTGTCTACCTCTTCTCATACACAAGAAAATTTAGATGCATTAAAATCATCTAAACGTTCCAGTGACAAAAAAAAAAAAAAAAAATGCAGACTTTGAAATCTGTTTCCAAACAGCACTAAACATATCAAGCAAGTCCTTACCATTAAAGGTTAGCGGTTCATTTTATTTGCATAATACCATCGATTCTGAAAAAGATCGCCTAAATTTGAGTCTTTTTCTGATATAACTAACTCTGAGAAGTCCAAAGAGAATACATAAGCACCTGAACGAAACTGTCTTGAGACCACAAATGAACTCTCCACAGTTCAGCCCTCCTTGTTGCTGGCCACCTCCCCAATGGCCAGTGGCCCCTTTCCACATGCTGACGCACTGCCCAGCCCTGCACCGTTGACGATCAGAGCAAAGTACCAGCTCAGTCTCAGAAACTTTGACTCAGTTATCAGGACACAGAGGACAACATGCGCGTGGGTGTGGATGGGTGTCTGTCGGGGCCCACGCGGTCAACTTTGAAGCGGGGCATTCCTTGCAGGTAGAGATCTGCCCAAAAAACAGCCTATCCCAGACAGCAAAACCACAAGCATCGCCAGCAGGAACGGAGCAAAGTGCGCGGGGCGGAGGAAAGGGAAGAGCAAGGGAAGGACAAGGGATCCAACCGACGCTTTCAAGTGGGTAAGGAAATAACCCAGTCCACACGCCCCCCGGACCCGGGGGTGCTGAGACTGCGAGCCCCGCTGCAGCCACGTCCCGGCCGCCGCCGGCGGGGGCGGCGGCAATGTCAGGAGGGCACAGTTGGAGGCTGCGGCCGCCCAAGCCACCACCCCGCCCCAGGTGAGGGGCGCCAACCCCGCCTCCCGCCCGGCCGCCCCACCGCGACGGGCAAGCCACACGGAGAACCCGGGGTCCGGGAGGCGGCCGACGGCGCTGAGCCCGCCGGAGCCTTCCGCCCCGGTGCTCCAGCATCCCGGTCCCGGGCCGGGCCTCGCACCCCGACCCTCTCTTGAACCAGTCCGGTCCACCTCCAAACCCCCAGGACCGCGGCTGCCCGCCGTCAGGCCGCCCCCGGGCTCCCCGAAGGCCGCCTTCACCTCACCTCACGTCTCCGCGGCCGTGCCGGAACAACAACTCTGTCAGACGCCCGAGTCCCACCCGCCGCCCAGAGCTCTGCGGCCGGGCCCGTCCCGTTCACTCCGCCGCCGCCGAAGCCCAGGGAGGGCGGAGGGAACGGGGCGGAGGGAGCGGGCTGGGGAGGGGAGAGGACCGCACGGCAGGAAGAGGCGAGGGAGGGGGCGGACTGAGGAGGAGGCGACGGGCGGGAGCGCGCGCGCCCGGCCCCTCGGCGCGGCGTGCGCGCTCCCGAGGACGGAGGCGCCTTCTCTGCCCAAGGCGGCGGCGGCGCGCGCGCGTCCACAGGCCCGCCTGACCCGGCTTGGCCCCCCGAAAGCGCCGAGTACAAACCTGGGCAGAGGGCAGAGGGCGAGCAGGAACAGCGGAGGCGCGCGGGGCCCTGCTGCACGCGTGCTGGTGCCTGCCATTCATCCCCAGCGCTGACCGAGTTCTAAGTCCTTTTTGAGGAGATTCTTTCTTAACAAACCCGTTTTACATATTTCCATTCTGTGAGGCCAGTAAGTCACCTCCTCGGAGAACTAACTTTTCCGCCGAGACTCTTTGTCCTTTGAAGGTGTGTCTCCGTGCTCGGAGGCATCCCCCTAGATTAGTTCTTCCAGACTCAGACTGCATAGGAAAGCGCTAACCCAACTGTAAAGGCAGCCCGGGTTTCACCTTTTATCCTTTCAGAGAATAGATTTTGGAGAGCAGATAAACTAAAGTACTATTTTTCTGCCACAAATATTGTACTGATCTTTGAACTGTGAATTTCTTCCTTTCTAGATCAAACAGCCAGAAATAACTTGTACATTCCCTGAATCTCATGAGAACTTTTTCCTCAGGTTTATGGCACAAATATGTGTATCCTTAATCTGTGGAATATTTTAGAAACTCCAGAAAAAACTACTTCACTCATTTCTGTGTCTTTCATGATGAATGCTACCTGGCTTATAGAAAGCATTCATTTAGTAAATATTACTGTAAGAGTTAAATGTGTCCAGAGAGTGGACCTCTAGAGAGACTTCTTGAGTTGAAAATGATCTTTTCTTATAACACTTCAATTGCTCTGACATTATTGTCCACCTGGATCCAAAAGCTACTCTGAGAAATGTAACATTTGTCAAAGGACCTTCAAACCTAAGTTTCTTTTCTCGTTTTTCTTCATGTTAATGCCTACAGATGCTGGGTCATAGCAAAAGCGTTCCAATTCATTCGGGGTTTCCCCTCCATGTTGGGTCCTCCCCAGAGGGTATTTTTGTTAAGCTCTGTACCCTAAGTAGACCTCCTAACCCTGAACCTGACTCAATGAATGCTTTAAGTTTTGATACCTAATGAAGTTAAGGATTCAATTAACACAAAAACATCTGTTGATTTCCATGCTTGCAGAGTCTCATTGTAAATATACAAGAAGTAGATTCTTATACATAGCCAGGCTCTTTGAGAAAATCAGCCTTCTGGTATCTTCTAACAAAGCGATTTTATTTGACAAAGGGGACATGAATGCTAGTGTTTAGCTCACCTTCTCCTATTTGATCAATTCAGGGGGCCAGGCCAAAGAAGGGTGTTACTTCACAGTTAAAGTCAGCGGTCTCACTTCAGTTAACCTAATCTAGATCATCCCACACAGGCACACCCGGAGGCTTGTCTCCCAGATAGTCCTATATCCTGTCAAACTGACAATATTAACCACTGAAGACGGCCAGGCACGTCTTTCTTTGGAGGGGGAGGGGGGATGAAAAGGAATCTTTCAGACTGGAAAGATGGCTCAGCGGTTAAGAGCACTGACTGCTCTTCCAGAGGTCCTGAGTTCAAGTCCCAGCAACCACATGGTGGCTCACAACCATCCGTAATGAGATCTGATGCCCTCTTCTGGGGTGTCTGAAGACAGTTACAGTGTACTCACATGACATAAATACTCACCAGAGAGAGCAAGGCAGAACAGGAAGAAAAAGAAAAAAGAAAAGAAGTCTTTCTCATTCTGGCTGCTGTGATGGGTAGATTTAGTTATCGAAGCCAACTTCTACAGTAAAGAAAGCTAGCCTGAAGGCGAAGCTGACACATTATGAAAGAGTTCAAAATAAGCCAGAAGTCTTCCTCTAGATTTAGTCATTTCCCCGAGTCAAGATGGTTTGTTTTAGTTATTTACAATTTTAAAAATGAATTTAACTTTTTATTATTTGCAGTCAAGTCTGAATTTTTCAATACATATTATGGAAGGAAGTGTCAATGAAATGAATAGATACTGTATTTGATAAGATTTTAGGTCCTCATAAGAACTTGTCTACTTCCCAGAACCCTTCCCAGACTAGGCTGTTTGTGTAATGTCTGAGAACTCGTCACTGCACTTAAAAATTAATTTAAATTCTGTGCTTTATTTAAATCAGCTTGCCCTAATAAAAGCACTTCATGACTCTAGTCAGTAACCATGTATATATGTGTTTAACACATGAGGGCTTTTTATATTTTTGTTTTGTCTTGTGTGTGTGTGTGTGTGTGTGTGTGTGTGTGTGTTATACTTAAGTATACACTAACCAAACCAAAAGAGGATGCTGGGTATCTTCTACCATTCTCTATCTTATTCTCTTAAGACAGAGTCTCTCACCGAACCACAGCTACCCCGGTTGGGCTAGGCTGTCAGGCAGCAAGCTTTAGCAGACTTCCTGTCTCCATTTCTAACCAGCACTGGGGTCATAGGCAAGCATGGCCACACCTGGATTTTTTTTTTTTTTTCACGTAGGTGTTGGGGATCTGACCCAAGGTTTCCATGTTTGCACCACAAATGTTCTTACCCACTGAGCCACTCCCTTGCCACTATTATATTGGTTCAGAGTGGTTTTGTTGTTGTTGTTGTTGTTTATCTGACACTGGAAAGATTAGAAAAATAATCCTGGTCACCCAGGTTGTGGTGCATACCTTGAAGTACTTGGAGGCAGTGGCAGACGAATCTCAGAGTTCAAGGCCAGTGTGGTCTACTGAGTTCCAGGACAGCCGGGGATACAAGAGAAAACCTCTCCCCGCCCACACCCCACCACACACACACACACACACACACACACACACACACACAAAGGGAGGGAGGGAGGGAGGAAGGAAGGAAGGAAGGAAGGAAGGAAGGAAGGAAGGAAGGAAAGAGAAAGAAAAATGGACCTGGCTACCTGAAGAAAGGAGAAACAAGAGGCAGCAAAACATACAGTGTAGGTAGAAACACTTCCTTCCTTCCTTTTCATTTAAAGCTGAAATTCAAACACACCTAGATAAATCATACTAAGTCTATACTAAAGTCATCCTTTAAGACCGAATAAGAACACACTCAACCATCCAGGTACGGTGGTAAGAAGATCACAAGTTCATGACTAGTCTGGAATACAAAGTGAGTCCCAGGACTCCTTGGGCTACAATGTGAGAATCTGTCTCCAAAAAGGAATGGGGGGAGGAAGGGAGGGAGGGAGAGAAGATGAGGAGGAAGACAGTGACCGCCACTATCAATAATGGCAACCAAGCATGGCCAGCAAGCAATCTGTTTATGGAAATCAGAAAATGTTCTCAATCATGAGAGGCAGGCAAAGTGTAAATGTTTCTTGAAGACTGGCTTACTATTTTTACTAATAAGAAATAAAGGCGATAGCTATCAATACCGATAGAGATGTCTGAAATTCATCTCACTATTAGACTGCTTTTCTCTGTCTGCAGTAGTGACTCTCTTTAGTGCGTAACAAAATCACTCTGGAAGGAAGGGGACGCGGGAGAGTTATGTCTACTCAGCTCCTAAGAGATGACCATCCTCTGAAATGGTACCCTGGCTTCTTTTGTATCATAAAATTGTTTCAGTATATAAGAGTAGAGACAATAGTATAATAAGTCCTATCGTGCCCATTAACTTGACCACCAGAATATGCCTAATCTCCCCGCCCCTATCCCATGCACACATCTCACTCACAAACATCTCCCGTGTCTAGCACTAAAAGCTAAGGGAGCTTTTATTGACATCAATAAAACCTACAACTCACAGGATAGATAAGCAAGTTCCTTCAAAAAAATAGGTTATATAAAGATAAGTAGGAAGGAAGAGCTGTTAGGTTTGCTTGGATATTGATTTTGCTTTTTCTGTTTTTTTTTTTCACTTCTTTTTAGAAGTTTTATAAGGTATAATTGTCATACAATTAGCTATACATTTTTGAAATGTAAAGCTGGACAAGTTTTGACATATGTGCTTATCTAAGAACATCACCACGCTCCAGACAGCAAGCATAACTCCCATCTCAAAGAGGTTCTGTGGCTCCTTTTACCTTCGTCTGCCACATCCTCAGGCAACCACTGAGCCGCTGTTACTACAGACTGGTTTGCATTTCATTGTTTTCTGGGGCTGAACATCCAGCACAGTTATTAGAGCATCTGCCTAGTGCACACAAAGTCGAGGGTTTGATCTCCAGCAGCACATAAACTTGGTCTCTCACACCTATATATTTGCCATCTGGAGTTCAAGGCCAGACAGGCAAATGATGTAAGAAATTCAACATCATCTTCAGCTACACAGAGAGTTTGAAGTCACCCAGGGATGGTACCCTACCTCAAAAATACAAAGTTTTCCATAAATGGAATTATACAATGCATTTCTTTATGTGACTATTGTGTTTACTATAATTTCAGAGTTTATCTATGATGTTGTTATGTATTTTCATTTAGTCTCTCAATCTTACAGCGTGTGTTTAATTCCTATTCATGTGAGCCCCTGAGCTTTAGCGTGCATTTAAATTCAGTTCCCTGGCATGCTCTGCTTCTGGTTTCTCTTACCTGGAATGTGGAAATAGCCCCTTTTTTTCAAGTTTGGCAAAGCATCTTTTCAACTTTTAAGGGACCCAACATGTATGCATCTTTGAAAAAGTACAGGGTCTTCTCTTGCCAGCCTAGTTTAATGGATTTATCTGAATTAGATTAATGTTTAACAGTGTAAAGAAATCCTATTGAAAAGAAATCTTCTTTTAACGAAATGAATATAAATAATTAGATACAACAAAACCATCACACTGAAGTTGGACGAGGTAAACCAACAGCAGGAAAAGAGCCCCAGGAGAAGGCACAAGAATCCGAGACCCGCTCTTTCACACACTCAAAAGTCCTATAAAAATACTAAACTGAAAGCTCTTATATATACCCAGAGGACCCGCGCATACCTATGTGGACCCTGTGCCTGCTGCTTCACTCTGTGAGAGTTCATGTGAGCTTTGCCCAGTGGACTCACTGGGCCTTGCTCTTCTCCCCTCTGACTCTTCCATTCCATTGCTCTTCAGCCTCCTCTTCCGTGGAGTTCCCAGAGCTCTGACGGGAGGGATTGGATGGAGATCTTCAATGTAGAGTTCTGTGTTCCAAGTTCTCTTTCTCTGCACAGTGTCTGCTGTGGTCTCTGGATTTGTTCCCATCTGCTGCAGGAGGGAGCGTCTCTGCTGACGGCTGAGCAGGGCCCTGAGCACTGCGTAGGGCAGCATTCCATCAGGGGTCGTTTTATCACTACTTTTTTTTCCTTTTAAGACTAGTATCATTTGGCTTTACCCTAGGTCTCTGAGCTATCTAATGTCAGGTTCTTGGTCACCCAAACAGTGTTGGGTATGGATTTCCTCATGTGGAGTGAGGCTTAAATCAAGTCAGACATTGCTTGGTGACACCCATAAGCTTTGTGCCACCAATGCCCTGGTATATTTTTGCAAACAGGACAACATCATCAATCAAAGGTTTTGAGGCTGGCTTGGTGTTTAAATTTCTTTCAGTAGCCTGCAGAGTACCTTTCCATAGCAAAGATACTAGAACATAGGAGTAAGGGGGTGGGGTTGAAGGAGAGAATGTGGGGGTGGGGGGACAACTAGAATTGAGGGGCATTTGAGGGCCAATAGGGAAACCTAGTAGAGTGGAAACATCCTAAATTCTACGAAGGTGATCCTATTGAAGCCTTTAAACACTGAGGGAAATGGAGTTCCAATTAGCCATATCTTGTCACCAAAAGACGCTTCCCATTCCCTGACTGGGTTATTTCCAATTGAGTTGTTGGCCAAAGGGGTCTCATGAACATCCCCAAACAACTCGGACTCTTACCAAGACAAGAGGTTGCTCTCCACAAACTGATGGCAAGGCCCCAACGCTGAAGACAACACCCATACAACTCATCGACCAGGGAGAGGTCAAGCTGGTGCCTACATAGAAAAGGAATCTTTTAAGGTATTTTACTTGTGCTGGAGAGATGGCTCAGTGGTTGGGAGCACTGACTGCTCTTCCAGCGGTCCTGAGTTCAATTCCCAGCAACCACATGGTAGCTCACAACTATCTATAATGGGATCTGATGCCCTCTTCTGGTGTGTTTGAAGGCAGCTACAATGTACCCATAAATAAAATAAATAAATCATTTTTTTAAAAAATATTTTTTCTAAATTTGCATACTAAATAATTGGTTTTCTTATTGCATACCTACTTTGTTGATCTTCTTCCCTACGCCACTTCCCACCCCCACCCCCCACCCCCACAACCCTTTCCCTCCCAGCTTCCTGCTGGCTGGTCCCTCCCCCACAATTGAACCTAATATGGTTTCAAGTCACTTACATTCTATTACTCTTTCCCCTCTCCCTTAAGACTTCTTTTTCCCTCTAATAGTCCTTTTCCACGGCTACAGGGACTGACCTAACTGGGGCAGTAAGGGAATGAAGAATGGACAGACACACAGACACAGAAATGCTGGGATGAGGTAATCTGGACTCTCTGATGGAGAAGCTACAGCCCTCCCCACCTCCCAGGTAGGTTATTACATACAGGTAAACAGGACATGGGTTATTTATTATATGCAGCTAATCAAGGACATGGGGTTATTGTATGGAGCTAAACAAGAAGGCAGGTTTAGCTAATCTCATTAGGAGCAGTCTGTATGAAAACTGCCTTCAGGGTGTAACCATGAGGGAGAAGAAAGCTACAGTGGACATTTTGTGCACACACACCAGGATTCACACTTGGACCCCAGGCCAAGGAACGTTTACCATCTCTCTGACCCTTTCCCCCTGGGGAAAGCTTTGGTCACCTCCTCTAGGGCCAAGTCTTTGGAATCCTTGACGTGGCCATGGCCATGTTAGCAATACACATAACCTCAGGACTTCACTTGCTCCCTACAGTTCTCTTTCTAGATCCATGACGGTATACCAGAACACACACACACACACACACACACACACACACACACACACACACACACATATTCAAATACATACATTAAAAATTAAAACTAGAAGCCAGGCAGTGGTGGTGCATGCCTTTAATCCCAGCACTTGGGAGGCAGAGGCAGGCAGATTTCTGAGTTTGAGGCCAGCCTGGTCTACAGAGTAAGTTCCAGGATAGCCAGAGCTATACAGAGAAACCCTGTCTCAAAAAAAAAAAAACAAAGCCGGGCGTGGTGGCGCACGCCTGTAGTCCCAGCACTTGGGAGGCAGAGGCAGGCGGATTTCTGAGTTCGAGGCCAGCCTGGTCTACAGAGTGAGTTCCAGGACAGCCAGGGCTACACAGAGAAACCCTGTCTCGGAAAAACAAAAAACAAAAAACAAAAAACAAAACAAAAAAACAAAACAAAAAACAAAAAACAAAAAAAACAAAAAAAATTAAAACTAGAATTCATATATGAAAAAAAAAGCAAGCAGTAGTTATCTTTTGGGTTACTTAGTAATTTCCAGCTTTGTATATTTTATGGCAAATGTGATACTTTCACAGTGTGTGCATATATACATTCATGTGTGTGTGTGCTCGAGAGTGTGCGTGCACGTGCATGCAGGCACATGTAACACATTTTATCTATTCACTCATCAATGGATATCTCTACTGGTCCTATTTCCTTGGCTAGCATGAACAGTGCACAGCATGGATATGCAGTATCTCTGCGGTATGTCTTAGAACCCTTTGGGTAGCTGCCCAGGAGTGACAGAGCTGGGTCATATGATAGTTTTAATTTTAGTTTTCTGAGGAACCTCCATACTGATTTCCATAATGTCTGCATCACTTTACACTCCCACCAGCACCGAGTAAGGAGGAGTTCTCTGTCTCATTACAGGGAGGAGCTGTATAATCACAGAGGTAGCCTGCGTTTGTGTGGATGTGGTGTGATGTGGTGTGAGCCATCTCAGCAGGGTAATTTCCTCCCTGGTGCTTTCCCTACATCAGTTTGTCCAAGCACAACTTTAGCAGTAAAATCCAAAATCCCTTGAAGTAGTTGCAACAGACCTGGTAAATTCTAGGGTTTTGACCTTTAAATGTGTGTGTGTGTGTGTGTGTGTGTGTGTGTACACATACATGTATGTATGTATGTATGTATGTATATGTATGTGTGTATATATTTTTTTCCTAAATATGTATGTTTTAAGGAAAAGTAACTTCAAAAATTATGTTTTCACAGCAAAAAAAAGAAAAGTAACCACTTTCCTCTTCTACATCAAGGAAAAAATGACTCCTCCACACTCCTCTCTGACCCTCCTATAAGACATATCTTAAATCTTTTCACCTTTTGCCACATTAAAAATAAACGAATTGCCGGGCAGTGGTGGCGCATGCCTGTAATCCCAGCACTTGGGAGGCAGAGGCATGCAGAGCTCTGAGTTCGAGGCCAGCCTGGTCTACAGAGTGAGTTCCAGGACAGCCAGGGCTACATAGAGAAACCCTGTCTCAAAAAACAAACAAACAAAAAAGAAACAAAACGAATTAATAAAATAAAATAAAAGTTTATAAAAAGATTTCTAAATTCTATGATAATATATCTAATATAAAAGTAAATGACAATCTGTCTATATATTGCCTATTTACTATCAATCAATAAATAAGTAAATAAATAAATGCTGTGATAATTAAGCAATAAATGCCTTAGAATATCTATTCATAACACTGTATCTAATTTTTTCCGATTTTAGGATGATTCTTATTACTCTGATATGTTTCTGTGACTTGTTGGGAATAACCTCTATAGAAAACTGTTAGTTTATAGTAATATCTACATACGTTTTTGTTAAACATTTCAAACTCCACATGAAAATTCAGGTTTTAGGATTCTTTGTAACCAGGACTGTAGTGGTATAATTATACTAGAAATATATTATGCTATCAAGTTCATGATCCATGAATAGAAGCTTAATAGCTCAGTCTCAATGACATTTTTGTTGTTTGATTTCTGAGTCCGGGTTATGAGGACCCCAGACTAGCACCAAACTCCCTATGTAGCCAAGAATGAACTTCAGTCTCTGACCCCTGACTCTTCCTCCTAAGAATTCAGACCACCATGTATAAACCCCCATGCCTGCTTTATACAACACTGAGAATAGAACCAGAGACTTTGTACATGCTAGGCATGAATTCTACCAACTGGCCCACATTCCCTAGTCTTTATACCTTTTGGTATATATTAAACTAAGCAATCATTTTTAATTGAATTCTGTCATTAATCTGTGCCTCACTTTGAACACATACCCTTTCCCCCCTAATATAACTGACATTTTTCTTCTATGTCCCACAAGAACTAAGACATCCAATTTTGTTCACCTATGATCCCTTTTATAGTTTACATTGTTCATAACTAGTTTTCTCCCCTAGATGACAAGCTCACTGGCAAAAAAGCATGGGTCACATCATTTTCCTAGGCACTCCTGAGTTATTATTGTGTGAACGATAGAATGAGTAAAAACATCCACAAAGCTATGCTAGAAATTTCTAAGCTGTTTCTCTTCTCAGTGAAATGGAGCTTAAATAAGACAGAAGGTTATTGAGTTTTCCTGCATGTGGCTGAACATTTGTCTTTCTTTTGTTTCAAGTGGCTTCTAAACACTTGCTTCAATGTCCATATTCTCCTTCCGTATGAGTAACAGAACTCCAGATTTATTCAAGATTAAAGGAGCCAAGACTATGGTCTTTGGTCTCCCTTGTCATCATGTAATGAGCAACTGGGTGAACTTTGCTTCAAAGAGAAGATCTGGGCTCTTCTTTCTCTCTCTCTTCTCTCCTACTGCCTAGAAAATAGATGCAATGCTGTTATCTAACAGCCATCTTAAACCAAAGCAGAGGGGCCACCCTAAAAGTTAAAAGGGTTTCATAATAATACAGTCCCTTTAAAATGGAAATTCTCCATTTAGATCCAGTCTCTCTGGAGCGAAAGCTAATGTAAAAACTGAATGAAAGGCTGGAGAGATGGCTCAGCAATTAAGAGCCATTACTGCTCTTGCAGAGAACTTGGATTCAGCTCCCAGCACCCACATGGCAGCTCATCGTTTGTTAACTCCAATTCCAGAGGCTCCAGCACTGTCTTCTCACCTCCTCAGGATCCTGCACATGCACGCACATGCACATGTACACGTGCACACACACTGATGGTGCACACAAATTTATGTATACATAAAATAAAAACAAATGTTTTCTTTAAAAAATATAAGAAGTAAGTTTGGGCTGCAAAGCTGGCTAAGTTGTTAGGAGTGCCTGTTGTTCTTTCAGAGGCCGTGGAGTCGGTTCTCAGCATCCACATGCTATCTTACACTCTCTTAAGGCCTCCTTGGGCACCAAGCATGCACACAAACACACATAGACAAAATACTCATGCATGTATAAAATACATGTACACATATAAAATAAGGGTTAGAAATTTTTTTTGTTTCAGTAACTATGACTGGGTCAGACAAACAGCCCATCAAGTAAAAGCGCTTGCTGCAGAAGCCTGCTGACCTTGGTCCAATCCCAGGAAGAGGAGACTGCCAAAGTTATCCTCTGATCACCATGCCATAGCACACAAGCACATGCTCGCATGCACACGTGTACACACACTCAAACAAAACAAAAATAAATAACATTTTTAAATAAATAAAATTCACCAAGTAAAAAAAAAAAAAATGGCTAACTTGATGTTCTTTTCATGACCTGTGCATGCCTTGCATCGCCCAGGCCATCTGACTGAACTTCTAAATCACCATCTTTCTCTTTTTATCATCACATACTAATTGTGAAGATTAATGGATTCTATTGTGACTTTTTCATGTAAAATATAAGGTTTTAGTTTTTGTAGAAAGAGGGGTTTGGTTTGTTTGTTTGCTTGCTTGCTTGCTTGCTTGCTTGCTTGCTTGCTTTCAGCTTGTTCATTTGTTTTAACAACACTGGGGGTCAAAGGTTTACTTCTTCCATAAAGACTGCTTTCCATTTTATTATTTCGGGATTCTACTGCTGTTGGTGAATAGAACTGATACCGGAATTGTAAGCTTTTGTTTCATAAATGTGGAATGCTTTCAAGGTTCTGAAAGGTCTCCACCTTCCAGTGGAAAAAAATCTCTGTGTCCATTACATTAGGCCAGACTGTGACTTGGAAGACACAGTCAAAAGTGAATGTATTCTTGAATTATCTCTGTGGGTGAAAATGTCCCCCTGCACTCTGGTGCAAATTCCAGCAAATCTCATGACTTTTCAGTTTGCTCGTGGGAAATCTAGTACAGGGGTTGCCTCGCCCTAAGTCGAGTTTAGGAGGTCAGCATTGGATGTGAGGAAGACTAGGCTTTTATAGCTCAGGGCTAGGGGGTTTCCAAATGGATTTTTAGCAAGCAAAATAGACAGGGTTGCAGGAGCAGAACATAAGGATATGCATTAATCCTAACGACCTCCTGAAATAAGGACATAGTTGCATAGTCAAAACAGTAGGGAGTCCTATAAGCTTCTGAAACAAAGGTAGAATTGCAAGATGGTTATAAACAATATTTTGAAACAAAGACATGATTGCCACTCCAGGAACAAGAAGTACAGAAACATTTATAGTTAAGGTTACAGGTGGGGCACAGCCCAATCCTTGGGAAACAGAGGTTAATCATAAACTGGAATAAACCTAGTTTATCTTTACTATAAATGGCTTATAGGCCTAAAATGGTGGCAGGCTGGTTCTTCACTTGCATCTTTCCCCCACCCCCACCCCCACCCCCCCACCCTCACCCCAAGACAGGGTTTCTCTGTATAGCCCTGGCTGTCCTGGAACTCACTCTGTAGACCAGGCTGGCCTCAAACTCAGAAATCCGCCTGCCTCTGCCTCCCAGAGTGCTGGGATTACAGGCGTGCACCACCACCGCCTGGTTTCACTTGCATCTTTAAATCACAAAAATATAACCTCAATTGAGGCTTGGGAGAGAAAGCTTTGGAGCATTGGTTCTCAACCTGTGGGTCTTGACCCCTGCAGGCACTGTATATCAGATATCCTGTGTATCAGATACTTATGTTACAATTCATGGCAGTATCAAAATTACAGTTATGAAGCAGCAGAAAAAATAATTTTATTGTTGGAGTCAGCACAACCTGAGGAACTGTGTTAGCAGGTTGCAGCATTAGTAAGGTTGAGAAGCACCGCCTTAAAGAAAAAGGAATGGGAGCACTTTTCTTTTCTTCTTTTTTTTCCTCCTTAAACACTCTCCTTCTCAGTGGATGATGTTATGGACTGGGGTTGGAGGTCAAGAAAGGGGAAGGGAGTAGATAGATCCTAATTGAGTGAACTGCAGTGCATGGCTTTGAACTCTCTGGGATTGACAGGTGTTGGTGCTGACTCTTGTGGGCATTTAAGTGGGTTTCTCAGTGCATGATCTCTGAAAAGTACAACTCGTTTACTTTTCTGTGACATGGGCTACATATTTTATTTTTCTCGCTGTACTTCTCCCTTACCACGAGGACTTGTTTGCTTTTTCTGGAGGGGATGCTTGCTCGCCTGCTCGCCTGCTTTTCATCTCCGCCATATTGGTTTTTACAACTCAACTGACATTCCAGGCAGTGTTTTGGGGCAAAAGTGTAAGGGATCTCCATATCAGCTTTCTCTCCTATGTAACCTATATCTGGCCCATCACATGTATTATGTATCCTTTCTCTTGACCGACCAAAGGGGCTGGCTGTTTCTAATATAATTGGGTAGATCTTCCCCCGTTTAAAAAGAAAAAAGAAAAAGAAAAGGCTGGTAGGCATTCACTTTCTGGCCTTCAAAATTCTCACAAGAAGATGACCAACTATAGTTCTCTAGGATTCAATAAGAAGACCTCAATGGAAAGAGTGAAGACCAGCTCTTCATCCTACTGAGTGGAGCACAGGAATGCATAGCAAGACTCTAAAGATTCTCTCTCTCTCTCTCTCTCTCTCTCTCTCTCTCTCTCTCTCACACACACACACACACACACACACACACACACACACACTATTTCCACTGACTGACCTTTGTGGTTTTTAAGAACCACCTAGCCAGTGGAAACTTGTTTTGAATTTTTGCTTGGTGCTCTGGCACCTTACTCTGAATTTCACACTTCCTGCAACCTGCTTCGGTCAGAAGTTCCTGGTCAGCCTTCTGTTATATTTCTTAAAGCTTTAAGATCCTCTGACCCACTAAAGTTATCAACTGGGCCTTTAATTCATTCTTACATCCTCTCTTCCACTCTACCTCAAATTCCTGCAGCTACAAGAAACCTTCCTCGAACAGACTTTGTCTCAATACTTTCTTAAAATAAAATCTATTTTTTCAAAATGTAAATTTGACTATACTCTTTAAAATCATTTTGTTAGAAGTCAAATGTTCCTCTAGATATATGATTAGCTCCTTTGTTTTTATTTTGTTTTTGTGGCACTAAATATTTTATGCCACTTACTACTAAGGTCAACTTTTGAATACTTTAGCTCTTCTCCAAAGGCTTTGGTTTCCTTCAAAATAGCTAAACAGAGGGAAGGAATGGAATATACGGGTATAATGCACTCATATCCCTGCTGTCCCTTCTGAATCTCTCTCCCATCCAAATAAAACATAACAACGTTGTGCCTGGGAGACAGCTCAGTAGTTAAAGAGCTTGCTACATAAAGACATGTGTTCAGAGATAGGAAGATCTCTGGGCTTGGTGACCAACCAGCCAAACTAGTCAAACAAGTGACTTCCTGGTTCAGTGAGAGACCTTTTCTCAGAATATAAGATGAAGGGTCTGGAGAGGTGGCTCAGCAAATAAGGTGTTTTCTGTGAAAGTCTGGCGACCTGAGTTTGGAACCCACATAAAAGTGGCACAGCACACCTGTGTCTTTTCCCACACTAAAAACACATTACAATGAGTGTACATACTCACATGAGCACATGCATAGGTGACTCACACATACATATGCACATATTAGAAAGCTATATATAAACAAATATGTATGTCAACTTTACTTCTCTCTTCTTACTCATCAAAATTCTATCTTTTGAATGATTTTTTTCAAGGTCCTGCCCTCCTTCCTAGTCAAAGCCTACTGTGTAATTTTTATCTGGTCACAGTGGTTAAATTGAACACATACTTATTAAGCACTTCTTAGTTAAGTAGTACCATGTAAGTATTAGAAATGCAACAATAATTTTTTTAATTATTTATTTTATGTATGTGAGTACACTTTCACGGTCTTCAGACACACCGAAAGAGAGCATCAGATCCCATTGCAGATGGTTGTAAGCCACCATGAGGTTGCTGAGAATTGAACTCAGGACCTCCAGAAGAGCAGTCAGTGCTCTGAAACTGCTGAGCCATCTCTCCAGCCCACAACAATAAATTTAACAGAAAAAGTCTAGGCTCTCACACAAACATCATCAATAAAACAATTAAGAATCAGAGCTTATAGTCAGGCAGTAGTCAAGACAATGGAGAGAAGTCGAGCAGTAGACCGTCTTGCAGATCCTAATCAGGTGAGAACTGGTTCACAACAAACACCCTGAGATGACAGCTCTTGATGCTCTTGAGAAAGAGCAGGCAGTTCTGTGTGGAGGAGCCCCAGAGGGAAGCAAAGATGCTAAGAAACAAGTTTGGGAAATAGTTGAAAGCCAAGATGGCAGAGGCTTGGAAGCCCATGGAAAGAGCTCGGATTTCATTGTAAGTTGGTGGAAGGCCATGTGCAGTAGAGGAGAAATAAGATTGGCTCTGTGCTTTGGTAAGACCAGTGTTCCTTCAGTGCTGAGGATTAACTGTGCAGAAGCACGTGTGGAAGAAGCAAGGACATGAGTTCAGGGCCAGCCTGGTCTATAGAGTACCAGGACAGCCAGGGCTATACAGAGAAACCCTGTTTCCAGAAATCAAAATATAAATAAATAAATCTTAAAAATTACAGGAAAGTTGTAGAAACAAAAATTTCCCCCCTCCCTTAGTCATTGAAGATTAATATGGAGAGGTGGCTCAGTGGTTAAGAGCTCTGGCTGTTCTTCCAGAAGACCTGGGTTCAAATCTCAGCACCCACCTGAAAGCTCACAACCATTTGTAACTCTAATTCCAGGGAATCTACCACCCACTCTGGCATTGGGGAGTTCTAGCCATGAACAGGTGCATCCACACATGCAAGCAGAACATCCACACATATAACAACAAATTTATTTTAAAAATAAAATAATAGGCCGGATGTGGTGGTACATTCCTTTGATCCCATCACTGGGGAGGCAGGGGCAGGCAGATCTCTGTGAGTTCAAATCCTGGTCTACAAAGCAATTCCAGGACAGTCAGGGCTCTGTTACACAGAATAACCCTGACTCTTACACACACTGAGAAGAAGAAGAAGAAGAAGAAGAAGAAGAGGAGGAGGAGGAGGAGGAGGAGGAGGAGGAGGAGGAGGAGGAGGAGGGGGAAATGGGGGAAGGGAAGGGGAGGAGGGGAGAGGAGGAGGGGGAGGAGCAAGAGGAGGAAATGGGGGAAGGAGAGGGGGAGGAGGGGGAGAAGGGAGGAGAGATAAAGAAGAAATAAGAATAATGAAGATAAATCCCATTAAAACATAAGAATATTGACCCAATGCTCTACCACTCTTGTAATCATCAAAATACAAAATTTTAGGGTCTAGATATTTACCGTAGCTGGTAGAATGCTTGCCTAGAGTACGGGCCTTTAATTTCAGCTCTTGAACTGCGGCAAAAGAATCACAAATTCAAGGTCATCCTCAGCTACACAGAGAGTTTGCGACTGGTCTAGGATGCAGGAGAAAAGCCCTCAAAGGCGAGGGAGGGAGACCTCTCCTCTGAGCCTGGGTAGAGATAAAGAATAAGAATCAAGGGATGTCCACCGGTGATTCCAAGCTGCGTCTTTGGCAGCTGGCCACGTAGTGAAGGCGTGTTTAAGAAGACTTCTCTAGCCTGGCCTAAGTCTATGTCTGGTCTGTAGAGTCCAACTCCCTGGGACCAAGCCAGGGTACGTGGCCACACGTCAGGAAACAGCTGTGGGTGGCAATTTGGCCCCCGGTAAGTGTGTCCCTGATTGGAGAAAAACTGCCACTTGAAATGCGCCAGTGGCTGAAATTGGTGTAGATACCTATGGGATATGTGTGCAAAACCCAGGATACACACAATAGCCATTTTGTGACCCTCAAGGGTGTGTGATTTCCCAGTGGAAGAGGAGCTAGAGGGGAGCCTTCCAGCCAGCCCAACTCCTGAGGTGACCCTACTGAGGAGTCCGGAGGCTTTTGAACATCACTATGTTGTCCAGCTGAAGGCCGTCTGTTCTACTTCCTGAACCAAAGATCAAGGTGACCCTAGTATTTTAGCATATACAGATCTAAAGACTTATCTAGGCACTGCAGCTGAGGCTGTTAAGGAGCTGATGCCCCAGTTTCTAAAAGGCCTAAGCTTTCCCTCGAGTGAAGCACACTGTTCACTGCACCCGAAACCGGCGAACCTTCTGGTTGTTAGGGGCGGGGCAGTTAGGCTGTCCGATTCTGAAGATGAGCACTGGAGGAAAACCTTCTATCTGCTAGGAACGCCCGCAGAAAAACCGGCCTGATGACGCATGGCTACCCCCAGGGCTGTTTTCCCTCAGAGAACTTCAGCCAGTGCAGTCTGTACAGGAATCTGGAGCACACAAGAGCTGACTTTTAACCCACCTTCCGAGCCCTGCAGGCCTCTCACCTACACAAGGAAGTCTGGGATCAGGAAAGAGCAGTCAGGGCTCCCTTTGCCCTCTGCACACTCTCCTGTGGAGAGAAGCTCGCTCAGAGGACCTTTCCCTTCCTCTGGAGCCTTGAGGATTTCTCTTGAGGATTTCTTCAGCTTTCTACCGAGAATATTTCAAGCCTCAAATGACATCCCCAACACCCCCTTTTCAGATATTGATTTACTTTATGTATATGAGTACACCATTGCTCTCTTCAGACACACCAGAAGAGGGCATTACAGATGGTTGTGAGGCCCCATGTGGTTGCTGGGAATTGAACTCAGGACCTCTGGAAGAGCAGTTGGTGCATTTAACCTCTGAGCCATTTCTCCAGTCCCCCAACATCCCCTTTTGAGACATCCTGTTGACCTTTTTTTCTGCATTGTTTCCCCCTCCCTATATAGTGAGATCTCATTTCAATATCCTTTTTTTAATTAAATACCAGAAAACAAAACTAAACTGGGGCGGGGTGGGGGGGTTGGGGGGGTGGGGGAGACTGTATTACCACCATGTAATCCTTGGGCTTTCTTGAAATTAGAGTGCTACTTATTTTATTTATTTATTTATTTATTTATTTATTTATGTAAGAGCGCCTTTTATATATAAGTGATTCAGTTAGGAATCGTGTGTTCCCTTCACCTATTACATCTCTCCAGTCTCCTTTATCTAAGAACAATTTCCTACATTGTCTCTGATATTCATTACCTTGACTCTTGGGACACTCACAAGCCTTTTAAGATACATCTAACAATTTGTACTTCTGCAAATTTCACTATAATTAGCTACATATTAAGAACTTCTGCTGGAGATATCCCACCCAGATTCTGTTTTCCTCATGCTATTATAGCCTATCAGGGGGTAGGTGCACACACTGTAAAAATTGTTTCAGTTTTGCTGATACTTATTTGAATCCTTTGATTAAAGTGATATCTTACAAGCTCCTGCACTTTGAAGTTTTTTCTTTTTCCTGTTTGTGGTAAGCATTTTCTGTAAAGGCCTTTTGAAACTCTTTATAATCACTCTCTAACTCAAATTTACATCATAATCTTTTATTAATTTTTGTTTATATTGACTCATGATTTACTATTTTACTTAATAGCTTCTAATTTGTTGTTGTTTCTTGTTTTAAGTAGGATCTCACTATGTAGCCCAGGTTAGCCTCAAACTTGGAATCATCCCTCAGCCTTCCGATGAGCATGGACATGCCTGACTCTAATCTGCTCCTATAGATATTTAATTTAATGCTCAAATTGTCTAAGACTTTAGCCACTGGAAACTCCTGCCGGCTGACTTTTGGGGGTTTGGTTGATTGGTTGGTTGATTGGCTTTACATAGCCCCCTGTTCTCGGGGCACTTTTTTGATATTCTAAGCTTATCTTACTCTTTTGCTGTCCCAACGCTGGAATCAGCTGTTTCTCTAAGAGCCCTGTCTGTCGGTTTTTTTTTTTTTTTTTTTGTGAAGGATCACGTGATAAGCCCAAAAGCAGCACGCATGTTACTAAGATGGTGCTGCTTGCTCCTGCGGCCTCTCAGTGGTTGGAGCCAAGGAATATCAAGATAGGATACAAGACACTACAAGATACAGACATGTAGTATATCAGCGTCACTTTTTATATCTATATGATGCTAGGGACGGATTCCCACAATACCTTCTAATCTAGCGTTTCAGGGACTATTCTAGCTGGTGGGGTGTGGCTCCAACTTTTTAATAGAACTCCGTGTGTAACTAACTCCTTCCTGAGCAACGGATCGCTCATCGCCACCATTGTTCCCTTCCCTGAACTGATGCCCTCCTCACCCCACTCAGCCTCTGACTCCCGGTCCTGCCTGTCCCTCCTGTGAATGCCCTCCTCAGTCTACTTAACTTGTCTGTCTGTCTGTCTGTCTGTCCTGCAACAAGGTCTCACTATGGAGCACAGACTAGTCTCAGCATGGCTGAATTCCAAGCACTTGCTGCCATGTCTGGCCTGGCCTAGGCTTTGAGCCCCACACATGCACATCAGGTGTGTGGATACCGACAGGCTCTGCCAGGTTCCCTTGGTCATATAGCAAGCACGTGGCTATAGGCTAGGGGACATCTTTTGTAAATTCTGTCGACTTTCCCACATGGGTTCCAAAACCCTACTCTGAGCTTCTGTGACAGTGCCCATGTTAGGCCCAAATACTTGATGGCTTCAGATAGATCAGATCCCAGAGGAGATATTAAGGGGACAGAAGAAAGAAAAAGAGAAGTATAAACTTCATGCATGCATACATACATACATACATACATACATACATAATACATATGATTTAAGAAAGTTCATGTGTGAGCCAGGCGGTGGTGGCACACACCTGTAATCCCAGCACTCTGGGAGGCAGAGGCAGGCGGATTTCTGAGTTCGAGGCCAGCCTGGTCTACAGACTGAGTTCCAGGACAGCCAGGACTATTCAGAGAAACCCTGTCTCGAAAACACCAAATCCAAAAAAAAAAACAAAAACAAAAAGAAAAGAAAGGAAGGAAGGAAGGAAGGAAGGGAGGAAGGAAGGAAGGAAGGAAGGAAGGAAGGATGAAAGAAAAGTCGTGTGTGTGTTTGTGTGTGTGTGTGTGTGTGTGTGTGTGTGTGTTCTGTGAGGTCGACTGAGACCTCCTGTAGAATAGAGAACGGGAGAAAAGAGAACTGAGTCCAGCGCCTCAGGACACTCCAAGCTTTAACATTTCTCAGAGTATAAGGAGGAACCCACAAAGTTAAACTGTGACGAGGCCAAAAACACAGGGGGAAAACCAAAAGAAGTTTCTTGGAAGCCAATGTGTTCCAAGAAGATCATTCGCCTTAGCTACTCTGAGATGTCAGGTGAGATAAAGACAGGGAGCAGCACTGGGTTTGGTGATGCACAGGCTAATGGTATGCTTGCTGTCTCACCAGGGAACAACGGAGTCCAACAGCCTTCCTGCAGTAGTCGTATGACTACTTTGCCTATTGAAAGGGGTGAAGAAATGAAGCAGTAGCTAGAGGATGTTTTTAAAAGACTTCTTCATTAAACAAGGGATGTTAATTGTATTTATCTATTGATCACCCTACAAAAAAAAAAAAAAAAGCAGTGAATCAGACAAGGAAAGAGATGGGATAATTATAAGACCAAAACATAACTAAGGCCCAAAGCACAGGAAGACAGTTATGTCTATGTCTCATACAAAACAGGAACAGTTCAGCTTTCATAACCTAAGGGCAGATAAGACGTAAGTAGGTGGGGCAGAAGTGGTGAGAGGACAGAGTTTCTCTCTTCTTTCTCAGTGAAATAAGAAGCAAGGTCAACAGCTGAGATGAGGCTTCAGCAGAGAGGCTTGAAGGTTAGAGTACATCTAGGGGAGTAGGAGAAGCAAATGACCTAAGGACATGCAAAGAATTACTGGGCCACACTGAGTAGCCTGCTGAGGCTTGAAGCCATAATTTAAATTTTAATTCGATCAGCATGATAGTTTGTTTTCTCCAGTTTAGGCACTGAACAAGAGGGAAGCTGTGTTTCACAGGCTGGGGATTTTGCCAGGCCAGTACCAAGAGAGAAAAAAGCTAGTATACTGAGGGTCAGTCTCTCTTAGTCAGGTTTTATAGCTATGAAGAGACACCATGACTGACCAAGGCAACTCTTATAAAGGCAAACATTTCATTGGGGCTGGCTTATAGTTTCAGAGGTTCAGTCCATTATCATCACAGCAGGAACTGTAGCAGCATGCAGACACACAATGGTGCTGGAGAAGGGGCCGAGAGTTCTGCATCTTGATTCGAAGACAACCAAGGGAGACTGGTATCCTCAGCCAGCTAGGAGAAAGCTCTACCCCTGCCCCTTCCTGTAATGGGTGGAGCCTGAGCATAGGAGGAGACCTCCAAAGCCCACCCCACAGTCACACACTTCCTTCAACAAGGCTACACCTCCTAACAGTACCACTCCCTATGGGCCAAACATATTCAAACCACCACAGGGTCTGACTGCTCATAACTCAAACCATTTCGTGAAAGAGTTTGTAAGTGTTAGTTATAAACAATTTAATGGATTTAAACAAAAATGTAGCCAGGTATGGTGGTGCGCACCTTTAATCTCAGCACTTAGATGGCAGAGGAAGAGAAATGAGGCCAGCCTGGGTGACATAGTAAGTTCAGACTTGCTAGGAATGCATAGTGAGACCAAGTCTCAAAAAGCAATTTAGAATAATTTTAGATTAATCGTTATGATATATGTATATTTAAAGATATATAAAAGGATAAAACTACATAAATTGAATATCTTCTTAACTACAATTTTCAATCAGAATGGACACAATAATATTCATGTTAAACAAATACTAGTTGTTTGGAAGTCAATATCATCATCATCAATATTATTATTTTTTAAACCTTTTATTGGTTCTTTGTGAATTTTAAATCATGTTTCCCAATTTCACTCATCTCCTCCTCCCCTCATACCTATCCTCCACCCTTGCAACATCCTCCATCCAAAAGGAAAAAAAAATCTAATAGTGGAAACTGAGCTAGTCACAGTGTGTCCCACAGTCCACCCTTTGGACCACATATCCTTGCTTTGCAAATGTTCATTACAATGAGTCATCAGTCTTGTTCAAGGCCTCTGGCTCCTGCTACACCATCAATACTGGATCATCACCAGGACTCCTCTTAGATATCCTGTGTGTCATGGAGATCCTGCTGCTTTGGATCTGCAGGACTGGCCCCTTCACATGCTCCCCACAGTTCAGAGAGAGCATAGATGTTGGGATGGGCCAACCCAAAACCCTGGATATGGGCCCAGGTGGCAGCTGAGCTGGTCAACCTAGCAGCTCTCTGGAACCCACACCACCAGGGCAAGCTCTCCAGCACTCCTCAGCTACCTCACCCAATGCTTCAGTCAGCAAGGGGCAGAGCTAGCTCTCCTGCCCTAAGGGCAGCTCACTGCACCCATGCTAGCAGGCACAGCTCTATCATGCGACTCAAGAGAGTTGTAAAGCCTACTCTCCGGAATGTTACAGCCAGTGAGGGCCAAGACCAGCTCTGCCATAGATAGTGAGGGGTTGGGGGAGGGCATCTCTCCCTCACCCATGATACCACACGGTAGATGAGTGGCAGGGCCAGCTCTTCCATGCTCACACCTTCAGGGCAGCTTACCTACAACTCCCACAACCAGAGCCAGCTCTACTGTGCTTCTTGGTTGAGGTGCTCAGCCCAGTCTCCTGAGTACTGCTAAGACAGCTCTACTGCTCTTAAACCTTTTGAACCAGCGTTCTCCTGAACCCAGATGAGGGATGGGGCCAGCTCTGCACACACACCAACATGGCCCCAGGCAGCAGCCCAGAACAGGAACATGGCCTGGTCTTTGCTGCAGGATCACAGACACAGATGTGGTCCTTGGTGTCAACATGGACAAAGGCCTCACCATGGCTGCCTTAGTCAGGATTTCTATTCCTACACAAACATCATGACCAAGAAGCAAGTTGGGTGCTATGAACATAGTGGAGCATGTGTCCTTACTGGAGGAATGGATACAGAAAATGTGGTATAGTTACACAATGGAATACTACTCAGCAACTATAAACAACGAATTCATGAAATTCTTAGGCAAATGGTCAGAACTGGAAAATATCATCCTAAGTGAGATAAACCAATAACAAAAGAATACACATGGAATGCAGTCACTGATAAGTGGATTGTGATGGACTGAACTTTTCTCCTTTGCATCTGGGGTCCTGTCTTGGTTTGGGTTTCCATTGCTGTGAAGAGACATCATGATCAAAAACATCTCATATAAGGACAACATTTAATTGGGGCTGGCTTACACTTTCAGAGGTTTAGTCCATTATCATCATGGCAGGAAGCATGGCAGCATCCAGGCAGACACAGTGCTGGAGAGGAGCTGAGGGTTCTACATCTTGATTCAAAGGCAGCTAGAAGAAGACTGTCTTCCAAGCAGCTAGGAGGAGGGTCTCAAACCCACCCACCCCCACAATGACACACTTCCTCCAGCAAGCCCACACCTACTCTAACAAGGCCATACCTCCTAATAGTGCCACTCCCTAGCATAGTCAAACTACCACTGGTTTGACTACCATTAACAATTTTCACTCACTCTCTGTTCAGTTCTTAGACATCATTAGTTCATCAATTTTATGACCTCGCTGTCATGCAACATAACTAAGTCAATAGGGGAATGAATAAACACTGGCTGTGAGAGTAGCTACAGGCAGATCCCAGATGGCTCCGCTTTTGACACCCAGGTGTTCCTAGGGCCTCAGTCTATTCACTAGGCCAACCATAGCTTTTAGATACTCATGGCACAAGCAAATGCCATTTGTTGTCTCAGTGGCCAGACATGAACATTGGTATGCTAAACTTTTGGTCCTCATAAGTTTCCTGAACAGTGGGCTGAATGAATGAGGCGTGCCTTCAGAGAGCTCTATAATGAAGTATATGTGAGAATTATTGTTAATACAAATAAGTGCTACAGTTACACAAAATGGAATTCTGTTATACATAGAAGGTATTCGTGTTTAAAATAGCAGACTTTGGAAAGATAAGGATTAGAATAAGATATACCTGACAGAAGAAACAAGAGCAAAAATGGTGGAGGCAAAAGGGGGAGTGGGTGACAAGAATAAAACATTTAAAAATCATTTAGGGGCAATAGCAAAAAAAAAAAAACCATTCACTGAGCAGCATATCAAGTCCTTACGTTATACGCGTGCACATGCATACTTTATGTTTGAGACTATCATGCATGAGTACTGTATTTACATGATTTGTACCCTCAGCCGTCCCCTCAGCTCCTCCCTTTCAAATCCATGACCAACTCTTCATTATTATAGCATATAAATAGACTCAGTGTATATAAATGTATTTATGCAAAACCTACTGACAGGTACATATTTGTATTGTATATATACAACATATTTGTTGTGTATTCACATAAAAAATATTTGTTGCGTATATGCCTTTTTTATGCCTTTAGAGAAGATAGAGGGGTTTTGGTTGGTTGGTTGGTTGGTTGAGTTTGTTTTTGGTTTTTGGTTTGGGTTGGGTTGGGTTGGGTTGGGTTGGGTTGGGTTGGGTTGGGTTGGGTTGGGTTGGGTTGGGTTTTTCAAAACAGGGTTTCCCTATATAGATCTGACTGCCCTGGAACTTGCTCTGTTGGTCAGACTGGTCTCACGCCTGCCTCCCGAGTGCTGGGATTAAAAACGTGTGCCACCACTATCCAGCTTGCATATTTGTTTTTCAGTAGTACAGTGCATGGTGTGTTATAACAAAGAGCATGGATTCAAAGAGAAATGACTATAAAAATAGTCATTTGGGAAGATGTGGTATAAACTCACAGCAAGGATGAGAGGCTGTGGAAGTGGCAGAGCAGCAGTAAGAGCAGTAATAGAATTAGCATGGAACACTTACTAAATTAGGATACTAAGAAAGTGGATAGAAAAGTAATTTTGAAGTGTTCTTAAATAAACACATTCAATCTTGCTTAGGCTAATCTCTCAGAGTTTGGGTAAATGCCTGCAAATGAGGTACGCTACACTCATTAACAAATAATCTTCCAGAAAGAAAAGTATGCTCTTACATATGAAACCCCTATGAAGGAGAGATTTTAAATGTTAAAAATAATACTTTGAAACCATAACTAGCCTCCAGAGTGAGTTTCGTGCAAGTTGCACAGTAGATGGGAATGCAGTGGTATCTTTATTTTATCTATTTGATGTGTGCATACACACGTATCATGGTGTGAGTATGGAGGTCAAAGAACACCTTTTGGTAGCTGGTTTTCCCCTTCCACCATGTGCATTTGGGGGATCTAACTGGGTCATCAGGCTTGGCTGCAAGCCTCTTTACTCGCTGAGCCATCTTTCTGGGCCACAGTGATATTTCTGACAGCACCAGATGACTATCTCACCCAACATGATATTCTCCATCAGTCATGCTATGATAGCGAATGTGCACTGTTTCCACCTTAATAGACATCGAAAGTCTGTGTTTTGTGTGTATAATTTTAGAATAATTAAACAAAGGAAAGTGTGTTATGTAATACCCAGGTATAATAAGATATTAGTCGGGGCCCGAGAGCTGGCGCAGTGGGTAGGAGAGCAGACTGATCTGACAGAGAACTGGGCTGGGATCTCATCTCCCACACTGAAAGGCTTACAACTACCTGAAGCTGCAGCCCCAGAGGATCCAGCACCTTCTTCTGGGTCACATGGGCACCTGTGCTTACATGTGCATACACCACCCGCAGACATGCTCACAAAATCAAAAAGGAAAACCTCTTTAGAAAAAAAAAAAAAAAAGAACATAGTTGTTCTGGAGAGATAGCTCAGTGGTTAAGAGAACTGCCTGCTATTCCAAACAACCTGGGTTTGATTCCCAGCACCCATGTGGCAGCTTACTACTGTCTGTAACTCCAGTTCCAAGGGATCTGACACCCTCATACAAATACATATAAAATAAAACTAAATAAATTATTTTTTAAACAAGAACAGGCTAGTGGAAAAGAAACTTTTTTAAAGGCAATTGTGTGTGTTGTGTGTATGACTTTATTTGTGTGTCTCTGTGTATATCTTTGTATGTGTGTGTGTTGCCAGGGAAGTGGTAGGAATCCAATTCGGGTCCTCTGGAAGAGCAGCCACAGCCAATACTCTTAATCACCGAGCCATTTCTCCCAGACTCCTGTACTATAATGTTTTAATTTCATTGTGTACCACAAATTTGTTATATAAGAAAGCCTAAAAATATATTTCTTTTCCTTATAACTGGTAACACTTTGGAAACTAATGTTTTTTGATAAAAGTTTCATGTGTGTATACATGCATTGATTGTCTCTCAGATTCTTAGAATGCCAAAGTTATACACACACACACACACACACACACACACACACCATTAAGCTTCTAAACTGTGCATCTGAACTGAATAATGGAAAGACCATAACTTCCCTGCAGTATCCTAGACTGAGACATGAAAGACAGGAAATGTGCTGTTGAGAATATTCAGATCCACAGATTACTAAAAGGAAGAAGGACCTATTCAATTAACAGCAGAAAAAAACTCAAGTGTCTTCTACCTAGGCAGAGAACGCCTTCCTGAACCGCACGCAGAGCAGGGGTGGATAAACCCAGAACGCGTGTAGTATAGGCCCCTTTCATCTTTTACCTTCCCCAGATACACTATGGAATTCAATCACACTAGGTAAGAGCAGCACTTAAGAGATGAAGGCTGTGAAGAACAGCTTCCCAGGGAAGAAGACATCGAAGACTGCATTTCAGAAGAAAAACTTCAAGTATCTAACAAGCCAGATGGAAATCTGAATAAGCAGAGTTTGGGGAACTGAAGAATAGGTAAATGAATATATTTCCCCTAAATAAATTTGGAGCATATGGCCTGGCACTGGGTTTGGCACCTGGACAGAATACCTGAGATTTGGACTCTTTAAGCAAAGCAGAGAGAACATATGGTCAGTGGAGGCACAGGGAATATCTGGGTGAAAGGTTCTAAGATGAAACAGGAAAAAGCCAAGAAAAGGTGACTGAGTCACAGAAACACTGCAGGTACAGGAATGTCTAACGTCCTTAGAGACATCCTAAAAATAAAGGGAGATAGGAGCCAGCAGAACCCCTAAGAGTTTCCTCTCTGGAGTGACTGATAGCAACAGGCTCCAGCAACACCCAGTGTGCAGGCTGCTGGAGTGGGTGACGATGGACATGCAGTAATAGCAGACTTTAAGGTCAGCAATAAAACAGCAAGGCCTACGCGGCTGTGGTAGCAGGCAGCTGCGGTAGCAGGCCCCTGTAATCCTAGCTCTCCGGAGCTAAAAGCAGAAGATTGGGGCAAGTTGGAGCCCAGAGTGGTCTACACAGCAAGCTCCAGTCCAGGTAGGATGCATAGGGAAGCCTCTCCTAATAAGAAAACATCAAAACAAACAAACAAACAAACAAAACCGCAAACTGCTTAGAAGATAGGCAGTAAGCACCCATGCAATAATGCTGATTCTACTTCCTCTAAATTCCTACTTTGGGGCAAATGGCAATGTTATAACCATAACTATTTTACTCCATGTGTTATATGTTCTTTATTTGTTTTTTTCTTTCTTTTTTCCCCCCCAAGACAGGGTTTCTCTGTGTAGCCCTGGCTGTCCTGGAACTCACTCTGTAGACCAGGCTGGCCTCAAACTCAGAAATCTGCCTGCTTCTGCCTCCCAAGTGCTGGGTTTAAAGGCGTGAGCCATCACTGCCCGCCGTTATATGTTCTATGAATAGAAACTATTTGGCAATACAACTTCTAACAGGCAATATCTTCAACATGAGGGGGAAGCTGGTAAGATAGAGTATGTTTTTGTACTGCTTGCTTAGTTTTTTCCTATATAGGTATAAATTTCCAGGTTTCCATATTTAAAATAAATAACTTACTCCAAGTAAAGTATTTCTTGGCAAAAGAAAGAAAAAAAAACTACATTCTAAAAATCTCAAATTTTCTGGAGAGAGGAATAAAAGACCAATTACCACCTAGAAAGCTACTGGAGAAAGGAAGTAATTTGTAAAAATCCAAATAGCTCAATGAGGACAACAAGCCAAATGATGACAATTCTGGGAGAGGCGGGAGGCGATAATTGCTTTCAGAATTTGAGCTTGTTTCTTTGCATTTCAGCATGCAAGTGTTTAAAGTCACATCCACAGGGAAGAAAACTGACTGCTTTTAGGAGCAAGAAACTCACAAAAGAAGGCCACAAAGCCAAAGGTGACAAATTTAAAATGTGTAATCTCATTAGTAGCCAATAAAAGCGATATCCTGTTTCCTGCCAACAAAGATTGACAAGGGCTTGATGAGAGAAGGAGTAGGCGGTCTCATAGGTAACAGTTGGAAAACAAGATGGAAGAAAATATCAGAAAGGCTTAAAATAAATGTATCTTCTGTTTCAACAACACCATCTCTAATATTTACTTTTGAGAAATAATCAGAAGCTTTCAGTGATTAAATATTCAGTTTCAAACAGTATTGTCTATTGTGCGGACTAGTCTTGTGTCAACTTGATACTCCAACAAGTTATCTGGAAGGAGGGTCCCTCAATTGAGAAAATGCCCCCATAAGATCTGGCTGTGAGGCTTTTCTTAGTGATTGATGGGAGAGCCCAGTCTATCTCTGGGATGGCGTCCTGACATTCTATAAGAAAGCAGGCTGGGGCTGGAGAGATGGCTCAGTGGTTAAGAGCACCGACTGCTCTTCCAGGGGTCCTAAGTTCAAATCCCAGCAACCACATGGTGGCTCACAACCATCTGTAATGAGATCTGACTCCCTCTTCTGGAGTGTCTGAAGACAGCTACAGTGTACTTACATATAATAAATAAATCTTTAAAGAGAGAGAGAGAGAGAGAGAGAGAGAGAGAGAGAGAGAAAGAAAGAAAGAAAGAAAGAAAGAAAGAAAGAAAGCAGGCTGATGCACTGTGACCTGAGGCTATAGTGATGTTCGTGGTCCAAGCTGCCTCCGAGGGCCTGTCTGGATCTCTGGTGCTACTGCAGCTGGGGGCCGTGTTTCGTTGTCTGCGTTTCTAGAAAACATACAGAAACCCATGATCCATGCTTCCGCTGACTGTGAAGAACAAGGAAGCTACATTTGCAGAGATATTGATGATTACAGTCATATAGTTGAGAAAGTGGGATATGGAAGGCTTCTGTGACAACCCCTACACTCCACCTCAAGAAGTAACAACCTAAACAGGAGCCTCGAAGAGACCTTTTTAAAAGTGTGCTAAGGATGCTGAAGTTAGCGCTCCACACCTGATGCTTCTGACAGAGGTGTGGGAGGGGAAAGACTCAGTTCCATTTAAGAAGCAAGCCACTCACAGTTTGCCCATGCTCCAGTGAGTATATAGATAAGGCAAATTGGACTTGATATTTTTTATGTTTTTATTTTCATTTTAGTGGGGGAGGGGAGAAGAAAATGGAAGAACTGTGAAATAAATGTGATCAGGTGTGTTGGTACTCTGTTCAAGCTCCACCCCACAGCTACCTGGCAATAGCCAGGTATGCCCCGCCCCACATGCCTGCTCCACTATAAGAGGGGCTGCCTGCCCCCTCCTCTCTCTCTTTCCCCCGTTCCTTCCTCTCTCTTCTCATCCTCTCACCTCTCTGCAGGTGCATGATGTGAAATTCCCAGAAAATCAATAAAAATATTATGTTGAAAAATGAAAAAAGAAAGCAGACTGAGCAAGCCAAGGGAAGCAAGTTAGTAAGCAGCACCCCTCCATGGCCTCTGCACCAGCTCCTGCCTCCAGGTTCCTGACCTTTTTGAGTTCTGGTCCTGACTTCCTTCGATGATGGAAAGTAATCTGAAAGTGTAAGCCAAATAAACTCTTTCCTCCCCTACTTGCTTTTTGGTCATGGTGTTTTGTTATAGTAATAGAATCCTAAGATATCCATTAAAGCTAAAATATCCAAGCCCAGCAGTGGTGGCACCCACCTTTAATCCTGGCACTCAGGAGGCAGAGGTAAATATATCTCTGACTTCAGGGGCAGCCTGGTCTACAGAGTGAGTTCCTGTACAGTCAGAGCTACACAGAAAAACCCTGTCTTTAAAAAAAAAAAAAGAACCTAAAATATACAACAAAATTCATCACTGATGGTAGGATACTTCTACATACTATCTAAGTGTGCAAATCATGTAAAATGTGTATCTGAAAGAAATTCATAGTACTGCTAACCAAGCAGATTCTGAAATAATATATAATGGTTGAGCCCTAACATTTATAAATTATATAGTTACATATGTAACTATATCTTAATTGAAGGGTTTCTCTCCAAAGAATGGAAACTTAAAGTATAGATGTCATGAAGAGGGAGCTGAGCCAAGTATAGTGAGACCATCTGTCATCCCAGCATTCAAGAGCTTGAGGCAGGAGGATTGTGAGTTTAGAGATGGCCTGGCTTAGGAAGGGGTGGGTAAAGATCACAGTAATACCAAAGTAACACAGATGGGGGGGGTGTAACAACCTTACTTTTAAATAATTTTATAATCTGTAATGTTTATCTCATTGCCAGGAAGATAATAATCTCAACCATTAGCAATATCTCAGGATCTCAAAAACATGAATAGCCATTATTGATGGTTTTTTTTTTTTTTAGAACTTTCAAAATGCCAAAAATGTTTGCTGCCTGTAATAACTGTTGGCAGCCGGTAATAACTGTGTTTGCTGATTTGCGTCCTTATTACGCATAGAAGCATGGTGAGGCACAGGTTCCCAAACCCAGGGTGTCTGCTGTAGTTGAGGTTATCAGCAGGAAGAATAGGGATCAGCTCTCTGACTTAAATAGAGCATTCGCTGATTACGGGATGTTGTCAAGGCGATCATGGTGCTCCCTCCACAGCCGCCATGCCAGCATTTGGAGGCAAAGGTAGGATGGAACCATCGGGTGCAAATTTGAAGGGAGGAGGAAGGAAAGAAAGGAAGGAAGGGAAAGATGGAGGGAGGAAGTAAGGGAAGGAAGAATGAAAAATATTATTTGAACTGGCATAACAAAATACTGTAGACCAGATGAGTTAGGGGAAAAAAAACTCTCAAAGTTCCCATGGTTTAGTATCTAGTACAGGAAAATGACCCGGTTCATAGAGACTGTCTTATCACTATATCCTCACATGGTAGACAAGAAAGGGTCTGGGACCTCTTATAAGGATGACGATCTGGCTTATGATTCTACTTGGGAAGTAGCATCTCTAAACTCACAATCCTCCTGCCTCGACCTCTTGAATGCTGGGATGACAGATGCCACCACTACACTTGTCTCGGCTTCTGCTTCATGACACCTTCACATTGTTGATTATGTTTAAAGTTAGGAATTGAGGACGGGAGAAAGGACCAATTCATGAACATTCAGACTGTTGCAGAGATTAAGTTCTACACCTTGTCTTTTTTAAGGTATATTGAGTATACCTGAAAGGGCTGGTGCTAAAGAATTCAGCACCAACTCAAAGGACTGGAGTTAAATTAGAGGAATAAACTCTACAAAGCCACAGAGTTCATCTGATGAAAAAAGTTGAGTAATGTGACCAAGCATTCTGAATTTCCTAGGTCTGAGTGGTTTCCACATATTTGAGAAATACTTGCTAAAATATAGAAAGTGTCTTGGGAAGTGGTTAGTTACAGCTGGCATCACAGATACCAAGTGCCAAGAAGTGAACTAGGGGAAATACAGCGGCCTTTGACCACATCTACACCTGGAGCTCAAGTCGGCTGCAACAAGGCCACTGTTAGGAGAAAAAGAGGAATCGGGGAGGGACACAGAAGAGAAAGAAAAAGCCGAAACTACAGAGACAGACGTACAGAGGACACTGGTTGTATGTGAGTCAAAATTCCAGAACAAACATCTGCTTGAAATGTCCAAGTCCCTCCCTGCAAGGGAGAAAAGAGACTGGAATTGTGTGACCCTAACCAAATACTCTATAATAACACCATAATGATTGGCCACTGAGTGGTTATCTACTACTCTCCACTCTGTGATGGAAATACTCCACATAACAATTTCAGTCTTTCTGGCTCTGTCATCATTCTAAAGCATGCTCTGTTTCTTTTCTTTACCTAGAATTTTTTCGGTTGCTTGTAATATTTCTTGAGGAGAATAATTATACAAAGGCTCTGGTGTTTGCCAAGAGGAAACAGACTTTAATGGAAACCTTTTAAGTTGGATAGACCTTATTAAGGGCAGTGATGGACAGTGTGCTCTGGACAGCTAACTCTTCAGCCCTCACTCACATTTGTGTGGTTAAGTGATTTGTGTGCAGAGGATTTCAAGTCGGGGTTTCAATTATTTTTCTTCATTCTTTCTCATGCACACTGTTTTTGGACAAACATGTTAAGACCTTTTAATTTTGTCATTGTATATTTATGCTGATAACTAACCAAAGATACAGTTCTTCCTATTGAAAGAACAACAAACAAACAAAGACCCACTGAAACAAGAATTCTGGTTTTCCATTTGGTGATGTAGTGTCAGGCCATGGCCATAACACTGAACAGTCCCATAGTTCAGTTTCCTCCATTGTAAATAACCTCAATGTCTGCACTGAGTACCTCAAATGATGTATGTGTAAATGTTTTATAAATTATAAAATGGTAAATGAGAAATATAAGAAGTGATGCCTTATATTATTTAATATTAAAAATATAGACTGCCTCCTTTGATTTTTATCTAGAAAATAAATCTCTGAAGATCAGTCTAAATCTATAAAATTTAATAAATAGGTTCTTTTAATTTCACAGTTATTCTTAAATATTTATTTTACTTTTATTTGTGTGAATGTGTGAGTGAATGTGTGGTGTGTGTGTGTGTGTGTGTGTGTGTGTGTGTGTGTGTGTGTGCACATGAGTGCAAGTGCCCACAGAGACTAGAAGAAGGGGTCATCTCCTAAACTGGAGTTAGAGTGGTCATCAACCACCCACTTTGTCCTGGGAACCAAACACTAGTCCTCACAAGAACCACAAGCACTCTTTACCACAGAGCTGTTTCTCCAGCCCCTGTGATGGATTTTTTTTTTTTTTAGTAGCATTTATTGTTTTCTTGCAGTGACTATTTCCAGGACCCTTTTTCTCCAAAGTTTTCTGAATTACGTTTATGTTCCTTTGAATTATGTTACGTTCCGGAGGTGTGCTTCTGAGATTTGCTGTTTATTTTAAGCTATGATGTTGAAAATGAGAATCTGTACAGGGGACAACCAAAGAAAACCAGATAGAGAACAAGAGAGAGTCGTGCTACTTAAAACAATCGCTGTCCCCTGCTGGAAGCCAGAAGAGAATGTGTTGAAAGAGATTTACTAGATGAATACACCATATTTACTTTGTGAAATTATCAAGTGCCTGAGGCCTAGGAAAATACAGAAATACCCGACTTGAAGAGGCTCTCTTGTATTTTCCCCTCTGGCGCTATGGTGTCTGGGTAATATAACTCTGCGGAGCTGTGAGTTTATAGATTTAAACCTGTTGATGCAGGGCAGCCTTGTGCTGAATCGTGATACCAGACAAACAGGTACTTATTTTGGCAGCTCCATATTATGGGCTCCTGAGTAGAAAAAAATAAATCTCAAGCCTACTCTTTTACAGAAATTCTCTTTCTCAACTCTAGCTGTCTAAACCTAAATAGAATTTGCCTTTCTATTTTTTAAAACCTCTCTCAACAAATCAAAAGCTGAATTTACCCCCCAACCAGTCTTTGCCTTTTATCCATCAACACTTTGGTTGCAGGCAGATTACACAGCCGGCTGATTTGAGAGGGATGAAGCCTCTTCAGTCCCTCACACCTCTGCGCTATGTATTTATCACAGGAGCTTGGATTAGGGCAAGTGATCTGAGCAAGTGGTGGCGCCTGATTCTCTGGCTGACCTTGACACCCTCACAAATTCTTTTCCTAGAGGATGTAATCTAGCTAATAAATGCAGTAATATGTCTTCCATTACTGTGAAGAGACCAAGACAAGTCTTCCTTTCTTTTTTTTTTTTTTCCAGTTCACTTTACATCCCACTCACTGCCCCGCTCTTGGTCACCCCCTCCCACAATCCTTCCTCTCATACCTTCTCCCCTTCTCCTCTGAGAGCATTGAGGTCCCCCCATATATCCCTGACCCTGGCACATCGAGTCTCTGCAGGGCTAGGTATATCCTCTGCTAGACAAGGCAGCCCAGCTAGAAGATACTATCTCATGGATAGGCAACAGGTTTTGGGATGGTCCAGTTGTTCAGGACCCACATGAAAACCAAGCTGCACATCTCTTACATATGTGCAGAGAGGCCTATGCTCTTTGATTTATGGTTCAGTCTCTGAGAACCCCAAGGTTCCAGATTAGTTGACTTTGCTTGACTTCCTGTGGAGTTCCTACGCCCTTTGGGCCTGCAATCTTTCTCCACTATTCTTCCATAGGAGTTCTCAAGCTCCATCCACTGTTTGGCTGTGGACGTCAGCATCTACCGAAGTCAGCTGCTGGGTGAGCCTCTCAGAGGACAGCCATGCTAGACTCCTGTCTGCAAGCATAACAGAGCATCATTAATAGTATCAGGGATTAGTGCTTGCCCATGAGTTGGGTCTCAAGTTGAGTCAGTTCTTGATTGGCCATTCTCTCAGTCTCTGCTCCATCACCCATGCCTGCATTTGTTGTAGACAAGATAAATTTGGGGTTGAAGGTTTTGTGGGTGGGTTGTGTCCCTATAGCTCTATGAGGGTTCCTGCCTGGCTACAGGAGGTGGCCTCTTCAGGTTCCATATCCCCAATGCTCTGCATTACAGCTAAGGTCACCCCCATTGATTCTTGGGCACCTCCCTATCCCAGGTCTCTGTCACATGCTGGAGATGTCCCCCCATACCTCTTTACCCCCAAGCAACTCTTATAAAGGAAAGCATTTAATTGGGGCAGGCTTACAGTTTCAGAGGTTCAGTCCATTATCATCATGGTGGGAAACATGGCAGTGTACAGGCAGACATGATGCTGGAGGAGCTGAGAGTTCTACATCTTGACCCTAAGGCAACCAGGAGGAGACTGTCTTCCACAAGGCAGGAGGGTCTCGTCTACCCTGGATGGAGCTTAAGCATAGCCCACCCCCACCATGACTCACTTCCTCCAGTAAGGCTGCACATATTCCAACAAGGCCATACCTCCTAATAGTGTCACTTCCCATGGGCCAAACATATTCAAACCACCACATATAGTTATCACGGACTACTGTGCAATATAGTAAATAAGAACTATGTGATCCATCTTGCCCCAAAATAGTTTTTGCCTCAGTCTGTCTGAGCTGCTATGATCGTATAGTTTCTTACTGAAGGCTCAAAGTACAAATCAAGGAGCTGGCAGGCTCGTTGTGCACTGAGGACCCAGTCTCTGCTTGCAAAGTGGGCAGCTTGGCTACCTCTTGAATGAATGCTGACGCTTCTAAAGGAGAACATGTCTTCACCTAGTGAAAGGTTGGAGGGGTCAAAGGAACACCTCCTTCTACCAAACCCTTTTGCAAGAACACCCAATCCCTCCTAAGAGAGAAATGTCCTTCTGACATCACCGTATGAAAGCAGGCAGCCCCTCCCGGTGCCACGTGGACGTCTGCTGAATTTGGGAGGGGGTGCATTTAAACTGTAGCATAATTTATGTGCTCCCTTCTTTGTCTTTTCTTTCTTTTTTTATCCTTCCCCTTTTTTATCAATAGTGATTGCCTGCTAAACTTTGTTAATTTATTGTTTTTGTTTGTTGAGACAAAGGCTTTCCATGTAGTCCAGGATGACCAGGAACTTGCTGTGTGGACAAAACCAACCTTGAACTTTTGTTGCTCCTCCTGCTTCTGCCTCCCAGGCACAGGGATCACAGGTGTGCACCAACCACCATGCCCAATTAGTATAATTTGCTTTTTGATACGGGGTTGGAGAAGAGCTTAGATTTTTTTTTGACACCAAAAGGAACAGATCTCCCCAATAAGGTGAAAGACTCCTTCCACTCAATATTATTTATATATTAACTAGGACTATAAGAGCTTCACTTGGTGCTCTTTGAGAGCTACACACAGAATCCCAGACATCAGTATAAGAAAAAGTAATGAGGATGGAATGAAGGCTCAGGGTTGCTGCTCCTCATGACCTAAGTCCGATCTCTAGCACCCAAGTCAGAGGCTCACAAGCACCTATAGCCCTAGCTCCAAGGGGTCCTACTTCTGGCATCGTTCACACCCACACAGACACATGAGTAACAGTGAAAATCTTAGAAACCAAAAAAAAATTATATTATAAAAGTATAAATATGTACATGAAATAACCCCTGATCTCAGGAATCTGGTGACATGAAACACTTCACAACTTCTGACATCTGGTTTTGTTTGTTTTGTATTTTGGTTTTAGGTTTGTTTGGGTTTTTTGTTTCATTTGGTTTAGTTTTTGGTTTTTCAAGACAGGGTTTCTCTGTAGTAGTCCCGGCTGTTCTAGAACTCATGCTCTAGACTAGGCTGGCCTCGAACTCTGAGATCTGCCTTCCTTTGCCTCCTAAGTGGTTGGATTAAAGTATGCCACATATTTTAAAAGATTCAATCCACAGAGCCATCAAGTTCTTGCAATATACAAAATGTGGTACAAGGACAAAAAAGGGCACAACTACCATCTAATTGCAAGATCTTACACAGTGCCTCTGAATTAGTGTGATTATAAATTAACTTCTCCAAGTTCTGGGTCAGCAATGTTTATGGGTGTCAGCAACTTTTAAGGAACATGTTAAAATGAAAAGTAATGCTCTGCCATTTAACCCATCGTTTCCCTGGCTCCAAGGTTCACTATTTTCAGCTCTACATGACTCTCTTCATCCACCATCACATATTCTAAGTAGCAAGCTTGCATTGCTATTTCATATGCCTTTGCTGGAGGCATTTTGTATATGTTTTCAGGAAAAGACAATGTCAACTGTGGTCATTTTCATTTCCTGCAAAATGATTTGCTTTTTCCTAGAATTGATCATCTCTAATAACTATGCATTTAATTCTATCATTCCTAACTCATTCGAACTCTGTACCAGATACATTAAGCCTTCTATGAATTTCGTCTATAAATATTTCTGCCCTAGCACCCCAGTTTTGATTTGCTGCACAGCTGCTTTCTTAGATCCTCCCAGACAAAGGCCTAGAGAATTCTTTTACTTCTGCCCAGCTTGGCTCTCCTGTTTGGATGGTCTGTTTGCCCTTCCATCACTTCCTCAGGAAGGATTCATAAGACATTTTTTCTAAGACCCTGCTTTGTCTGAAATCACATCCTGCCTGCTTTGTGGAACTGCGGGCTTTCGAAAAATGCTTCAACACCTTTGTCTCACATGTACTTCACGATGAAAGTTAGATATAATGTTTCTTCAGAAGTTTTAGGCCATTTCTCTGTTACTTTCTGCATTCTGCTATTGCTATTGTAAAGACCAAAGCCATTCTGATCCTTACTTCTTTGTAAGAGATTTTTTTTTTTTTAATTTCTGGAAATTTGTGGGATTTTGGTTACTGCTCTGAAGAAAAGTACAGACCGAACATCAGCCAAAGGTTGCACATGGGGAACCCCAGAGCTGAAGAGATGAAAGTCGACTGATAGAATCACAAGAAAACTCAGAGAAACATTTCTAGCTGGAAACGGCATTTGACGAACACCTCTGACTCAGCCTGTCTCAAACGCTGCCTGAAACACATAAAAAGATCGGGGGGGGAAAAAAAGAGAGAAAATTTGTGCCAATACAGAGCACAAAGTTGACAAGCTTCTCATTGTTCATCGCTGAGAATTACCCTAAATTTTCAGGCTAATGAAGTTGGATTTCGAGAACCAAACTGGTGGCCTAGCCATACCCTGCTTTGTGGTAAACATCGGACCGAGTGCCAAGGCCAAGGCCAAGCACCCTCCCCCCATGCTCTGCCCGCTGAACAAAGACAGGGCCCTTCGAGAGCTACCAACCACACTCTTGGACCTCTTTTGACTCCATATCCTGAAATTCCGCTTTGAGACATGGGGACAGTATAGTACAGACAGCGGCAGCTGTCATCTTTCTGTATACCTGGAGACTGGACCTTCCAAACCTCAGTGGAGATGGATGGGCTAGCCGGAAAGATCGCATTTTCCGGTTGGAAAATTGGCCCAGTGACTATCAATGGACAGAATGCTGAACACGGTGCCTTGTAGGTGACAATAGTTCGTGGACTCTGTTGGTATTAATGCCAGTCTTAGTTCTTGCTCAGACTGCTACTTTACAATGGTAGTGTCCTGTAACAGTATATCAGAGTTAGGAAGGAAATAGAAGACACTGAGAGTATTCTGACTTGGGCATATTAATTTGTCCAGTCATCACAGATCTAAAAATGGAGGCAAAGGAAACCTACATTTCCTATTTGGATATGTGATGGCTCATTTACATTTCCTATAGTGGATAAAGAGTTTAAAAAAAAAAAAAAGAATGAAAAGGGAGGAGGTTTAGGATGGCCCAAACTACCTTAGGTCTTAATAATCCTCCTGCACATATAACACTACAAATGATCACACATGCTCACGGTTTATCTCTCCAAGTTAACATTCCTGATGCTGTCTCCAACTCCAGCTACCTAAGGCCAGTCATGCCTCGCGACCTTTGCCAAAGATCCATTTCTTAAACTGATCGCTCCACGCAGAGTTCTTGCTTTTGATTATTGTTTGCATCTCTCTGTCAAGGCTTCTTTATCAAGGTGCTTGGATTTGAATTCTCTTTGTGTAGCTACAGGTCAGCCCTCTTAGTTGCATATAACCCGCCACAATTCCTTAGAACCATAATATATACCAAGCCCTCTTTTTTATCCCAAGGAAGATCAAAAAATTTTAAAAGAAAGAGAAATATAATCCAGACCATTAAGACTTACTTCTTAGAAAACTAACATTCTCAGTAGGAACACATGAAATTACGTCAGATGCAAAATGAGGCCAAAAAAAAGACGATATAAAACCCAGGCTGACAGTCATGTGTGCATCTGAACAATCCAGAAGAAACTGGACAGGAGTACTAGTAAATCAGAGACAAAGTAAGTAAAAACTCCTTACTAACTAACCAAGAAAATAAAAGTGCTCAGGGGAGGTTTCCTTGAGTCACATCTATTCTTCCCATATGTGTGCCCAACGCTATCTTTCCTTATATTTATAAAAATCAGCTGTTTCCCTAAAAGCCAGATGCTCTCCCACTAGCTAACACCTCCTCCAACTTCTGCTCTGGTTCTCTTCTCTTTTTTGATAGAATTGTTCATAAATTTTGTTTATATTCTCCCTATATATATAATCCCTACCCATGCTTTCTCTTAAATATGCTCCAGGCATGGTTTCACCCCATCAGTCGACTTGAACTACCTGTTAAGGTCACCAATAACCTCTCTGTGGCTACAGCCAATGGCTGATTCTCAGTCCACTTATCCCCCCTTTTCTCCTTTTGCAGCTAGTAATCGTGTTACTCCTGACCTCCGCGGCTGCTTGTCCTTCCTAGGTCACCTTGCTCAACCTGATCTCAAAATGTTGGGTCTGCCGCCTACACCCTTCTTATCTTACTCTCTCTGTGGTTACAGCTTAACCTTCCAGTTCAAATATAATCTCTATGCTAAAAATATCTATCTCTTCAAGACCCACCTTATGAATCCTGCTAATGAGCAGATCTCTGTGAAGTCAAGGTCAGCCCAGTCTACAAATCAAGCTCCTGACCAGCCAAGGCTACATATTAAGACACTGTCTCAAAACAACAATCACAACCAAACAACAGTAGAAGGAGAGAACTGACTTTTACAAGGTATCCTTGGGCATAAACACACACACACACACACACACACACACACACACAAATACGTTTTAAAAGAATTTAATTAAAAAAAAAATTTAAGCCGGGCGTGGTGGCGCACGCCTGTAATCCCAGCACTTGGGAGGCAGAGGCAGGTGAATTTCTGAGTTCGAGGCCAGCCTGGTCTACAGAGTGAGTTCCAGGACAGCCAGGACTACACAGAGAAACCTTGTCTCGAAAAACCAAAAAAAAAAAAAAAAAAAAAAAAAATTTAACCTTGCAGCAATAGGTAATGTTACAGTAGGTAGAATGTTCCCCCAGACTCAGGTATTTGAACTTTTGGTCCCCATTGGCGGTGCTGTTTGAGGAGGTGGTAAATGCATGTCCCTAGGGTGGTATGGATGTCTGGATTGAGTCTATAACATCAACTCACATTCAGTTTGCTGTCTCTGTTTTATGTTTGTGGCTGAAGATGTGATCTCATATTCCTGCCTCTGTCATGCCTTCCCACCATGACAGACAGACTCTTGTACCTCTGGAATAGCAAATCAATAAACTCTTTCTTCTGTAAGTTAGTTTTGATTATGGTATTTTATCACAGCAACAGACCAGAAGCTCAGAGAGAAAACTGCAGGATCTACTGCAGGGAGAAAACACTATATACACAGAGAATGTGGGTGCAGAAAGCATGTAGATATTGTGTTCTAAAGCTTTCAATCCAGGGAGAAAAGGCATGTGAGTTTGAATATGACAAAATTCACCAATACAAATATAGAGATTTAATGGGGTTTTTTTTTTTTTTTTGCCTGACTTTTAACAAATTTCTTAGAATTTTGGCCTGGATACAATCTTGACCTATAGTTAATGAAACTGAAATGCCAACATTTCTTTGGTATAGGAATGAAATATACAGGAGAAAATGGCCATGCTAGAGCAGATACGTTCATCTATATAAAGAACTCTTCCTAGAGCCTGGGAGGCTCCCTTCAGCAAGACACTACTAAATTAAAAAATAAGAAAAAATGCTAATAGTATGCCTTGTGTATTGGGGAATGATCTTGAAAAACCTCTATGGTAGCTTTCCTTTGTAGTCAGTAATTATGGTGGGAAAGTTTGCCATGAGGTTGGACATCCTTGATTTCAGAATAATAGGCTCCAGGAGAAGGAAGCCAAATGGCAGCATTTTAATCATTAGAGACAAGAGAGGCAATTACCACATTAAACCTCACCGAGCAAAGTTAATCAAGTGTCTCAACTCAAGAGACTTCCGGTAGTAATTAACAGTTACAAGATCTCTGGCAAAGAGCTAGATTAGTGGGCAGCTTATCAAAATTTTGCTTTAGAAAAATGTCTATGTCTGGAGAGAATACAATTTACGTAACAATTTTAAAAAAATACACATCTGTAACCATTTTTCCAAACTTGTATTGATTGGGTGTAGGATTGTGAATTTTAAATATTTTTAGTATTTTTAGTTTAAAACTGTACTGTAAAGATGTTTTTGGATATTTAAAGATGGGAGCTGGGGAGATATTTCCGTAGGTAAAGTAGGGCCTTTATATTGTAATTAATCTTCATTATCAGCTTACAGGGATTTAGAATCCCCACGAAAGTAAATCTCTGGGCGTATCTGTGAGGGATTATCCAGACTGGGATAACGAAAGGGGAAGATTCACGGTACAGGTGGACAGTTCCATTCCCTGGGACAGCATCCAGGACTGAAGGAAAACAACCGTGAGCCGAGAACAAGCCTGTATCCATCACCCTCTGCTTCCTGACTGTGGAGACACGTGACCAGCACCCCAAACTCCTGTTGCTAGGATCTCCCTGCCCTGGACTCAGCATTACACCCTCAGACTGTGGGCCAAAGTAAACCCTTCCTTCATTTTTTTGTATATTGATTTTATTGGGCACTTTTAAACAAACACCAATAAATTAATACATTGCACAAGTGTGAGGATCTGAATTTGATTCCGAGAACCCACATAAAAACCCAGGCATGGTTGTATCCTTTGTAATCTCAGTGCAGAGAAGGGAAATATAGGTGGATCCATGGAGCCGGCTCACGAGCTAGACTAGCCTATTGGGTGAGCTCTAGACCAATGAACCAAAAGAAAAACAAAAGAAGCCGGGCGTGGTGGCGCACGCCTGTAATTCCAGCACTTGGGAGGCAGAGGCAGGCGATTTCTGAGCTCGAGGCCAACCTGGTCTACAGAGTGAGTTCTAGGATAGCCAGGACTACATAGAAAAACCCTGTCTCGGAAAAAAAGAAAGAAAGAAAGAAAGAAAGAAAGAAAGAAAGAAAGAAAGAAAGAAAGAAAGAAGGAAGGAAGGAAGGAAGGAAGGAAGGAAGGAAGGAGAGAGAGAGAGAGAGAGAGAGAGAAAGAAAGAAAGAAAGAAAGAAAGAAAGAAAGACAAAAGAACAAAAACAGGAAATAAAGCTACACATACAACTTGAATATAATCAGTATAAAAGATTGTTGAAGAAATCATGACATATAATGGCACTGTAATATGATTCGTATCCTGCTAAATATGCATTTGAAAGAAAATAATATATTATCATGTTATATATAGAGTACAATATGTAGACAAGAAATAATTTTGGTTTTAACCAACATTGAACAATAAACTTGATTTGCCATAATAAGACAACTTAAAAACTAACTAAGCAAAACAATTTAAAAAAAAATGATCAAAGTTCACTGATAGAGACATAAGCTAAGGGCTCACAAAAAAAGAAGGAAAAAAGAAAAAAGAAAAAGAAAGAATTAGACATTCATGAACACTACTTCTATTAAAGAATTTTCACTTGCAGTTAAAAGTTTTTCCATTTAAATAAAACTACTCTAGAATCTACATAAATTCTTTGGGAAAGTATACCATTTATAAAGGAAATAATATTAGCACTATGCAAATTTTTCCAAAACTTAAAAGAATGAATTACTCATCAACTTATACTGAGGCTAACGGTACTCACATACCACATCCTGAAAACTGATACAACACACTAACAAAAACAAAAGCCAAGAAGAACACCTCAAATGTAAACATTCCAAACAAAACTATACCAGAAACATATGAGAAGGATAATGTTATATAATAATTATGCCCAAGTGAATTTTCTCCCAGAAATACAAGACTTGGTTCAACATCTGAAAATCAAAGGTAATGTGCTATAGTAATAGAATAAATAAATACTTTATAAATTTATATTCCTCCTCCATATTTGTTTTATTGTGTTTGTGGGAGGAGTGTGTTTATGTGGCTACATGTGTGTACTGTATGTGCACTTCAATAGGTAAAGAAGGAATCTAATATCCATTCATTGTTTTAAAATACCTTAGCTCACTAGCAGTAGAAATAAAACCTTTTGCTGGGCATGGTGCTGCATGCCTTTGATCCCAGCACCCAGGAAGCAAAAGCAGGCAAATCTCTGAAGTTTGAGGCCAGCCAGTGACTTCTACCATAGCCCAGGTTATAGAGAGAAACCTTGTCTCAAACAAACAAACAAACCTACCTCACCACATCAACTTCATAACTTGGTAAGTTTAGCTCACATCCAGGAAGCAGAATGTGGACATGATGTGAAGCTGGATTATACGGCCTCAAGCCCTTCCAAGGAGACCCACGTCCTCCAGCGAGGCTCTACCTCCAAAGGTCCCACAGTCTTCCCAAACATTTTACACGCAAACCACAGCACCACAAATGTCCGGCCTGCGTAGTTCAGCTTTGGGTTGGGTTTTGTTGTTTTTGGTTTGGTTTGGTTTGGTTTGGTTTGGTTTGGTTTCCATAGCAAGACTTTCTAAATAAAGGAAGCAAGTACCGACCCAATGATACATTGGTTTACATTTGAATGTGAACATCTCATTTCAGTGTGGACAGTCTTGGGGTAAGACTGTATTGGAAGACGAATCACTGAGGAAATTAACTAGTCACCTGATATCCTTTCCAGGAAGCATCCTGGTTTGACTTGCTCCAAACAGGGCAAGATCTGGTGAACAACTCTATTTCTAAAACTTAAATATAAAGGAAAGGTCAAAAACTGTAAGGCCTTTAAGGAATTCTCTTAATGATGAGGGCCAAAAGAAACAGTCAAAATGGACTTGAGGAATCTGGGCAACTTGGTAGTGTGTGTGTGTGTGTGTGTGTGTGTGTGTGTGTGAAGGATTTATTTTTTAAAGTAACAACAACAACAAAAAAAAAAAAACCACACATCATCCAAGAGATAAAAGAATAGCAAATAGCATCTGTCAGGTAAAATAACAAATCTGGTTTGGTGGTTTATTTGTGGTTGAGGGGAAGCGAGGCAAGGTCTCACTACATAGAACAGGCTCTTGAATTTTTGACTTGTCTGCCTCGGCCTCTTGAGTGCAGTAACTCCAGGCCTTCACAGTCGCACACAGCTTGACAGCGCTAGTTTTTAAAGGGATAGCACAGTGTACTGTGCTAGAGATTTGCCTGGGATGTGTGAAGAACTGAGTCCCCTTGGCCCTGATTTTGAGGCCCTGGGTTAGGTTCTATGCCAGCTCTGAGTAAATAATGTTTAAAAGTAAAAAGACAAAGGCTGGAGAGATGGCTCAGCCTTTAAGAGCACTAGCTGTATGGCCGGGCATGGTGGCACACGCCTGCAATCTCAGCACTCTGGGAGGCAGAGGCAGGCGGATTTCTGAGTTCGAGGCCAGCCTGGTCTACAGAGTAAGTTCCAGGACAGCCCGGACTACACAGAGAAACCCTGTCTTGAAAAACCAGGGGGGGGGGAGAGCACTAGCTGATCTTGTGCTCTCAGAGGGTCTGGATTTGATTCCTACCCACATGATGGCTTACAATCCTGTGTAACTCCAGTTCCATAGGACCTGACACTCTCTTCAGACCTCCACTAGCACCAGGCATAAACACAGTATACGTATACATGTAGGCAAAACACTTCTGATACACATAAAATAAATAAAGAAATCTTGAGGCTAGAGAAATGACTCAAAGATGAAGAGCACCAGCTGGTCTTCCAGAGTCAATTTCCAGTATCCCTGTTGTAGCTCACAATCAACTCTTAACTCTAGTTCCAGGAGAAACGATGCCCTCTTCAGGCCTCTTTGAGTACAAGGCACAAATGTAGTACACAGGCATTCGAAACACTTGTACACATAAAGTAAATAATTTTAATAAATAAATCTTTAAAATTACATAAAAATCATTACATCTAGAGAATAAGAAAGTTATTTTGAAAATGGAAAAAGCAGAAGAATTTTTTAATCAAGTCGAAGAGTTGGAAGATAGGTTTGAGAAAACCTCCCCGAAAGTAACACACACATAAATACACACATGTAAACACACACGTAAATACACATAAGAACACACAAATAAACACACATATATAAATGCACACATATATAAACACACGCATAAATACGCACATACATATATAAGCACACACATATAAAATCACACACACTCATACACACACCACAAAAAATATGAGAGATTAAAATTAAGAAAAAGGGCCAAGGGGTGGTGGCAGTGCCACCCAGCACTTGGGAGGCAGAGGCAGGCAGATCTCTATGAGTTGTAGGCCACATAGACTACATAGAGAGTTCCAGGACAGCAACCTTATCGAAAGGAAGGAAGGAAGGAAGGAAGGAAGGAAGGAAGGAAGGAAAAAGAAAGAAAGAAAGAAAGAAAGAAAGAAAGAAAGAAAGAAAGAAAGAGAAAGGAAGGAAGGAAAGAAGGAAGGAAGGAAGGAAGAAAGAAAGAAAGAAAGAAAGAAAGAAAGAAAGAAAGAAAGAAAGAAAGAAAACAAGAAAACAAGAAAACAAGAAAACAAGAAAGAAATGAAGGAAGGTAAAAATCAAGGATACATTGAATTCGAATGCCAACTCCTCCTAAACCCCACACCCCACTTCTGCTTCCCAACTTGATGTTCTCTTTTTAAACCCAGAGTCCATTCAGTGCTTCTGTATGTGCATGGACATAGGGCCATCTACTGGTACACGGGCAGTTTATCAGGGGCCACAGCTAAAGAAAATTGCTTATCCCTCCTGCAACAGCTGTCAGCTGCCAAGAGTCCCTCAGCTGGAGCAGGGAGTCAGGAGCCCCTTTCCTACCCGTGTGGACGTTTCGCTGGTGCCATCTTGTGCATGCAGTCAAAGCTGTGGACAACGGCCCTGCTGTGTCCCTCCACAGCAACCCTCCCCCACTTCTAGCACTTACAGTCTTCCCACCTCCTTTTGTAATGATCCCTGAGCCTTGGAAGGAGGGGTATGATAAAGACATCCCATCTGTGGCTGGGCACTCCTGTCTCTTAGTCCGTGTACTTTTCGCAGTTGTAAGACTGTGACTTAATCACCATCTGCAAGAAGCTTCTTTGATCAGAGGTAAGAGCCGCCCAAATCTATGGTTATAGAAACAAGCTGTGAGGTTACCCAGTCTAGTCAGCAGGACAACAGCAGCGTATTCTCTCCTAAGGCCTGAGACCTGCCCAGTCACAGATTCTCAGCCCCGTGAAAAGCACTATGTCTGAGGTCTGTCTTATGTCCAGGACCTTACTCCAACTGAAAGACTTGATTCCTCTCAAAAGACTCCTGTCACTGATGCACCAACGGGCGTGTCTCCCGGGCTTGCTGTTATTGTAGCTCATAGCTAGGTAAGTCTTTTGTTTACTTTCCTCCCTCTGTAGCATGCACAGCATTACAGAAGTTAGCCAGGAGGAATAAAGCTCCCAAGTCAATACCAACTTAATTTCCCCATGTCCTATGATTCAAAAATATGATGTCTTCAGCAATGGAGTCTTACCATCAAGTTCTGGAGGATAATGAAGAGGATGACAATGACCTGTATGGGAATCTATGGGACCCCACTGGCCACCAATTTAAAGGGCGGTGACGTGTTCTTGTTGCTGGGATTTTGGGTCAATCGCCTGTAGCATCAGGAAGAGGCGCTACCTTCTATGGAGAGTTCTTCGATTTTTAATATATTCTTCTATAACCGTGGCTTTTTCAAAAGGTTTTAGTGTTATTTATCCATCCTCATACCCCCCCTTGCCACCCTGTCTTCCCACCTCACGCCCCACTTAACCCTTTCTGTCCCATTATTCCCCATTCCACCTGTGTGTGTTCTATGGCCACAGCTCCCTTAGACAAGCAGCACCTGTCGTGTTTGTCTATGTTTGTTGGGAGCTTTAGCGACATGGTCAGATGGTTAAAGCCTTACCTGTGTGGTGACCTGTAATTCCAGCATGTAGGACGCTGAGAGGGCTGCCATGAGTTTGAATCTCCGTGGACTACACAGTGAATTCCAGGCCAACCTAGCCCCAGTATTACACTTGGCCTCAGAAAAACCAAACAGAAAAACAATTGCTTCCTATGTATTTTTAAAATATTTTTAAATTTACTTTATTTTGTGTGAATAAGTGTTTTGTCCACATGCCTGTTTTCCACATGAGTGCTTGGTGCCCACAGAGGTCAGAAGAGGGTGCTGGATCCTCCGGAATTGATGCTGTGGATGGCTCTAAGCCGCCATGTGGATACTGGGAAGTGAACCCGGGTCCTCTGCAAGGGCAAGGGCTCTTACACAGCGAGCCATCTTTCCAGCCCTCGCTATGTATTCTTCAGAAAGCAGTGGAGGATGGGCGTCACTGTAAGGAAAAAATTAGAAGATGATAGCACAATCAAACCATGTAATTGAAAAGAATTTGAGAATGAGAATTTTGCGGAGATTTATACTGCCTGTACGGGTTTGGAAAAGCAGCCAAGGGTAGGGAGCTTTCTGGGCATATTAACAAACAAGGCCTGAAGGGGAAAGGGGGAAGAATGTGTTACTGAAAGCCAGAGCCAGCAGTACATGAGGAGAACAAGCTGATGGGAACTGTGACTTCACCAGCTGAGACAGTCGCGGGCATGGTGGCACACATCTCTAACCCCAGAATCTAGGTAAGAGAGCTGTGTGTTCAATGACAGCCTGGGGTTCAGAGTGAAACTTTGTCTCAAAAAGCCAAACAAGGGAAGCTTAGAGCCACAAGCCTTAAATCCCAGCACACAGAGGGCAGAAAGAGACTGATTTCTATGCGTTTGAGGTCAGCCTGGGTCACATGGTGAGACTCCATCTCAAAAAGAAAACACAGCGGGGGGTGGGGGGTGGGGTGGGGGGGTGGCGCACGCCTATAATCCCAGCACTCTGGGAGGCAGAGGCAGGTGGATTTCTGAGTTGGAGGCCAGACTAGTCTACAGAGTGAGTTCCAGGACAGCCAGGGCTACACAGAGAAACCCTGTCTCGAAAAAAACCAAATCAACCCCCCCCAAAAAGAAAACACACAACATATATACAACACACACACACATACACTCATATACCACACAGACACACACACACCCCACACATACACACCCATACCACAAACACACACATTCACTTCACACACATACAACACACACACCATATATATACACACACAAACATACACCCCACAGAGACATATATATATACACCACACATATACACACCGACATACATATATACCACACACACATGCACATCACATATACATACACACCACATACATGCACACCATATATACACACAGAAGCACATACACCATACACACACACTCACACACACTCCACATATACACATATAGACACACACACACAGGCACACCCCCTTCCAATTTTTCATCTTTTATCTTCTTTCCCCAAATCTGCTGCTGCTCTTTCCACTGACCTATCTTGTCAAAGACCGAAGGAGTCCTTCAGATGAGGCTGTCGGGAGACTCACATGTCAGAATGGAGAACAACCCGGAGAGGCTGTGGAGTGAGCGGAGTCTAGTGCAGAGGCGTGTAAATCTGCCAACGCGAAGCCATTTCTCCACCTGAAGCTGAAACTCGGATGACTGTTGTGTACTAGAATCCAAATTAAACAGGACATTGCAGAATTACATGATGAGTATCTCAAATTTTGAAAAAGTGAAAAGGGAGCCAATTGATTCATGATAAAGTTAACGCTCTGAAAGAATACGTACAGTTCTTTCTCACCGTTCGAAGAATAATTAGCTATTTTGTGGTAACACCGACTAAGCTGAGGCAGTAGGAAATTATTAACTGAAACAAAACTAACAACAGACAGAAAAAAATTAAGTACAAACAGACAGAAAGAAATTAAGTACAAATTTCATTCAATTAGTAATGTGGAAATAAAAATGATGACAAGGGTCTGGAGAAGTATCTTAGTCGTTAAGACCACTGTTTGCAGCCAGGTAGTGGTGGCACATGCCTTTAATCCCAGCACTTGAGAGACAGGGGCAGGCAGATTTCTGAGTTCAAGGCCAACCTGGTCTACAGAGTGACTTCCAGGACAGCTAGGGCTACACAGAGAAACCCTGTCTCAAAAAAAACAAAACAAAAAACAAAACAAAAGTACTGGTTGCTCTTCCAGAGGATTTGGGTTCAATTTACAGCACCCACAGGGTGGCTCACAAACTCTGTATCTCTAGCTCCAGGAGATCCAATACCTGCTTTTGGCCTTCCTGGATGTCAGACATGCATATGGTGCACAGACACATAAACAATACACATAAAATAATAATAAATCTTTTGTTTTTTTTTAAAAACATAATGTCCAATAACATGATTAGATGATGAGATGTCCAGAATGGACGTATAATGACAGATGTGGGGTTCCTAAATGACAGCAAACGGGTAGTATTTAAAACAAAAATGACAAGAAACAGCAGTGTGAGTGTGTTACCTGCTAATACAGTGCAAAAGCTGCAGTGGCCAATTTTTCATCAACTTGACTGGGTCTCAGTGTGCCCAGCTGTTTGCTAAGCCCATCTTCTGGGTGTGCTTTTGATGGTGTCTCTGTAAGAGATGGTAAGTTTTTGTATTGGTAGACTCGATAAAACTCCATGAGAGCTCCATTAGGTGCTCATGGAGGAGCACCTAATCTGATGAGGGCCTGAGAAGCTGAATTAACACTGATTGGCTGCTGAACTCGTAGATGTAGATCATCTGTCCTTAGCGTTCCTGGGCTTTCAGACCCTGCTCTACTCTGAAAGATGCTCAGGGCACATCACCAGCAATCCTGGGACTCCATCGCGCTCGGCTAGCTGTGGGACTTTGTTCTCATGGTGCCACGAGTTAGTTCTTTACAGCAAATCTCTGTACATAGGCATATAAGTGTGTCTGCAGACATACATCATGGGGATATATAGGCATCTTGCCTAAGTATAAGACATGAAATGCCCACCCTGGATAGAAGAAGCAAACTGACGGGGAGAAGTATGGATGGGATTAAAGATCACAGCTTTCATAAACAATTTTATAATACTATTTTAAACTATATCTTAGCATCAATGTAACATTTTGAAAGTAAGGTGTTTTAAGAGACGGTTTCATATAGTCCAGGTTGGCTAGCCCAAGACTCCTAGAACTCCTGATTTTCCTCCATCTGTCTCCCAAGTGTTGGGATTTCAGGCATGTACCACTAAAGCCTGATAACATTGTAAAATTAAATAAATACCTCTACAAACCGAATCTTTTTATTTTGTTAAAGTAATGTTAAAATGTGGGAAAGCCCTTCACACCAGTACAGGGAAATGAACAATAAAGTTTGTTCCTGTCTTGTTCCAGTTCCACAATTTGCAGGGTTTTTTCCTCTCTCTGTTTTGGGTCCCTCATACTTAATTAAATGAACATTATTTTACGGTCTTCACAACGAAGGAGAAAAAAAAACTAATGAAAAATGATTGATAAGGATAAAGAGTCCCGGCATGAAGAGTGATCTAGGGCACATCTTTTAGCTGAAAATTATTAGACCATGAGCATTAAAAATGAATTATAGAATGTAGGGATTTAATTCAAAAATTTCCTCCTTGAAGATAGATTTTTTTTTTATCCATAAATCTTTTCACAAATAACTTTCGGACAAATATATATATTTGTCCGAATATATATATATATTCCATTCTGGTTTATTGTAACCACACACACACACACACACACACACACACACACACACACTGATCTCCCTCCCACCGCACTTAAGACTACCCTCTCTGGGGCTGGAGAGATGGCTCAGTGGTTAAGAGCACTGACTGCTCTTCCAGAGGTCTGAGTTCAATTCCCAGTAACCACATGGTGGCTCACAACCATCTGTAATGGGGATCTAATGTCTTCTTCTGGTGTGTCTGAAGACAGCAAGAATGTACTCACATACATTAAATAAATAAATAAATAAATAAATAAATAAATAAATAAATAAATAATGCTGCCCTCCCTAGAAGGCCCTTTATTGCATTCACATCTCATTGGTTTGTTTTTAGATCGACGGAGTTTAACCAGGATACTCTGTGTAAGCATAGTTTAATAATCTATTGGAGCCTGGTGGGTTTCTTATCGGGTACAAAACTGTAGACAATGACTCCCCTTCCCCCAGAGCTCCTCGGTAGCCAGTATGTTATCAAAGAGAGGTATAGCCCTGTGGAACCCTACCTGATGGATGCTTGACTACTGACAGACCCATTGTGTGTATGTGTGTGTGTGTGTGTGTGTGTGTGTAGACTCACAGCAGGCAGTCACAGCAACTAGAAAATCATGATTCCACTGGCTGTGTCATACCCACAACACAGCATTTCACAGCCCTTTGGAGACAGGTTTTCTATTTTAAAAATACAATTTGCAAAGTCTATCAAGTACAGCAACAATCAAATTGGTTTTCCAAAGTGCTCACTCAGTCGACAAATGCAATACTCAAGACAGAGCCTACCTAAGTCAATATACACTAAAAACAATAAAGCTAATAATAACAGAGCAATTGGTCAGTACTGTGGTGTAACCTGTGTGTTACGCCATTTAAACCCCCACAATGATTCTATACGTTAGGCTACATTCTTTTCCTCGTTCTATAGATAAGTAACCTTGTCCTGGCTAGTTTTATGGCAACTTAATACAGGCTGGAATCAACAGAGAGGAGGGAGCCTCAGTTGAGAAAATGCCTCCATAAATCCTGGTGGTAGGCAAGCCTGTAGGCATTTTCCTGGTTAGCAGTGATGTGGGAGGGCCCAGCCCACTGTGGGTGGTGCCACCTCCGGTCTGGTGGTCTTGGGTTCTACAAGAAAGCAGACTGGGCAAGCCGCGAGGAACAAGCCAGTAAGTAGCACCCCTCCACAGCCTCTACATCAGCTCCTGCGTCCAGGTTCCCACCCTGTTTCAATTCCTGTCCTGGTTTCCTTTGACGATGGACTGTAATGTAGAAGCCTAAGCTGAGTTAACCCTTTCCTTCCCAAATTGCTTTGGTCATGGTATTCATTGGAGCAATAGAAACCCTAAGACAAAACCTTTTAAAGAACGAGTAACTTACCCAGTATTGGGAGATAGAGGCCATTGGGTCTCATTGAGTTCCAGGACAGCCAGGCTACATAGAAAGGTCCTGTGTCCAAAAATAAATAAATAAATAAATAAATAATTAAAAAAAAATAAAAATTAAGTAATTTGAAGTGCAGAGCCTGGATTTGAACTCGTAACTTACTGAAACATCTAAGCTCTTATAAACTTTCTAGTGTAGTTTGGGTAAAATAACAATCTGGAGTGAGCAGATAGATTATGGTACTGCTGAATACTGAGGAAAGGAGCTATAGCAGGGGTTCTAAACCTGTGGGTCACGAACTATCCAGGGGTCAAATGACCTTTTTACCAACCAGGGTGATCTAAAATCATCAGAAACATATTTATTTATTTTATGATTCATAACTATAGCAACATTACAGTTATGAATTGGCAATGAAAATAATTTTATGTTTGAGGGTCACCACAACATCAGGAACTATATTGAAGGGTCACAGCATTAGGATGGTTAAGAACCACTGCTTTAGAGAAAAGACTATTACGGTGAGCCAATAAAAAGTGTCATAGTGGGGCTGGAGAGAGGGCTCAGCAGTTAAGAGCACTAAATGCTTTTCCAGAGGTCCTGAGTTCAATCCAGCAACCACATGGTGGCTCACAGCCATCTGTAATGGGATCCAATGCCCTCTTCTGGTGTGTGTGAAGAGTGCAACAGTGTACTCATAAGTGAAATAGATATTTTTTTAAAAAGATGTCATAGCATGCCACAATAGATTTTATATGAGTACTACTAGAATAAACCAAAGCACAAATAAGTTAAATGTTTTAATGTCCTCTCAGTTGGCCACTGATTTATTAGTAATAAAAATTTTACTTGTAATATCAATGAGGAATTCCTATAACTTTGAGATCGATCCCTTTGCTATCCCAATACATAATGCCAGTAAAACCTGTTTCTTAGTAGAAATGAGATCCTGGAGTGGCTAGTCATTTGCTTTTCTGCATTTGCTACAGCAGAGGGCACCAGGTGATCTAGATCGTTTCTAACTCCAGGTGGCAACAGAGTTAAGAGAATCATCTTCCTAAACTGCATAGCCAAGAGTTTCAAAAACATTAAATGTTCCAAAACTAGGATGACCCATGAACAAAAGAGGATATTTGAAATATGAACATTAGACCATTCATGTTAATGTTCTAGATGTCTCATAATTGAGGGTGTTTAAAGCTACTCCACTTAGGAAATGCCTTGTTATTCTCGTGCAGGCCTCTACTCGGACCAACAGAAAATATCAAGACAGCAGCTAGGGCTTAAAAGAGTGATGGCTTTAACTGCTGGAATAAACCCTGGACTACAGGTCCAAAATAGGCAGGAGAGAACTTTCCCTTTCCTCCTTACTTTTGCCATTTATTAATGATAAAAGCTTTGGAAAATTAATCTCCTTTTCTTTTTTTAAAGATTTATTTATTTATTTTATGCATATGAGTACACCACCATTGCTCTCTTCAGACACACCAGAAGAGGGCACCAAACCCCATTACAGATGGTTGTGAGCCACCATGTGGTTGCTAGGAATTGAACTCAGGACCTCTGGAAGAGTAGTCAGTGCTCTTAACCACTGAGCCATCTCTCCAGCCCCATGTAATCTCCTTTTCTATATCTAAAACGTAATGCCAAGAGGGGCATGGTGCACTTTAACCCAGCACTCTGGAGGCAGAGGCAGGCATATCTCTTTGCATTTGAGGCCAGCCTCTGCTGCATAGTGAGTATGTAGCTCAGGACAACCAGACCTTATCTCAAAAGGCCAAAAGTAAAAAGGGATGCCAATTTCTCTCTTGCTTATTAGTGTAAAAATGTGTTGCAAAATGTGGTAAGTGTATGCAATACGGGGTTTGGAGATGGTGGTGGTTTTGGTGTGTGTGTGTGTTTCCTTTGATACAAGCTCTCATGTCGCCCATATTGGCCTTGAACACAGTATCTAGTTAAGGTTTAGTTAAGGCTGGCATTGAATTCATAATCCTCCTGCCTCTATCTCCCAAGATCTTGGATTACAGATATAGTCTACCATACCTGTTCCCATGAGATATTATTAAAACCATGAAACTTCACACTTTTAGAAAAAGAAATCTCAGGGTTGATGAAGATGCTTGACACTTACCCAACAGCCTGGGTTTGATCCCCACAACCCCCATGGTTGAAAGAGAACGAACTCTTCTCTTCTCATAGGACAAGGCAAGTTGTCCTATGACCTATGACATGAGTGTGTGCACACGTATGCACACACATGCTAGCTAAGTAAATGTAAAAGAACAAAATGAGAATCCCAGAAACAAAAGGCAGTCTTTCATATAATCTTTTGATTCCAGGCTGGGAGATTGGCTTTGGAATAATCTAATCTTCTAATCTTCTAATCTTCTGGTGATGTGGGGGGGAGGAATTAAATGCTGTTACATTCTGTCAAAGCACTTTTAATGCTAGTGATAAAGTTTTTATTGTAAACAGCCCTCTTAATATTTATTTTAGATAAGCTACGATGTTGGCAGCTGAGTGATCTGGCTTTCTAAATGATAGCTGTTAGAACCATCTCCGAACCCCTTGTTCCCCGGCTGCATTGAACAAAGCACTGTTATCCAGCAGCCAGCTGGACAGCAGATCATGCCAACGGCAGCTGTTTTGAACACTGCACAGACGACTTCAGGACAGACGCCTTCATTACAGTCAGAGCTGCTTCCTCTTGAAGGCCAGCTCTAACCTCAGAAGGCACCAAGGCTGTGCAGGCAACAACTGTGTCAAACTGCTTAGACCAGACTGCCAGGTCATGCCACCATGAGTTCTAGATGACCCACTCACCATAGAGACATTTTCATCCAGACTATATCTGGAGGACCTCACTTGGTAGCCCAGCAAAAGGCCTGTAATTGGTATCAGGGAGGGACTGTTGTGATTGGTCAGTGTCAGGGACTGTGCTATGGCTGAAGCTCACACCGTCTTCCTTTGTTGTGATTGGGGCAGATATCCTTGCCACACACACCTCTGGCTCTCTAAGCAGGCTGGCTGGATGCTTTGTGAGCAAACCAGAGGATACTCTCCTATACTTGCCCCCAGTACAGCAACATCAGACCCAAGGAAAAGCTTAGCGTGCATCTGGAGAGCTGTCTGAGCAGCTGAGAGCACTTTCTGCACCTTCAGAGTATTAGAGTTGGGTTCCTAACACCTACATTAGACAATTCACATTGATCCGAAACTCCAGCTCTAGGGGATCTGCTGCTTCTGGCTTCCTTGGGCATCTGAACTCAGTGAACACACCCACATGCAGACACATATAGCAACACATAGTTAATAAATCTCTAAATTAAGCCGGGCGTTGGTGGCGCACGCCTGTAATCCCAGCACTTGGGAGGCAGAGGCAGGTGGATTTCTGAGTTCGAGGCCAGCCTGGTCTACAGAGTGAGTTCCAGGACAGCCAGGGCTACACAGAGAAACCCTGTCTCGAAAAACCAAAAAAAAAAAAAAAAAAAAAAAACCAAAACAAATAAATCTCTAAATTATAAATAAAATAAGTAAAAAAGCATAGCTTGAGAGGTCACTGAATGAAAAAAAAATGCTTCTAGATAAGGTTTATTGGAGCTATAAGGGAGAGCATAGCCACAGGTTTGGACAGAGACAGAGGTAGCTATCTGGAAGAGTCCCCAGTTAACATGGCCAGACTGAGCAGGGCCAAGTGAAGAGAGACAGGGAGGGAGAACAAGAGATGATCCCCTGACCAAGAGGAGATGCCTGGGCCAAAAGCCTGGCTAAAATAGCAAAGGGAGCAGGTAACCAAAATGGCTCAGTTACACAGTGAACAGAGAAGAGAGGGCTCAGCCCAGTCCCTGGGCTGGAGAAGTTTAGGGGGAAGAGTGGGATGCCAACCAGAAGAACCTTGTACCTAGTAGGGACTGAGGGATGCTGGGAGAACCTGGGTACAGTATCATCTTTGATCTGTTAATAAGCAACTCAGTCTGCTGGAGTAGAGGTGTTAATACTGGTTGTGAGATCTAAAGATGAAGAACTATGGCCTCTGGTCACTGGAAGGGCAGAGGCTTGGGGATTGTGATATCCTGGGCACAAGAGTTGTAACACTTGCGACTCTGGTGCTGCGGGCTCCAGCAGCCAAGGCCCATAGGAGGGCTGTAGTATTAGAAGTCACAACCACCTGCCACCAAGGCTGGCACCCTGCTTTTGCGACTAGTGCATTGTTCTTGGAAATTGAGGATTCTGAACGTTAACAAGTTCTAGGCCTATTTGTTATTAAAAGTCAGTGTAAGAAGCTTCCAAACTAAGCATCCAGGGCTGTAAGTCTCTAGCTTAAGGCTAGAACAACAGACCACTGGTTCTCGGAACTTGATACTATAAATCTCTGGTCCTGCCGGGCACACGCCTTTAATCCCAGCAGTTGGGAGGCAGAGGCAGGCGGATTTCTGAGTTCGAGGCCAGCCTGGTCTACAGAGTGAGTTCCAGGACAGCCAGGACTACACAGAGAAACCCTGTCTTGAAAAACCAAAAAAAAAAAAAAAACTCTGGTCCTTTCAGCCTGACACTTAGACTTTGAACACTCAAGGGCCTAAGTAGAACTTTCTCTCCCATCCGCAGCCTTGACCTAGAGAGAGCAAAAGAATCCCCGGTCAGCTGATTGCTTACACTGCAGTCATGTGTGTGTATCACACTGGCTGAGGCGCAGACCCATAAAAATCCAGGGTACCAATTCCAGGGCCCTTTCCAGTTCCTTCTTAATTTGTTGTCATTTGGCATCCCAGCTGCTGTTTATGTTGTTTGGGGACATTGGTGTCCCTCCCAGGCTAGCCTGAAATTCATGGGAATTCTTAGCTCAGCTTCCTGAGTGCTGCAATGATAGGCATGAGCCACCACGCCCAGGTCCTTGGTAATGTTTTGTTATGTCCTTTTTCCACTTTGAAAAAGAAATATAAATGAGTTTGATGAATATGTTCTGAAGATCCCTTATATCACGTGATCATCTGCTGTTCCCGTCTGTTTGCACAAAGAGATTTTGCAGTTTGCAGGAAGTGCATCTAGTTGGTATAGTTTCACTTCCTTAAACAACACCCGTTATCATTTGCAAGCCTGATTATTCATATGAACACTCTGCAGCAGCACATCCACATTGCCTTCCTGAGTAACGTTTCCAGAAACAAAGGGGTATGATTGTTTCATTTATATGTCCCAAAATAAAGAACAAGACCGAATGATTATCTTAAAATGAAATAGCCATCACTCAAGGAAGTTTGCATTTTAATAATTGTAGAACTGCTGGGAGACTAGCTTTCTGTGTATTCTACTACTCTTTGGTTAATGAGATCAAGTTTATTCTGAATAGATACTATAGGACCCCTGGGAGGTATATTGTGCATGGGGAAGGGGTGAGAGAAAACAAGCTGTCACTAGCCACTCACAGAGTTTATAGTGGGAAGAAGGGTGTGATGCAGACAGATTATGTATGTTTGGAAAAAGAATTGTGAATAGTGAGTTTATAAAGGAAACTAGCATGTAACTAAAATAATAAGGAACAGAAAAATATCTTCTTAGGGTGCTTAGGAAGTCAAGTGTAAAAAAGACGCTGTCATTTCCTCCGCCCTGAGAAGTACAGTGTTTTAGGGCCACTGAAAGAAAACTAGAGCGTGCATAGCCCACAGAAGAAGAATGACTTGAAACGAGGTTGAGTTGTACAATTGAGATCACATCCCAGTGAAGTTTTATTGTTGTTTGATGTGTTTGTTATTAGTACTATCATATCCCTATTTACCCAAAGCTGTTCTCGAACTTGCGTTCCTCTTGCCTTAGCCTCCCAAGTGCTGAGATTACAGGACTGTGCTGCCACACCTGACTTCAAAGTAAGTGCTTAGAATCTATTCTGAGTAAAAAAAAAACAGGAAGCAATGGATCAATGGGAAAGGGCTTACTGAGTAAGCATAAGGACCACATTTGAATCATGTAAAAGCCAGGCACAGGGGCTGAGTGCGGCAGAAACAGGAGGATCTGCTCATCTCAAAGATGGAAGGAGAAAGACCACCAACCCAAATCATCATGGCCGAGTTAATTAAAGCAAGCATTTGGTTAAAGCAAGTTTTTTAAATTCGTGTGCATGGCCTGCCTCCCCCGTGGTCAGCATTGGATGTAAGGAAGACAAAGCTGTTATAGCTCATAGGTAGGAAGTTTCCAAATGGGGAATTTGGCAGGCAATATAGGCAAGGGTTACAGGAGCAGTAAATAAGCAAAGCAAATTAGTCTCTCCTGAAACAGAGACGGTTTCAAGGTGGGCATAACAAGGTAGTTATAACAAGGGATTCACAGCAGCCCTCTGGAAACTAAGGTAAGGTTGCAAAATGGTCATAACTCTGAAACAAAGACATGACTGCTATTCGTGGAAGAGGTAGCACAGAACATTTGTAGTTGAGGTTACAGGTATGGCATAGCCCAATCCTTGAGAAGCAAAGGTGTAATCATAAACAGGGATGAACTGAGTTCATCCTTACTGTAAGATGGCTTTTAAAACCAAGAGGAAGGCAAGTTGGTTCTTCAGATCCCTGAAGCTCTCAGGTCACCCAGTCTAGACAATCGATGTTCGGGTTCAATGAGAGATCCGTTTTCAAAAAGATAAAGTGCAGGGACTAGCCATATGGCTCAGCAGGTAAGGCTGAGGAAGTTCAATTCCCGGAACCACGTGGTGAAAAGAGAGAATCAACGCCTGAAAGTCGTCCCCTGGCCTCCGTTAGCCAGCACCCTTGCCTGTGAAAGGAATACATTCTGTGTTTGAGAGTGTTTTGACCTTTGGTACACCAGGGACAGAAGGAAATAGTATGTGTCATGGCTTTCCAGCTCACGAAGCTGGAATGTGCTAGTCTCTTAAGACGTAAAGGCTTCTTACGTCCCTGTGTATTTCTTGTCCATACTTTCTTGTCTCGGTTCTTCTTGGTAATCTATTAAGCAAAATCTTCATTCCTTGTAAACATGGATTAATGGCGGTATAGTATCTTTGTGTGTACTTCATCCTAATCAAAGCTCAGCTGAATCCTTAGAGCATCTTCCATGCTCTATGGATACCCACCCTCCTCTGCTGAAAATGCATATTACAGACTTATGACTTGTCTCATGAACTGAGTTTCATTGTCTGTACCTGCACACATACACAGTTACCCATACCTGCCAACACATGCACACAAATAGATACATGATTATTTTTAATCAGTTTATTATAGACTAATTGAATGACACTCTAAGTCTATAGAAATGAAACTTGAGGGTAGGAAAGATGTCTCAGTGATTAAGAGCACTCACGGCTCTTCCAGAAGACCTGGGTTCTATTCTCGGCATCCATATCATCAGCTTACAATCAGTTTACAATTCCTGCTCCAGGGGATCGCCACAGATATATACATATACATAACTAAAAAAATAATAAAAATAAAATCATATTTTATTGAAACTTGAAAAGTACCTCTCTTCTTTAAAATGCACACCCCGAGATCAGTAAGTGTGCACCAGGGAGGATTTCATCAATCTCACTGAGCGGTTTCAGACTGACCACCTGGCAATAACGATGCATTTACTCTGCACTGATTTTGGTGTGAACCTGGCGGCTCTTCACCCGCAGCTTGTTGACCTGGGACTCCGCGATGCCCGCCCGCTCCTCCGCCTCCTCCAGCTCGTGCTGCAGCTTGCGGAACTTGGCCAGGTTAACATTGGATTGTTCTTCCTGAGGACAGACAAGAGTTGTGGCAGTTAGATGCCGCAGGCCTCGCTCTGTTTGTTACCAGGAGACCCAGGAGACCAGCTTTGAAGAAAACCTGAAGGAACAGAGAATCACAAGTCATCCAGACACTTGGACCCTTGATCCATTGGTCAGGTGTACTGGAGTCAAAGCCATACTTTGGTGTGTCCAAATTTATACTGAGTGTGATCAATATCAATAGAGCCCAGAAGCTTCTCAGAAGGCTTCTTGCTGTCGATGAACTGTCCCTCTGGAATGGCACTAGCATTTAAAACCTTGTATCTATACAGTTAAACACACAAGCAATGGTCAGAAAGGCATAATCACTTACCTGACTGCCACCAATTAGAAGTAGCTGTTTAACTCCCAGAACAAAAATTAGAGATCTAATAATCTAAAATAAATAAATAAATAAATAAATAAATGCACACCCCATTAAGAAAAAAAAATATTCTTCCTGAATAAAACAATTTGAAAATAACCCTTGTGAATGTAATAAAAACTGTATAAGGCATAAAATAATTTTTACTAAGTGCAGAGGGAGGGGTTGGCATTGAACTCAGTATACAGTGAGGATGACACTGATTGTGATCTGCCTCTGTCTACCTCCTCAAAAGCTCAAGAAAGCTGTCTAATTCTGGGACCACAAAGATCCTTAAAATTCCAGCACAGTGGCACATGCCTGGAATCCCAGCACCTAGAGATGTGTTATATAGAAACAAAACAGGAGGAATATCAACTTACTGTACATCAGTTGCCCCCCACTACTCCAACCCTCCCCTTTAGTCTTGCTGGTCCCCTCCCTTTACACTCTGAGTTCTTTCCACTTCCATGCCATACGTGTTTGTGTACAGTTAAACCAGCTCTCTTAGTTAGGGTTTTACTGCTATGAACAGACACCATGACCAATGCAAGTTTTATAAAAGACAACATTTAATTGGGACTGGCTTACAGACTTAGAGGTTCAGTCGATTGTCATCAAGGCAGAAACATGGCAGCATCCAGGCAGATATGGTACAGGAGGAGCTGAGAGTTCTACATCTTCATCTGAAGGCTGCTAGTGGAAGACTGACTTCCAGGCAACTAGGGTGAGGGTCTTAAGGCCACCCCACAGTGACACACCTACTCCAACAAGGCCACGCCTCCTAATAGGGTCACTTCCTGGGCCAATCATATACAAACCATCACACCAGCATTCCACGCATGAAAGAAAACCCGAAATATTTTTATGACGGTTTCCTTGAGTAGGTAGATGGATTCCGAGGGTGTATCTATCTACAGCCATTTCTAAACTACCAACTCTACAAACCCATGAGCGCGGGAGGTCTTTCCATCATCTGGTGTCTTGTCTAATCTCTCTTTTGGAGGTTTTTTAAAGTCTTAATTTGTAAAGCTCTTTCATCTCTTTGGTTTATTTCTGAGTATTTTATTTTGAAGTTGTTGAAAAAGCATTTTTTTTTCTTATATCTATCTTTTAGAGTTGTTGGTGAGCAGTCTGGTATTATTTTAATATTTCTGCCTTGAAAGTGAGTTGGCATGCATTCATTCTGAGATCAGGCCAGCTGGCCTTGAACTCACTGTGTAACCAAGGCCTGCCTTGCACATGCAATCCTCTTACCTCAGCTTCCTGCAGTTTGGGGTTATAGGTATACACCACCACACCTCTCTCTTATGTACTGTTTCTTTGTTTTCTATTTTCAACATCTAGACTAAGTCGGGAAGAGCTTCTTCTCTGATCATGTCTAAGGTTCTAAATACCTCTTGTGTTAGCATATCTATTTTTATTTTTATTTTTAAAGTCATTTATTTTTTTATTTATGTGCATGAGTGTTCTTGCCCTTATTATATATGCCTGATATCCACAGAAGCCAGAAAAGGACATCAGATCCCCTGGGACTGAAGTTACACAGGTGATTGTGAGCCACCATGTGGACACAGGGAACTGAACCCAGCCTCTGCTCTTTTAAAGAAAGATTTCTCAGGCCAATGAAATGATTCAGCAGGAAGGACACTTGCCACCAAGCCTGAAGGCCTGGGATCTCTCCCTGGGACCCCAACATGTTATAAGTAAGAAATTATCCTTCCAGCTCCATGTGTAGATGAGGTAGAATGAAAATGGCCCTCCTATACTCATATATTTGAGTGCTTAGTCTCTAGTTGGAAAATGTTTGCAATACAAAAGATTAGGAGGTATGGGCTTATTAGAGGAGGTGTGAGCTTATGAGAAGAGATGTGTATGCCTGCCATCTATCTGTCTATCTGCCTGCTGCCTTTGGGTCAAGATGTAAAGCTCTCAGCTACTTTTCTAGCATCATGCCTGCCACTTTCCCACCATGATGATGATGGACCAACCCGCCAAAATTGTAACCAAGTCCCAATTAAATGCTTTGTTCTCTAAGGTAGATCTTGATTATAGTGTCTCTTCACAGCACTAGAGCAGTAACTAAGACAGTGGGCCGCTACACACATAAAGCTGTATAGCAATCCAGGAAAGACCCTCAACCTCAGTGGCCTCTACCTGCATGCATACATGTCCACATGCATAAGAAGAAAGAAAGAAAACTCGATAATGAAAATTTTCAGAGGGCTGGTGAGATGGCTCAGCGGTTAAGAACACTGACTGCTCTTCCAAAGGTCCTGAGTTCAAGTCCCAGCAACCACATGGTGGCTCACAACCATCTGTAATGAGATCTGACGCCCTCTTCTGGTGTGTCTGAAGACAGCTACAGTGTACTTACATATAATAATAATAAATAAATTAAAAAAAAAAAAGAAAAATTTCAGAAAGGAAATTAGATAAATGTAAGAGAACACAAAGTAACAACTATTGTTTAAAAAAAAAAGGCCAATAAATTCAAGTCAAACTTCTACTAAATATAGAGAAAATGGAATAAGGATAAAATGTAGGAGATCAAAAAGAAAGAAAATGTTTTTTAATTACTCAGTAATGAAAGAAATAAACAAAATACAAACAAACAAAATGAAACAAGTAATAGTAAATAAACAAAATTACATGAATGAAGGAGAATAACAAGAAAATTAAAATAAAACACAAAAACTCCCATAAGAATGTTAAATTTTCAGTAAAGTAAAAAATGCTCTTAAATGTGTAGCAAAAAGAAAAATAATTACCAAGACCAGTTTGGTCTACAGAGTGAGTTTCAGGACAGCCAGAGGGGCTACACAGAGTCCCTGTCTTCAAAAACCAAAAGGAAAGAAAAAGTAAAGAGAAATGGAATTACAATACAAGGGGAAAGGCACACTGTGTAAACAGCGTTAGAACGGGTTTTTCTCTGGATCCTGTAAAATCAGAGTGGTCCAGATGTGTGGGGTGGGTCAGGGGCCATATTGCACTTTTCTGAAATGGGTTCTTCCTGAAAAAATATTGTCAGGCTGGAGAGAGGGCTCAGTGGTTAAGAGCACTGACTGCTCTTCTAGAGGTCCTGAGTTCAAATCCCAGCAGCCACATGGTGGCTCACAACCATCTGTAATGGAATCTGATGCCCTCTTCTGGTGTGTCTGAAGACAGCTACAGTGTACTTTTTTTTTTTTTTCAGTTTTTTCAAGACAGGGTTTCTCTGTGTAACCCTGGCTGTCCTGGAACTCACTCTGTAGACCTCGAACTCAGGCCTGCCTCCTAAGTGCTGGGATTAAAGGCGTGCGCCACCACTGCCCGGCTTACAGTGTACTCATATATAATAAATAAATAAATCTTTAAAAAAATATTGTCAGTATTTCTCTAGAAAGTACTATAGGAATCCAGAGAAATACGTCTTAGGGAATATTAACATAATGTTTGTAATCACTATCTTCTCTGACATTCCTATCACAGGTATTTCCTAAAGCCTAAGTACATACACAACATTGGGAAAGCCCATCATATACAAACAGTTGAAGCTCTCAGAGTCTGTCCTAGTAAAAAGATAAATCTACATCATTCAAGGCAGGTTATGATTACAGTGCTATGAATCATATCCCAAGCAATTGCAAAGATGCAAAGAATTAGTTCTATGCAGATCCAAATTCAGTAGGCTGGTGGTGGTGGTACATACCTATGATGCCAGTGCTTGGGAGTCTGGGTTAGAAGATTCTAAGTGTGAGGCCAATCTCGACTGCATAACAAGGCCCTGCCCTCTCCCTCCCCATGGTAATAATGAAAAAAATCAGTAGACAAAGAGAAGCCAAGAATGCATTCCAAGTTTTTTACCATGTGTAGAAATAGAAAATTGGAGCTGAGGAGTTAACTACTGGAGATAGCCCGACAGTTAAGTCCACTGGCTGCTCTTTCAGAGACTCGGGCCCCAGTCCCAGCACCCACAGAGGCTCACAACCATCTGAAACTTCAGTCCCAGGGGTTTATGTACCCCTCTTCCTCGGGCACCAGGTACACACAGATATATGTGCAGACAAACTATTCACACATACAAGAAATTTTACAATGTATTTATCCTGTGTGTATATGTTTTTATTTATGTGTATGTATGTATGTATATGTATGTATGTGTGTCTGTGTGAATGTATGTCATGTGTATGTGGGTAGAAGACTGACTGCATCCTATCCCATGGAGCTGGAGTTCAGGCAGTTGTGAGTGACCCAAAGTGGGTGCCAGAAAGTGAACTCAGATCCTCTGGAAGAGCAGGAACCCATCTTAACCACTGAGGCATCTCCTCGCCCCCCCCTCCATAAAATAATTTTTAAACAAAAAAGTAGAAAACAAACTGGAACGTAGTGGTGCACATCTTTAATCCCAGCACTAGGGAGGCAAAGGTAAGTGGTTTGCTGTGAGTTCAAGGCCAGCCTGGTCTACAGAGAAAATTCCAGGACAGCCAGGGCTAAACACACACACACACACACACACACACACACACACACACACACACCTATCCTGAAATACAAAAAGAGAAAGGGAAAAGAGAGAGGGAGAGAAAGGGAGAAAGAAAAAGAGAGAGAGAGAGAGAGAGAGAGAGAGAGAGAGAGAGAGGGAGAGGGAGAGAGGGAGGGAGGGAGGGAGGGAGGGAGGGAGGGAGGAAGGAAGGAAGGAAGGAAGGAAGGAAGGAAGGAAGGAAGGAAAAGAAAAACAAGCCGGGCGGTGGTGGTACACACCTTTAACTCAGCACTTGGGAGGCAGAGGCAGGCAGATTTCTGAGTTTGAGGCCAACCTGGTCTATAGAGTGAGTTCCAGGACAGCCAGGGCTACACAGAGAAACCCTGTCTCGAGAAAAAAAAAAAAAAAGAAAGAAAGAAAGAAAGAAAAGAAAAGAAAAGAAAAGCCACAACATATATCAATGTTGATGATGAACCAGAGCTTTTGAATTTCAGACTTTTCTCAGGAATAATTTATATATATAAAATATTAGATATGTGTAAGATATTATATATATATATATATATATATAATATGTATAGTAATCTTTTAAATTGATGATGCCTGACATTATGAAAGACTGGTGATCTATCAATAGTTCATAAAAGGAAGTGGAAAAATATATATTATCTGCATGTTTGAAATCTTTACTATTATTGGGGACAGTTTCTCTCCAGCCCTGGTTTTCTATTTCTACACCTGATAAAGAACTTGGAACGCACTCTTGGCTTCTCTTTGTCTATTTTTCTTTTCATTATTATTATTATTGTGAAAGGTTGAGGCAGGGTCTTGCTATGCAGTCCAGATTGGGCTCACACTTAGAATCTTCCTACCTCAGTCTCCCAAGTGCTGGCATTGTAGGCATGCGCCACCACGGCCAGAACAGTCCCCTGAATTTTGTCCTGCTTAGAACTAATCCTTTCCCTCTTCAAAATTGCTTGAAATATGGTTCATAGCACCATAATATATTATCCATATATTATCCTCTACTCAACACAAAGCTTAATCTGCCCAAGGCTGTGGCTCTAATCCCCAGCACTAGACACACACACACACACACACACACACACACACACACACACACACCAGTGCAGTGGCTCCTGTCTGTCCTTCCAGAAATTAAGAGCCTGAGGCGGAAGCATCTCAACATGTTAGATGCCAATCAAACTACACAATGTCTTCCAGACAGCACTGGTGCAGAATGAGATCCTGTATCAAAAACAAAACCGAGAGGAAGCGGAGCACATGGGAGGAAGAACAAACGAACAAAGTCCTTGTTAACGCCCTCTGAGAAACATGAGGAAACATTCTTGCTGCAGGATATTTGATCTCACTGTGAACCCAGAGAATGTGTTATTTGCTGAAAATACCTGTTTCTAGTTGTGGGGCTCAGCCCTTAGCACACACCCCTAATCCCTCTGTCTAGAATACAGACACGCCCTTAAAACACACCTTTAAGCCCAGACAACAAAAGTAAAGTCTGAAGAAGGAAGCACTCAGGTTTGAAAGTGATGTCTGATTGAGTAGCAGACAAAGTGATGAATTAGAGAAAGATTTCACAGATTAGGACCTGCCCAAGAGAGGAAAGGGAAGCTACTTAAGAGAGAGCAGTGCAGAGGGGCAGAGTGTAGTTTTTGTCAGGACAGCTGTACAGAGACAGGTTGAAGAGAGAACAAGCTAGACACAAGTGAAGACAGAATGAGACAGAAAATTAGGAGACAGAAGATTAGAACATATGGCCAAAGTTATTATGAAGTCAAGCAGGACAATTCAGGAGAGCAGGAAAGACAGACAGATGATAGATAGATAGATAGATAGATAGATAGATAGATAGATAGATAGGCAGATAGGCAGACAGAGACAGAGTGTGTGTGTGTGTGTGTGTGTGTGTGTGTGTGTGTGTGAGAGAGAGAGAGAGAGAGAGAGAGAGAGGAAGTTTGATCCAGAACAGCTGGGTTGAACTGGCTAGCCGGAGCTCAGAACTAGAAAGGGTAAGCTTAAGTCTCAGAAGCTGAAAAACGTTATAGGCCTAGATTAGATTACATGGAGGCTAGAAACTTCCAGGACTAGGCCTAGGTTAGCAGATGGAGGCAGTATGTCTCTGAGACAATTACGTAAGTTGAATAAAAGATTCTTTAATACGTTCCATCCATTAAAAATGATCTTATGGGCTGGAGAGGTGACTCAGCAGTTAAGAGCACTGATGCTCTTCCAGAGTTCCAGAGTTCAATTCCCAGCAACCACATGGTGGCTCACAACCATCTGTAATGGGATCCAATGCCCTCTTCTGGTGTGTCTGAAGACAGGTACAGTGTACTCATATAAATAAAATAATAAATCTTTTTTTTAAAAAAATGATCTGGTGTCATAAAACATACATGATGTAAATAAATAAAACAGAATCAAGAAAATCAACTCATATGGACTCCACAGCTGGGAATTGGTGCTGCTTGCTCTCCAGATGACCTGAGTTCAGTCCTCGGCACCCATGCCGACATCCATGAGATCCGACGCCCTGCTCTGGATTTGATACACATGGGTGCAGCACGCACATACACAAAATTAGCAGAGTAATTTTAAAAAGAAATTCAACTCTTGTAAGGTAACATCTTCAAGACCCAATGAAGAAGCTCAGTAAGTGGAAGACGATGCTGGGAAGAATTAGTAAGACAAAAAGCAGAGAAAGAAAACGGACAGAAGAGGTGGGCAGAGTCAGAGCACCAGCCCAAGTAGACCAAATACTCATGGTTCCAGAGACTAAAAGAGAAAGTGAAATACTGAATGGAAATTTTCAAATTGAAAGATGTGAATTTCCATATTGGAATGGCTCATATAGTACGCAGTGCAATCGATAAAAATAGACTCAAAGTCACGTCACGAAATTTCAGAAACCCGAGGACAGTGGAAATTTTTATAAGCTTCAGAGGTTAAACAGGAGGTGTAACACAGATCACAAATTAGAATATTTCTACACTTCTGCAGTAGGCAGAATCCTCAGGTGGCCTAACAAATTCTTCATCCCCTACAGAAGCTCTCTGAATGTGTTGTATTTCATTGCAGTGATTATTATATTGTTTATTATATTGATTATTATATACAGCAGTTGACTTTGGAAGGATTGGTTGCTGTTGTTTGTTCATTCAGTTGTTTGTTGTAATCCCTTTCAAGGGATCTGATGCCATCTTCTGGCCTAAACAGGTTTTCTCTGTATAGCCCCGGCTATCTTGGAACTTGCTATGTAGACCAGGCTATCCTTGAACTCAGAGAGATACCTGCTTCTGTCTCCCTAGAGCTGGGATTAAAGGTGTGTGCCACCATACCTGGCTCACTGTTGACTTTTAAATAGGCTTGGCCTAACCAAGCTTAAGTAGTTCTTAGAAGCCAGGCATAGTGAGTGGTATTTACTGTAATCTCAGCACTTTGGAGGTAGAGCTAGGAGCATTGGGAATCCAAAATCATCCTTGTGTTTTATAAAAAGAAAGCGAAGCCAGGAATATGTTTGGTGGAGGCATAGTATGGTGTGGGGGAAGGGGACGCCTCTGCAGGCCATGCTGAGGTATCCCTTCCATCTGAGGTACCAACCATACGATGGTATAGTGTAGAATAGAGCTTATTCAGGGCATGGGAAGGAGAGTTGAATGAGTCAGACAGAGAAAGGCAGAGAGAGAGAGAGAGAGAGAGAGAGAGAGGGAGGGAGGGAGGGAGGGAGGGAGGGAGGGAGAGAGAGAGAGAGAGAGAGAGAGAGAGAGAGAGAGAGAGGAATAGAGGCTGGCCATGAGCTCGTGGAGAAAGGGGAGGGGAATGGGGAGAGAGAGGGTAAGGAGGGGCACGAACAGGAGCAAGAGAATGAGAGAGTGAGGAGGGGCAAGCAGCCCCTTTATAGTGAGTCAGGCACACCCGGCTGTTGCCAGGTAACTGTGGGGCGGAGTCTAAACTAAATGCCAACAATCCTTATCTACAAAGTGAGTCAAGGCCAGCCTGGGCTACCTAAGACCTTATCTTAGAGGAAAAGGAGTGGGGGGAACTGACCAGACTAAGAACACCTACAATTACAAAATAAAGATTATATGGAATAAATTAGGCAAACCGTATAATGTTTATTCCATTCATTACCCCCCCCACCCCCGTTCTTTGTTCAGTCTAGATATAGTTTTCACTTCTACCACTGAATGACTCATTTTATTCTCAAAGATATCTAGGAGAAAAGAACGAACCAGTATTCTGGCTTATGCATTCCTTAAAGATTTGTATGAGTGTTTTGCCTGCACGTATGTCTGTGTACTACTGAACGCCTGGTTCCCATGGAGGCCGGGACAAGGCACCAGATCTCCTGGGACTAGAGTTCCAAACGGTTTCAAGGCACCATGTAGATGATAGAAATTGAATCAGAGTCCTCTGGAAGAGTGGCCCGCACTCTTAGCCTCAGAGACATCTCTTGAGCTGACCACTTACACCCTTGTTTGGAACACGATCTCATTATGTGCTGTGGCTAGCCTGAAACTCTGTACATAGACCAGGCAGGCCTGGAACTCAAAGAGATCTGCCTGCTTTTGCCTCCAGAGGTCTAGAATTATAGGTGCATATTGCCACCCCCAGCTGTCATTGTGATTTTTAAACACCCAGAAACATGATAAATAAGGGAAGATTCTAGAAACTTTAATTGGGGGAAAAAGTGTCACACTTAAAAAAAAAAAAAAAAACAGAAAACGTCACCAGGATTATATTATCAATACTAGGATGCCAAAATATAGTGCAGCAACAATGCTTTGGGAATCTGGGGGGAATATTTTTCAGATCCAAAGATAAAGACGTTATCTTGTATGCGAGGACTCAGGAAAGTTGTTTTACACCTACCGTTCTCTAGATTTTCCTAAGGATGTACTCTAACAAGAAAGGGACGCCAACAAGAGGAAGAACCCGATGTCAAGGAACAGGGTTAATACAGCACTGCAAAGGCAGGCTGGGAAAGCCAACTGCATCTGAAGGAACACAGCAGTGGCTCCTCCAGCATCTCCATGGAAACAGGAAATCAGGTGGAACTGGGGATTGCGACTGACTGAGTAGTGGACCCTGTGCTGTGGTCTAAATGTATCCTCCGGATTCACGTTCAGTTTACTCTTGTGGTGGTTTGAAAGGAATGGCCCCTACTCCTGTTTGTGAATGCCTGTTCCGTAGGGGTAGCGCTGGTCTGTTGGAGTAGGCAGGGCCTTGTTGGAGGAAGTGCGTCACTATGGAGGCGGGGCATCGACGTCTTAGGTGCTCAAGCTATGCCCCATAAGAACCAGACTCCTCTTGATTGTATTTGGATCAAGTTGTAAAACCCTCTGTTCCTCCAAGCACTATGTCTGTCTGCACACTGCCAGGCCTCCCGCCATGATGATAACGGAATAAACTTCTGAAACTGTAAGCCAGATCCAGTTAAATGTTTTCCTTTATAAGAGTTGCTGTGGTCCTGCCAAACATTGGATGGAGGTCGGAGACTCTTATGGAAGAGATGGGGAAGGTTTTTAGGCCCTGAAAGGGATGGGACCCCACAGGAAGGAGACCCAACAGTCAACTAACCAGAGACTGAATCACCAACCAAAAATCACACACGGGCTGGAACGGGGCCCCAGCACATATGCAGATGTGCATTCATCTCAGTCTCCATGTGGGTCCCCCAACAACTGGAGCAGAGGCTTTCCCTAAAGCTGTAGCCTGACGGTGGTACCCCTTCCCCAATAGGGCTGTTCCCTCAGTGGGAAAGGATGTACCTAATCTAGTAGTGACTTAATGTTCCTCTCAAAAAAGGGAGAGGGGATGGGGGGAGGTGTCTCTATAAGGGTAGACAGCATTTGAGATATAAATAAATAAATAAATAAATAAATAAATAATTTTTTTAAAAAGAAAGAGTTGCCGTGGTCATGATGTCTCTTCACAGCAATGGAAACCCTAAGACAACTCTCAAATGCAATAATATTAAGTGGGGTGCCTTTAGGGAGTGGTTAGGTCGTGATGGCACCTCCCTTGTAAACAGGACCATCACCTGTAGAGACTGGTATAGTGGCAGCACCGTCATCCGAACACCCAGGAGGCAGAGACAAAAGGATGTCTGTGATTTCCAGACAAGCATGGAACACAGAGAAAAACAAAACAAAACAAAACAACATTGTCTCTCGGAAAAGAGAAACGTAGCTTCACAGAATTGAGCCCTTTTTGCCTCCTCCTTCAGCTGCGTGAGGCGAGATCGTGAATGGCTTTCACCAGAGGATCGACATCAGTGACCTGATCTTAGATTTTCCAGTCTCCAGAAGTGGGAAAATAAATTTCCATTGTTTACAGCTCCTCAAGATGGGATGCTTTGTCAGAACACCACAAATACCCAAGAACTTAAAAAAAAAAAAAAAAATCAAGAGTTTGGTGGGGGGAGAACTATAAGTTATAGAACAATCTGAAATGCTGTAGGGGGTAAATATAGACCTAATCAGATGAGAAGTTTAACTAAAGGTTATTTTACAACAGTGTGTCACATAGCCATGAACTATACACTGAGAGGTCACTGTGTGAGCACTGTCCTCAGTGGAGGCCCAGCAGGCCACGTCCCTGTGTGAGCACCGTCTTTAGTGTGCAAACCTGGGCTCTGCCACATATGCCTGAGTTAGCTCAAGGTTATGTGATGAGTAAAACAGCATGAGATTAAGTCAAACGCAAAAAAAAAATAAATAAAATTTAATTTAAAAATTCACTCTAACATTTTTTTTAGAAAACATTCTCAGCAATAGAAACCACAAAAAAATGGTAATAGATCCTTTATTAAGAAAAAATATGAGAGAGGTCCCAAGAGGAGAGCCTCCCCTACCCCTACCATTTTTGTAAACCAACATGCTTCTAACTATATTCTGAATACTTACCTTTAGGCCTACAAACAAATGTAGCTCTCACCCCCTCATCAAAGGAACTTAGTTTTGCAATAGATGTAGACTTTTACAGAGAACCATAATTTGTCAAGTGCAGAGGACATATATTAGCTTGCTTTCTATGGTTGTGATAAAACACCATGACCCAAAGCAGCGTGGGGAGGCAGGGGTTTATTCCATCTTACAGCTTATAGTAGAGGAAATCAGAGCAGGCACTCAAGGTCGGACTGTGGAGTCAGGAACTGAGGCAGAGGCCATGGAGGGAGCTGCCTGTTGGCTCGCTCGCACGGCTTGCTTGCTCAGCTACATTTATTTATTTTTACTTAAGCATTCTTCCTTCCTTCCTTCCTTCCTTCCTTTCTTCCTTCCTTCCTTCCTTCCTTCCTTCCTTCCTTCCTTTATTTTTATTTATGTGTAGGGGTGTATTGCCTGCATGTATATCTGTGCACCATGTTTGTGCAGGGCACAAGTGGAGGCCAGAAGAAGGTATGGATCCCCTGGACCTGGAACTATAGATGGCTGTGAGCCAGGGGTACGCACTGGAATGGAACCCCAAGCAGCCCGTGCTCTTAATCACTGAGTCATCTTTCCAGCTCCTCAGCTGCGTTTATTGTATAACCCAGAGTTGCCTGGGCAGGGATGACACTCGGCACAGTGGGCTTGACCCACCCATATCAATATCAACCATTAATCAAGAATGTACCCCCAAAGCCTAGCCTAGTGACACACATCTCTAATCCCAGCTCTCAGGAGGCAGAGGCAGGGGGATCTCTAGGTCAAGTTCCAAGACAGCAAGGACTACACAGAAAAGCCCTGCCCTGAAAAATCAAACAAAAATAATTTTTAAAAAAGAAAAGAATATGCCCCCACAGACTTGCCCATAAGCCAATCTGGTGAAAGCATTTTCTCTACTGAGGCTGCTCTTCTCGTTTGTGTCAAGTTGACAAAATAAAAGAATAGATAAATAACTAGCACAATGTCCAACTCCAACTGAAAGAACTGCAACACATCCCATACACCCAAGGCTCTGAGAAGACAGAATAGAAAGAATAAAGAACTGCAGGTGGACAACGCCAGCTAAGAAAGGGAAGATCACTCTCCATCCCGGGTGAGCTGCCATGGAGATTGTCCAGTCCCAAGTGGTCAACCCTGGGCACAGGTACATATGAACAAAACTAAATGTATTTAGTAGGTTCTATAGAAATGTGTCTATATTCATACACATATAACAATAATATCAAACAGGGGACCATGAACTGGGGGCATGGGTGGAGGTGAAGCAGGGAGGGGGCCAGGGAGAGGGAGGGGAGGAATGAAATGGAGGTGGTGCTCATGTTTGAAGTTATCAAAAATTAAATTGAAGAAGGAGAAGAATGCAGCAGACAAAATCCTACCTACTGGAACCTGAGCAGTTTAGCTTTAGGAAAGGTAAGAATGACTCAGCCAATAAAACTCGTTCCAAAGCACTGTGCAGGAACGGCATAAGTCAAGTTTAGAGGATGAACGTGTTCATTTATTTTACACGACTTCTGATTTAGCATGGTAAGGGCGAGCCAGGTTCAATTGTACTTTATTATGCAAATATGGACATTTTAAATGATTAACAAATGACCTATGCATTCATTAAGTCATGGTAAGCTAAATAGTTTTGATTTTCCTGGGGTAAGGGAGACTCGAGTCCCTAGCTTTAATGATATATTATGACAACTTTTATGAACTTCTCCTCCCTCCCCCAGTGTTAGCCACTTTGTCCCTTTAACAATAACTTTTTTTTTTTTTTTGATCCTGCCCTAGTAGATCTTTAGTTTGTAAAGCAAAGAAGAAACTTGGGAATTAGATACTCTAGCTGTGAATTGCCATTAGCTTTTTGACTGGAAGTCACTTGACTTCTCCAAACCTCTGAGTCCTCACCTCTTTTACACATATTCACCATATAATATTGTTGAAAAAAAAAAAGCTAAATAAAAGACAAGCACGTCAGGTAAAAGCCTAGTAAAATATCTGATTTAACAAATGGCAAGTAATAAAATAATGTTCCTACTTAGAGTTTGGGCCTTTTGCCTCGGTGTACCGCACAAGTTTTTGTCTTACAAATTGACTATGGAGAGTGGTTGGTGGTGGCGCACACCTTTGATTCCCAGTGCTCGGGAGGCAGAGGCAGGTAGATCTCCAGTTTGAGACTAGCCTGGTCTACAGAGTGAGCTCCAGGGCAGTCAGGGCTACACTCAGAACCCTGTCTTGAAACAAACAAACAAATTATGGAATGTATATGGAAATTTATTTGTTTTATAAACTCAATTTCAATAAATTAAGTTTTGGCTTTCAAGATTCCCACTTGAGGCTCTGGCGACACATGCCGCTAATTCCAGCATTCAGGATGTTAAGCTGTTGACAAAGCAAGGATTTGGAAACTTCTGTAAACTGCTCACTTCTTATCCATGATGCTAAGGGGCCAAGGAGATAACAGCTATATTTAAAGGATTGTAGTCAGAGTTTTATGATGTTCTCCTATATATTTTAATATATTTAAAATTTCCATATTGGAAAGCTAAAAAAAAAAAAAAAAAAAAAAAAAAAAAAAAAGATGAGCTTCTCCCAAAAGAAAAAAGATATCAACTCCATTTCGTGACTTAGCACTGCTTGGTGTATATATAGTCTTGATTCTTCAATGACTTAAGAAGTGACAGCCTATTTTCTTGTAAATATTTTTCTTTATATATTCTATTATTGGAGCTGGGGAAATGGCTCAATGGTTAAGAGTGTATACTGCTCTTGCAGAAGACCTAAGTTTAGTCCCCTGAACCCATATCAGATGGCTCACAAGAACCTTTAACTCCAGCTTCATAGAGTCTAACAGGTCTCCAAGGGCACCTATGTTCATGAGCATATATGACACAGACACACATTTCCTTAAAAATAAATCTTTTACAAGACAAAATAGATTGTATTACTAGTCTTTTGTTTTGTCATTGTTTTTGAGACAGGGGTCTCTTAATGGTATAGCTCTGGTTGTCCTTGTCCTTGTCTTGCTGTAAAGGCCAGACTGGCCTCAAACTCACAGAGATCTGCCCTCTGTCCCTCGAGTTAAGGAATTAAAAATGTGCACCACCACAAGGGACTTGGTTGTTTGTTTTGTTTTGTTTTAAGATTTCTTTCGATTTGCGTGTTTGTCTGTACTACACGCAGCGACACCGGTTTAAGGGACATCAGGTCCTGGAGCTGCAGCTCTGGGCAGAGCCACCTGATTTGAGTGCTGGAAACTGAATTCAGGTTCTTAGAAAAAGTGGGTAGTGTTTTTCACCACTAAGCCATCTCTCCAGTCTTCTATTGATGATGGTTTTTGGTTTTTGTTTGTTTTTTGTTTTTGTTTTCTTTTGTTTGTAAAGAGAGTAGCCTAAAAACAGTATGAATTTTTTTTTTCCTCCCTTCAACAAGATTGGCCTTGGCCTGCACCTGCTGCTTTACACCCAAGTGAGAGACACCCCAGGGAGCACGAGCTGATGAGTCAGTCCAGGGCGCTATCTCTGTGGTCTTTGGTCAAAGCTTCTGTTAAGGCCCCCTTTGTTTCTAGAGATCTTGTCTTGGGGATGACAATAAGATCGAATGGGTAGACAAGAACAGCCTCAACATTTCTTTGTTTTATTCATCAAGTATTTGTTGCAAAAGTCCAGCTGTTGTTTGTGGGACCTTCAGAGATTATTATTTAGAGATTTCCTTACTTAAATCCCATTGGTTTTTTGTTTTTTTGGTTTTTTGTTTGTTTGTTTGTTTGTTTTTGTCTTTCATTCCTTCCTTTGTTCCTTCTCTCTTGCTCCTTACCATGTAGCCCCGGGGTTGGCCCAGATTTCAAAATTCTCTCACCTCAGGCTCTCACCACACCCAGACTCTTTTTTATTTTAAATGAAAAAAAAAATGCCTCCCTCCTTGCCCTAAAGCATTTGACCACGCTGCTTATGCAGTAAGTTGGGCCAAGCCTATTCTTCCCCATAAAAGCTATGTTTTGCTGGTCTTTTGGGTGATTCATGTACTGTATATGCATACAAATTATAGTTCAGAAGGTTGTTGTAAGAATTAATTAATGTTTGCTGCATGCTTTATGATCTTCAGATGAAAGGCACAAGATGAAATGCAGAGTGTCTACATAGAATAATAACACTGGGATACTTTATAAAGAATGAGAGGAATCTTTCTGAACAAAAGATTATACTGAGTATTAAGTACATTGTCTTTCTTATTGTTTAAAATTGAATGCAATAGTATTTGAAAGAACACCATGAAACCCCAGAGGTTTGTCAGCTGAATATACAATTGATAAAGAAGGTATTATAGACTTTAGCTTTTGTATAGTAAATATGAAAAAAAAAAAAAAAAGACAGAAGAAAAGAAACTAAATGGGGGTGTGCGAATGCCTGATGATAAAAGAAGACATCTTACAAGCAATAATGAAGATCCTTCACCCAGAATCAGGGCACACGGCTTGAGAATCCGGCCCTTGGGGAATGGAGACAGCTTCCTTGGGGATCAACAGCTTCCTCGGCTTCAGAGTGAATTCAAAGACAGCTTGAGCTACTTGAGACCTTGTCTCAGAAAAGAAAATTGAACAAAACAAAAACTGACTCTTGTCATTGAGATGAACATTTATAAGCTGTCTGGAACAAATTTATTACAATACTTATTCCTCATAGTTTCACATGTCTGTGGGGAAAGGTTTTAAAGAAATGAGAGGAAGAAAGGAGGAAGAAAAACTGGATAAACATAAATTTCAGTGAACATAGAAGAAATCTGTTGGTTTTTGTTGTTGTTTGGTTAGTTCAGTTCTTTTAAGACAGGGTTTCTTCGTGTAGCCCTGGCTGTTGTGATACTGACTATATAAACCAGGCTAGCCTCCAACTCAGAGAGATGCCCCTGTCTTTGCCTTTCAAGTGCTAAGATTATAGATGTGCACTACCATCATTCAGAGAGAAACCAGTTGTTGTTTTTTGTTGTTTTTTTAACCCATCCTTTATAAGATTTATTTTTAACTTTTATTTTTGTGTATATGTATGTATCCCCATGTGTGGTATGTGTGTGAGCCACGTGGAGGAGAGTGTACATTCCCTAAAGCTAGACTCACAGGCAGCTATGAGTCACCCAGCTTGGATCCTGGGAATCGAACTTGGGTTCTCCACAAGACAGCAAACAGAAGGATCTAAGCTGCTTGCTGAGCCGTCTCTCCAGCCCCAAACTCCTCTGATGATAAGATCTTCTAAGTATCTGCCTATTCTGTATATCCACTCCCATCTGCCTCAGCTGGGTCCCTGAGCACCGCAGATCTGGATTGTACAGCAGTTCCATGGCTACACACCTGAACTAATTTTAAGCCTGCTTTCCCAGCTAATAGTGTAAATCCCTTTCTGCCTTAGAATGCCTGCTGCTAGCAAGCCCGTTCCACCAATCCTGCAGTGAGCACCTAGTCACTGTCATTGTTCTCCTGGGAAGAATGTCCTTCTTCATAGCTTTGATATCATTGGGGTGTCCCTTATTTCTCCTTTACTAGTCTAAATTTAACTCATTCCTAAGGTTTCCTGTCGGATTTTCAGCTTTCCATGATTAGTTTAGCTCTCCATGATCTTTCTGTTCTGTCCTAGTTGGCTTCTGGACACCTAGGGTTTGTACCACAGGCTTTCCTGTTTGTTAGTTTCCCCCTCTCTCGTGAGGCTGTGACTTCTCGTAGGCAGTGGCTACTCTTTATGCACAGGGTAGCATACCCTGCAGTTTGATAACTTACAGATTATCATCATTGTGGTTAAGGTCTTGATTTTCAAACACTGGACAAAAATTATGACAAATATCTATCTATCTACAGGGCTTCTCTGTGTTGCTCTGGAACTCATTCTGTAGACCAGAGTTCTGCTTGTCAAAGCATCTCTCCTGGCATGGGCTGCTCCATTTTAGTTTCTGACTCCTGAAGAAAGACTTTAGACCTGAGAATACAAGGCATTGGCTGTGTTTTCTGGCACAGAAGAAATATTTTATTCATCGTGCCTGATGCCTAAGGGAAATATTACCCCTAAATTCTCTATTTCTCTTGCCAGGTCTACTCTCATTAATAAACTCCCAGGCAGCCAGATGATGGGAGGCAGATACAGGCCAATCTCTCAGCTGGAGGCCAGCCTGGTCTACAGAATGAGTTCCAGAGCAACACAGAGAAGCCCTGTAGATAGATAGATAGATAGATAGATAGATAGATACATACATACATACATACATACATACATACATTCCAGGCTTTCCAGATTCCCTGGCAAAAAGATTGAGTCCCAGATAGAAAGTATTTTTCAGACTAAAAAAATATGCCTCTGTGAAATTATAGCTCTATGAATCTTGTCAGAGTGGACTTCCTTAAAGATGTACATCACTTCCCGTTAATTAAGAAAATCAAGTTTATGAATCTCCAAAGCGGAGGAGCAGCCACCAAAGCAGTGGTGACCTTGCCAAGAGGTTGCCAGAGCAATCAGTGTTTACAGCTCCCTTCACACGGCAGCAACCGCCTCCACCGAAACGGAGAGCAAGCAAGCAAGCCTGCCCCACAGTTCTGCTTGTCAAAGCCTCTCTCCTGGCGTGGGCTACTCCAGATAGGCCGCAGGCTTTCAGAGCCAGGCAGCCTCACAGACTGTGACTCACTGATCCCCGTGATTTATTAAGTCATGGTGTTAGTCAGGTTTCTGTCGCCGAAGCGAGTGTCTGAGATAAGCAACCTAGGAAGAGAAAAGACTGCTTCTGGCTCCATTTGTAGAGATTTCAGTTCACGACTGGTTGGTCCCACCGCTTTGAGGGCCCGTGACAAGGCAGTGACATATGGCTAGAATGCACAGTGGAAACAGAAGTATTCGTGTCATCACATGCCAGGGAGCGAAGGGAGAGAGAAAGGGAAGGGGGCTCCGTTCCAACAGTCCCATTCCAGGGCATTCTGAAGGTGACCTGAAGGCTTTCGTCCAAGTTTGCACAAGATCTCACTAATACCTTCCAGAAGCATGGGCCTGTGGGGGTGATACTAAGATACAAACTTTAGCAACCACACTGAGCCAGTAGCCAACCCTTCTGTATCTGTTCCTCACGTGAAATGGTAGCCTAAGGAGTTAGTGTATGTCAAGTGACTGAGTCGTACGTACAAGTCGTGTAAAAAGCAAGCTCCAAAACAGGTCACAATAACAAAACTATCTTAACCCCAGTCTATGGAATAGCTTTGTCGAACTTGTTAAAATTTGGTGAAGATTTATTACTTCCTCATGTTTCAACAATTTCTTTTGACCATAAATGTATGTTCCCATGAGCTAAAAGTGATTTCTAAAAAGAAAAGGGTCTCTGGGCTTTCTTTCTAAGTAATTAAGGACAACTAGAGAAGGTTACAGTGATTGATGTCCATCAGCTAGTCTTGCAAGGAGATGCATAGGCAGATGTAATGCAATTATGAAGACCACAGGATGAAGGCCACAAACCCCAGAGAAGAGGGAAGCACCCAGAGGGGCTTACTGAACCGCCAGAAACACATCATAGCATCCTTAGGAACTTCTCAGCTCAACATTTTAAAATAGAGTTTCTGAATCTTTATAAAATTATTTATAATCCAAGTGACCTCTTCTCCCTAAAATAGGGTTTGTGTGTGTGTGTGTGTGTGTGTGTGTGTGTGTGTGTGTGTGTGTGCAGCCCTGGCTGTCCTGGAACTCACTCTGTAGACCAGGCTAGCCTAGAACTCAGAGATACACTTGATTCTACCTCCCAAGTTAAAGGCATGCACCACCACTGCCCCTCCCCCACCCCTGGCTGTGAACTCTTGATTAATATCCAAGAATGCTTTGGGTGAATATTTCCCTGAGTTACTGCATCGAAATAAATCACGTCTAATGCATTCTCTGGGTGATTAAGAACACCGATGGGTGTTTGTCAAATGCACTCTGACCAACATCATCTGAACATACAAAATCAATTCGATCTATTGGTTTAGTTTCAAAATTTCCATTAAGTGTGCTATTTATTTATTTATTTATTTATTTATCACATATCCAGCAACATTAGGTGTTTTCACTCCTACACTTCGGCCGTCCGGAGAGTCCAGATTCTGAATGCTACTACCAATACTTGGTTACTAGTCCTGCCACTTTTTTTTTAAAATACATGACTTCTGGGAAAGTAACAGCCTTTCTATTTCCTCAGACTCCTGGTTTTTAATCTGATGATAATAATGGTGCTGGCTAGGTATTGTCAACTTGACACAACCTAGAGGTACCTGGCGAGAAGCAGCAGCCTCATCAGCTTGGCCTGTGGCCTTGTTGTGGGAGACCTTCTGCTTGCTTGTTTTAAAGAACATTTGAAATAAACTATTTTATAAGCATGGGTGTTTTGTCTGAGTATGTCTAGCCATATGAATGTGGTGCCCACTGAAGCCAGAAGAGGATATTGGAAATCCTGGAACTAGAGTTACAAATGTTTGTGGGCTGCTGTGTGGATGTTGCTAATAAATCCTGGGTCTTCTGGAAGGAAGACCTGTCTTGTTAGGTTCTGAGCCAATTCTCTAACGCCCAGAGATTGTTTTGATTGATGATTTGATGTGGGAAGGCCCAGCCCACTGTGGGTGGCACCACAAGTGGGCCCAAGCTATAAAAGGCTAGATGCTGCAGACCAGGGTGAGGCCTACATGTGGTTCTTGTTTAGACCCGAAGGCACTCAGGAAGGTCCACATCCCCCAACGGCTCCATCCATTTCTGTGCACAGGACGGGGTGGACAGATCTGAGCCAGGACTGATGCCGCCCTCAGACCTTGTCCAAGAAGTTTCTTTGCGCAGTGGATGTTGCTCATGTTGAAACTTACAAACTAGTCAGAGCGCAGAGGATTAATGAGTGTGGAGGGCCCAGCCACAAATCTGCATCGTAACCCCTCCCTCAAAGTTCAGGGACTGTCTCAGAAAGGAAAGCAGAAAGAATGTAAGAGCCCAGAGCTCAGAGAGCATCAAAGCAAAACAGTGTCTCCCACATCCATGAAGTCACAGCTAAAGTTGCCTGATTACGACCTGCACAACATCAAGCCAATTAACATTCCAGCTCAAAGCGCAGAGTTTATAAGGAGTTTATAAGCCCCCTTCCAAAAGGAAGAAGCTACGGACAGTGTATGGCTTCTGGGGACTCGGAGGTCAAAGTGTTGGGGTTTGTTTGTTTGTTTGTTTTTTAAGGCTATGGCACCTGGTAAGTCAACCACACTGCAGTGGATAGCCAATACCAAGAAGTATATGGGCAGAATACATTGGAGTAGATGAGTTATGAAGTAATTGTTAGCATTCTGTCTAAGCTCCACCCCAGTTACCTGGCAACAGCTAGATATATGCTCTGCCCCACAGTTACCTGGCAATAGCCAGGTACGCCTGACCCACTATAAAAGGGGCTTCTTGCTCCCTCCTCTCTCTTGCTCCTCTCTTGCTCTCTTGCTCTTCCCTCCCCTCCTCACTCCCCAAGTGCTCATGTCCCACCTCTCCTCCTCTCCTCTCCTCTCCTCTCCTCTCCTCTCCTCTCCTCTCCTCTCCTCTCCTCTCCTCTCCTCTCCTCTCCTCTCCTCTCCTCTCCTCTCCTCTCCTCTCCTCTCCCCTCCCTTCCCCTCCCCTCTCCTCCTCCTCCTCTTCTTCTTCTTCTTTCTCTCTCTCTCTCTCTCTCTCTCTCTCTCTCTCTCTCTCTCTCTGCCTTTCTCTGCCTCTATTACCCTATTAACTCCCCTCCCTATACCATTAATAAACTCTATTCTACACTACAGGGGGAAAGGGTCCCTCAGCATGGGCCCAATGAGGCACCCCCTTCCTCCATACATGACTATACCTGCATAAAACTTATCCCCCACCCCCATCCCTTTATCTTTTTACAATCACATCAAAATCTATCTTAAACATCATATAGATGGTTGCTAAGGACTTGATAGCAAAGCTCCCGCTCCAGATTCAGGCAGAGAAAAATAAGACAGCAGATATTTGGCTGTCCCTGAGTCAGGGGTACTTCTCTGGCCTTGCCTATGGTGGCCATGATGAGTCAAACGATGCAGACATGCCCAGTGATTCCTCTGTCCCAGGCTCACTCTTTAGCAGACTTTGAAAAAAATTTACCTTTAGAAGAGATTAGGATGAAGGCTAGAGAGATGCCTCAGTAGCACTGGCTGCTCTTCCAGGGAACCCGTTTCACTCCCAGCCCCTACGAGAAGGCTCACAGTTGGCTATAACTCCAGATCTAGGGGATCTGAAGCCATCTTATGGTCTTCAAGAACACCAGGCATAAATTTACATACAGGCAAAACACCCGTAGACAAAAATAAGATGAAATCATTTTTTTTAATTTTATTTGAGTACATTATAGCTATCTTCAGACACACCAGAAGAGGGCATCGGATCCCATTGCTGTAGTTGTGAGCCACCATGTGGTTGCTGGGAATTGAATTTAGGAACTCTGGAAGAGCAGTCAGTGCTCTTAACCACTGAGCCATCTCTCCAGTCCAAGGATGAATTTGTCAGGAGTGGGATTCGAACCCATGCCTCCAGCAGAAACTGCTGAACACAGAACCTTAGACTGCTCGGCTATTCTGATGGTGAAATAATTTTTTAAAAATTAAATCTTTGGCCCGGTGAAATAATTTTTTAAAAATTAAATCTTTGGTGCACACCTGTAATCCCAGCACTCTGGGAGGCAGAGGCAGGCCAGCCTGGTCTACAGAGTGAGTTTCAGGACAGCCAGGGCTATACAGAGAAACCCTGTGTCAAAAAACCAAAAACAAAAACAAAAACAAAAACAAAATTAAATCTTTATATAAACCAACCAGAGTTCCCAGGGTCTAAACCACCAACTAAGGAGTACACATGGAGGGACCCATGGCTCCAGCCGTATATGTAGCAGAGGATGGCCTTGTCAGGCATCAATGGGAAAAGAGGCCCTTGGTTCCATGATGCCCCAGGGTAGAGGAATTCGAGGGCAGGGAGGTAGGAGTAGGTGAGTGGGTGGGGGAACATCCTTATAGAAGCAGGAGGGGGGATGGGATAGGGGGTTTCTGGGGCGGGGATAACATTTGAAATGTAAATAAATAAAATATCCAATAAAATAATAATAAATCAATTAAATCTTTAAAGAGATAGATAGATAGATAGATAGATAGATAGATAGATAGATAGATAGATATGCAAGCAGAGAGATAGACAGACTATGGGTACAACTTACACTTTACATGAAACTGGTTCTTCATTATATTTGGAATGTATAAAAAACATTTTGGTGTAAGGCTGGAGGGATGGCTTATTGGGTAAGAGTGACCGCTTCTCCAGAGGACCTGGATTCAATTCCCAAGACCCACATGGTGACTATCAAGTTGTAACTCCAGTTCCAGGGGATATAACACCCGCTCAGGCCTCTGCTGACAATGGGTGCACATAGTACATAAACATTCATGAGACAAAACACCTATCTACATTAAACAAAAAAGGTTGGTTGTATTGCTATTTTTTTTTCCAAGACAGGGTTTCTCTGTGTAGCCCTGGCTGTCCTGGAACTCACTCTGTAGACCAGGCTGGCCTCAAACTCAAAAATCCTTAGAAATCCATCTGCCTCTGCCTCCCAAGTGCTGGGATTAAAGCTGTGCGCCACCACCGCCTGGCTCCTGTATTACTATTTTTTTCTATATTACTATTAATAACAGAATTCCAAGCTTTAAGCTGAAAAGATATCAGCAAAAACAATAGGGAGATAGCTGGGCCAGTAAAGAGCTTGCTTTATAAACACAAGGATCAGAGTTTGGTCCCCAGAATTTAGGTAACAGTGCTGGTCGATTATTAAGTGCTTGCGCTCCCAGAGCTGGTGAGGCAGGTGGTCAGATCCAGAGGAAACTAACTGCATTTCTTCACATTCCAAAAGGCAGAAGGGACAACTGGCTATCTGTGGTATCCATTAGCATACCAAAGTGCATGCTGGTCTCCAGGCTCCCTCGGCATCACAAGTACCTGTTACCTATTGCAAAGTCTATGCTAGCTAGCATCTAGCCCTTCTCCCTCCCTCCAGCTGGCGGCTTCCCTCCCCACAGCTACTCATTCTCCTAAGAACAGAGTTATTTCTCTCCATATGGCCTGTCTCTCTCCCTGTCTCTCTTGTTCTTTCTTTTTCTCTCTCCCTCTTTTACTCTCCCTTTCTCTATGCACATCCCCCTCCCCAGCCCCTCTGAGCTCTCCTCTTGTTTCTCTTCTCCTCTCCTGGCCAGGTCTACTCTGCTACTTTCTCTCTCTGCTCTTGAATCTTCCAGAAACCTCAGGCTGCTCTCTTTCTTTTCTCTCAATCTCTCTGTCTGTCTCTGTGTCTCTGTCTCTCCCATATTTACAATAGAATGCTCTACCTTAACTATACTATGGTGCTGAGTCCTGGGGCTTGCTGGCCAATCAGCAGAACCTACTTTGCTGAGCTCCGGGTTAACAAGAGACTGTGCCTAAATAAACAGGTGGACAGGACAGGACCTAAGAACAACACCCAACGTTGGTTTCTGGCCTTTACTACAGACATGTGTACACACATTTACTCCACACTCAAGTACATCCAAACACACACAATACATACAAATAGCAATGACAATGATAATTTTAGGTTCTCACCAGCAAGGTGAGAAGAGCAATTCAAACTAACAATATCTTATCTGTGATGCTGGCCGAGGTAATGTTTATACCAAGTGGAACCCCATCAGGTTTAGAAGAGTACCTAAGTATTTAAAACAAACAGCTTTCCAAGGGATATGAGTTAGAAAAGGCATCCCACAGGTTAGCCACTAACACCACCAGTGTCTTAGGATTTCCACTGCTATGAAAAAACACTATGACCAAGGCAACTCTTATAAGGACATTTAATTGGGTCTGGCTTACAGGTTCGGAGGTTCAGTCCATTATCATCAGGGCAGGAAGCACAGCAGCATCCAGGCAGGCATGGTGCTGGAGGAGCTGAGTTCTCTACCTTCATCCAAAGGAAGTCAGGAGCAGAGACTCTTCCAGGAAGCCTCCAGGGGGAAGGTCTGAAAGCACACCTCCAAAGTGACACACTTCCTCCAGTAAGGCCACAACTACTCCAAAAGGTCTCAGCTCTTAAGAGTGGCACTCCTGGGGCAAGCCTATTCAAACCACCACAACCAGGCTAAAGTGTCAAAGGGGAGAAGAATGAAGAGAGCTCATGGCCAAAGATGACTTGCAGCCGCACCTCTGGCCAAGGAGGGTATAGATGATGTCCTAATAGCATGCCAAGTGGGAGAGAGGGGATCTGAAAGGGGAGAACCTGGATTCTTTTTCCTGCTGCTCTCTAAACTCGTCTGTCAGACATGTCAGGAAGACAGCTGGCCCAGGAATGAGGACACAGGAACATCCTCCATATGACAAGAAACTCAGGGCTAAAGGAGTCAAGGAAGTCCCCTTGTGGGGACAGCATTTGGGGATTATTCAACAATGGTATCCTTTGTTTGGTGTTCATTTGTTTGTTTGATCCAGGGTCATACTATGGGACTCTGGCTAGCCTGGAATTTTGTTCTAGACAGAAAGAAAAGTCCAGCAGGCCAAGTAGAAAATGTAAAAGCATCTGGTACATGCATGCATGCGTGCAGTCAAGCAGTCAAGAATGAGTCCTCTGAAACTGTGAGCCACAATAGACTTCCCCCTTGAATCACTTGTTAGGTCACAGTGATAAGACAACTAATATGGCAACCTCCTTTCAGTGCTTTTAGATGTACATCCATGGGTGCTGTTGCTGGATGATAGACTCTATTTTTCTTTATCTTTTCAGCTTTTTACTTATTTATTATTTTTGTTTTGTTTTATTTTGTTCATTTGTTTTTCAAGACAGCCCTAGCTGTGCTGGAACTCACCATGTAGACCAGGCTGGCCTCACAAAGATCTGCCTACCTCTGCTAAAGGAGTGTGCCACCATACCCTGCCTCTTTTCAGCTTTCAAAATAGAATTCTCTTGTATTCCAGGTTGATATTAAATTCCTGATCTTCTTGTCCCTGCCCCAAATGCTGGAATTATAGACATGCGTTACCATGACTATCTTTGATGCCTTTAAAACAAAATATATTTTGTTTTTAATTATGTACATGCATGTGTATGTATCACTATCTGTATGTGGGCATGTGCCTGTGAGTGCAGCTCCTACAGAAGCCAGAAATGGGGGTCAGACGCCCTAAAGCTGGACTGAGAGCCTCCTCACATGGGCTCTCTAAAACACACTTGGGTCCTCTGCAAGTACACTCTCCTAACTTCTGCGGCATCTCTTCAGTACCCGATGATATACAACTCAAAGTCAAAATGAAACAAAGCCCGGCTACAAGACGCTTTTTCAAAGCATTTCACCTCCCCAATAATAATTCCTGATAAAGCTAGTTGCCCCATATCGCTGCAACTTCATGTGTGGCCATTCTTAGAACATCAGTATTTAAATGTCCACTTGAATTAGATCCTTTAAAGAAAAGGAGTTGTCCAAGAGATAGGAGAAAAACCAGGCTCAATTTCCAGAGTCAAAGGAAGAGAGGTTTCCAAGAAACACGGTGATAAAGGTCTTTTCACCCAGTGGTTTACCTCCACTACATTTCCCACTCTCTAATTACAAAGTAACTTCCTCAGCAAGCAAATCTCTGCATATCCCTCCTCCATCTCTCAGACCCCACAAGGCTGTTAGGGAAGGATTAGGAGGTGTGTGTGGCCTTGTTGGAGGAGATATATCACTAGAGGTGGGCTTTGGGGGTTCAAATCCCAGTTAGCTTTTTCTACCCTGTGTTTGAGTACCAAGACATAAGATCTCAGCTACTGCTTAATGCCATTCCTGCCTGGCTGCTGCCACAATGGTCGTGATAGGCAAGGACCTGAACAGTCTAGAGTTGTGATGCCCCAAATTAAATGTTTTCTTTACTAAGTGGCCTTGGTCATGGTTGTCAGGGCAGTAGAAAACTAAGACAAATGGCGACATAAGCCTGTAATCTCAGTACTTTGGAGTTTGAGGTTGGAGTTTTGGACCAGCCTGGGCAACATAGCAAGGCCATGTCTCAAAACTCAATTTCTGGGAATTTTTTTTAATGCACTCACTAGAGAACAACCCTGGCTTTGATTATATGCTACAAAAACAAGGTTAAGAATCTCTGCACAAAAGAACTATAGACAAACATTTCAATTTGGTAATTTAAATATTTTTGCAGAAACTTAAAAACTAATCTTTTTTTCATGTAATTTTAATGAGGAACATTTGATTGCCTTAGACGAAGTGCTTGATTAAGAAATTTCTTGTTGGCAAAAGGAATAAGAAGCACATTGTGCTTGTAATGATCTTCAGCAAGGAGAGGCTGAGACAGCTCTTTCTCCTGTGAAAAATCTGCAATATATTGGTTTTTAAATTAGAGACTAAATAGTCTTGGCTGATGGGTTAAAAATTCAAATCAAATTGTAAGAAAAGTGCATATTATATTTGGAGATAATCAATCAGCTCAGTTTACAGAAGGAAACATGTAATTTGGGATCCCTTCGTTTCAGTTACAGAGAAATGAATCCAGATGGAGCTTTAAGTTTTGTTTGTTTGTTTGTTTCTTTGTTTTTTGGTTTTTCGAGACAGGGTTTCTCTATGTAGCCCTGGCTGTCCTAGAACTCACTGTGTAGACCAGGCTGGCCTCGAACTCAGAAATCTGCCTGCCTCTGCCTCCCAAGTGCTGGGATTAAAGGCGTGCGCGCCCACCGCCCGGCTGAGCTTTAAGTTTTAAGGATGATGACTAAGGTTGTGAAACTCAAAGCACAGATAGGAAACTATAGATGAGTCCATTAAGTTGAGGAAAAGGTAACTATATAAGAAATGGGAAAAAATACATTATTTTTGTAGCCCTTTGATTTTTGCCCTTTTCCTTGTATATTTTAAACCATCCCAGTATCTAACTTAAGCAGAAGGGGAAATTACTGGAAAAAGATTGAGCAACTAGTGGTTTTGAAAGTGAAGAAGTGAGGAGACCAAGGTTAGCCTTGAGATGGTCTGGTGCCATCAGAGCGGGGCACGGCCCTGGGCACTGGGTCTGGTGCCATCAGAGCGGGGCACGGCCCTGGGCACTGGGTCTGGTGCCATCAGTGCGGGGCACGGCCCCAGGTGTTGGAACCACTGGCCTGTGATGTTCTCCCTACTAGTCTCTGGGTATCTATTCTGTTGTGGGATGAATTCTACTACTTTCCTGTAATTTACTGCAGATCCAAAAGTTCAAAGCAAGGACAAATAGTTGACCAATCCCAGATTGTTTTCCCTTCTGCCAGCTGAGCACATTGGGTGTTGAATAGGGGCTTGGGGAAAGCCAGACAAGTGTCTGGACTTTCTGACCCCTGTAGTGGAAGAAAGCATCTTACTACTCCTTGTGTTTCCCAAGTGAAAAGTTCTCAGTGGATGGAAGAAAAAGGTAAGAATCTAGGTAGTTCCACACTTACTAATGTTTCCATTTTCACATCTTTCAAGAATATATGAGAATCTTGCCCTCTCCAACAGAGAAATGTTGCTTCATTTCTACAGCAGTAGGCCATAGGTCACTAAATTGCTAGTTTGTAAAAATTCAGAACCATACATATGTATGCATGCAGCTACACTAACAGGTCCACTGACTTTTCCTCTAATTTTACCCCTGTTGTAAAAAGGAAGCACTTCCTTGTTCCAGAGTTAAAAAAAAAAAAAAAAAAAAAAAAAAAGCCTAGTTACTGGCATCATTAAAATCAATCATAGCACAGCCCCTAACCTCAAGAAGAGAAATCTAATACCAGTGTGTCTGAGCATAAACTAAGGTCTAGAGAAGGCAAATTCAGCCCTTTTTCTGGAAGTCAAAAAGTGAGAGAACCTTAATATCTAGCTGCTGTGAGATGATACCTAAGGCCACTTTAAAAAAAATTTTTTTTTAAGCTAAGGGTTTATTCTGTTCTTCACATACAATCCTGGATGATCCTCATAGCCTTTGATTGATTGATTGATTGAGCTATCCATCTATTTATTTGTTTATTTACATCCCAAATGCTGTTCCTCCCCCCCCCTGTAGAATTCCTCCCCCATCCTCCCTCCCCTTCGCCTCTGAGAGGGCAGGCCCCCTATCTCCCCACCCTGGGGCATCAAGTCTCTACACGATTAGATGCATCCTCTCCTACTGAGGTCAGACAAGGCAGCCCTCTGCTACATATGTGCCAGGGAACCAGTCCATATTTGCTCTTTGGTTGGTGACTCAGGGTCTGAGAGGTCCCATGGGTCTAGGATAGTTGACACTGTTGTTCTTCCTAGGGGGTTGCCGCCTCCTTGAGGGCCTTCAATCCTTCCTCTAACTCTAATCCAGTGTTTGTGGGGAATCTGCATTCTCAGTCCGAAACTGAGTAGAGCCTTTCAGAGGGCCGCTATGCTAAGGTTCCTGTCTGCAAGCACAGCATAGCATCATTAATAGTGTAAGGAATTGGTGCCTGCCCATGGGATGGGTCTCAAAATGACCTTTCCTTTCGTCCCTGCTCCATCTTTGTCCCTGCATTTCTTTGAGAAAGGACCAATTTTGGGTCAAAAGTTTTGTAGGTGGATTGGTGTCTCCATCCTTCCACTGGGGGTCCTGTCTGACTGCTGGAAGTGGTCTCTTCAGGTTCCATATCCCCGCTGTTGGGCATTCCATAGCCTCTTTTTATATTACCTACTCTTTGTAAACCAAGAGCATTAGAAAAATCTGTCTATGTGAGAACACAATTTCACCTTTAGTCTTACAAAGTCATCTGTGATGTCTATTCCTGGTTGTCAACTTGACTATATGTGGGATGAACTACAATCCAGAAATAGAGGGCACAAAATCCAGATCTTGAGGCATAGAGACCATGAAAAGCTTAGGCTCAGGCAAGGCAGTACATACCTTTAATCCTAGGAGACAGAGGCAAGCGGATCTCTCTAAGTTCAAGGCCAGTCTGGGACAGAGCAAGTTCCAAATCCAGGCATGGTGGTATACAATTTTTACCTGGGCCATACCTTCTGCTGGAAGCCTACACACAGACAGTGGGAAAGGAAGTGATTCTTCTTCATTTTGCTTGCATTTGCTAGCACATCTGTTGGAACCTACTTCTTTGGGATTCCAGCTTATACAGAAGACCCGGATAAAACACTTAGCCTCATGGTCTGAGAAACTACTCGATTCTTGGACTTCCCATTCATAGCTGCCAGTCGTTGGGTTAGTTGGACTGCAGTCTGTAAGTCATTCCAATAATTTCCCTTAATATATAAGACATTCCATAAGTTCTGTGACTCTAGAGAACCTTAATATACCATTCATTAATATGATAATTCTATTATTGTTTTACATGATTGATTCCTTGGAAGGTAAGAGCCATGTCTGCTTAATTGGCTGGACTTAGTACCCAATATTCATTATTATGTGTAAGACTTTGAATGCTATTGAATGTAACAAAATATACTTTCCCCAACCATTGCAAATAAAATCTTTCTTCACATCAGATGAACAAACAGGAATCTGAAGTCCAAATACAGCCCACCACTATTTTTATCAATAAAGTTTTACTGGAAACAGTCATCCTCATTAGTACAGTGATGAGAATTGAATATCTCTGATAAAGACCATATGGCCTGCAAAACCTAAAATATTTACGTTCTGGTCATTTAGCACAAAGGATTGTTGACCACCGTGTCAGTGGCTCTTACCTAAGAAAATCAGATGAAATCTCCCATAAAAATCTAAACACTGTAAAGATATTCAATTCTCTTAATAACTCCCCATCAAATACCTAGCAAATGTAGGGCAATGAACTGTATTTATTTTCTAACTTTACTATCGATAGAACACATATTATAATACTTATTTTATTATAAAATATTTCAACTTTTCTAAAGTTAACTTTTAATTGCATTAATAATTAATGAAACCATATAGCAGGGCTGAAGAGATGACTCAGCAGTAAAGATTATGTCTGGCTATTGCAGAGGCCAAGGGTTCCATTCTCAGCACCTACATGAAACAGCCTGCAGCCACCTGTAACAGATTCGTGGGGCTCTGACACTCTCTCTGGCTTCTAAGGACATGTACACACATGTAGGTATATCTCCCCTACATATGCATATAAACATAAAAGAAACAAATAAAAAGAAATCACATATCCACATAGCTAGTAGCTTGGGGAACAAGGTTTATTTAAATGGACTCTGAATCTTCTGTGAGATTTGCACCTCTGGGATACCATAAATATTATTATCTGTCACCATTGTTACTCTGGCCTGTGGGAAAATGACTGGTGTAGTAGGTTGGCAGACGAGAAAGCACAGATGAGAGAAGGTGGGAACGGTCAATGAAAACTTGATTCCAACTCTAAGGAAGTCAGAAAGAAGTTAATGTATGTACTAAACACGAAGCTGAGTATTCACCTTCACCAAGGCTTCTACTGTAGGCATGTCTTTCCACCTAGCTAATGACCTGCCTTGAAGAGATAGAAGTCAGGATAAAGAAATGCAGGGCCTGGGGACATGGCTCATCAGTAAAAAGATGTAGTACATTGTCAGGCAATGCATTACATGTATTTTTTTAATTTTAATATCCACAAACCACATATTATAATACTTATAAAATAATTCAACTTTTCTAAAGCTAACATTTAATCACATTAATAATTAATGAGATCATATAGCAGATCAAAAACCATTGCTCTTCAAGAGTATGGCTCCCAGCCATGCCTATAATTCTAGCTCCCTTTTCTGGTCTAAACCAGATCATAAGTGATAAGCCCCTAGATATACATTCACACGGATACACATATATACATAAAATAAAAATAAAATCTTTTAGAAGAAGGAGGAGGAAGAGAAGGAAAGAAAGAATGCAAAGCCACCCCCACCCCAAGTTCAGAACCTAAAAAGTAAGGCATTAAGCAAAGAGAAGTTTCTCTTCAGTTTGTGACAACACATTTTGGATGAATCTATTTTCCATTCCTCTAAGACAAAATACCAGAAGTTGGGTAAGCAAAAAGAGAAAAAAAAAAAAAAACGTTTTGAATAAAAATAAAATTAAAAAAAGTATCTCACAGTTTTGGAGATGTAGAAGTATAGTATCAATATCTATTTAGATCTCCTGAGGGTCCCATGACAGAAGGCATCCTGGTGAGTGCATGCCACAGGAGGAGATCATGTGCAGGACAAGAAGCTAAGAGTCCAAATCCGGGCTTGCCTCTTAATGACAACTCAGTCTCTTGCGGGGGCGGCAGCACTGACCCCTTTCTAAGGCAGTGCCCCAGCGACTGCACTGCACGCTAGGTCTGCCTTCTTATAGGACTCCTCTCCTCACACAGCTTCACACCTCAAACTTGCAATACGGTGTGTGGAGACGCAGTTAAACTATATTCAAACCACAGGTTCTTTCAAATTCTTGTTTCCCAAATGGCTTACAAATGTATATTCTTTTTTATTTAAAGATTTGCTTATTTATTTAATATGAGTACACTCTAACTGTCTTCAAACACACCAGAAGACGGCATTGGATCCCATTACAGATGGTCATGAGCTACCATGTGGTTGCTGGGAATTGAACTCAGGACCTCTGGAAGAGCAGTCAGTGCTCTTAACTGCTGACCCATCTCTCCAGCCCCCATATTCTTTTTTAAAAAAATGGCTATGTATAACAAATTAAACTGAATATTGGCCAAAATATATAACTGCTAGAGAATACCATTTGGGGCAGGTGACAGTAGCACATACTTTTGATCCCAGCACTTGAGAGGCAGAGGGAGGCAGATCTCTGAGTGCAAGGCCAGCCTGGTCTACAGAGCAAGTTCCAGGACAGCCAGGGCTACACAGAAAAACTTTCTCTATGTACAGAAACTCAGTCTTGGAATATCAAAACAAACAAACAAACAAATATGGTAAAATGAGGTTGTGTGGGTGGGTCTTAATCCAAAGAAAAGATTTACAACAGAGCCGTGAGTGGGAACATGAAATATCAATGTGCAAGCCGAGGAGAATGTCCTCTGAAGGTCCAATCTGCTGACCTTGGATTAGCCTCCAACATGTAAGAAAACTGCTTATATTGTCTAAACCATAGAGTCTGTACTGCTCTAGCAAACTAGGAGTCTGTACTGCCTAGCAAACTTGTATAAGGAAAATGCCCTAGGACATTGCAGTGCACTTGGCCTGAGAAAAAGAGGCAATACTTTCTCCTTGACACTGTTTGGGGAAATGTCTAGACCGCTGACCCTGACTGATGCTCTTTCATTAAGGCTGTCTGTTTACTATCACCCTGGGATAACTCTCCTGGGGTCGGTTGAAGTTCAGACTGCTCAGCGTGGGGCTGGAAGTGCTCAAGGAAGGCACAGTGGTGTAGGAAGAGTTTCATGTATGGCTCAGAAAACTTTGTTAAAAAATATAGTTCTTTTGAAATCACGTCTAGCCGGGTGGTGGTGGCATAGGCCTTTGATCCCAGCACTTGGGAGGCAGAGGCAGGCAGATTTCTAAGGTGGATGCCAGCCTGGTCTACAGAGTGAGTTCCTGGACAGCAGGGCTATACAGAGAAACCCTGTCGAAAGAAAGGAAGGAAGGAAGGAAGGAAGGAAGGAAGGAAGGAAGGAAGGAAGAGAAATCACGTCTATGAGGAGCTAGCTCTAGAAATTCCCCTTGGGCTGCTTGTGTTGAAGGTTCCTATGCTGAACCTAAGGGAACCCGCTAGGCCCCGCCTACACATTTGATTTGAGCTTGGTTTTGCACCGAACTGCAGGATGACAGGCACTACTGGTTTCATACCCCTAGTGTAATTGCTCAGTGTATCTCCCTGGAACACTGTTTCAATGGATACTAGTTTGTCTTCTGTGGGTCCTCTTTCATTCTGCTAATGTCTCAAACTGAGAACTTCAGGACAATATCATTGTCACATGTGAGAAGATTCTAAAACATCATAGAAGAGTTTTTTAAACTCTTGCAACATTTTATGATTTCTTTACTTTATAAAGGAGAGTTAGAGAGACATAGATAAACAGTGTCAAAATGAGGCCCCTTAGATGACAGCTTCTTGTTCCCAGAAGACATTAAGAGGAGAAAGGGTAAGAAGGCACAGGGCTGGTATTTAAACTAGAACAATAGGAGAAACGGGAGGACCTGGGATAGGGAGGGAGGGAGGGAGAGAGGGAGGGCGGGCTACAAAATATTGGTTTGAGTCCCGGCCTTAGGACCATCCTATCTAAAGAGTTTTTTAAAAAAAATTGGTTATTTTCCTGTTTTCAAATCTTTCCTAGACATTCAATTCTTTGTTCCAGAGAGCAAGTTTGGTACCCTTTCTAGACAACCACCTATCCCTGCTACACCCCGTGCTTCGGTTGCTTCAAGTGTGTATCTTGTGTTTCTCTAACTAGGTTATTAAAGCTGGATCATACAAATTTCAGTTTTTTTTGTTTGTTTGTTTGTTTGGAACTTTCTATAATGATTTGCTAACTGTTGCTGTGGCTTATGATTCCAGAAGAATAAGTTTGTCATGGTAGGGAAGCAGATATGTATGTGTGAGTGTGTGTGTGTGTGTGTGTGTGTGTGTGAGAGAGAGAGAGAGAGAGAGAGAGAGAGAGAGAGAGAGAGAAGGAGGAGGAGGAGGAGGAGGAGGAGGAGGAGGAGGAGGAGGAGAAGCAGCAGCAACTGGCCTGAAGCTTCTTGTTTTCAAAGTCCCACTTCTGAGATTTACCCTTCCCCAAAGAGGAGGGTGAAGTATTCAAATGCCACCCTGTGGGGGATATTTCCCATTCAAACCATCACAGCTCTGTATTTCATCTTGCATTTCCCCACTAGAAGCCTAAAATTAATTTTACTTTTTTAGTCTTTTTCCTTTTCCTTCCTTTTGTTTTTTGGGTTTTCCTTTTGAAGACTGAGTTTCTTCATGTAATATGACCCTGGCTGTCTTGGAACTCAGTCTGTAGACCAGGCTGGTCTTGAACCCATGCAGGTCCACCTGCCTCTGCCTCCCAAGTGCTGGGATTAAAGGCATACACCACCACTGCCTGGCCTCCTTTTTAGTCTTTAAACCAGAGAGGAAACACAGTATAGCACAGGTATACTGAACATTTTACAAGGAATTAACAGATTTTCATACATTGAAAAAATAACATTGAGGCTGGGCAGTGGTGGCACACGCCTTTAATCCCACACTTGGGAGGCAGAAGCAGGCAGATTTCTGAGTTCGAGGCCAGCCTGGCCTATAGAGTGAGTTCCAGGACAGCCAAGGCTATACAGAGAAACCCTGTCCAACACCACCACCACCACCCCCAAAAGAAAGAAAGAAAGAAAGAAAGAAAGAAAGAAAGAAAGAAAGAAAAATAGCATTGATTTATTTTTTTAGAGTTCAAGGTAAGAAAGAAAATGTCATTAGGGTGATGCTAAAACCTGCAGGGGACTCAGGAGTGAGAGGTCATCTCAGCTACATGGTAAGCTTCAGGCCAGTTATACAAGAACTAACTGTGGTTGATTCCTTGTCATTGTATTTCATTTTATTTTGCTGTGTACCTAGCCTGGGCCAGTCTTCAACTAGAGATCCTCCTGCTTCACCTTCTGAATCTTTGGCACTCAGTTTATAATCATTATTTCCTTTTTTTATTTGTTTTTGTTTTTGTTTTTGAGAGAGGATCTTACTCTACAGGCTAGGCTGGCCTCAAATTCGGGACAATTCTCTTGCCTCCATCTTTGAAGTACTGGGATTAAAGGTGCTATTCATCCTGCCTGGTGAGTCTTTTTGTTGCCATTTCAATCAATAAAATAACGATTTTGATGGCACACATAAAATGAGTTTTGAAAACTGCATTGAGCTGTATATGGTGGAACACACCTGCAATTCTGGAGATAGGGCCAGTAAGATTGTTGCAAATTATCAGCTAGATGGGTCTACAAAGTGAGCTCCCGGCCAGTCAGGGGTGCATATTGAGACCTAACTCAAAGCACAAAACTCACAGAGAAAAATAGAGACAGGAATTTCCTGAGGATTTCCTGTATGCTTCGAACCAAGGGCTTTACACGAAGTGATTTGTTTAGTAGTAGTATATTGGTGGTAGAGAAGAGGGCAGAATCTAAATTTCTGGGCATTCCACATTAAAGTTACATAAAATAGTAAGTCAAACTAAATGGCCTAGATTTCTAAACACAAAGTGACTATAAGACATTTAAATTGTCTTAAGTTTTGACACAGTCTGACTGTGTACCTAGAACTTGTCATAGGACCAGGCTGGCCTCCAACTCTCTGCCTGCCTGCCTCTGCCTCCTGAGTGCTGTGATTAAAGCATGCACCACCATACCCAGCTTAGTCATGTTTTATTTAAATAATTAATTAATTAATTTGTTTGTTTGTTTTTGAGACGGAGTTTCTGTGTGTATCCCTGCCTGTCCCAGAACTGGCTCTGTAGACCAGGCTGACCTTTCAAACTCACAGAAATCCACCTGCCTCTGGCTCCTGAGTGCTGAGATTAAAAATGTGTACCACTAAGGCCCAGCAGTTACAGACTTTTTTTTTTTTTTTTCTACAAAGGGTTTCTCTGTGTAGTCCTGGCTGTCCTGGAACTCACTCTGCAGAGCAGGCTGGCCTCGAACTCCGAAATCTGCCTGCCTCTGCCTCCCAAGTGCTGGGATTAAAGGCGAGTGCCACCACCTCCACGCGTGAATTAACTTTTGATACAATCTCACTCTACAACCCAGACTGTAAGTGTTACAGCTCTGAGGGGAAAGGCTTCCTTCCCCAGAGTCAGTGTTACAGTTCTGAGGGAAGTTCTCCCTCATGGAGGTGTTGCAGTTCTGAGAGGGAAGGTTTCCTCAGTGAAAGTGTTACAGTTCTGCTCTGAGGGGAAAGGTTTCCCCCCAATAAAAGTGTTGCAATCTGAAGAAAAGGTATCCTGGCAGCTGGGAGCCAAAGAATACCACAAAGTCACACCACACAGCAAACCTCACTCAAGAGATTTGCTGGCAAAGAAGCACGTGGGTAGCTTCCCCCCCCCCCCCCCCCCCCCCCGCTCTGGCAAGAAGCAGCTGGTAACTGAGCAGGAGGCGGGGCTTTCTATAGGCGGGGCTAGGGTTTCCAGGGATTTCCAGATTGGGAATTGGTGAGATTTCAAGGGGAGCCTAGGGATTGGTGCTCAGGGGTTTTGTGCTTAGGGACTGGGGATTTTGATAGGTTTTTAAAAGTGGGCCAGGACTTTTAAATTGCAGTCATCTTGCCTCAGCTTCCAAAGTACTGAGACCAAAGACCTATGCCACCATACCTAGCTGTCTTCATCAATACATTTTTTAAATTTTAATTTAAAAAGTTTTGATTGATTGACTGCATGGATTCAATCATTTATGTCAGGGTCTCACTGGGTAGCCGTTGGCTGGTCTGGAACTCACTATATAGACCAAGATGGTTAACTCACAGAGATACCCTTGCCTCTGCCTCTTGAGTGCTGGACTGATGGTGTGGACCACCATGTGGTGCTTGAATTTCTAAAGTTTTGAAATTTAAATTATATACCCATATAAACCCAACATACTATCTAACATAATCTCTTAATTAATTCCTGATTTCAAGACCCTAGTAATATTAAAACTTAGAAAAATGAAGGGAAGATTGATTTACTAACTAAAACTTAAGTTATTAATTTCAGAATTAGAATTCACACTATCTCTCCTTTCCCTTGGTAGATTACCACATCCCTTTTAAATAGACTTGGTCTCAAGGGACACACTGTCTTCTGTATTGCACGTCTAGTCTAATTGCAGAATTCAAAACCTAACTGACTCCTCACAGGTTAATTTCATTATAAACACTTGTTTCTACAGAGTTGCTCTTCCTTTGCCAACAAGTATTTGCTCAATTATATAGTTCTTGGAGGAACCTCTGTGTCTGACTTACTTTGAGTTGAAATAGTTAGCAGAGGTATATCGCTGTTCCTATTTTAAGGAACTTTCATTAGGTTGTTGGTAATGGAAGCTGCGCTACTTGCTTTCACCTAAACAGAGAGGTTGGCGTGTGTGCCTAGCAACAGCAGTGAAAACTTTCTGTTGTGGAAGGTTCCCTAGGAGTGAGACTGGAGGAATAGCAGGAGGAACAGATTATCTGTTTTTCCTAGGAGGGGCCTGCGCCCTGGTTGTTAGAGGAGGAAAAAGCTTTCCAAGAGATAATGTTTAGATTCATACACGCTGGCCTAAACTTTAGGGCTGCTTACTGCAAGAGCCAGGCTCTTATCTGACTAAGGTATGTTCCCAGATGTTCAGCAGATGACTAAACTGAAGAACAGTACAGAACCGTCTATGTGTTTACTTATACATAATTAGGTTTACAAGTTAGGCACAGTTAACAGCTAATGATAAATACAACAATTATAACAATGTATTATAGAAATTCATTGAAAACTCATGAATTATTTCTGGGATTTTTCATTTAATATTTTTGGTTTACAGTTGTCCAGAGGTAACTAAAATCATGGAAATTTCAGATAAGTAGGGACAGCTGTATTTAGTAGTTTAAGAGATTACAGATTTAGCTCACTTCAAAGCAGCAAACACAATCAATAAAGACATGATTAATTCTAAAAATAATCTGAAATCTCACCACCATGAAGTTATACTCACTACAAGAAAACCCTTCCTGCCGGGTGGTGGTGGCGCCCGCCTGTAATCCCAGCACTTGGGAGGCAGAGGCAGGCGGATTTCTGAGTCCGAGGCCAGCCTGGTCTACAGAGTGAGTTCCAGGACAGCCAGGACTACACAGAGAAACTCTGTCTCGAAAAAACCAAAAAATAAATAAATAAGAAAGCCCTTCCAAGTTTAGGAAAATGTGTTATATTTTAGCAATAATATAAATACTATTTGAGCTGGGTATGCTGGTTTACACCCATAATCCTGAAGTTAAGAGGTGGAAGGACCTGCGGGCAGGCAGTGCTGACACAGGCCGGTATTCCCAGCACTTGGAAGGCTGAGGCAGGCAGATCTCTGAGTTCAAGGCCAGCCTGGCCTACAGAGTGAGTTCCAGGACAGCCAGAGCTACACAGAGAAACCCTGTCTCGAAAAACAAAAAACAAAACAAAACAAAAAAAATCGATGTTGGTGAATCTACAGTGAAGAAAGGACAGGCTCACATGGGGACCACGCCTTTAATTCCTGCACTCATGGGAGACAGAGACAGATAGAACTCCGTGAGTTCAAAGCCAGCCTGGTCTATAGAGGAAGTTCCGGGATAGCCAAGTTCATGTCTTTATTGATTGTGTTTGCTGCTTTGAAGTGAGCTAAATCTGTACTCTCTTAAACTACTAAATACAGCTGTCCCTACTATATGAGAGACCCTGTCTCAAAAGCAAAACAAAAAGGACAGAACAACAAATTCTCTGCTTTCACAGCCAAAGCAGGAAGCAGGAGGGAGAGTGGGGAGCATTATATGGTATTGATTTGAGGACAGTTTTAATGTGAAATTGAATTCTACATAGTATTAGAATTCCATTTCTTTCGGTTCTCCAGAATATGGCTAAATCGAATTCTGTCGAAGATGTGTACACACACACCATAACACAGGGTACTGGGGAGGGGTGGGATGCAAAACAGATACAAGAGTAGAGAGGAAGGGTCCTGAGCTTAAGAGAAACGCCATAACACACTCTCTCTCTCTCTCTCTCTCTCTCTCTCTCTCTCTCTCTCAGCTTGGAGGACGTAAATCTTTTAAACATAAGTTTAAAAGATAACACACACACACACACACACACACACACACACACACACACACACACACACAAGCGTGGTGGCTGGGGAGAGGTAGCATATAAGAAAAAAGATGCTAGAGTAGAGGAAGAGTCCAGACCTGAGAAAGTGACAAGCTCAGAGGCAGCGGGAGACTCCAAAGGAGCGAGCTTTACCGGAACCGCCTGGCCTCTTGCCTGCCAGGACCAAAGGCACCGTGGCCACAGGCCCGGCGGGTGGCCGGGGTGGAGGTGGGACAAGTTTTTCTCTACTCCGGGCGCGACAGGGCTCGAGACACGGGCGGGGCGCGTCGCCCGCTCCGGGCAGGGCGTTGGGGCCGGTGACTCAGAGCTTTCCTCCGGGCCCCGCCCTCAGACGACCACGCCCCGTCTCGTTAGCCACGCCCCACTCCGTTGGCCCCCACCCCATGAGGAGGAGCCTCGCCCTCATCTCCGCCCCAGTGTCGGGGCGGGCCGGAGTCTGAGGAAGAGGAAGGGGACGAAGACAACGAGCGACGGGCGGCGGAGGACGCGGAGGAGGAAGGGGAGGCCGACCAACAAGATGGCCCCTGCTGCAGGAGCAGCCTCAGCAGCAGCAGGTGGGGGGCTGGAGGCGGCGCTGGCGGTGGCGGCTACGGCCGTGGTCCGGCGGCCTGGGACAGAGTCAGAGTCGATGGTGGCAGCAGTGGCGGCGGCGGCGGCTGCCGCGACGGTGGCGACGGCCGCAGGGACTCGGAGCTGAGAGGAGCTGCTGCTCGGACCAGCGCGGTGAGCAAGTGGCGGTCGGCGGTGTGGGGAGCGGGGCGGCCGCGGCCGAGAACAATAGGCAGCGGCTGCGGGGATGGGGCTGTCCTCACCCGCCCTGCGCTTGGGACCGGCCCCAGGGCTTGTCAGTGGCCGGCGTCCTTTAGGCCTCAGGCCTCCGCGTGCCTCCCGGAGGGCCTGCCGGGGTAGGTAGGCCGAGGGGCGGTGCGGACGCCGCCCTGGACGCGGGGAAGGCTGGGGAAGCTGGGGCGGGAGGAGGGGGGGTCCGAGGCTGGCGGGTTCCCCGGTCCCTCGGAGGACAGCGGGCGGGCGGAGAGTTTGCTCGCAGGATGTGTTGTTTGGACCCCAGTCTGTGCGGTGGGGGAGGGAGTAGGCGCCTGTAAACAGCCGCCGCTCCTGCCTAGCTGCCAGGCGTGGCTGCTCCCTCCCCAGCCCCCTTCCTCCCTTGTCCAAGTGTGTTTTAGGGTGTCGGTTTCCCTGGAGTTCCTGAAGATAAACCCTATTGGCCAAGACGAAACCATGTGCAGGTGCCTTTTTCAAAAAGACTCTTAAGTGTACAACAACAAAAACACAGAAAATGTGGCTGTTGGTAAAGGATGGAGTAGTGAGGGGTGGACCTTTCCTAACATCATTCTAAACATCAGGTCTCTGTAAACATCACTGTATTCACATCCCTGGTCAGAGGGAGCGAGCCGAAACAAGGGCTCTTTTGAAGCAGCAATAATGTAACTCTTGACATCCCAGAATAGTCTGTGAAACTGGAAACAAAGCCACTTACTGGCAACACGGAGACAGATTGTAAAGGTCTGAGCAGAACTTTTCCAACTAGCCATTTTGAATTGTGTACAACAGAGGAAATATCATTAATCTCTTTGGTATCTGCTGGAAGCACTTACTCAGGACAGAGAAGGTAGTACATCTGTCCCCTTAGGATTTCATGTGTCTGTCTCATATTCTAATTTTTTTATTTGCCAATTTGTCCTAAAATTGGAGAAGATCCTTTTTCTATGTTTGAAATTTCATATTTAAAGCCTATTTTCTAAGATTTCAGACACTTTTACCCTGCGGTTATGATGCTTGCCTGTGAATCCTAGCACTCAGAGAGGCTGAGACAGACGATCCTGATTTCAAGACTGAAAAGACTAGTATCAGAAAACTAATTCAATCAACAGAATACCAGACAATAGAAATTTTTAATAGTCTTCAAAAACAAAAAAGTTGTAGTTCTGTTTTAAGTGACTAGGCTTAAGTTGAGGTACCACATTTTATATTAGTATAAAATATATTACCTATACTGCAATAATATCTTTAAACTTAAAAGTTAGCTATTTCTCCTAAATCTAATTTCTCAAGGCATTTACCACATTTTCAAATGGAGGGGGAAGAGGTAAATTTTATTCCATTTTCTACCTGTGTATGTAGAAAAGTGTATTAAAAAGCTTGAAAGCATTCAAGAAGACTGCTTACTATTCACTTGCAGGATCTATCAAGAGGTCTTTGTGTTTCTTCCTTTCCTTTTATTGTTTTGGAGACATGGTCTTGGTATAGCCCAGGTTGGACAGGAATTAACAGTCTTCCTGTCTTAGCATCCTGAATGTGGGGCTTAGTTAATATTAACAGGAAAGTTGACTTGTACAAAGAAGATATTGGTTGATAGCTTTTGCCAATTTCTAGGGTAATTTCCTAATTAAAATCTATCTCAGACTGTTAAAAGTATTGTTCAGTAATATGAAATTTAATTAGCAGTACTAGTTTCTAGTTGTATTGAGTTGATAGTGAATAATTATATAAAATGTAAATGGAGTGATCTTGATTAGCATTTGGAGTATGGTAGTATGATAGATCAATATCTGTAAACTTATTTGATGCCTAGCATAATATTGTCATGGTGCTTTGATCTTTTGACTCATGGAGAAACAATTTTTATAGTATATGTCTCCTGCTAATGTGACTTTGGGGAGGGGATATGGCCAAAAATTTTAGAACACTTTGTTTTGTTTTTGAAGAACTCAGATTGGCAGGTTTTCTTTTCATAGTGATTGTTATTAGACACAAAGTATTATGTGTATTGACTGTAATGATACTTAAATTCATTTGTGGCCCAAAACATATTAGAAAAATTACATAATGCTAATTTATGAGTTTGTAAATTTAAAGTTATGAAAAAATGTGATTGTTTCATCAATGACTTGTTAATCCCATTTGATACAATTTTTCTGAAAACAAAAGCCTTCAACTAAGAAACCAGGGAGAGGGCTAGAGAGATGGCTCAGCGGTTAAGAGCACTGATTGATCTTCTAGAGGTCCTGAGTTCAATTCTCAGCAACTACATGGTGGCTCACAACCATCTGTAATGGGATCCGAAGCCCACTTCTGGTATACAGGCAGCTATAATGTACTCATATATACATTTTTTTAAAAAAGCATCCTCTTGAAAGAAAGAAAGAAAGAAAGAAAGAAAGAAAGAAGCCAGCAAACAAACAAACCAGGGAGAAATGGCCCAGTCAGTGGGGTAAGAGTCTAACAGTAGGCTAAGTAGATATAAGGACTTATGTTCAAATTCCCTCGCTCCTATTAAAAACAAAACAAAACAAACATAAAAAACCCAGGGGGTGTGGCTGTGCATACCAGTGATCTCAGGTTGTAGTGGGGAAGAGACAGGAGAATCACTAGATTCTTTGTCTAGCTCCAGGTTTCAGTAAGAGACACTGTCTCAAATGAAGAAGGCAGAGAGTGATAGGGCAGGACTCCCAGAGACCACCTGTGGCTTCCCAGTGAGCACATGGATGTATGTATCTACACACACACACACACACACACACACACACACGTATCTTTTTGGGGCCAGAGGTCATCAGAGATAGGGATTCTTTGTGTAGCTTTGGTTGTTCTGGAACTTACTCTGTAAACCAGGCTGGCTTCGAACTCTTAGAAAGCCATCTGCCTTTGCCTCCTGATTGCTGGAATTAAAGGCTTGTGCCACCCAGCCTTCAGATTTGCATTTTCTTAGTAATATTAAGAGTTAAAATATGGGTTGGAGAGATAGATAGATAGCGGCTAAGAATGCTGAGAGCTCTTCCAGAGATCCTGAGTTCAATTCCCAGCAACAACATGGTGGCTTGCAACCATCTACAATGGGATTTGATGCCCTTATCTGGCATACAGGTGTACATGCAGATAAATCATATATACATAAAACAAGTGAATTTTGAAAATGCTTTTAGTAACTGAAATTTCTAAAAAAAAAATGTTATAATATGTTTGATTCCTATGTAGAGATTGATTATTTTAAAAAAAAATTACAGGTTTAAGGAGTATATATGGCTATGGTAAAGTGCTTGCCTAGCATTCCTGAGGGCCTGGGTTCTATCCCTAGCACATAAACCATTATCATCAACAACAACAACAACAACAACAACAAAAAAAAACCAAAGCTGTGGGTAATGGCTCTTAGTACTGTAGAAGTAGAAACAGGAGGATCGGTGCAAGTTTGAGGCAAATTTGGGATATAGAGTAAGTTCCAGGTAAGTCTAGACTAGAATGAGGCCCCACCTCAAGGAAACAAACAAAAACATTGTGTGTGTGTGTGCATGTATAATGTTTGAGAGCATATTCAATAAAACCATTTATGTATTCCTTCCTAGGTAAAGAGCAAAAAGGTCATATACTTAAAACCGGCGGCGGTGGTGGTGCATGCCTTTAATCCTAGCACTTGGAAGGCAGAGGCAGGCAGATTTCTGAGTTCAGGCCAGCCTGGTAACCCTGTCTGGGGGTGGGGTGGGAAGAGTGTACTCAAACCTAAGTCTTCTGACACAAAGTAGCTCCTTTACAGCTAATACATGTGTCATTATTAAATCTAGAGGCATCTTCTGTGTTGACAGTTTTCTTTTCCCACTGTGAATGTTTTATAACATTGTACTTGTCTCCTAATTTTCTGTTACCTGTACACTACCAAATATTTATATGACTGAGAAGGTATAAATTTGAATCCTTAAAAAAATGTTTTTTAAGCAGGTCCAAATGCTATGACATATGAACATTCATGCTTTTTAATCTTCAGTTTTTCAATTTTATGTATATGGGTGTATGTATGTACACCATTCTATTTTCTACAGAAGTCAGAAAAGGATATCAGATCCTCTGGATGGATGTGAGCCACCATAAGGGTGCTGGGAACCAGATTCAGGTTCTCTGCAAGAGCAGCAGGTGCTCTTAACCGCTAAGCCATCTCTTCAACAACTAGAAATTGATATTTTTAGCAAGACAGATTTTTTTTTGGTACTGCTACAGTTTGCTATCTAATTACTAAATTGTACCTTGAATTACTTCATGAAAAAATAAAAATAACTTTAATAATATTTAATGTTGTTAAAACTAGGTTATATGATACTTGAGCTTCTTCCTTGATAAGTCCCTTCACTCCCTTTATGCTATAGAGCATTTAAAACTCTGTGATGTCTGCAAGAACTTAGGGGCTTAATGTGAAATTTGATGGGATCTAATTAGTCTATTTTTCATATATCTATAAAGTGGTCAGTCAGTCTTTTACAGAGTGAAGAATAAACTGTTAAGTGATCCCTGTTTGGGGACTGTCTCGGGTCAGGATGTTCCTTGGCAGGCTTTTCTGACCTGTTTAGCTTTGGCTCTAACTATATTTATGCTCAGGGCTTAGGTATTCTTCAGGATTGAATTCAGAAAGGCTTCTCAGATTGGCCTATACCAGAAGATTTGGATTTTAAAAGCAGTATGCTTCCTAGGATGTGGTTTACTAGCTCCTGGTGAAGGCTGAATTCTCTTTGGAGGTTAGAGTATAAGAATAGTTCTTCCTGTCTCATGTCACCAGCACATGTATGTGCCACAAGCCACTCTGTCCTTGGGTTGTAGGGTCTGAACTCAGATTCTCATGCTTGCATGACACTGAATCATTTCCTCAAGCCCCCTAGTCTGTCTGTCAGTCTGTCTGCCTACCTGCCTACCTGTCTACCAACCTTTTTTAAAAGATAAAGTATCTGTGTGTGTGTGTCTGTGTGTGTGTGTCTCTCTCTCTCTCTCTCTCTCTCTCTCTCTCTCTCTCTCTGTGTGTGTGTGTGTGTGTGTGTGTGTGTGTGTGTGTGTGTGTAAAATGCAGGTGCTCATAGAGTCCAGGAGAGGGTGTCAGATCCTCTGGAGTTGGCGTTGCCCAGTATGGATGGGTCCTGGTAACTGAACTCAGATGACCTGGAAGAACAAGGAGCTGAGCCATCTCTGCAGCCACTTCCATTGTTTGTTTCTTTTTTCTTTTTTGATTTTTCGAGACAGGGTTTCTCTGTGTAGCCCTGGCTGCCTGGCTGTCCTGGAACTCACTCTGTAGACCAGGCTGGCCTCAAACTCAGAAATCTGCCTGCCTCTGCCTCCCAAGTACTGGGATTAAAGGCGTGCGCCACCACTGCCCAGCACTTCCATTGTTTCTTAATTCATACAGGAATCTTGAGATGTGAACAGAGGAGCCAGACCTGGTGGTAGAGTCATAATCCTAGCCCTGGAGAGCCTGAGTCAGAAGGATGACAAGTGTGAGGTCAGTCTAGGGTATGTAGAGAGTACTAGGCCAGCTCGGGCCAAAGGACTTACTGTGCTTCTTAGAACAATGTCTTGTTCATAATTATGTGAAATTTGACTACTTTTTGTGTAGTTCTAAAGTGGAAAAAAGTTGTAAATTAGATGTGAGAGTAGAAACTGTAAGTAAGATGTTTAACAAGGACAGTAGTAAAATGTATTACCCACAACCATCACACATTATCCTAGAGCAGCCGCTAACTGCCCAGTACCTAATGACTCTTAGGAGTATCATTAAATAGTATGCCATATATCAGTCCTGATGATAAATTCACTGTGGAAATTTTTAAATATTTTTGTAGTTTTGGAAAAATAATAATTATAGGAATGTATAGTAGAGCAGAGAATAGTAGTTGGTTTTCTTTTGTTTTGTTTGAGATAGTCTCCTGTAATCAAGGCCGACTTCAAAATTTGCTTCTCATAGCCAACTTCTTATCCTCCTATCTTCATCTGATCCTTCTGCCTCCACCTCCCAAGTCCTCGGATTGCAGGTGTGCTCTACCACACCTAGTGTTGTGTTAGTTCTGGAGCCCCAGGCGTTATGCATGCTAGGTAAGCATGCTGCCATCTTAGCTACACCCCAGCGTCAGTGGAGGAAGCCGTCAGAATATAAACTCTCAAGTAAAAACTACCCAAGGGCTCTTTTTTTTTTTCAATTATCTTAAATTTTTGTGTGTATGTATGTGTGCCTGAGTGTATGAATGGAGACTACATAGGTGCACATACCCGTGGAGTCCACAAGAAGCCATTGGATCTCCTAGAGCTGGGAGTTAATGAAAACTGGGGTTATGGCTTCAGGAAACTAAACCTGGGTTTTCTGCAAAAGAAGTAAATAGTCTTGACCCCTGAATCATCTCTCTAGTTCCAGTGCTCATTTAACTTACATTTTATCTTTCCTCATCCTTAAGCAAAAATGATAATACATCATTATTTTAAGATTATTTAGACGTTTTTAAGATTATTTTTAAGATTATTTAGAAGTTTAGATGACATAAGTATATCTTTAGGACATATCTGATACCAAGTCCCATTCCATGTTCTCCTCTTCACTCAGAATAATTTTAGATATACTCATCTAGACTATTTGAGAAAGTTCTTTAAACATGAATATTCAAACTACATTTTAAAAATCATTGTACAAGGGGCTGGAGAGATGGCTCAGTGAGTGGTAAAGAATACTGAGAGGCAGACAGGCAGATCTGGGTGAGGCCAGCCTGGTGAAATAGCATCAGGCACTATTTAGGCCCTGTCTCAAAAATGAAACAAATAAAATGCATACTATTCCTGCAAAGGACATGAGTTCTCTAGCACCCTTATCGAGTGACTTATAAAGGGGATCTGACACCCTCTTATCTCTGCAGACCCTGCACTCATGTGTATATACTCACACAGAGATACATACATACACATAGTCTTTAGGAATTAAATTAAAAAAAAAATCTTTGTATAGTTTAGGATTGACTGAGTGAGTGATGATCAGAAATTGGTCAGAAATGAAGTAATTTTTAATATTGCCATTGTCATTTTTTTTCCCATTTTCAGTTTTTTGTTTTTGTTGTTTGGTTGGTTAGTTGGTTTTTTCTTTGTTTTTGTTTTGAGACAGGGTTTCTTTGTGTAGCCTTGGCTGTCCTGGCATTCACTCTGTGGAATGGGCTGCCCTCGAACTTACACGGATCTACCTGCCTCTACCTCCTGAGTGCTGGAATTAAAGGTGTTGAGCCACCATTGCTGGCTTTTCTTATTTTGTTTTTAATGTGTAAGAACTACTTGCTTAGTGCCCTTGGAGGCTATTAAGAGAATGTCAGATCCTTTGGAGCTAGAGTTATAGAAGGTTGTAACCTTCCAGCTCCCAGTCTTTGAGGTTTTTTTGTAATTTGTTGTTATATCAGTTGTTAGCTATATGAAGTTTGGGGGTGCTGGTGCAAGGTATGTGATGTCTGTGATGCATGTACCCTACAGAATGTGCAGCCAGAAGAGGATGTTGGGTGTGGTTTTGATGTTCTTGAGAAAGAGTTTCTCAGTGAACCCAACTGGCTGCTTTGTGCTGGTTAACTGGCCAATAAACAGGCTCCTAGGAGCCTCCAGTTTGTACTGGGAATGCTGGGCTTATAGACTGGTACAGGCAGTGCTCAGTTTTTGTGTTTTGTTTTGTTTTGTTTTTTATGTTGAAACCAGGGATTTAAACTCAAGTCATCAGTGTCACAGCAAAATGTTTATTCATACCCACTAAATCATCTCTCCAGCACCTTGAATTTAAGCTTTTTAAGTAGATATGAATTTTTTTTTTTTTTTTTTTTTTTTTTGAGATAGGGTCTTACTGTGTAGCTCTGGCTGTCTTAGAACTCACTATGTAGACTAGGCTGGCCTCAAACTCAGAGATATCCACCTGCTTCTGCCTGCCTACTGCTGGAATAAAGGTGTGTGCCACTATACCTGGCAATAGATTTTAGTTTTAAAAAATATTTTATATTTTTATTTAAATTTTAGTTAAATAAACTTTAAAATTTAGTTCCTCAATTGCACCAGCACATTTCAGAGCACTAGTAGCTAGCACATGTTTTTAGTCCCAGCACTCTAGAGCAGACAAGTGAGTTCAAGACCAGTCTAGTCTACATGGAAAGTTCAGGCCAACTAGGAACACATAGTGAGACGCTTGTCTCCAAAACCGACAGGTTAAGGGTTCTTAGAGTATTTTAGGAAGTGCCATTTTATTTTATAGGCCTCCTGTTGATGGAAAGTATGCTCACGGGGGCTAGAGATGCCTCAGTGGTTAAAAATGAGTGCTGCTTTTTCAGGGGGCCCCAGTTTGGATTCCAGGACCTAGGTTGGTGCTCAGACCTGCCTGTAACTACAATTCCAGAGGATCTGATATACCTTCTAGCCTCCTTGAGTACCTACACACATATGTGATACAGATAATTTTTAAAAATAAAAATGAAGCCGGGCGTGGTGGCGCAAGCCTGTAATCCCAGCACTTGGGAGGCAGAGGCAGGCGGATTTCTGAGTTCGAGGCCAGCCTGGTCTACAGAGTGAGTTCCAGGACAGCCAGGGCTACACAGAGAAACCCTGTCTCAAAAAAAACCAAAACAAAACAAAACAAAACAAAACAAAACAAAACAAAACAAAACAAATGAATCTTAAAAAAAATCAACTTGCTCATAAGAGCACAAAAATACCTTTTTACTGTCTACCAGTAAAAAATAAAATTTGTTGCATTTTGGTATATGAAAGCCAATAATGCAATGTTTGAATCTAAATGTCATAGAGCCTAGAATAGGTAATCCTTTGTGTGTGTGTGTGTGTGCGCGCGCACATACACATATACATTTATTTATTTTAAACTTTATTATAGTATCAAATAAAAAAATCACACCAAAATTAACCAGACCCAAAGACTATAATACTCTGAATTTTTTTATTTTTATTTATTTTTTAAAGATTTATTTATTTATTGTTATATCTAAGTACACTGTAGCTGTCTTCAGATGCACTAGAAGAGGGTGTCAGATTTCATTATGGATGGTTGTGAGCCACCATGTGGTTTCTGGTATTTGAACTCAGGACCCTCAGAAGAGCAGTCAGTACTCTTAACCACCGAGCCATCTCTCCAGCCCAGTACTCTGAATTTCTACACAAGTAGCCATTTAGAAAGGAAACTGAAGCTTCACACTGGATTTTTTTTTTTAACTAGTGAATATATTTTATGTGCTTATCCACTAGCAAAACAAACAAAATCCATGATAGAGAACTAGAAAAACAACTAGCTTTATATCTTCTTTCTTAATTCATGTTCATTACCTACATTAATCCTTCCTCATTACTTAATATTTAGCCTTTCTTGTTCTCTTTTCTACATTTGTACTGTACCTGCCTGTATATTTATTTACATAAATAATGTAATATATATTATGTTAATATAATAATACATACTATACATATATTATTGGCTAGATTCTACATGAGGGAGAATATGAGTTTATTTTTCTTTCTGAGATTATGTGGTCTTGTTTAATATTAAATATCCTAAGTCTATCCATTTTCCTTCAGTTTTGGGAGGGTTGAGGCAGGGTTTCTCTGTATAGCCCTGGCTGTCTTGGAACTCATTCTGTAGACAAGACTGGCCTCAAACTCACAAGAGACCAATCTATCTGTCTGCCCTCGAAGTGCTGGGATTAAAGGTGAGCTTCACTGTCTAGCTTTTCCTGAAAATTTTTTATTTCATTTTTCTTCAGAGCTGAATGGCATTCCATTGTATATTTATGCCAAATTTTTATTGTCCGTTCATGTGTTGATAGACAACTAGGTTCATTCTAATTCTTTTTTTTTTTTAAGATTAATTTATTTTTTGTATGTGAGTACACTGTAGCTGTCTTCAGACATACCAGGAAAGGGCATCAGATCCTATTACAGATGGTTATGAAGCCACTATGTGGTTGCTGGGAATTGAACTCAGGACCTCTGGAAGAGTAGTCAGTGCTCTTAACCACTGAGTCATCTCTCCAGCCCTCATTCCAATTCTTTACTTTAGTAAATAAAGTAATACACATGAGGGTGCAGATATTTCAGTGGTAGAATATAGAGTTTCCTGAGTATGTGCCCAAGAGTGAAATAGCAGGGTCATATGGTAGTTCTATTTTTAATTATTTGAGAAATTTCCAAGCTAATTTCCACAATGGCTGTATTAATATATACTTCCACCAACAGTGAATAATCAACCCTTCCTCACCACATCCTTGCCAATATATACTAAATGTATTGGTGACAGCCATTCTGATTGAGGTGAGGTCATATCTTTTTTTAATTTCCTATTTTTAATAGGAAATTTTTCCTATTTTTAATAGGGAATTTTTCCTATAGGAAAAATTTCCTATTTTTAATTTCCTAGTTTTTTTAATTTCCTATTCCCTGATGGCTAGGGATTTTGAACATTTTGGGGGGGAGCAGGGGTTTGGTTTTTGTTTTGTTTTAGAGACAGGGTTTCTCTGTGTAGCCCTGGCTGTCCTGGAACTCACTCTGTAGACCAGGCTGGCCTCAAACTCAGAAATCTGCCTGCCTCTGCCTCCCAAGTGCTGGGATTAAAGGCCTGCGCCACCATTGCCCAGCTGATTTTGAACATTTTTAAAAATAGTTATTGGCTATTTGTATTTCTTTTTTTCTATCCAGTTCATTTGCCCCTTTGTTAGTTGGCAATTTTGTTTCTTTGGTATTTAATTTCTGTAATTTTTTATAAATGCTGCATATTGAGTCCCTTGTCTAAAGTGTAGCTGTCAATGGTTTTCTTCCATAGGTTAGTTTTCTCTGCCAATTGTTTCCTTTTCTGAATAGAAACTTTGTTTTTGAGATGGGTTCCTTTCCAACAGAGCTTTGCTCTTCTGGAGCTGGCTCTGTAGACCAAGGCTCAGTGACCTGCCTGCCTCTGCTTCCTGAATGCTAGAATCAAAGGTGTGTTCCATGAAGCCTGGCAAATTTTGAGTTGAAATTTTTGTACAAGGTGAAAGATGAGAATCTAATTTCATTTTTTGAAGGCAGAAAATCCAGTTTGCCAGCACCATTTGTAGAACAGGCTATCTTTTCCAGTATATGATTTTTCCTCTTTTGTCAAAAATTAAGTGGGCATTAGCTTTGTTGTTTTATTTCAGAGCAAACTGTGATATTCCATTATTCTTCCTGTTTTTACACCCTCTCCAGATTGTCTCTATGACTGACTACAGCCCTGTAGCATAATTTAAAGTTGAGTGTTAGTTAGGATGCCTCTAGCAATCTTGTTCCTTTGATTATTCATGGTCTTTTATGGTTCTATATGTATTCTTGTATTGTTTTTTTACTAAACTTGTGAAATATATCAGAATTTTGGTAGGTGTTGCATTAACACTAAATTAATTTTGGTAGTATAGCCTTTCCACAATACTAATTCTGCCAAACTAGGAGCATGGAATGTCTTTTTGTTGTCTGTTATCTTCTGTCATTTCCTCTCTTGGTGTCTTAAAGTTTGTTTTGAGTTTGTCTTTCATTTCTTTGGTTAGATATATTCCCAAATACTTAAATTTGGCATTTATGTTTGCATGTGTATCGTGGAGCATTCGTGAGGTTCATAGGACAACTTGGAGAGTTGGTTCTCTTCTCCCTGTGGGTTCTAGGTTGAACTCAGGCCGTCAGACTTGAAGACAAGTGCTTTTAATTTGATAAGCCATCGTGCTGGCTCTGGGACTCATTTTGGAGCTCAGGTTGGGCAGAGGTAAGAGGATCACAAGTTAGAGGCCAGCACAATCTATCTACAAAGCAAAGTACCAGGCTACCTTGGACTACATAGTGAGACACTGTCTCAGAAAACAAGCTTGCAGCTAGAGCATTATTGGCAGTTAAGAGAACTGGCTGTTCTAGAATACCTGAGTTCAGTTCCCAGCAGCCACTTGTAGGCTCACAACCATCTGTAAATCTAGTTTCAGAATCTCTAGTTCTAGGCACACACACATGGTATATATAGGTACATACAGCCAAATCTTCTTACATATAAAATTAACCAAATTCAATTTTGATGATGGCCATCCTGCCTGTGATGGTTTGTATATGATTGGCCCAGGAAGTGAACCTATTAGGAGGTGTGGCCTTGTTGGAGTAGGTGTGTCGCTGTGGGTGTGGGCTTAAGACCCTCTCCCTGGCTGCCTGGAAGTCAGTCTTCCACTAGTAGCCTTCAGTTGAAGAGAGAGAACTCTCAGCTCCTCCTGCACCATACCTGCCTGGATGCTGCCATGTTTCTGCCTTGATGACAATGGACTGAACCTCTGAGCCTGTAAGCCAACCCCAATTAAATGTTGTCTTTTATAAAACTTGCATTGGTCATGGTGTCTGTTCACAGCAGTAAAACCCTAACTAAGACAGAAGTTGATACCAGGGACTGGGGTATTGCTGTGATAGGCCTGACCATGCTTTTGTTCGGAAGAATGTGGATTTTGGGACTTTGGATTTGGAAAGCCATGGAATTCTTTAAGTGGGGCTTAATGGGCCAGACTAGTAGGAATATGGAAGACAGTGGTGCTGAGGGTCATTTGAACTGTGTAGGCCTGACAGCCCAAAAGGTTTCAGTGGAGAAGAACTTTAATACGTGGCCAAGAGACTGTTTTTGTGATGTTTTGGTGAAGAACATGGCTGCTTTTTGCCATTGCCTGAAGAGACTGCCTAGGGCTAAGGTAAAGAGATTTATATTAACTGCATCTGCAGAGGAAGTCTCAAAAAAGCCCAACAAAGACTTTGTTCTCTGGTTAAGTCTGATGAAGAGAATTTTGAACAAACATAGCAAGCTGAGAAAGGAAAAGTACAAAATATATAGTTTGAGTATTAAAGGAACTCCAGGAAGTGAAATGGAGCTGAATTCAAGGATATTGAATTAAAGGAGTGGCAACCTTGGGGCAAGATTCCACCCAGGTAACTTTAGGTCCAGGCATGGTAGTACAAGCCTTTAATCCCAGGAGGCAAAGATAAGCAGATCTCTGAGTTCAAGGCCAGCCTAGAACAGAGTAAATTCTAGGTGAAGAAAAACTTTAATCCAGGCTTGGTGGACCACACCTTTAATCCCAGTGCTTAGGGGACAGGCATGCAGATCTCTTGAGTTCCAAGTCAGTCTAAGGAACAAGATTCAGGACAGCCAACTTAGGCAGTGAAGGAGCTGGGAAAAAGGAAGCTAGTGATAATGTTCCAGCTCCTGCAAGCAGCAGAACTCAGCAGCTTCAGCCATGTGTCTCTGGCTTTATATTCAAGAGAAAAATGAGACTACTGAAACAATTGATGCTGGTTAGCTGGAGCTAAGAAATTAGTGGTGATTAAAAAAAGACCAGCATCACTGAGGTGAAATCTAGGAAGTGTTTTCTGAGAGCACAAAGAAGCTGTATTCCAGAGATAGCCTCTTTCAGAGGCTATTTCAGAGATATTCCTCCTCATGCTGCAGCTGTACCTGGTAATGTGTAAGAATCATCCAGGTGGTACTGGTTTTGAAGGCATGAAGGCATCATGAAGAACAGCTGAGGCTTGGTACTATGAGAGGCCATGGAAGGCCATTGGTGAAAGTGTACCCTCAGTTGTAATTGACAGCCCAGGACTGAAGGGGTCATGCAAAGGAGTTGAGACTTGGTACTATGAAGAGAGCTTATGAGAGGCTTTGGTGAAGCATAGTTGCAGTGGAAGACCCTAGCATATTGGAGATGCCAGTACCATGGGATGACCACCAAGAACGGCAGTGGAGTGGATCAATCTGAACTTAGAGTGCTACAAAGGGCAGAGCTGGAGAAGTGACACCAGCTCTTTGGAGATACACAGAAGATCATGTGTGGATCTCAGACACTGGAACAAGAAGCTGTGAAGCTGAAATTGACTTGGGGTACCCAAGATGTTAAAGATGCCAAAGCCACAGGATGCCTGCCAAGGAAAGCTGCTAACAGGGAGTAGAACAAGCCCAGGAGAAAGAACCTAGTTGCAGTCAACAAGGATGAAAAAGGAGTTGGATATCTGAAGACTGCTTTGCCATCAGACATGGAGATGCAGAGTTTGGACATTGCCCAGCTGGTTTCCTGTCTTGCTTGGAGGATTACAGTTAAGTGATTTAGTGAATCTCAGAAGAGACCTTGAACTTTGGACTTTTAACACTGTTGAGACTGCTATAGTCTACCGGGACTTTTGAAGTTGGACTAAATGTATTTTGCATTATGCTATGTTTCAGTATGGCCCCCATAGACTCATGTTTGAACAAGCCTATGGGGGCCAGGGAGTGGAATGTGATGGTTTGTATATGATTGGCCCAGGAAGTGAACCTATTAGGAGGTGTGGCCTTGTTGGAGTAGGTGTGTCGCTGTGGGTGTGGGCTTAAGACCCTCCCCCTGGCTGCCTGGAAGTCAGTCTTCCACTAGCAGCCTTCAGTTGAAGAGAGAGAACTCTCAGCTCCTCCTGCACCATACCTGCCTGGATGCTGCCATGTTTCTGCCTTGATGACAATGGACTGAACCTCTGAGCCTGTAAGCCAACCCCAATTAAATGTTGTCTTTTATAAAACTTGCATTGGTCATGGTGTCTGTTCACAGCAGTAAAACCCTAACTAAGACACTGCCCTTCATTCTTTTCTTTTCTTTTTTTTTTTCTTTGAGACAGGGTTTGTCTGTGTAGCCCTGGCTGTCCTGGAACTCATTTTGTAGACCAGGCTGGCCTCCAACTCAGAAATCCGCCTGCCTCTGCCTCCCAAGTGCTAGGATTTGTTCATTCTCTTCTTGCAGCCATGTGGGAGACCTCAGGTGGGCTGCATCTGTGAGTTACACAGTGTTTGAAGGGGACAGGGTTAGATTCTGTCCATGGGAAGCCCTCAGTGGTGGACAGATTTTTCACATGGCTTGAACAGATTTATCAGTTCTGGCAGGACTGATAAATACCCTTACACAGATATCTAGTGGACTGTGACACTGAGCCTGAGTTTTGTCTACATGGAGTTTACCTGTTACAGGATTGGTACTTTATGACCTATGCCTTGGGAAATTACCACCTAAACCTTTTTGTAACGTTCTTTTTCTGGAAAAGTGTATCCTTCCTTAAGGGAAGACTCAGAAACAGCCTTTCATTCTCAGCCAAACAATGAGGTTAGTTCTTTCATTTGAAAGCTTCCAGAATTAAAATTTCGACATGCAGCCACAAAAGGCATTCTTGTGGCTATGGCTTGTTCCGTCTTTTAATGTCCTAGTGTTTGTTCATCACGCTTTTCTGTGTCACAATGAAAAGGCAAATAAAGCACAGGACTAACACAGATAGCAGAGATACAAAGGGAAGGATGACCTCCACTACTTAGAAGCTGGACTGAATTGGTCACACATATTCAAGAACAGTTTTGAGCTATTTTAACAGTGCCTTTTTCACATAAAGTAGTTGATTGTGAGGAAGCTGAATTTTCTTTTTAAGAGAAGCCTCAATGATTTGTATTTAAACCAAGTTACATTGACTTCTTTTTTAGTGATGTACAGATATTTGAAACAGAATTGTACTGACCATAGGCTTGGGAGGTCAAGCAGGTGGCAGCCCAAAAGAGCAGGAGGGAGGATGGGCTGCAGCCCTGGGGAGCTGCCTTCCGGACCATGATGAGGTCACTCCTGTGCTGGAGGAGCCTGCTTCCTGCATGTGAAAAATAATGTAATTCTTTGAGGGTGATTTTCACATAGCTCTGTGGTGTTCTCATGCCAGTGTCTGAATTTCATCTAACTAGAGATGTTCTTCAAGCTGGCATCTATCATAATGACTCAAAACTTTGTTCTTAACTATGATTATTTTTGAGGGTCTGCAATTATAAGTATATATTTGTTTGAAATTTTCCTTTTTTTTTCTCTTAAGGTTGAAGATGGGTCAATTAATAAGTTGCTAAATTCAGGGCAGAGAATTTCAGTAATGTGTCAGTTCCTTGGACATGTCTGGGCATAATAAATATCAAGTTTTGGGGTATTTTATGGCTTAGAGTATCAATCAAAAAGTAGTATGAACCTGGGCCTCTGGGAGCTCCCAGAAACTGAGCCACCAACCAGAGAACACACAGGGCCTGGAATGAGACCCCAGCACATACACAGCAGATGTGCAACTCAATCTCCATGTGGGTGTCCCAACAACAGGAGCAGAGTCTCTTCCTAAAGCTGTAGCCTGATGGTGTTGTCAGTTCCCAACAGGGCTGCCTTGTCTGGCCTCAGTGGAAGAGGATGTGCATAATCTAGCAGGGATTTGATGTGCCAGGGCTGGGGGATAAATCAGGGAGGAGCACCCTCTCAGAAAAGGGGAGAAGGATGAGAAGAGAGGGTCTCAATGTGGGGGGGGGGGCTGGAAGAGGGAGCATTTGCGGTTTAATTAATTAAAAAAAGAAATGATTATGGGAAAGGATGTTAATATAAAAGATAAAAAGTATCTCCTGTCTAACAAAAAGAAAATGCCTTAAGTGATAGAAGGAGAGAAATGATTATCAGATTGTGTATACTGATAGCCTAGCTAGTGCTATCAGCAAAGAATGAATTTCTTGTTCAAAAAACGGACGGTGCTAGGGGGATGGAGACAGAAGGACCAGGAATTCAAGATCAGGGCTACAAGAGACCCTGTCTCAAAAAGCCAAATAAATAAAAGTATGTATGTTCATTTGCCATGGAGCTTTTACATGTTAAAATGTCACAGCATATTACCTTTGCTCCAGTTTCCTTATCTGTAAAGATATAATAATGCTTTTAGGGTCATTTTGAGGATTAAGTTAGATAGTACATGTAATACATTTATTCTTTCTTCTTTTTTGTTTTGTTGGTGGTGGTGGTGGTTTTTTGTTTTGTTTTCAAGACAGGGTTTCTCTGTGTAGCCCTGGCTGTCCTGAGAGAAGTTTGGACCAGAACAGCTGAATTGGACCAGCCAGTCAGAGTTCAGAAAGAACTAGGAAAGGGATGAGCTTATTCAACAGTAAGTCTCGGAGACTGAAAACATTCTAGGCCTAGATAATTGTACAGAGGCTAGAAGTCTCCAGGAGTAGGCTGAGGTTAGCAGACTAAGACAGTAAGCCTCAAAGACAACAGTTACAACAGGTGAATAAAAGTTAATTTTACAGCTTTGTATTCAATATCCAGTACTAAAAAAGGAGGAAAGAAAGGGACAAGTTTTGTTTTAATGTTGCCATCAGGAGATACAAGGAAAAAGTAATCAAAGATAATTCTTCACGCTTCTGTCACAGGTAGTCTGCATGCTGTTGACAAAAGCAGAAGGTAGCCAGGCAGTGGTGGTGCACGCCTTTAGTCCCAGCACTCGGGAGACAGAGGTGGGCAGATCTCTGAGTTCAGGCTAGCCTGGAGAGATTTCCAGGGCAGCACAAAGATACCTGCCTCAAAAAACAAAAACAAGACAAAATAACAGCAACAAAAAAAACCCTAGTTGGTAGTAGAAAGCATAAAAATAGACAAAGCCACCCTAGAAAACTTAGGAAAGAGAATTGAAGAATTTCTGAGGAACCACCAACAGTCAATCCAATGAGGAGAAGAGAAGCACTTAACAGAGTCAAGCATGGAGTGGTTTGCGTTTAGTAACTACTTGGACAGGATTTTGAATAAAAGCCAGAAATGGCCAGCATTTATAGAATAGAAAGAGTAAAAATAAGAATTGAGTCATAATAATTGAATTTCATTAAAAAAGTCCTTTCTCTGTTTAAAAGTTAAGGCTGTAGTAGGTAGAATGATAGCTTGAACATGGATAACGAGAAGGCAAATAGAATGGTAGAGCCTAACCGATTGGCAGAAATTGTAGAAAGGCTTCGTCTAGTTTGTATAGTGTGAGACAGAGGCTCACTATACAGAGCTGGCTTGTCTGGAAGTCAAAGGCATCTGTCTGCCACTGTCTTTCAAGTCAGTGAAAGACCCTGGGCCCAAGGACATTTTTCTTTTCTTTTTTTAAAATAAGAAACAAAGGTAGGAGACATTTTCCCCCAGTTCCTCCAGCGTAACTAGAGAGTTATGCTCATGGATACATACTGTTGAGACAGGATTTAGTAAAGGGGGACAAATTGAAGAAACACTACAGAATTAAGAACCATTTATCAATCTGAAAAATGATAATGATTACTGTGTGTAATTAGATTTTCTTTTCATTGTGAACATTCATACATTCATTGTTATTACTTGCCAATTAGACTTATTGTGATTAAAATAACTTTGGGGACTGGATGACAAACCATCAACCTACCATTTTACAGCCAGGCATGATGGCATTATGTCAAAATCTTACCTTAAGGAAAGGTGTGAATTTGAGGCTAGCCTGAGCTACATAGTTAGACCCTGTTTTGGGAACTATTAAAAATGAATGGCATTTCCATGCTATGCGGGGCACTAATTCACAAGATGTCCACACAATAATTTCAGGACCAGTTGATACTGATATAAGCTACCCACCTAGATTAGACAAGTTATCCCAATTATTCTGTCCCTATATGATATTATATCTACCTGTGGCTGTTTAAAGCCATGCTGAATCTGAATCATCCTGGTCGTCTCCCTCCACCTTGCTTCCTCCCTCTCCTGGGGGTAAGTAGCTGTCTGTCCCTGCAACTCTTAGCTCTGTCTCCCTTTTCCCTGTCCAAGCACAGGCCTGATGCACTGATATTTAAATTAATTGGACAGGGAAAATCCTGCTATACAACCCTGCCTAAGAAAAATAGAATATATGGAGCAGAGAAGAACTTACTTACTTACTTACTTACTTATTTACTTATTTATTTATTTATTTATTTATTTATTTATTTTGAGGCAGGGTTTCTCTGTGTAGCCCTGGCTGTCCTGGAATTCACTCTCTAGACCAGGCTGGCCTCGAACTCAGAAATTCACCTGCCTCTGCCTCCCAAGTGTGGGATTAAAGGAGTGTGCCACCACTGCCTGGCGAAGGACTAATTTTAAAAGATAACTTGAACTGTTAAATAAATCTCCAAACTTTGTGCACAAAGCTTTTACTTTGGAGTATTATGACTTAGACAAGTTGTGTAATTAAGAAGTAGCACGGTTCTGGAGAGAATTGGCTTTTCTCCTAAAGAGGATGATAAGTAAGTTTTCAGGCTTTTTACCCTCTAACTCTAAGGTTTTGTGTGTGTGTGTGTGTGTGTGTGTGTGTGTATACACATGTGTATATGTGTACACATATACACACACACTAACATATATCTTGTGTGTTGTAAGGTTAGAACTCGTCCAAATATTTTTTGAAGATATTTTTACAATTAAAATTGTTTTTCCTCAAAGGGGTGTCATTACTAAAACTTCTAGTCTTCAAACCATAGACTATAATTTCCTCTGTAAATTACCGATGCCTCACTGGGAATTACAACACTGAAGTATAATAATAAGCCTTTGTTTTTCTTTGTGTTATTGCTTACTTAGCTTCAGTTTTCAGGATAGTTACAAATTTTCTCCTCTTTGACGTGGTCCCTTCATGCTGGTTGCCATAGAAATATTCCAGAGAAGTGGCAAACTAGGTTAAGGTCAAGAATAATGATTCTTAAGAAGTTACCATGTGGGAAAGAATGAGAAGTGGTCCAAGAGTTTTTTTCTTTACATATAAATAAGGTTTTGTTTGATTTGATAGTTTTCTAAAAGGCAGCCTAAACTAAAACCTTTGTTTTAGTCCAGTTCAACAGTTATTAGCCATCGGCTGAAAAATGCCTGCCATCAAGGGTTTGTCGTCTATAAACAGACTTTTTTGTTGTTGTTTGTTTGTTTGTTTGTTTTGGTTTTTTTGAGACGGGGTTTCTCTGTGTAGCCCTAGCGGTCCTGGAACTCACTCTGTAGAACAGGCTGGCTCAGAAATCCGCCTGCCTCTGCCTCCTAAGTGCTGGGATTAAAGGAGTGTGCCACCATTGCCCATAAACAGGTATACTTCTGTCAGGAGAAGAACTTGCTTACAACAGATACAGTGAATTTTTTCCTGTTTCCTGTTTTTCTCTGAATTAGGGACATATAAAATAAACCTGTAATTTCATGGTAAGAGATGGTTGTGATATACTTAACATTTCACAGAAGTATAATTTAGCGGTTCAGTACAGGTATTGGTGTGCTCAGAGAAAACTCTGACCAGTGGACATTTTAAAATTAGAAATAAACATTTGAGAAACAAAGCTATAAAAAGACAGGCATTTAATGATTTTAGCAGATTTATTGATTGAAAATTTACAGAAAATACAGTTCACTTAAGTGTAGAATTCACCCACTTTAATTTATAGAGCTATGCAACTGTCAGAATTATCTGGTTTTAGATTTCCTGTCACTTAACAAACATTTCCTAATTTCAACCACTGTTAACTACCATAATAGGTTTAAAAGTAATGTCCTAGGAGTTTGGTCTCCTGAGTCACAGTCCTGCCATTCACTTTGACTGCCTCTTTGTATTAAGCCTTTTACATTTTAAAACTGGGCAATAACTGTATTACAGCATTGATAACATTTCATCACAATTCCTAATCTTTAGGGGGATACTTTTCAAAACCTCCAACAGTTACCTTAAATCGTAGGTAGAGCAGAGTACACAGTCTGTCCTGTGTGGTTCATGCCCTGATCCCTCTTTTGCATAACTGATTTTGTACCTTAGGGCCATTTATTGTGGCCGTATATTGTGTTGAGAAGTTACTCAACACAAATGAGTACATAGTGAGTTCTAGGCCAGCGAGGGCTACATAGGTCAGACCCTGTGTGTTTCAACATCAAGAATTTACCATGTAAACATAGCTATAATGATGCCTGGAAGAACTAATTTAGAACAGGTATTTGATAAATTTTAAATTTGATCTTCCCTCTGAATTAGGGATCTGACAACCAAGGTGGCTGTTAAATAGCAAACAGGTAACACATGCAGTATAAATCAGCAGCGGCTCAAAATATATTAAACAAGAACTCCAGAAATAAGTCATAAAGTTTAAATTATACTCTATTCTAAGTAACATAACGCAGTCTTGTGCCATCTGAGAGATGAGTCATTCCTTTGTCCAAAAATCAGGATGTCAGAATTTTAATAATTGAATTTCATGTGTTTATTCTTACTTAGCCCAAGTAGAAGAGTGTTTATTACATTCATTAAACCATATATCCTGTGTTGTATGTGTTAAACATGATGTAAACAATATTTGATAATAAATCATATTTGAAAATAAAGTTAGAGAAATAAACTTAAAAGAATGAAATTTCTTAAAAGAATGGATCAGTTTCTATGTGTCTTATTTAGGGTTTCACTGCTGTGAACAGACACCATGACCAATCCAAGTTTTATAAAAGACAACATTTAATTGAGGCTGGCTTACAGGCTCAGTGGTTCAGTCCATTGTCATCAAGGCACAAATGTGGCAGCATCCAGGCAGATATGGTACAGGAGGAGATGAGAGTTCTACATCTTCATCTGAAGGCTTCTAGTAGAAGACTGACTTCCAGGCAATTAGGGTGAGGGTCTTAAGCCCACACCCACAGTGACACACCTACTCCAACAAGGCCACACCTCCTAATAGAGTCACTCCCTGAACCAATCATATACAAACCATCACATTCCACTCCTTGACCCCCATAGGCTTGTTCAACATAAGTCTATGGGGGGGAGGGGTGGTCATACTTAAACATAGCATAATGCAAAATACATTTAGTCCAACTTCAAAAGTCCCTGTAGTCTATAGCAGGCTCAACAGTGTTAAAAGTCCAAAGCTCAAGGTCTCTTGAGATTCATTGAATCACTTAACTGTAATCCCCCAAGCAAGACTGGAAACCAGCTGGGAAAAGTCCAAATTCTGCATCTCCATGTCTGATGGCAAAGCAGTCTTCAGATATGCAACTCCTTTTTCATCTTTGTTGACTGCAGCAAGGTTTTGTCTCCTTGGCTTGTTTCACTCCCTGTTAGCTTTCCTTGGCAGGCATCCTGTGGCTCTGGCATCTTTAACATCTTGGGGTCCCCAAGTCAGCTTCAGCTTCACAGCTTCTTGTTCCAATATCTGAGATCCACACATGATTTTCTGGGATCTTCTAAAGGGCTGGTGTCACTTCTGCTCTGCCCTCTGTAGCACTCTTAAGTTCAGGTTGATCCACTCTGCTGCCACTGCTGTTCTTGGTGGTCATCCCATGGTACTGGCATCTCCAATACACTAGGGTCTTCCACTGCAACTATGCTTCACCAAAGCCTCTCATAGTCTCTCTTCATTGTACCAAGCTTCAATACCTTTGCATGACCCCTTCAGTCCTAGGCTGTCAATTACAACTGAGGGTGCACTTTCACTAATGGCCTTCCATGGCCTCTCACAGTGCCAAACCTCAGCTGTTCTTCATGATGCCTTCATGCCTTCAAAACCAGTACCACCTGGATGATTCTTACACATTACCAGGTACAGCTGCAGCATGAGGTAGAACCTTGGCTATCTCTGGAATACAGCTTCTTTGTGCTCTCAGAAAACACTTCCTAGATTTCACCTCAGTGATGCTGGTCTTTTTTTAATCACCACTAATTTCTTAGCTCCAGCTAACCAGCATCAATTGTCCCAGTAGTCTCCTTATCCTCTTGAATATAAAGCCAGAGACACATGTCTGAGGCTGCTGAGTTCAGCTGCTTGCAGGAGCTGGAACTTTGGCCCCCTTGTTCTATTACATTATCACTAACTTCCTTTTTCCCAGCTCCTTCACTGCCTAAGTTGGCTGTCCTGAATCTTGCTCCATAGACTGACTTTGAACTCAAGAGATCTGCATGCCTGTCTCTTAAGCACCGGGATTAAAGGTATGGTCCACCAAGCCTGGATTTAAGTTTCTCTTCACCTAGAATTTGCTCTGTTCTAGGCTGGCCTTGAACTCAGAAATCTGCTTATCTTTGCCTCCTGGGATTAAAGGTTTATACTACCTGGCCTAGACCTAAATTTAGCTGGGTGGAATCTTGCCCCCAGGTCACCACTCCCTTAATTCAATTTAATATCCTTGAAACAAACTCCATTTCACTTCCTGGAGTGCCTTTAATACTCAAACTATATATTTTGTGCTTTTCCTTTCTCAGCTTGCTATGTTTGTTCAAAATTCTCTTCATCAGACTTAACCAGGGAACAAAGTATTTGTTGGGCTTCTTTGAGACTTCCTTTGCAGATGCAATTAATATAAATCTCTTTACCTTAGCCCTGGGCAGGCAAAAAGCAGCCGTGTTCTTCACCAAAACATCACAAAAACAGTCTCTCAGCCACATATTAGAGTTCTTCTCCACTGAAACCTCTTGGGCCATTAGGCCTACACAGTTCAAATGACCCTCAGCACCACTGTCTTCCATATTCCTACTAGGCTGGCCCATTAAGCCCCACTTAAAGCATTTCATGGCTTTCCAAATCCAAAGTCCCCAAATCCACTCTTCCAAACAAAAGCATAGTCAGGCCTATCACAGCAATACCCTAGTCCCTGGTACCAACTTCTGTCTTAGTTAGGGTTTCACTACTGTGAACAGACACCATGACCAGTGCAAGTTTTATAAAAGACAACATTTATGGGGTTGGCTTACAGGCTCAGAGGTTCAGTCCATTATCATCAATGCAGAAACATGGCAGCATCCAGGCAGGCATGGTACAGGAAGAGCTGAGAGTTCTACATCTTCATCTGAAGGCTGCTAGTGGAAGACTAACTTCCAGGCAACTAGGGTGAGGGTCTTAAGCCCACACCCACAGCGATACACCTACTCCAACAAGGCCACACCTCCTAATAGGGTCACTCCCTGAATCAGTCATATACAAACCATCACACTATGATTAAGTCAAACTTTGAGTCTACAAAGATATATGTGCTTTGTAGTTTATTATTCTTGAAATATTAAGAGTGACTTAAAGGAATTTTTAATTAATTTTAAATTTAACTAGGGAGAGGGAATACAAGTGAATATGGCTTATGAGTACGGGTACATGTGCATTTGAGCTTTGAGGCCACAGGAGGTAGCCTGCTCTATCACTTGCTGCCTTATTTGTTTGAGGTAGGGTCTCTTGTTGAGCCTGAAGCTAGGCTGGTTACTAGCAAGCACTATCTATTCTCTTGTCTCCACTTTATGTGTGTATGTGTATGAGCACATATGTGTAGAAGTGCCCAGAGAGGCCAGAAGAGGGTGTCAGGTCCCTTAAATTGGAATTACTGGTTGCTGTGAGCCTCCTTACATGAGTACTGAAAATCAAATTCAGATCCTTCCTCTGGAAGAGTAGCAATAGCTCTTAACTACTGTGTCCCAGGCACACCCTCAGACCTTTTTAAATTCATATCATCCAATATCTATTTTTATTTTTGTTTCCTGAGCTTTTTAGGGTGTTTATAAACAACAACCAAAACCAAGACTATTTCAATATCCTGACATGTTTCCTCTGTGCTTTCTTCTGGCAGTTTCAGATCTTATATAAATTCATAATACATTTTTATTTAGTTCTTGTAACTGGTGAGAAGGAATGATCTGTTTTCATTCTTCATGTGGATGTTCAATTGTCTCAGTACCATTTATTGAAAACATTTTCCTTTCTTCCAATTGTATTTTTAACACAGTTGTCAAAAGTCAATTGGCTGTAGATTCATGAAATCCTTCCACCCCTTACTACATAAGCAAATACCCTGAGTTTAGGCCTTGTGTTATTTGATCTTTAACTATTTAGAGTGACTACTCTCCTTTTAAATTAAAAAAATTTTTTATGTCTGTGGGTGTTTTGCCTTCATTTATGACTGTGCCCCATATTCATGCCTGGTGCTGGTGGAGACCAAAAGATGACATTGAATTCCCTGGATCTAAACTCACAGCCTCTTGTGAGCTACCATGTGGTTGTGGTCTTCTGGAAGAACAGCAGGTGCTTTCAGCAGTTTCTGCAGCTCTCTCTCTCTCTCTCTCTCTCTCGCTCTCTCTCTCTTCTCTCTCTCTCTCTTTCTCTCTTTCTCGCTCTCTCTCTCTAAAACCTGTACCATGCATGCCATGGTGCAGTGAAAAGGCAAGAGAATAACTCGTAGAAATTCTCTTCTTCCGCTGTGTGGGTTCTGGGGCCTGAACTCAGGTTCCCAAATCTTGTAGCAAGCACCAAGATCTAAATCTTGGATCTTACTGAACCATCTCACCACCCCTTGTGTCATCTTTTTAACCTTTCCTATTGTCTACTATTGTAGCAGGATATCTGATCACACTGTGAACCCCGAGAATGTGTTATTTGCTGAAAATACCTGTTAGGCCAGGCAGTGGTGGTGCAAGTCTTTAATCCCAGCACTTGGGAGGCAGAGGCAGGCGAATATCTGAGTTCGAGGCCAGCCTGGTTTATAGAGTGAGTTTCGGGACAGCCAGTGCTATACAGATATACAGAGAAACCCTGTCTTGAAAAAAAACAAAAACAAAAACAAAAAAACATTAGAACTTAGGCCTGATAGTTCGATTTGTTAACACAAAATAGCTATGAGGTTTATAACTTTGAGAGAATACAGACTGGGTGCTTTATCTCCAACTTTCTCTGTTATATAGTTTTTGAATGAAGTTACAAGTAGAGCTTCCTGTCTCTTTAATCTCTATGTGTCTGTGATGGTAGGGATAAGATGGTAAGAGATTAAGATTTGAGCTAGACCCCGGCGGTGGTGGCGCACGCCTGTAATCCCAGCACTCTGGGAGGCAGAGGCAGGCGGATTTCTGAATTTGAGGCCAGCCTGGTCTACAGAGTGAGTTCCAGGACAGCCAGGACTACACAGAGAAACCCTATCTTGAAAAACCAAAATAAAAAAAGATTTGAGCTAGACTGTCTTGCTTAATCTCTATCTTAATTAATTGTGTGTGTGTGTGTGTCTGTCTGTCTGTCTTTAAGAGAATGGGGGTCCTCCTACAGACTGTAAAAGGTCCACACCTTTAGACAAGTTAATTCATCCTTTTGGGAAATATGTCCTCCTTTAAAATAGAAGATGGAACTGGTTATTTTTATCATAACTTTGAGTTTATAAAAATATATAAACATAGAATGTTGTAACATTAGAGTCATGATTGTAGAAAGATTATTCTAATTTTTTTCCTCTCTATTTTCTAGGTTATATTTCACACTATGTGCTGACTGTATCTACAGAAGATATTTAAAAAAAAAAGATAAACTTTTTTCCAAGATTTTGATTCCAGTGGAATCTTTGCTTTAGATTTTTTTTTTTGTGTGTGTGTGTGTGCGTGTTAGTGAATTGTAACTCCAGAAGCAATGCCTGTACAAGCTCCACAATGGACGGATTTCCTTTCCTGCCCAATTTGCACTCAGACTTTCGACGAAACAATTCGAAAGCCCATCAGTTTGGGCTGTGGCCATACTGTCTGCAAAATGTGCCTGAATAAACTCCACCGTAAGGCTTGCCCATTTGACCAGACCACTATCAATACGGACATTGAGCTTCTTCCTGTGAACTCAGCATTACTGCAGCTTGTGGGTGCTCAGGTAATAGAGTAACTTAATACTGGTTATTATCTTTAATCGACTGTTTTAGTTATATGTGTTTTTGTGTGGGCATGCTTATTTTAATGTAGATACAGATGGTTGCCTATAGCAATATTTATAAATATGTGTATACTTGGATTATTATATTTGCATATTTCTTTGCCTCGTTAGCCAAGATAATCTTTAAGGACACCATAGTCCCAATAGCAGTGTACATGCCTTTTGTTTAGATAATTGGTGTCTAATACAATATTCCAATAAAAGGAACCAGAACTCTCAGGAGGGATGGTCAATTCAAGGGCAAGTATTCTAACAAAGTGAGACTGTGTCAAAAGCATATCGGAGTTGGTTGAAAGAGCTCCTAGCGGCCAGAGCTGGAAGGGTTTGAGCAAAATGAATAGGTATGTATTGAATTACAACAGCAGGAAAAAAGGCAACGGCTCTATGTCAATAACATGGAAATGGAGAACAATAACACAAAGATACAGCTATAGTTTTTTAAGTTTTCATAGTTCTATCTTATTTCTTGCGCCTTTGATTTTATTTCATTTAGGAAATTTAAAGTCTTGTCCTAGAGCCCTTGATGTTTATGCCAGTCTTTGAACCCAGGTCTGTCCAAAGTTTGAGTCATTTTGAACAGTATATAGAGAAAGGCTAAGAGCACTGGTTTTTTTTTGTTGTTTTTGTTTTTTTTTCCTGGTTTTTCCAGACAGGGTTTCTCTGTGTATCCCTGGCTGTCCTGGAACTCACTCTGTAGACCAGGCTGGCCTCGAACTCAGAAATCCGCCTGCCTCTGCCTCCCAAGTGCTGGGATTACAGGCGTGCGCCACCACGCCCGGCAAGAGCACTGTTTTATCTGAGGGGAATCGTTACTTATTTTTTTCCTTTCTTAGCTTTTAAAAGGTTTTATTTTCACTGGATGTTTTGGTGTGTGCCTTTATTAACAGCACTGGGTAGAAGACAGGTAGGCAAATCTCTTGAGTTTGAGGCCAGCAGTGTTAAAATAGTGAGACCTTGTCTTGAAAAGAAAAAAAGGGCTTTTTAAAAAATGTAACTGTGTGCCCCATGTGTCCAGGTACCCTTGGAAGCCAGAAGAGGGTATTGGATCCCTGAAATTATAGGCGGTTGTGAGCTACCTGATGTGGGTACAGGGGAATTGATCTTGTATCTTCCAGAAGAGCAGCAAGTGCTCTTTACTGCCGAGCCATCTCCCTAACCCTCTAAGAAGCTGTTAAATACATCTTAATGTATTTGGAAGTGGATGCCCATGCAACCACCAATTTGATATAACTACAGCACCTCTTATCTAAAGTAGATATAGGCAGCTGTATTAAACCCTGGAATTCTGTTTTTACCTGTGTGATACTGTGGTGAATGATTCTTATGTTTTTTTTTTTTGTTTGTTTTGAGTGTGTTTTCTTTCTGATTACACCTCTTCTTCTTACTATTATATTTTTGCTTGTTTAATGATTGATTGTTGGGGGGTACATAGAGGACAGAGGCAGAGAATGGCTTTCTCCTTCTACCATGTAAGTTCTGGAAATTATGCTCAGGTCAAAGTCGGTGGATGGCAAGCACTTTCAACCTTTGGCCCATCTTGATGGCCCGTCTCAGATTATATCTTTGAACTTTATCACTGAAAGTGATATCATCTGAAAAAATATTTAATCTCTGGCTTCATCACAATTTCTATGATTGAAAAGCGGTTTTGATGGATAACCTACACCAAATACACATATTTATGTTAGAGAAATCCAGCAAATGCTGGTCTCAGCCAGGTGAACTGGATTAATGTAAACAGAAGTAAGTCATATTGATAGTGAATCTTTAGCATGCGGTGATGAAAAGAGATTTTTTTTTCCTCTTTGGACTTACTGCCAAAAATATATAACTCCAGTCTCCTTGTGAGAAAAATGAAATCCCATCAAAAGTCTGTATACGACACCCATCCCCACTACTCCTTAAAACTTCCAGTCATTAAAACACACAAAGAACCTTATAAAGAGTCATCACAAATCAAGAATTCTGGATGAGCTTTTGGAATACAGGAAGGCTGTTAGGCAAAAAGTAAGGCATTCTGAGTAAAATCAGAATTCTTAGCTAGAATGAGCTAAATTATCATTATAGTTATATTGGCATATTAATATCAGTAAATGTATCCTATCAAGAGAACATTATAATGAGAATGAAGGTGGGGTGATAGGAATTTATGAACTGTCTTTGTCATTTTTCTGTAAATTTAAAGTGCTTATCTAAAACTGCTTTTCTTTTTTGTCTTGTTTTTAACCAGGAAAAAATGATTAATCTTACTGCTAATCAGGAAAATACAGGTTTAGATAACAACAGGGTTTGATTTGTTTCTGGTTTTGTTTTTTTAGCTCTTCCTACAAACCTGTCTGAATGGTGGTGGTCGCAGGTGGCTCTTGTGTGTGCTAGGGAGAGTGCAAACTGTCAGGCTCTGGAAAATATAAAATGGAAAATGCATATAACCCTTTAACTATAGTGGCTGCACTTACAGGTTATCAAACCAGATGGTTTTAACACATACATACAAGGGGGACCTATGAGGAATGTCACTACAGTCTCTAAAGCAACAAGTAAAACTAGCCTGAACATCAGAACTTAATTCCCTGTAGTCTACTCCACAGTGTTATTAGACATTTACAGAAGTTTCCTAATTCCCCACAAATGTATTGCAAAAACGAAGAGTTTTTTTTTTTCTTTTCTTAAAACAGGATCTTATGTATCCCAAGCCGGTCGGTCTCAAACTCTCTGTGTAACTGAGGGTGACCTTGAACTCTGATCTTCTTGCCTTTACCTCTTGGTTTACTTCTTCTCATCATTTCTGATTTATGTGGTGCAAAGGATTAAATCCATGTCTTTGTGTATATGAAGAAAATACTCTAACAACTGAGCCATCCCAGCCCTCAGGTCAATTTTAATAGCCAATGACAATTTGGAAGGCAGGCTGTATGCTTGAGGCCAGCATGGTCCACCTAGTTCCAAAACAACCAAAATTACATAGCAAAACTTGTCTCAAAAACAAAGCAAACAGAACTAAAAATTCCAGTGACAAAGTCTAGAGCACTAGTAATTTCTGTAAATTGACACACACAATTGGATATTTGAGGATATGTTAATAAGTGTACAGGAAATGGGAAGAATCAAGGGGAACTCAGAGTATCATCTCAAGAAGTGACTTAGCAAGAAACACAGACAAAATGATATCCTTCCCACCAAAGCCACTTAGTCTTTTTATACCAGAATATATTTATTTATTATTTTATTTATATATGTGTTTATATATTTTTATTTATATATTATTTATTTTATTAGATATATTCTTTATTTACATTTTATTTATTTATTTATTATTTACATTTATTTATTTTATTAGATATATTAGATATTAGATATATTAGATATATTCTGGTTTCCCCCTCCCCCGAAAGTCCCATAAGCCATCTCTCCTTCCTCAATATACCAGAATATTTTTAAGTTCATACTGATAATGTTTTCATTAGAACGTCCTCCCATAGGGCAATGTAGTTGAGAAGAACATTTCCTAGGCTTCAATCTTTTCTAAAAAATATCTTTCCAGGTGTAAATGTTGTAACTCAAACTACAAAATCTTGAATTTACCTTTATATTTGAATAATACATTTAGCTCGGAAAACACAGGTTTTCCTTTCCCTGACAGATTGAGGTTCTATAGGCTGTTCTGTTTCTATGTTCAAGCTCCCTCTAGTGGCACAAAAGAATCCCTACCCCTTAAATTATTAAATTCCTCTCTCCTATTTGGTACACCCCCCCCACACACACACACACACATGTTTTCTTGGAAAATAAAGGCTTGCAGGCAATCCATTATTAAATTTTACAGATTAGGGACTGGAGAAATAGTTCAGTAATTAAGAGTGCTTGCTGCTAGCCGGGCAGTGGTGGCGCACGCCTGTAATCCCAGCTCTTGGGAGGCAGAGGCAGGGGGATTTCTGAGTTCGAGGCCAGCCTAGTCTACAGAGTGAGTTCCAGGATAGCCAGGACTACACAGAGAAACCCTGTCTTGAAAAATCAGAAAAACAAAAACAATAAAAAATAAAAATTTAAGCATATATGTAAGTATGTACAGATTCCAGAAGAGGGTGTAAAATAACCCCTCTTTACCGGCCCCCCCCCCCAGCCTCCTGCACACAGTATACATGCTCAGTATTAGCTGTTAATTTTTTTTAAAGATTTATTTTATTTATATGAACATTGTAGCTGTCTTCAGACACACCAGAAGAGGGTATCAGATCCCATTACAGATGGTTGTGAGCCACTATGTAGTTGCTGGGAATTGAATTCAGGACCTCTGGAAGAGCAGTCAGTGCTCTTAACCACTGAGCCGTCTCTCTAGCCCCCAGCTGTTAAATTTTTATTCTTTAACATTTAGTCTTTCAGAAGATGGGGTTGGGAGGAGGGTGTATATTGAGTGGGTGAGAACAGAATAATTTCTTTGCATTGACTCTGAACCAGATAGGAAATAGCAAATTAAATAATGGTAAATGTACAAGATATTGAAAAATCGCTATTAATAACACAAAATATAAAAGTTCTGAACTAGATAATTAAGTCTAATGGGGAACTGTTTAAGTACTAGAAAATATTTTTTATGTGACATAAAGTTGAAAATGCTGAGCCTTTGGTTCTTTAGAATCACAGTTGAGTGAGCGGTAGGTGTGACTAATGTGTGGCTCCTACCCTCAACTGGACTTGTCCGGAATGATGCAGGAAGCCTTTGTCACCAGGGGCAGAGCACAGCAGAATTCCACAGAGAACAGAGAAAGCCTTTCCATGAAACATGACTGTCTGCTCTAATTCCACTCATGACTAGCCTAAAATTTGGTTTTTTCTTCATATACCTCTGGCTGTTGCCACAATTCCATAACAACTTTTTTCTTAACTATTGTTTGCTCCTGTAAAATTTGGTGGCTCACACGACTTTAGTCCTAGCACTATGTGAATTTATGACAGAACAACCTTAGTCTTTTAGGAAAATCAAATATAAACCAAAGTGAGGTGGCAGGCGGGAGCAAATGGTGGAAAGGGGGTATTGAGTGAAGGGTAAGCAGATTTTTGTGTGTGTGTTTTGAGATAGTGTCTATGTAACCTTGGTTACCCTGGAACTTGCTATATAGACTACGCTGGCCTTGAACTCTGCCTCTGAGTGTGCTGGAATTAAAGCTATGCCACCACACTGACTGAGAGAAAAAATAAGAACAAATATTTTAAATATTTTTACCACAAAGTATCTGAAATGATAATTTTCTTAATTAGCCTAGTTTAATTATTACAGATTATAAGCTTATATCATCAGGGAATCACATTGTTGTTAATAAAGACTTATGGACAACACAAACATTTCATTAATTTTGAAAAAAAAATCTACATTGAGGCTACTTCTTACCCAATGCCATGGATCTATAAGAAAGAGAAAGCAGGGCATGGTGGCATACTCCTGTAATCCAACCACGTGGGAGGCTGAGGTGCAAGGATCCTTGTGAGTTCACAGATTGTTTAGATCCTACCTCAAAATCAAAAATTGGGTGATATGTGATAAATATATTATATGGTATGTAAGCAGGTTACCTGTTGGAGACCACATAAGCACAATGAGTTATGTTCAAATAATGAAATCATAATTAGCAATAAAGATAAATGAAATATTGGAGACTGAGGAAATAACTCAACTGGTCAAGCATTTTCCTTAACAAGCATGGAATATTTAGTTTAATCCCCCAAATCTAGATAGAAATGGGTGTGGAAGCTAGGGATATGACCCAGTGATTAACAGCACTAACTAATCTCCCAGAGGTCCCAGGTTTGAGTACCAGCACCCACATGGCAGTTCACAACCTTCTATAACTTACACATGTGGTACACAGACATTATGTGCAGGCAAAACACCAATTCATATTAAATAAATATTACAAAAAGATGTATGTTGGCACACTTATAATGTCAAGGCTGGAGTTCTCTGGGATCTCCAGGATCCTAGGTTAGGCATGCCAGCCTAGCCTACTTGGCAAGTTCTAGGCCAGTGAAAAACCCTGTCTCTAGGTCAATGAGAAACAACCACTGAGGTTTCCCTCTAGTTTCTGTACATATCCATGAAAAAGAAAGAAGAAAGTATGGATACATGCCCCACCTTCAATCCCTATACTTCAAAGACTAGCCAGCTTGGTCTACAGAGTAAGTTCAGATCAGCCAGGGCTGCACACTTAAGAGAGCTCTGTCTTGGGGCAATAAAGGTATGAGGTTCTTTTGGGGGGTGAAGAAAATTTTCAGTTTACTTGCTATAGTTATTGAACTATAAATTTACTAATACTGTAGATCATTGAATTATATAAGCAATTCAGTTAATTATATATAGTATTTGAATTCTTTTAATAAGACTTTTATAGAAATAATAATGGGTCATATATGCAAGTAAAAGTTTGAAAGCATGTAGCAAATTTAGTAGTTTTAATGATGTAAGCACCTGGACTATCAGTAGATAAATTGTTCTCAGCAAAATGTTTAATATAAATTAATGGAACATTCAAAACTTTTCTTTTGTTCTCCAGATCCCTGAGCAACAGCCCATTACATTGTGTAGTGGGGTTGAAGATACAAAGCATTATGAAGAAGCCAAGAAATGTGTAGAAGAATTAGCATTGTACCTGAAACCACTCAGCAGTGCGAGAGGTAAATGTAATAATAAAATCCATGCTAAGCAAACAACTTTTTGTTTGATTGTTTTTTCAGTCAGGATTTCACTATGTAGCCCTGGTTGACCCAGAATCTATGTAGACCAGGTTGGCCACATTCACAGAGATCTACCTGCTTCTTTCAAATGCTAGAATTAAAGGTGTGTCCCATCATACTTGGCCAGATATGTTATGGATACTTCTGTTACCACAGTAATTGAGCTACAAGTGAATAAAAATATACGAAACCTTTTCTTTCTCTGTCTCTTCCCCTTCTCACTCCTGCCTTTCTTCCATTTCTACTTTAGCCCCTACTTGGTTTTCAGTGCTAGACAAGCCTTCTACTACTGAACTATCTCTACAGCTAGCCCTAGTGAATGCTAATAAAATTTATTCGTTATTAGCTAAACCTACTTCATGCTATATAATATTATTAACCACATCATAAAGTAGTACTAAATCCAGAGTTTGTGTGATATTGGAAATATGAATGGCTATAGAAATGCATACAACATGATTTAGAAGGGCTTTCATTGTTTTGACAGCTTTGTTTTTTTTTGGGGGTTTTTGGTTTGTTTGTTTTTTTTTTCCTTTGAAGTCAGTGTCTCATTTAGCCTAGGTTGGCTTTAAAGTTGCTTTATGGACAAGGATAGCTTTGAACTTGATCATCCTGTCTCTACCTCCCAAGGGCTTAGATTACTCATTTGGGGGGTGTTTCGAATTAAGCCCAGGGGATATGTGTTCTAGCAGCTATATCCCAACTCTTACTTGATAAACTCTGATTCTTTGTCTAGTTTTAGGTTGTGGAAACGTAGAAAATGGTAAGAAAATGGAAGTTGTCGTTACCTTCCAGAAAGGGCCTGTTATTATTAGTAAGACATACCAGTAACAATATACCAGAACTATTAGAACTGGTATATTCGGGTCTTGGATTTTTTTGTTTTTTTGTTTGTTTGTTTTTGTTTTTGTTTTTTTCGAGACAAGGTTTCTCTGTGTAGTCCTGGCTGTCCTGGAACTCACTCTGTAGACCAGGCTGGCCTCAAACTCAGAAATCCACCTGCCTCTGCCTCCCAAGTGCTGGGATTAAAGGCGTGCGCCACCACCGCCCGGCTTGGGTCTTGGATTAATTGCTGTTTTCTGTCAGTTTTTTTTCTATGATTAAAATGAGTAATAGTGTTCTGAATGCCATATTGAGTGATATCTGTCTATATATATTTGCTTTACTTTTTAAATGTTGTTGTTATATGGTTTTATGTACTTAATTACTTATTTGTTTATTTTGATGTTTTGAGACAAGGTTTCTCTGTGTTGCTCTGGCTGCCCTGGAACTCACTCTCTAGGCCAGACTGGCCTCAAACTCAGAGATCTAGCTACCCTTGCCTCTCAAGTGCTAGATAGAATTAAAGGTGTGGAGATCCAGACTGTTGGTTTATTGTTTACTTTAAATACACTAATAAGACTGAGAACTAGTTCACAAATGAGCCACTCCAGAGAAAGTGCTCCTGGGTCATAAAATTGTACTGTGAACCTGGAAATAGCTTCCTTGTTCTCTTCTCCAGGTGTGGGTCTGAATAGCACTACTCAGAGTGTTCTGAGTCGCCCAATGCAGAGGAAACTTGTGACTCTGGTTCATTGCCAGCTAGTGGAAGAAGAAGGCAGGATCCGTGCTATGAGGGCTGCTCGGTCTCTAGGTGAACGCACAGTTACAGAGCTCATTCTCCAGCACCAGAATCCTCAGCAACTCTCTTCTAATCTCTGGGCGGCAGTCAGAGCTAGGGGCTGCCAATTCCTTGGACCAGGTATGTAATTAAAGTTTGTTGCTTTGGCTGCTTACTTACTTTAGGTATTCTAAAAGTATAAAGTAAAAAGTCTTTAAAAATGTACAAACTCTCAACTTTTGTTAAATTCTGTTTCAAGCATTGTTCTATTTGACAATCCTGGCTTCATACTTTTTCAGAGAATTCACAGACTTTTCTCTTGATAACAAAAGTTTATTCATTTTATTAGTCATTAAAAATGTCTTTCTAAGCCGGGCGTGGTGGCGCACACCTGTAATCCCAGCACTTGGGAGGCTGAGGCAGGTGGATTTCTGAGTTCGAGGCCAGCCTGGTCTACAGAGTGAGTTCCAGGACAGCCAGGACTACATAGAGAAACCCTGTCTCAAAAAAAACCAAAAAAAAAAAAAAATGTCTATTAATTATTTATTTACTTAATATAATATGACAGAATTGCCCACAAATGTGGCTTTAAAATGTAGTAGTAAATATATTGTTTGGTTTTTTTGTTTTTTTTTTTAATTATTGTTGGTTTGATTTTGGTTGGTTTGTCTGTCTGTTTTGAAACAGGGTTTTGTTGTGTAGCCCTAGCTATCCTCGAATTCAGTCTGTACATCAGGCTGGCCTCTAGTTCAGAGTGCTGGGGTTAAAGATGTACACTGCCATGCCTGGTTCATTATATTGCTTGTTAATGGCATGGTATTATATTGCTCTTCAGATAATGGATTTAGGTCATCTTTGTTCACAATACATTTTGATTGTACCATTTTTCCTAGCAATGCAGGAGGAAGCTCTGAAGCTGGTCTTGCTGGCCTTGGAAGATGGTTCTGCGTTGTCACGGAAAGTGTTGGTTCTCTTTGTGGTGCAAAGACTGGAGCCACGTTTTCCTCAAGCCTCTAAAACCAGCATTGGGCATGTTGTTCAGCTCCTCTATAGAGCCTCCTGCTTCAAGGTATGAACCTAGTTCAGTTCTAGTTCAGTTTGAAACATTGCCATGTCTCCAAACTTAAGCAATAAATTTGGACCATAATAAAATTGCCTATACTTTTCAGAAAATACCAGCATTAATTGTATATGTTCTAGTTACATCCTGAATTTGGTTTGTTCAGTTTTGTTTGGCTTGTCTGTTTGCACTGGTAGGGATTGAACCCAGAGCCTTGCACATGTTAGACAAATACTATATTGCTGAAATACAGTCTCACCCCTTAAATTTATATGAAGAGATTAATCATCTTGTTATTCCCTCTGTCTTAGTTAAGATTTCTACTTAGGGTTTCTATTACTGTGATAAAACACCATGACCAAAAGCAGTTTGAGGAAGAAAGGGTTTATTTTGCATGCACGTTCACTCCACAGTCCGTCATTGGCAGATCAAGACAGGAGTTGAATTCCTGAACTCCATAGAAGAGTGCTGCTTACTCAGCCTGCTGTCTTAGCTCCATGGGGTGGAGTCACCAGGGGTGACACTGCCCACAGTGGGCTGGGCCCTCCCACATTAGTTATTGATCAAGAGAATGTACCACAGGCTTGCTTACACAGTCTAGTTGGCGCATTATCACACAACTAGCCAACATACTCACCACGACTATAAGCAAAATTAGCCCAGAGTCACTGAAGCAGTATTAAGGTTTTTAAGAGTTTGTTCCTGGGTGCATCTTTTTTTTTTAAAAAGTTTGTTCCTTATGTAATCGTATAGTCCAGGATACCAACTCACCATCTGGCTTCAGTGTAAATGATAATGCTGGACATATTCTCTCACATTCCCGCTTGAATCTGCACTGCCTCAAACATTGATAACCTTCAAGTGTCACTAACTGTTCATCCTGCTTTCTTTTCCTGTCTTCTTAAAATACAATTTTCTTTCTTCTGATATATCCTGTAACTAATACTTCCATTCCTGTAATCACTATAATTCAACTGATACTGTACTGAAGAAGGGTTTCAGTTTTTTATATTGAAACCAAAATTACTCTCTCTCCAGTTCTGAGTTTTTCTAAATATATTATTTCGCATTTTTTGTAATGGCTAGAAAGAATGGAGTAATTCTTCACTGAATATAATTTAGAATATTCAGAATGTCTATATGCATTCCATGTTATATGTTCTCTACTAACAGAAACAGATACAAATTAGAAGAAGCTTTTCTAGGTAGTCCTTTCCTAGTGTGTGATACTCTGAGTGAGTTCCTAGTATCACAGTCAACCAATAAAGCATAAGCAAGTTTTGAAATAGAAATTTGTTGTTGCTGTTGTTATTTGAGACAGATGCACTATGTAGTTTGGCTGGCCTAGGTAACAATCCTTTCTACCTCAGGTAGAGTTATATACCACAGTGTCTAGGTATAAAATTTTTTACTAAGTTTTATTGTATCGTAAATTATTATTTTATAAAATTTGATTTATTTTGTATAATATGGGGAATCACTGGTAGATGGGTGTGCATGTGTCACTGTGTGCGTATGGAGGTATGGGGACAGATTGTGGAAGTTGGTTCTCTCCTTTCACCATATAGATCCCAAGAATTGAACTTGAATCAGTCAGGTTTGGCAACAGGTAATTTTACCCACTGACCCATATTGATGGCTCTAGAAAAAAAATTTAAATTCTGATATTATTTCAGTGATTCACTAGTCATTTTGTTTAGTTCTTACTTTATGTATATATGTGAGTATATGCCATGTATGTGTCATATTCTCTGAAGCTGAAGTTAGAGGTTTTTGTAACCACCTGGCAAGGATGCTGGGAACTTAAACTTGGGTTCTCTAAAAGATTAGCAACTGCTCTTAAGCTCTGAGCCATCTCTTAAACCTTTAACCAAGTCTGGGGCAGGGGGCACACATAGAAGATACAACACAATTTTGTAGATTTGGTTTTCTCCTTCCATTTTTACGTGGGTTTGGGGATTGAATTTGGGGTGTCAGGTTTAAGCAGCATGGGCCTTTACTGCTGAGCCATCTGGCTGGCCTATTTGACCTCTTTCAATACACTACAGCTCTAGTATTTTTGATGTGATATCTCTTAAAATTTCTTGGTTGTTTTTAAAGTAGTGAAGGTGTTGGGGATATAGCTCAGTGATAGAATGCTTATAATGTGTCCAAGCTCTGGGTTCAATCCACAGCATCCACAACTCAATACAATATTCTGGGAGACAGTGTATAATGTAGAAAGCATATTCTACCTTTTAAAGAGGACTAGCCTATGTTGAAGAAGTATTTTCATGCATATACATGTTTATTTGTACTTTTAATTTATCTTGGAAAATGGCAGAGTAATTAAGTTTTTTGTGTTTGTTCGTCTGATTTCCTGATGAAAGGTTTAGTTGGACCTGACTTTGTTACAAGGATGAAATGGTAGGGTTTTTATAATAGTGTGAGGGTTTTTGGTTTGTTTGTTTGTTTGTTTGTTTGTTTGTTTGTTTTAGGTAGAAAGTTAAAAGGGGAGAATTTTCTCCTATAATGATATAGTCCTTATGGGAATAAAAGGTTAACACAATACAATCGTATTTTTGACAGTATGGGGAATTAACCACTCTGCCATGACCTACACCTTCAACCTCCAAATGTGTTTTAAAATGTCATAGGGAATTTGTGAGTCTAGGCAAGAATTAACCTTTAGCCTAAATCCAGCCTGACTCAAAATCTAAGTTACTGAGATAACAATAACAAATATATCAGATATGCTACAAAATTTAAAGTGAGTTAATATAGTAATATAATGGTTTAGTTAGGTAACTATACATAGCAAGTATTAAATAAAGGTAGTTTTTTTTTAAGTATTTTTTAAAAAATCTATTTGTGGCATACAAATACACATGGGAGCTGGAGTCGGTGTCGGGGTCTTCCTGGTGGCACTCTACTTTGATTTTTGTTGCGGTTACGTGGAGCCTGAGGGCTCACTGATTCAGGTAGTTGAGCACAGGCGTGCTTAAGGAGTTCTGCTTATGCCTGCCTCTTCAGTGCTCTTGACAGACATGGGACTCAAGTCGTGTCTTCTTCCCCATCCCCACTTTATTTGTACTGGGGAATCATGAACTCATGAAGATCCTCATGCTTGTTCAGCAAGTGCTTTACCGTCTGAACCATCTCTCCATCTCCCTCCTGGATTTCATTTTTTATAAAGTAGATTAAAAAAAAAAAACAAAAAAAAAACAAAACAAAAAAACAGGGTTGGTTTTGCTGTTTGTATCCTAAACAGTTTTGTAGCCCTCCCTGATCTTGAACTTGTTAGATAGATAAGGCTGGCCTTGAATTTCTGATGGTCCTGCCTAAGCCTCCTGAATATTAAGATTGCAAGTGAGTACTACTACATCCAGCTGTGAGTTTTATTATTAAAAGATATCATCATCATTATTACAGTCCAGCATCTCATGCTATTTACTTTTTGGCTATGATCTGTTTCACAAAACTCCATGGAAAAATTAAGATAAATTCAGTTAGTCATATTGGAAGCTCTTTAGTTATTAGTGTCAAATAACCTAATGCTAGGCAAGCCCTAGAGTCGTGATCTGCACTTATGAAGAAGAAACACATGCTGATTTTGTAAATAATTATACTCATTAAATATTTTCTTAATTTTAAAAATGCCTGTATACACGCGTGTGATCTGTTAAATTCTATACTGTGTATTTTTTACCCATGTGTTCCTTCTTTCTTTAAGAAGATGCTGACATCCATGGCTGGGTATGATGATGTTGCATACCTTTTAACTCTATCACTTGGGGGTGGGGGCAGCAGAAGCAGGCAGCTCTCTGTGAGTTCCAGGCCAGCCAGAGCTATTTAAAAAAGGCAAGATTTTGACATCTATAACGGGAGATGTTTTGTAGGCAGGATGCTATATTTCATTTTTATCTGGCTATTTGCTGCTAAAAGAAAGTTGTTATTTTGATTTTTTTTTTTTTTTCTGGGCTGGTGAGATGGCTCAATGGTGGTCTTGGAACACACATGGTAAAGAAGAGAACTGCTTCCTGGGAGGTCTCTTCTGTGTGCCTGCCATATATGGTACACATCAAACCAAAACACACAAAATACATTGGATTTTTTTTTTTTAAATCACAGGTTTTTTTGTCTATATGTGTTTATATAAAGTATGAGGCTTTTGTTATGAGATTTTTGTTTATGTGTGTTTTTAGGTCACCAAACGTGATGAAGACTCTTCTTTGATGCAGCTGAAAGAAGAATTTAGGACTTACGAAGCTCTGAGGCGAGAACATGACTCCCAGATAGTGCAAATTGCTATGGAAGCTGGCTTAAGGATTGCCCCAGACCAGTGGTCCTCTTTGCTTTATGGGGACCAGTCTCACAAATCTCATATGCAGTCTATTATTGACAAGGTAGTGTCTTTATTGTCCCTTACTTCATAAACGATTTTGGAGTCTTGATAATTGTTATTTTGTAATTATTTTATTTAAGAAATGAATATTGAGCCGGACGTGGTGGCGCACGCCTGTAATCCCAGCACTTGGGAGGCAGAGGCAGGCGGATTTCTGAGTTCGAGGCCAGCCTGGTCTACCGAGTGAATTCCAGGACAGCCAGGACCACACAGAGAAACCCTGTCTCGGAAAAAAAAAAAAGAAATGAATATTATCGTAAATAGTATACGTCAGGCTTCTATAAATGAGATTCAGTGTGTCCAGATATTATGTCCTATCAGAATGACAATAGTGTTACAGTGCTTCAACCAGCGCTCTCCCTTGGCCCTTGTCATCATCTCTCGTTCTTTATTGCCCAAAGAATCCAGGGGGCTTTGTGTTTCCTGGAACTGGGTTACAGATACTTGCAAGCTCCCATGTGGGTGCTGGGAATCGAACCATATCTAAGAGAGCAGCCAGTGCTCTGAACCACTGAGCCATCTCTCCGTCCCTAAATCCTGCTTCTAAGTGCCTTTTAATTTTATATAGGAGTCTTTTAATGAATGATCTGTTTTCTGATTTTTACTGTTTGTATCTCTTCCTTGAATACCTTCATACTAGTCACAGTTCTCTACAATAACAGACCTTATAGAATGAATGAATGAAAATATATATATATATACATATATATATGTATATGTGTGTGTGTATATATATATATATATATATATGGATTTACTAGAATGAGCTTTTTATTGTGTGCGTGTATGTTATTTTTATTGGCTATTTTATTTATTTACATTTCTAATGTCCCCTTTTCTAGTCTCCCCTCCACAATTCTTGTTAAGTTTTAGAGAAATATTCAGCCTTCAAAAATCCCAAATTAAATCAGATTTTAGAAATATTTATTGTTTTACAAGTTCATCTTGATCATATCTACTCTAACTGCCCGTTCTCATTTTTCTTCTACTCAGAATGATACATTTTTCCTACCTTCATAATCTTTTTGTTTTTCACAATAATCTTCCAAGTCCAATTAGTGACACCAGCATGCACATGAGCTTGGGGCCATCCACTAAACATGGTACCAGGAGCACGTGCATCCCTGAAGAAAAATAACCCTTTCTTCTCTGGCAGCCATTAGCTGCCAATAACTTCTCAGCTAGGGCTGGAGCCTCATATCATACCTGGAATGATGACTGGCTTGTTCTTGTGCAGGTAACCATAGCTGCTATGAGTTCAGGAGGACAACTGTGTCATGTCTAGAAGACAGTTAACAGCACTTCTTCTCATCCTTCAGCTTTTACATTTTTTACACCCCTATTTTATATTCTGTGGTGGTGGTGGTGGTGGTGGTGGTGGTGATAAAGATGTCTTATTTAGGTCTGAATATCCAACAGTCATTTATTCTCAGAACTTTGACCAGTTATGAGTCTCTAAACTCACTGCTATCCATGCGGAAAGAAATGTCTCCAAGCAGGGTTGAGAAAAGCATTGATCTATAGGTATAAACAAAAATATTGAAGCAGTTTGATTAACCCATAGGGCCTGTGTGTGAACTCTGTGGTCATTGGCTTTTAACAGACTTAAAATGCCAGATGTGACTACCAGATGTAGAACAGCCCATATTCCAGTTTTAAAAGCGTCTTGGTTACCCCAGTAACCTTCATGCCACATTACATTGATGGGCACCTCTTGCCTGGGCAGGTTAGCTGGTGGGTAAGACCATTATTCACTTATCTCCCCCAGTACCCAGCATAGAGCCATATAGTACCATGAAAGCTAGCCAAGAGGGAGGAAGGTCCCACGTCTTTTCCAGTTTGATCTATGTTCTACAATCAAATTGTAACAGGATTTTTTAGATTGTACTAGACATTTGAAATTATTTAGACTATTTAATATATGAAATTTAGTTTGTACAGTTTAACATAGTGTTCTGATATTTGGGCTTAAGAACTTGAACTCATTCAATATGACTCTTCAGTGGCATTATTTTTTTTTTTTTAAGATTTATTTATTTATTTCATGTAAGTACACTGTAGCTGTCTTCAGACGCACCAGAAGAGGGCACTGGATCCCATTACAGATGGTTGTGAGCCACCATGTGGTTGCTAGGAATTGAACTCAGGACCTCTGGAAGAGCAGTCAGTGCTCTAAACCGCTGAGCCATCTCTCCAGCCTGCATTATTCTTATTATTATCTGACATTATCTCTAGATTATACTTCTAAATTTCAGGTATATGGAAAGACTACCAAGAACCCAACTAATACAGTTATATGGGGAGAAAGGCCTCCTATTTGAAGAGTATCATAACAGAGGGAACATAGTATTGTACATAATGTACCAAGCTGTGGATAGAAAGATCTTTAGATAGCAGGCATTTCAGTCTAGCCATAGTATAGGTTAGATAGACAGATACAAAGTAAATTTAATAAACTGCAAAAATGAAGCTATGAATAAACTGTGGTTTAAAAGGGTTATCTGATCTTTGAATTTTTTTTTTTTCTTTTAAGTTGCAGACCCCTGCCTCTTTTGCACAGAGTGTTCAGGAGCTAACAATTGCTCTCCAGCGGACTGGAGACCCAGCAAATTTGAATCGACTAAGACCCCATTTGGAGCTACTAGCAAACATTGACCCTAGTCCAGGTAAAGCTAAGAGAAGTTAATGGACCGTTTGTGCATCCCTCAGTAGTGCTTGGCTCTTCAGTCATCTTTTGTTATGTTCCTCTAAAGTTCCCCAAAGTAGCTTTCTCAGCTTTGCTTTGGCTGCATTTCCATTTTCCCATCTTCTCAAAATACCTTGTTCTGTTCATTATTCTCTTTCTTAGCCTTTACTTGGGCATTTCTTTCTCAGCCCTTCTTGACCTGAGAATATACCTAATGACCCATTACTTGACCAGTCCTTCAGCTGCTGGGCTCTCAGAGTTCACTCCTATTGTGATCTGAATCTACACATTGCTCACTATAGCTCCGTAGTCACTCCTTCCAGACATGACTTTGTATGTTCCCAGCGGTTACTAATACCGTATGTACGCCTCTTCTTTAACACATAAGAACTAATGCTTTGTTTTTGTTTACCCCACAGTGTGGTCTGTACCTTGGAACTGTGTCCTCTGATTCTTAGTCTCAAGTGTTAGCTCTGTATAAAGTAGACTCCACAAGAGCTGTCACTGCAGACCATGTCCCCAGTGCTTCCTGATACTCAGCACCATCTGTCTGTTTCAAAGTGATGCCTGCTCTTGTAGCTGTGCTTCTTTTGTCTCTGTTGCATGTTCCTTCACCTGTTCTACACACCTTTTGAGACATGGGATTTATCTGTTTTTCTTTTGTAATTTCCTGTGACCCACACTTCCTGTTTATTCCTTAATGATGGCTTTAGTCCTTTCCTCTGAGACTTAATGCTTTCAATTTTTCTACTCTGATGCTGTCAGTTCAGGTTACTTATTGCTGCAGAGTAAGTCATATCTCTACACATGCCTTTCTAGTAATGTGCCATTGCTTATAGAATGACTCTATGGCTTTCAGACCCTCTTAAATTTTCATCACTCCATGTTTACAGATCTAGTCCCAAAATGGCTTAATCAAATCAGATCTTTTCATTTGTGTATGTATGTGTGTGTGGGGGGGTGGGTAGTAGCAATTATTTTCTCCATTTTTGTTAATTAGCATTCTGAACAATTAAAAAATAAATGCTACAGTTCTTACCACCATATTAGTGTATCTCCTACAGTTAGCTGGTATATTCTCTTACATGACAGTAGATAAATGGTTGGCAAACATTCTGCCCCTGGACGATGTCTCCAGTTCTATAGCACTGTCTTAAATTCACTCTGATCAGTCATTTGTCAACACCATTCTAACCAAATCTATTGTCAAGGTTACTGGTTCCACTGTCAGCTGAATTCACAGTTCTTGTCATATTCACCTCCCCACTGCGTATGCGTCTGTCTGTCTGTCTGTCTGTCTGTCAGCAGTTTAGGAGAGAAGGGTTATTTCAACTCATAGAACAGTCTATTATAACAGAAATGTCAAGGCAGCAGGAGCTTGAAGCAGCTTACATATCACATCCACAGTGAGGAAACAGAGAGGGATGAATGTTACAGGTACGATGGATGTTTCTGTAGAAGTTAACATAATCAAGATAATCCACCACAGGTGCATACCCAGAGACCCATCTCTCTGCTGATTCTAGGGCCTTTTAAGTTGGTACCACTAATCATCACAGATGAAAATGTGTTCAAAAGCTACAAAACAATTAACTTGATTGCACTAGTTTAATATTGGATAAAACACTGTGTAAGATTATAGGTTTTATTTAATTCTTAATTTTATAGATGCTCCTCCTCCAACATGGGAACAGCTAGAAAATGGACTGGTTGCTGTACGTACAGTAGTACATGGACTGGTTGACTATATCCAGAACCACAGCAAAAAAGGAGCAGACCAACAACAGGTAAGGCACTACTATCTGAAATCTTCAGATAAGCAGCTTTGGGGATACCTAGAACTGGCCACTGTAGGTACAGATTAAAAGCAGAAAAAAATGATATGAATATTTTAAGACTGACTATAGGGGCTGGAGAGAGGCTCCATGGTTAAGAAAACTGCTTTTTAAGAGAACCCATTCAAGTCCCAGCACCCACAGAGTGGTTCACAACCTCCTATATCTCCAGTTCCAAGGGAATCAGATGCCCTGTTCTGGCCTCTGTGAGTACTAGGCATGCACTGGTACACAGACATACATGCAGGCAAAACACTCATTCATATAAAATAATTTTTTAAATTGCTTTTAAAAAAGATTCTATCAGCCAGGCGGTGGTGGTGCACGCCTATAATCCCAGCACTCTGGGAGGCAGAGGCAGGTGGATTTCTGAGTTCGAGGCCAGCCTGGTCTACAGAGTGAGTTCCAGGACAGCCAGGGCTATAAAGAGACCCTGTCTTGAAAAAAAAAACAAAAACAAACAAACAAACAAAAAAGATTCTACCAGGGCTGGAGAGATGGCTCAGCAGTTAAGAGCACTGACTGCTCTTCTGAAGGTCCTGAGTTCAAATCCCAGCAACCACATGGTGGCTCACAACCATCTGCAACAAGATCTGACACCCTCTTTTGGAGTGTCTGAAGACAGGCTACAGTGTACTTACATATAAATAAATAAATTAAATAAATAAATAAATAAATAAATAAATAAATCTTTAAAAAAAAAAAAAAAGATTGTACCAGAGACTAAGCCACCAACCAAAGAGTACACATGGAGGGACCCATGGCTCCAGCTACATATGTATCAGAAGATGGCCATTTCAGACATCTGAGAGGAGCGGCCATTGGTCCTGTCAAGGCCCGATGCTCCAGAATAGGGGAATGCCAGTAAGGAAAGTGGGGGGTGGGAGGTGGCTGGTGACCAAGGGGGATGGGGGATGGGATAGGGGGTTTTCGGAAGGGTAACAAGGAAAGGGGATACCATTTGAAATGTAAATAAAAGCAAATAACTAATAAAAAATAAATATAAAAACAAAAAATTCTGACAATAGAAACTTAAGTTAACATGGGTAGCAGTTAGTGTTTGATTTTTGTTAAGTAATTTTATGTTACATTTTATTTTAATATGTTACTTTTTGATACTAATGCTGAATCACTAGTACTTTTCAAATATTTGTAGATTTTTTTTTCCTGTGTTAGTATTTTAAAGAATTTCATTATACTATGTCCTAAGCCATCTTCTAATTTAAAAAAAAATAATTGTTTTCCACTTGTGTATATGTATGGAGGTGAGAAGACAGTCTTGTGGGTCCTGGAGGCTTGGCAGCGCCACCCACTGAACCATCTTGCTGGCCCAGATTTTGTGGGTTTTGTTAGGAGCCAGCTTTGTGTTATATGAACACTAACAAAATATTAGAAGAGTATACATTTTGAAAGTCTTTTTGGCTTTAATTTTTGTGAAAGACAAGGTCTCTGGTAATCCCACTGAATGAGCACAAATACCATTACCCAAATTTTTGATCAAATTATGCAAGCATTATTTTCTATCCAACAGGGCTAGCTTCCTAAAACACAGGAAGTTTGCTATTTGGGGTTTATATTAGCCCCAAAATTGCAAGACTAGGGGGTTTTCAAGGATTTTGGATTATGTAGGAACTTGGCAGAAAAAACGTCTCATAGAGATGAAAGTCTAAGGTGTTGAGCTCCTGCTGAGCGTTTGAGTGTATCTCTCTTGTCATGTCTAGAAGACACTGTTTTGCTCTGGTCCTCTCTGACCTCTGGCTTCCACAGTCTTCTGTCAGACCTCTCATCCATGATGGTCTCCAAGCCTTGGTGAAAGTGTGTGTGCATGTGACAGAGATGTCCTTTTTGCAACTTAGCATTCCAATTCACCTGCACTGTGACCAGCTGTGAGTTTCTGTGTTAACCCCACCCACTTCGCACAAATGTGGGAATGTGCCGGTTTTGTCTTTTCAAAATTTCCCGCTACAAGAAACTTCTCTGATGTGGTCTATGCAATGTGTTTTGTCTGCATGTACATACATTTGCTTAGTTCCTGTGGAGGCCAGAAGAAGGTGTTTTGTTTCTTGGAAACGGAGTTCTAGATGGTTGTGAGCTGCCATATGGACTCTCGGAGTGAGCCCAGGTCCTCTGGAAGAGCATCCAGTGGTCTTAACCTTGAGCCCCTATTAGAACTACTTTTAAATTTTAATTTTGGACCTGGAAAGGTCTCAGTAGGTAGAAGCTTTATGCAAACTGGGCACCCTATGTTCAATGCCTAGAACCAAGGTAAAAGTATAAGGAAAGAACCAACTCCACAAAATTGTCCCCTGACCCCCCCCAAAACTAATAATGAATAATAATTAAAATTTAATTTTGAACTCTTGATTTACCCCCTCAATAGTTTTGCTCTGAGTAGTTTAGATAAATGTGAGATTTAACTTAAATTCTTGTGTTCTGTAAGAATCCCAAACTGAAAACATAAAATTTACATTTGTTACTGTGTGTTTTGTTTTATGTCTGATGTTGGTCTTGGCCTTAGCCTCCACAGCATAGCAAATACAAAACATACATGTGCCGCGATATGAAGCAAAGGGGAGGATGCCCTCGTGGTGCCAGCTGTACATTTGCACATTCACAGGAAGAACTGGAAAAGTGAGTATGAAAACCATGAAACAGAGTTTGGAATAGGGAATGATTCGTTGGCTTTAAGAAATACAATAAGAGGCCGGGCGGTGGTGGCGCACACCTTTAATACCAGCACTTGGGAGGCAGAGACAGGCGGATTTCTGAGTTCGAGGCCAGCCTGGTCTACAGAGTGAGTTCCAGGACAGCCAGGACTATACAGAGAAACCCTGTTTCGAAAAACCAAAAAGAACAAAGAAAAAACAAAAGAAAAAAAAAAAGGAATACAATAAGAGGAGCTGGTGATGGCTCAGTGGTTAAGAGCACTGGCTGTTCTTCCAGGAATCAGAGTTCAATTTCCAGCAATTGCATGGTGGCTCACAACCATCTGAATTGGGATTTGATGCCATCTGCTGGTGTGTCTGAAGACAGCAACAGAGTACTCACATACATAAAATAAATCTTTTAAAAAAATATATAAAGAATAATTGAATTCAGCACTTAAGAAATTTTTATGAATTAGTACATTTCTTAAAATTTTTTTTAGTTTTCATTATATTCTTAAAAATGGGAAGCTATATTTTATCAACTAAATGTCAAAATGAGTTATTGCCATACAAAAAAAGTGTTCTAGTACTTTTTAACAATTTTAATTGATTCTTACCAATTGCATGATGTATTTGTAGTTGAAACATTTGCTTTTCATACAGATTTCGTAAAATGAACAAACGTCTGGTCCCCAGAAGACCCTTGAGTGCCTCTTTGGGTCAGCTTAATGAGGTGGGCCTGCCTTCAGCACCTGGACTTTCTGACGAGAGTGCGGTGGATCTGTCCAGCAGGAAACCTCCTGCACTCCCAAATGGAATTGTATCATCAGGGAGCACAGTGACACAACTGATTCCACGTGGGACAGACCCCAGCTTTGATTCTTCTCTGAAACCAGTAAAGCTAGACCACCTGAGCAGCAGTGCTCCAGGGTCCCCTCCTGACCTGTACGTCTTCAAGTTTCTTCCTTGTAATCTGAGTCTAGGGGAAAGAAGAGTTTGGGTCTAATCCTAGTGATTCCTTAGTGTTATTGTGTGTTCTTCTGCTTTGAGCCAAAGTCTGTCCTTTAACTTATTACTTCATAGCCAGAGATGTCTGTGAGCATCTGAGCCTCCTGCCTTCACCTCCAGGTACTGGAATGCCAGGCCAGCAGCCCAGTGTCCAGCTATGTTGTGCTAGGGATTAAACCTACCAACTGAGTTATATCCTGCCTGACCCAGAAAATAAAATTTTTACTTATTTTTTCTGCACTGATGATTTTTTAAAGGAAGATTAATTCCTTTAAATTTGTAGAAGAGAGTAACATTCAAATATATTACTTTTCCAAGTACTGGCAGTCTTTTTATACGAAATATTTAATGTGTATTAAAAGTATATTTTAGAGACTTTAAACTTTTGCTCCCTTAGGCTGGAATCTGCCCCTAAGAGTATTTCTGCCTTACCTGTGAATCCACATCCTGTACCTCCAAGGGGACCAACAGATCTGCCTCCCATGCCTGTCACCAAACCAATTCAGATGGTACCTCGAGGTTCTCAGCTATATCCAGCACAGCAAGCAGATGTTTATTATCAGGATCCTCGAGGAAGTGCCCCAGCTTTTGAGACAGCACCTTATCAGCAGGGTAATGATTGTTCATTTATATTGCTCATTTCCGTAGTCTGCTATGAGTAATCATTTACATAGCGGCTTCCTTTACATAAAAAAATGTATTTTTAATATTTGGAAAACTAAGGTTTTTATGATCAACTAAATTTCTTTGCCTGCTTAAAGTTGTATAATATGTATTTTAGTCACTCAAATTTATCATATAGATCAAAAAGGATAAAATTCGGCAGTGGTGGTGCACGACTTTAATCCCAGCACTTGGGAGGCAGATTTCTGAGTTCGAGGCCAGCCTAGTCTACAGAGTGAGTTCCAGGACAGCCAGGACTATACAGAGAAACCCTGTCTTGAAAAACCAAGAAAAAAAAAAGAAGAAAGAAAGGAAGGAAGGAAGAAAGAAAGATAGATTAACTTTTGCTGAGCTAGTATACTGAATAAAACTGACCAAACTCTTTTTCAAGAATGAGAAAAAAAAGTAGTGGATACAAACTAAGTTTACAGTATGATTTCCTTCCTTTCAGTTATTGATATTGATTGGCCTTGTAATACATTTGAAAAGGTATTGCATATAAGTCTTTAGAGCAGTGGTTCTTAACCTGTTCCTTGTGACCTCCTTTAGCAGAGCTCTGTCTCCAAAAATATTTACATAACAATTCGTGACAGTAGCAAATTAAATAGTTATGAAGTAAGTAGCAACAAAAATAATGTTATGGTTGAGAGTCACTACGTGAGGAACTGTATTAAATAAAGCATTAGGAAGGCTGAAAACCACTGCTTTAGAGGTTCTGTAATATAGGGTCAGCTTAATAGTAAGTGTGTGTTTGTGCATGCCTTTGATCCCAGTACTCAGGAGGCAGAGGTGCCAGCCTAGTCTACATAGTTCCAGCAGGATAGCCAGGTCAACTTAGTAAGACTCTGTCTTACAATCAAATAAAACAAAAGATTAAAGGGAATACTGACATTTATTTCTAACTAAAGTATTAAATCTCATCAGAATTAGAGGCTATTTTTGTTTTGTTTTTATTGTCGCTGCTGTTGTTTTTTTAAGTGGTAATTAAAGTATCTTATTTCCTTTTCCCCCTAGTTTACATTTGTCATCTCTGCATTCAAAAGTAGTTCATTTTTATTGCTTTATTATTGCTTATTTATTGGTTGGTTAGTTGGTTTTCTGAGACAGAGTTGCTTGCAGTATATATACCAGGCTTGCCTTGAACTCACTGTAGCTCAAACTGGCCTTGAATGAAGATGATCTTCCTGCCTCACCCTCCCAAGTGCTGAGATTGCAGGCATCTACCATAATAGATTTTGATTGATATAAAATAATTGATAATGGTTATAAAAGAATATGATTCTTGGTTTTTTATCTCTTGAAAAAATACATGTTTTTGTTCAGGCAGCCAATGTGTATAGCTTTATACTCAATCAGGGAGGGTTCAGTTACATAAGCAGAAATCTTTGTAGCTATATTAAGCATGAAAAGATTTAGTGAAGGAATGGGTTCCTTCCATGTTGATAGAAGTACAAGGGAAGCAGACTTTAAGTCTTTAGAAAATGTGTCATAGAAAAGCACTACTTTGCTAGATGTAGAGAGCAGAGATAAAACCTTCTGCCTTAACTGGGGGTTCCAGGAAAGTTTACTGCTAGAGCTCTTGTCTCAAGAACTCGAGAGCCAGAGAAGCCACTAGATGTATATAGATAGCAAAGTGCTGAGCGTTTCATGCAGTATACTTGAATACATTTCTGGCAGTGCCTCCTCTTACCACCTCCCATCCCTTTCTACACAAGTTGGAGGTTGAGTGTTGTTTCTTTTTCTCCATCAAGTCCAGTTTAGGTTACCCAGCTAATCTTGGGAGGGGAACCTGCTCTGGTCAGCCTACAAGGGGTCACATCAGTAAGGAAAATTGACTCTCCCTCTCTCCACAACTATCAAATTCTAATAGTTCCTCAGCTAGTGGTAGGATTGCATGTCCCCCTTTCCTCCTCTATGCTGGGATTTTTTTCCCTGTCTGGAACTTGTGCATACTGTCATAATTGCTATGAAAAGTGGATCTTTGGTATATCATATCTTCTAGCTCATAATAGTTTTGAAGTTGAAACTATAGTAGCAGGGCCTGGAAGAGTAGTTCTATAATTCCAGCTACTGAGGAACCTGAGGCAGGAGGATTTCAAGTTCTAGGCATGCCTTGGCTACAGAATGAGTTCAAGAATAGTAGTCTTCAGAAGACCCTATCTCAAAATGAACTATTTAAAAAGGGGCTGAGTATCTAGCCCCGTAGTAGAGTGCTTGTCTAGTATGCATGCAATCTTGGATATGAAAATCCACAGAATTAAAACTAAAGTAGAACCTTAGTTTCAAGGATGCTTGTGAAATTTAAATTTTAATTTCCAGTAGCTGCATTACATTAAGACAAACTAGAAGAAAGGATCTGTCTACTATTTTAGAATATATGTATATTGATCTTTTCCATTTATTTTCAATAATTATTTATTATTTGGAAGAAAAAGAGGTTTTCCCTGGGATTGAATTTTAGGACCTTGCCAATTCCAGGCAAACACCCCACCTCTGAGCTGTGCTCCTGGCCCTAAGGAAAATATTTGCTTTCTAATTGTCATAAAGCGACTGTAACTATACAAGTAGTATAAAAGTTTATCAAAAATACGTAGACTATTAATACTTAATTAATAGTCTTATTAATTAAGTGTTTTATTTTATTTTATTTTTTTGGTTTGTCAAGACAGGGTTTCTCTGTGTAGCCCTGGCTGTCCTGGAACTCACTCTGTAGACCAGGCTGGCCTCAAACTCAGAAATCCACCTGCCTCTGTCTCCCAAGTGCTGGGATTAAAGGCACGTGCGCCACCGCCACTCGGCCCAGCTGTGTTTTAATGCTTTAAAACAGATGAGCTCACTATTGTTTTATGTTGTACAGGTATGTACTATACTCAACCACCATGTGTGTCCCGCTTTGTCCGACCTCCACCGTCTGCTCCTGAACCTGGTCCTGCATACTTGGACCATTATTCACCCTACCTCCAAGATCGTGTCATAAACTCTCAGTATGGCACACAGCCACAACAGTACCCACCGATGTACCCACCTCACTACGATGGCCGCCGTGTATACCCTGCTCAGTCTTATACAAGAGAGGAGATGTTCCGGGAAAGCCCTATACCCATTGACATTCCATCTGCAGCAGTGCCATCCTATGTACCTGAGTCCAGAGAGCGATACCAACAGGTAGAGGGTTACTACCCAGTGGCTCCTCATCCAGCTCAGATCAGACCTTCATACCCCAGGGTATGCTGTATTTCTTTCTTACATAGACTTAATTTCCTTTTTGTATATATGTGTGTATAACTGGTGTGTGTGAGAGAGCACAGGTACCTGTCACCACAGCACACTTAGGTCAGAGGATAGCTCGTGAGGGTCAGTTCTTACTTTCCACGTTGCTCTGTGGGATCTTTCTTGGTGCTGCTGCTGCTCAAAATACTCTAGGTTAGCTTGTCTGCAAGTTTCCAGCATCTGTTTATCCCTTCCATATCACCATAACTGTCCTGGGGTTACATGTATGCCCCATGTTTTCCCAGAGATCAGCCTTGAGTTGTCAGGCTTGCAAGCCAAGACAGTGCTTTTACCTGTCAGTTATCTTCTTGGTCCTAAAATTTGAAGCTATTTTAAAAAACAAAAATATAAATCTAAACATTCTTTATTTTTGTATTAAGATTTGATCAGTTATGAAATTTGGAAGATCTTGAGAGTTTAATATATGGTTAATTAATGTGCTTTGGAATTCTTGGCCAATTTTAAATAATCTTCCAATTCCCAGGATCCTCCTTATAGTCGGCTTCCTCCTCCCCAACCCCATCCCAGTCTGGATGAGCTGCATCGAAGGCGGAAGGAAATAATGGCCCAGCTAGAGGAAAGAAAAGTCATCTCTCCGCCTCCTTTTGCACCTTCACCAACACTGCCTCATGTGTTCCATCAAGAGGAAGTAAGCATATTATTTTTAATCCTGATTATTTACCATTATCACTTTTTGTAACCTGTTTAATAAATTATGAGAGCCAGGCAGTGGTAACACACACCTTTAGTCCCAGGAATCAGAGACAGGTTTTGAGTTTGAGGCCCACCTGGTCTACAGAGTAAGTTCTAGAACAACCAGGGCTACACAGAGAAACCCTGACTTGGAAAAGAAAAAAGAAAGACATCTCTTCCCAAGGAGATGTTTATCAAGTTTCAAAATTATGAGGCTATTTTCTGGTTTTCTTCCAGAAATTCATTGTTGTATTACATATTTAGATTCTTACCCCATTTAACATTGAGTTATTAAATGAACTGTTAGAATCAAAGTCCATTTTTCCTCTGCAGGGATAGTTCATTGGCCTTATACCATTTACTGATTTGAGCATCTTTTTTTCGTGTCCCACAGTCAGCTTTCTGATAACTAGTTAATTAGGGTGGGTATGGTGACCTATAGTTCTGACACAGTAGGATATTGAAGCAGAAGCCAGCCTTCACTTCGGAGACCCTGTCTTGAGAAAATGATAGATAACCAACCATGATTCTGAAATCTCTTTTTATTGGTCTATTTGTCTTTATACCAGTACTGCATTTATTTATTTATTCATTTATTTATTTATTTATTTATTTATTTATTCATTTTGTGTACCTTGAGGGGTGAGGGTGGGCTTGTGTGTTGGTGAGAGAACGGCTGGTGGGACAGGAGTCCTTTGGTTTCAAGGATCCAAACTTAGGCTGTCAGCTTTGCACCGCACATACTTCTCTTGAGCCATCTGATCCCTCGTGCAATAGAATGTTTACTCAAGTCTGGACTTACTGCTTTAGATTCTCCTAGTATTTGATTGAAAAGTAAATAAACATGTCAGGAGCTGGGAGTTTAGTTCCTTAAATTTCTTAATTAGCTGAAACATAAACTAAGATGTATTTTTAATTTAATAATGAAAAAACCGGTAGTGTGGGTTTAAAAAAAAAAAAGTAGGAAAGATGCACAAATATGGGTAGATGATAAAAAAATTACAGGGGGTGTTTGGTTTATGTACCATAGTACTATAATTTTGGGCAATTTTTTGGTTTGGGGATTTGTGAAACAATTTCACATTCTAGACTAGGTTCACCTTGAATTCACTCAAGCTGGCCTCAAATTTGGCCTCAAATTCACTTTCTTCTACCTTAGCCTTCCAAGTGCTTGGATTACAGGTGTGGACAACTATGCTCAGCAAAACATTGCTTATAGCGATCATGAATGTGTTTTGTCCTCATTTTTTTCATTTCTGGCACTAATAGTGTTCCATTGTTTAGTTTTTCTAGAGATTTATCAGTTATATTTGTTTTTAACTAGATAGCCTGAGCTGAGACTGTAGCTCAGCTGGAAGTCTTACCTAGCATACATATATCTCTAGGTTCAATCCATAATGCCTGTAAATTGGGCAAGGAGGCAGGAGGATCCAAAGCTCTAGGCCATCCTTGGCTACATAACAAGTTTGAGGCCAGCCTGGGATACATGAAATTCATTAGTTATACATAACGAAACTAATTGGAGTATAGGGTTTTTGTTTTTCAAATCAAATAATATGTGTAAGAATATGTATAACAGCTGGGTATGGTGGCACATGCCTTTAATCCCAGCACTTGGGAGGCAGGTAGGTAGATCTCTGGGAGTTCAAGGCTAGTCTAGTCTACAGACTGAATTCTAGAATGGCCAGGGATATACAAAGAAAGCCTGTCTTGAGGCCTACCTCCCTTCCCTCTAGGGAAGAAAATTATGAGCCTAAACAACATTGCCAACGGACAAACTATATATGATAAACAGTGAAAACTGGAAAGTGAAAGCCAGGTGTGGTGGTGAGCACATGTGATACCTGAGCAGCCATTTCAAAACTGCAATAAAGTGAGGATTATTGTACACAATAAATAGTTTAATGTATAAAGGTTATCTAAACAGAAGTTCATAGCACCTCTGTCTCTCAGAGTGCTGGGATTAATGGCGTTCACCACCACACCTGACTAGCTCTATATTTATGCTTCCATTCTGATTATAAGTAGCCTATATATAGTTGCCCTAAATTCATATATTACAGGAATACATGACATAGAAATAATACTTTCTTCAAATTCCCATTTCCTATAAGAATCAACAGTTTTGTTGTATATTTCAACTTTTTTATGTGTAGGAACATGTTTGTTGGAGTGGAGCAGATTATGGATTGGTTTTGGTTTTGGAATATCTATGTTGACGTGAATTTGTTCTTTTTGTAGCTGCATAATATATAATATTCAGGTAAAAGAGCTACTTGCTAGTATTAATATATTCTAAAAGTTAGCTATTCTACATGAGCTTAGAGTTTTAAAATGTTTAGCATTATAAAAGTGTAAATATTGTAATTTAACAAAAAATACATTGGCCTTGGAATGGAATATTGTTATTGGATAACCACACAACTTTAGTCAAGAAGATAAAAAAAAAACAAGGCCTTTTACTCTTTTATTTAATTAAATCAACTTTAGGCCAGAATGTATTCAAAACATGAAATACTGCTGTTAAAGAGGCATCAGCAAAGAGTTGTTGCATCACTACCTACCTCATAAAGTATGAGAGATGCAAAGCATGCTCTCATTTACTGGAGGTGTTAAAAGCACACCTAGCAACCTAGCGTGATGCATATTCACTGGTGTTGACTTTATCTGAGAGAGTGGAGGAAATGGTGAGCAAACTTAAGATCTTAGCTTGATTTGCTGAAGGATGTTGAAATTTTTTTTTTAAGGCTAAAATAATCTTCACATTTTTCAGTCTATAAAAATATGTTCTAACACTTAATCAAATAACTATAACTATATTGCTTTAATTTGATGTTTTAGATGTTCCGTACTTTTTCTGTTTTGTTAACTCATAGACCCATTTCCTATTTTTCCCTCCTCTCTCTATAGTTTTTGGAAGAAGACTTGAAGGTAGCCGGGAAATACAAAGCAAATGATTATAGCCAATATTCTCCTTGGTCATGTGATACCATCGGCTCCTACATTGGAACCAAAGATGCAAAACCCAAAGATGTTGTGGCAGCAGGGAGTGTGGAAATGATGGTATGTGTAATGGCTAAGCATAATTAATACAAATCTAGATATATAAATTCTCATCTATTAAATTATAGGGACAGCTAATTGAGCTTTGCTTTTGTTTCATTTAAATATAAAGTAATTACTATCTTGACAAAGAAGAATATTTATTATATATCATTTTAGGTAGCAATTTCCCAACAATTAATTATTCAGAATCCAAGTTAAATCATTTTAAGTATTTAATCATGATCCTAGATTTCAGGGTTGAAGAGAGAGGGCTCAGTGTCTAAGGGAGGACATTGCTATTGCAGAGGACTGGAGTTTTGTTCCCAGTGCCCATGTTGGGCAATTCACAAGCACCTGTGATTCTGGCTCCAGATGGTCCAGTGCCTTCTGGCTTCCATGGATACCTACTCAGTATGTATGCCCACACAGATGTACAAGGATGCATAATTAAAATAATGTGCCCAGCAGTGGCACTTCTAGACTGTAATCCCAGCACCTGGATACCAAATAAGTTAAAACTCTCTTCTTACAAGTCTTAAGTTTAAACAACCAACTTGCTTAATTTATTTGGTAAAGAAATCCAAAAAAAAAAATTTTTTTTTTTTTTTTTTTTTGGTTTTTCGAGACAGGGTTTCTGTGTAGTCCTGGCTGTCCTGGAACTCACTCTGTAGACCAGGCTGGCCTCAAACTCAGAAATCCACCTGCCTCTGTCTCCCAGGTGCTGGGATTAAAGGCGTGCGCCACCACCGCCCTGCCAAAATAATTTTTTTTAAATGAGTAATTTTTGATTATTTTAAATGAGAATATAATTGCTGTGTAGCAAGTCAAGGTTTAACGTTTCTATATTTATGTCTCAGCACTTTACATATTAATTTCCCCTCAGAGCAATAAAGTTTTGCAAAAGTAGTTAGCCTCATTAATCTCATTTTCCTCCTTCACTACTCCCTGTCAGTAAGTAACCTATTCCCTGAGTTTAAATTTTATTACTTAGACACACACACACACACACACACACACACACACACACACACAGACTTTTTATGTGTATGAGTGTTTTGCTCACATGTATGTCAGTATTTCACATATGTATCTGATGTCCTCAGAAGTCAAAGAGCATTAGATATATATCCTGGAATTAAAATTAGGGATGGTTGCCAGGCGTGGCGGCGTAGGCCTGTAATCCCAGCACTTGGGAAGCAGAGGCAGGCGGATTTCTGAGTTCGAGACCAGCCTGGTCTACAGAGTGAGTCCCAGGACAGCCAGGGCTACACAGAGAAACCCTGTCTCGAAAAAAAAACAAAAAAAAAACAAAAAATTTAGGGATGGTTATGAGCTAACATGAGGGTACTGGGATTCAAACCTAGTTGGTCCTTTGCAAGAATCAGCTCTCTTAATTGCTGAGCTCTCTCTCTAATCTCTATGTAGAGTGTTAGTGGACACTTTGTAGACTCTCTTGTGCACATCCATGAAAGCTGTGCTTGGACGTGTGTTCCTGGCCAAATGGATGATAAGCTTGGACCAGTCTGAACTATATATTTTGTATAAAAAGGCTGCTGCTAGCCGGGCATGGTAGCGCACGCCTTTAATCCCAGCACTTGGGAAGCAGAGGCAGGCGGATTTCTGAGTTTGAGGCCAGCCTGGTCTACAGAGTGAGTTCCAGGACAGCCAGGACTATACAGAGAAACCCTGTCTCTGGGAAAAAAAATCCTTTGCATATAAAAAAGGCTGGATGCAGGGGCTGGAGAGATGGCTCAGCGGTTAAGAGGACTGACTACTCTTCCAAAGGTCATGAGTTCAAATCCCAGCAACCACATGGTGGCTCACAACCATCCATAATGAACTCTGACTCCCTCTTCTGGAGTGCCTGAGGACAGCTACAGTGTACTTAACATATTAAATAAATAAATGAATGAATGAATGAATGAATCTTAAAAAAAAAAAAAGGCTGGATGTGGTGATGTACACCTTTAATCTCAGCACCAGGGAGTGGGGAAGGGGCACAGAGATGGTGGGTGACATAGTGAGACTGGAAGGAAGGAAGGAAGGAAGGAAGGAAGGAAGGAAGGAAGGAAGGAAGGAAGGGAGGGAGGGAGGGAGGGAGGGAGGGAGGGAGGAAGGAGGGAAGGAAGGAAAGGAAAGGGAAGGAAAAGGAAAAAAGGAAAAGGAAAGGAAAGGAAAAAGGAAGGAAGGGAAGGGAAGGAGAGATAAAGAGAGAAAGGAGAGAGAAAGAAAGAGAAAGAGAAAGGACAGATAGAGAGGTATTGCTGCCTTGACAGGTATCGACTGACATAATTTTCCCTGTTAATCCCAAGAAAGTTCCCTGCTGATTTGTATGGGTTTTCATAGATGATGTTTACCTAACTGGTTCAAAACAAAACTAGTTCAGGTAGATGACAGGCCAGAGTAAGAAAGAATACATAAAAACCAAACCTGCAAGCGGACTGGGAGTGTGACAGCACAAGGTCCTGGGCTTAGTTCCCAGCATCAAGTAAGGTGAAATTAAGCTGAAACAAAACCCTCAATGTGCCTCAATGAGCAAATGTATGCATCTGCGTCCCAGGAAGTCTTTCCCCAGAATGAGCTGAAACAGAGCGGTAATGTCAGGTGCTTTCAAAAGGGTTATCACACTGAAGTAACATTACCAACGTAACATTAATTTCCTTAAACTCAGAAAAATAAAATAAAATTACTAACCTAACATAGATGCCATTAAAAGTTTTTCCAGATACATGAAAGAAGTGTTAATTCAGTGCCTCTCAAGGGTGACACATGAGGTAGAGTGCTTGCCTGACAAGTTAATGTTCATACATGTTACTTAGGAATGGGGAGATCTATCATCTGTCTGTACTTGTTGGTAATATAATTCTTACTATGATCTAAAACCAATGTTTTATATAACATCCAAAGACAGCTAAAGACTTATTCTTACTAATAAGAACATCATACTCTTATTAACTCCTTTTCAGCGCTAGTGGAAATTATGCTAAACATCATTTCACTTTTGCTTTTTGTCAGAATGTAGAAAGTAAAGGAATGAGAGACCAGAGGTTGGATCTTCAGAGAAGAGCAGCGGAAACCAGTGATGATGACCTCATCCCATTTGGAGACCGACCAACAGTATCTCGATTTGGTGCCATCTCTCGAACATCCAAAACACTGTATCAGGGTGCTGGCCCAATGCAAGCTATAGCACCTCAGGGAGCACCCACAAAATCTATTAACCTTTCCGGTAAGAATCCTAGAGTAGGGGCTGGTGAGATGGCTCAGCAGTTAAGAGCACTGGCTGCTTGTTCTTCCAGAGGTCCCGAGTTCAATTTCCAGCAACCACATGGTGGCTCACAACCATCTGTAATGGGATCCGATGTGTCTGGTGTGTCTGAAGACTGCTACAGTGTAGTCATATAAATGAAATAAATAAATCTTTAAAAAAAAAAAAGAATCTTAGAGTAGTAATCGTGATTCTCAATGTAATTCTATCAGTGCTTTTAAGACTCTTAAGATCTTTAAACTTTTCCCTGTAAGAAAGCAATTGTACCTTCGGCAATTGTAGGAATATAAAGTAAAATTAACTCTTTATATATTAAGACTGCTCGAGGGGCTAGGGTGTAGCTCAGTTGATAGAGTATGCCTAATATATATGAAACCTGGATTCAATACCCCAAGCCACATAAACCAAGTATTATGGCATTTGCCAGTAATCTTAGCACTGGAGAAATAACTGGAGAAATAGAGTTGGGGGTGTGTGTCAGAATTTCAAGTTCAGCTTTGGGTGCATAGTCATTTCAAGGCTATTCTAAGCTAGAGATCCTGTCTCAGAGAGGGTGGGGCATGGAAGAGAGAGAGAGAGAGAGGGAGGGAGGGAGGGGCATGGATGGGGGGGGAGAGAGAAGAAGAAAGAAAGAATTGCTTGTGGCTTTTATATAATTTCATTGTTTATTAAAATAAGATTCTTGGAGTCTAAGGAGGTAACTGGCTGGATAAAGACAATCTGAATTTGGATCCCTAGTACCCACATAAAATTTAGGTGTGTGTGTGTGTGTGTGTGTGTGTGAGAGAGAGAGAGAGAGAGAGAGAGAGAGAGATCCCGGTGGTGCTTTGGGAAGATAATCTGACGCCAGCCCTCACCTTTGAATGTAAAGGTAAACACTCATGGGCACACAGTGAAAAGAAAATATGTAAAAACTGAAGGTTCACTGGGGAAGAAACAAATAGCATTGTCATTTTGACAGATAGCTTTCTACATATGCACATGCACATATACAGTGGACCTTTGCCATTTCGATTACAGTACCTTAGGTGAACCAAACCAGTAAATTAAATCATAATAAACTACAATAAACTGTTCCTTTACAGAGTACAGTGCATATGGAGCTCACGGTGGCTGGGGAGATTCTCCATACTCAGCTCATGCAAACATACCTCCTCAGGGACACTTCATGGAGAGGTACAGCCATTCTTTTTTACTTGTTATAAATAGAGCATTTTGCTTTCCTCGTTCTGTATTCTAGTCAGTAGTGATTTTACAAAATAAAACTTTATACAAAGTTTACCTCATGGTTTCTTTCTTTCTTACCAAAGGGAGAAAATGTCCATGGCAGAAGTGGCCAGTCATGGAAAACCCCTTCTGTCTGCTGAAAGAGAACAATTACGGCTAGAATTGCAGCAGCTGAACCATCAGATCAGCCAGCAGACCCAGCTACGTGGACTAGAGGTACAGACCTACAGATACTTTTTTCTTGTGTCAGGAATTTTGATGTAGAGTTCCACTGTGTAGCCCATGTGACTTCAAACTCATGATCCTCCTGTGTTGGTCAGAGTTAGACTGAGTTTACAGGTATTCAACACTGCACCTATTTTGTGCTCTAGTTTTGAAGGGTTCCCTAGAATGTTAAATTAGATTTAATTTTCTTTCTTCATGTATATGTATTTTGTGAGGTGGTGTATGCACATGAATATAGATGCTGGAGGATCTGCCTGGAGCTGGAGTTGCAGCCATTGTTGTAGGCCTCCTGACATGTATGCTGGGAGCAGAACCCAGGACCTCAGCAAGAGCAGTATCTAGACTAACCATCAAAACACCTCTCCAATCTCCTTAAATAGTAATTTTTAAGATACAGTAAAGCACATAGTTTTTTGTTTGGTTTGGTTTGGTTTTTTGGATTTGGTTTTTTGAGACAGGGTTTCTCTGTATAGCCCTGGCTGTCTTGGAACTCACTCTGTAGACAAGGCTCGCCTCGAACTCAGAAATCCGTCTGCCTCTGCCTCCCAGAGTGCTGGGATTACAAGCGTGCGCCACCACCACCCGGCTAAGCACATAGTTTTAAAGCCTTTGCCTAAGTGTTAGTATAGATATCCATTCTTCAGAGAACTCAGAACTAGATTTAGTTCTTGACTAGTAGAAAAAGAATATTGTCTGAGAATAGTGCTGGAGGAAAAAGGAAAAAATATCCTGCCTCAAGAACATTGAGTTGTTACAGAAAAAAAAAATACAGGATTTCCATCTGGAAAATACCAATCAGAAAGAAAGATACACATTTATAATTGATTTCTCTTTGAAATTGAAAAAAGATTAAATTATTTTTGGTGCTTGAAATATATCTACTATTCTTGCCGAGGATCCAAGTTTGATTCCTGTTTCCCAACTGCTTATAACTCCTGGGGATTCAGCACTCTCTTCTGGCATCCATAGGCATCTGCACTTCTGTATAATGTGTACAGACCGACACACACACACACTCCTTCCCTCTCTCTGTCTGTCTCTCTAGAAAATAAAACACATCTTTTAAAACTCTCTTCCTTAAAAATAAAATACATCTTTTAAAAATAAAACCATTTTTTTATCAAATACTACTAAAACAGAATGTTTTTATAGTTAGATTGTTTTTACTTCAACCTTGTGGCTAGTTTAGTGGTAAAATACTTTCAGTAAAACGTTTGCTATATGACATGAGGTGTGCTGAGTTATGTGTGTGCTTGGCTTTGTGCACTAGGCTGTTAGCAACCGGCTGGTGTTACAGAGGGAAGTGAATACCCTGGCAAGCCAGCCCCAGCCCCCTCCGCTGCCTCCAAAATGGCCTGGGATGATCTCAAGTGAGCAGCTAAGCTTGGAACTGCATCAGGTGGAAAGGGAAATTGGAAAGAGGACCCGGGAATTGAGTATGGTGAGTGCTAATGGTGGGGAAGGGACGAAGATGAAATGAACTCTGTGACTCTAGAGTTTACAATCATCTGGAGCTGGTTCCAGGTACCTTGAGGAATAACTAATATTTAGGGTCATTCTAATAAAGATGAGTTGTCATCTGGTGGTATCATTTCTCTCTTAGAAGGTTTGTCCTTTGTCATAGACTTTGGGGAAAACAAGGGAACTAATTGGAAATTTTAAAGTTTCTGTTTAATGTATTCATTAGGGAAACGGATGGGATGATTGCTCTTTTGGACTCTGTAATATTAAGATATGTTTACACAATAAAATATTACTTTTCGTGGTGTTTTATAAAGGATATATAGTCTGTACACTATTCTCTGCTGTTTTTTCTGCTAGTTTGCAACACTGTCAAAAGGCAGTGAGAAGGTGGGTTGCACTTTACACTTTTGTGTATACTCTCATCCACCTGTGTTTTGTTGTTAATTCTTAGTGACGTAGGAATGATATTTTTGATCATCAGTCTGTGTTGTGTGAATTTGGTTTAACCCATTACACCACAGATTACTGACTTTATTATCTCTTCTTTTAAGGAGAACCAGTGTTCTGTAGACATGAAAAGCAAACTGGGTACAAGTAAGCAAGCAGAAAACGGACAGCCAGAGCCACAGAGCACGGTCCCCACTGAGGGCCTCACACTGACATTCAGGTAAAGAGAGGGCACTTTACAGAGACATCATTTTATTATCTGGCCATACACAAAGTATGAATATGTTTTGATTCTTAAAAGATCTACATTTTGTAAGGAGAATATGAATATATACGTTGTTGTTTTTTTTTTTTTTTTTTCCCAAGACAGGGTTTCTCTGTGTAGCCCTGGCTATCTTTTAACTCACTCTGTAGACCAGGCTGGCCCTTAACTCAAGGCATATATCATCACTGCTCAGCAGGAGAAAAGAATATGTTTTTACTAAACCTAGAATTAAAATTTTACTTTAGGAGTTGGAGTAGGGTATAGCTATGGGCACTGGCGAGGCTGAGGTAGGAAGAGAGGAATTAGGTCAGTCTGGGCTACAGAGTGAGACTATCAAAACACATGTGTACACAAAACTTAGCACTTTACTGGGGCTCAGTTATCTGTTAGTTCCTAGCAAATACATTTTTCTGGATACATTTCCTTCTTTTATTGCTTTAAGTATAGTCTTATGCTTTTGAATTACAAATAATATATGCTCACTATAAAAATAAAATTTAAAAAATGATTAAAAGCCAGCATACTGCCCATTTTATTGTTACTGTTTTTATTTATTTTTCATGCTAGCTATTGAACTCAGACCCTCACAAATAAGCACATATCTTACCACTGAGCTGTACTCCAGGTCGAGTCCTCCTCTTGCAGTTATGTACAAAACACTTAGCCTTGCTAGTGCTGTGGGTTAGGTTGGGGTTTGTTGGTCTTTTGAGACAGGATGGGATTAGGCCATCCCCAGCCATGTCTTTATTTGATCTCTCCCATAACACAGTATTTAATTCATTTGTATATTCTTACTTATTTTCTTTGGCATATTTGAAGATTTGAATCCTTAGTCCTGTGTTGCCCACCACATTACCTAGCATAAGAATTTATAATGTAGCTAGACCTGGTGGCACATGCCTTTAATCCTAGTACTCACTGTATGAGTTTGAGGTCAGCCTGGTCTACATTGTGAGTTTCAGGATAGCCAGGACTATGTAGAAATACCCTATCTCAAAAAAAAAAAAAAAAAAAAAAAAAAAATCAAACACAAAGAATTTCTAATTGTCCTGTTGCTGTCTTCTTGATGTTTGACTATTTTAAATCTATACACTGCCCTAGGTTCAAAATAAACTTGATAAATAGGAGATTAGCACTTTTTCTTAAATGCCAGGTAGCAAATATTTTAGGCATGGGTCTTTCGAGATGTTAAGGGTTGTGGGGGGAGGAGTCTCACCACCTGTCCCTGCCTCCCAAGTGCTTGTCTCTACCATGCCTGTTTGTTCTTAGTTTTCTAATATGTATGTGCAGGTTGTGTTCTGACAAAACCTATATGTATAGAATAGGAAGCTTGTCAGTTTTAGTTTATCAACTATATGCTACAATGTGGATGAGGAGTTATAATCAATATTTGGAAGCTATTTATGTAGTTATTTTTATTTTGGCTGTTTAATACAGTCTCATTGTATAGCTAGCCTAGGTTGGCCTGGAACCTAGCCAACCTAAAACTGATAAAGACCAGCCTGTCTCTGCTCTCTGCTCAGACTAAAGGCATGTACTCCCACTCCAGCCTCATATTTTTCTACAGTGCTAAATAATAAGCCCTATTGATTGGATTTTATTTTGAGTAATTGCTTTTCTCCTTCTATAAATTCCAACTCTTTTTTTTTTTATGTAATTTACAGTGATGTACCAAATGGGTCAGCCTTGACACAAGAGAATCTCAGCCTCCTATCAAACAAGACCAGCTCTTTGAACCTGTCAGAAGACCCTGAGGGAGGAGGAGATAACAATGATTCCCAGAGATCAGGAGTTGTTTCCAGTTCTGCTCCCTAGAATATGGGCACCTGCTTCTACCTTCTGCCCCTAATCAGTTCACGGGGCATAGGGATAGAAAAATGGATAACTTCTAAGCTTTTTCTCTGAGTGGTCAGTGAAGTCCAGGAAAAGCACCGGAGGCAATGTGCACAAACACCACTACTAAACAAACCTGCACATAGTTCACACTGATGCATTTTTTTAATTTTAAGAAAAAGAAAATTAGCAGTATCTGCAAGCAATTCAGATTAAATTTGTTTTTGTTCTGTGAATGAACTTTATTTTAATAACTTTGGACGCCTTGGATCCGGGGCTTTAAAAAAAAAGAAGATATTATATATAAACTCTGTTTGATTAATTGTATGATCTTAATGAAGTAGGTTTTTCTTGTATTTTGGTATTATTACATACCCAGTGTATAACTCCTTTTCCCAGTCCTTTCCAACTCTCACAGCCCTGTAAACTAAAATAGACAAAATGCACTGTTTCCAAGAATTCTGTGGTAATATATTGGGTTATTAGAAACTGTGCAGCAAACTAATTTTATTAGCACTATTCTTTAACCCCCCCCCCCACTCCAGCCCTGTTTCTGGATCACTAGCTCTGTGGATAGATGCGTGTTTTTTACAACATTCAAACTTTATTTGAGTGGGTAAGGTTTTAGTTTCAACTTTTCAGAGATGTCAACATGCAGTTGATTGTTTGAGCCACATTTCTGTGTTAAGGATTCCTGGTATTCTCTCCATAACCTCTGAAAGCCTATTTAGTGTTTACAATGTTTAGTTAGATTTAAATGATTATTTTACTTTAAGAATGAACTCTAAATTGGGCATAATAGCTCATTCCTGTAATCCTTGGACTTAAGATGTTGAGGCAGGAGAAAACCAGAATAAGAAGAAAAGAATGTTAATAATGAAAATAGGCAATTCCAGTTCTCCTGTGTTGAGCTCATGGTGGAGAATTCGAGCTGTGCTTACAAATTAAACTTCTCTTGAAACCCTAGAATGGAAAAACAAGGACAACAAACCCTATTCTAAAACTTGGATATGGCTCAGCAGAAAAGCACTGGCTACTCTCCCAGGTCCTTCCCAGCACCACAGGGTGGCTCACAACTCCACTTTCAAGGGATCTGACATCCCTTTCTGGCCCTTGTGGACAGCAGGCACACACAGGTGCATGTGCTTACACACAGGCAAACCACACACATGAAGAAAAAATTTAATTAAAATAAAACTTAACATTTGATGTGCACTTCAGTAAACGAGGACACATTATTTCAATGGAATTCTTGTTTTCCTTTCAAAAGTGTAAAAGATTTGGCAGATAGAAACTGACTGAGTCTTCAGGATAGTTCATGCTTTGATCACCTGTCAGTACTCAGAATCCTTATCATATCTATAAATAATATAGACCTGGCTTTCTGACATTAAAAATGTTTATGAAAATGTTGAAGAGTGAGGAAGAACTTTTATTTAGTTCTGCTGCACATATTCTAATGCTACCACTGTTATGCTTAATTGACTAAGCCCCTCTAAAATGAGTTCAGCACCATTTTGTAGAGCCACACCATCCCTCTGATTGCCTGACATCAGTTTCCCTTTCTAGATGATATTCCTAAACAAGAAAGCACTGGTTATGTAATAAGTTACTGCATTGCTTTGGTTGGGTAAAAGCAAAAGTTTATATTTTTCTTATTTCTTAGATTCTTAACCCTTAACTCTTGCTGAGGTCAGAGTCACCTCAGTCTAAGCTCTGTGTCCATCATCTTGTTAATTAAAACAAGTGGGTGGGGGTGGGATAGGAATGGGATAGGGTGGGAAGGGAAAAATAGTCCTGCCATTGCCTACCAGTAGGAAATCCAAACCGAACACTCATTTGAGTAGCGATTATTTAATTTGCCCAGTCAAGGCACCGTGTTTATATACTATTTCACATTGAATTTGATTATGCCCTACAGACCTGGCTGGTCAAGGATTTGATATACACATATTGGCTTGGGATTCGAGCTTTCTTTTTTATTTAAATAAAAATTTATATATATATTATATATATACATATATACATGGCTATATCTGTATATATATCGGGTATGTTTTAAAGATTTCTTGGCATGAACGCAGCTGTTGCATTAAGATGACTGATTGGGAGGTAGAGGCACCGAGTGACGGTGAGGCATTTCTCAGTTGATGCATACATTTTCCTTTTCATTTTAAATACACATTTGTACATTTGCTTTTTTGGGCCTTTTTTTTTTTTTTTTAAGATAAAATGTCTCTTACATTTATACTTTACTCATTATTTATTGAGATAAGGCGAGAAGTGTTATGTCTGACAGGATTTTTCTTTTTCTATAAAATGCCACATTATTGGCCTCTTGCCTTCAGTAGACAGATTTGGTGGATCTTATCTCCTTTGGACATTTCAAGATAATTCCTAATTCTTAGGAGCAGATGGGTTGTTGTTGTTGTTATTGTAGTTGTTGATGTTTTTAAAATTGGAATAACTAGGGGGAAATCTACATATTGGTTTTCTTGGAGTTAAGAATAAAAGTAAATTTCAATTGTAGTGTGTATGGAGCCCCAAAATGAACTCTGCTGCGGTGCACTAGTATCCTTTTAGGTATACTTTTATTTAGAGAGAAAATTAGTCTTTTAAATGGTAGTATGAGTTCCCCAAGCCCCTGTTTCTGTAGCCAATCTGGGTTGGGTAGAAAGTGAAAAACTGTACCTATAATTTTGCTATTTGGTCATTGTCCCTTACTGATTTTTAGGTGGGTTGGGGGGGGGGGGAAGGGGAGGTAGGCAGTATTGTTTGTACCCACTGGCAGGTTTAGGAATTCAATAAAAACTCAGAATTTTGAGGGGTTTTCTCCCTTTAGCAAACTCAATGTTATGAGGCAACAGTAAACTGAAGCATAACTTCATGACTCTTTAACTGCTGTGTTTATTAAAATATGAAAAGCATTGATTTTTATTTGTGACTTTAGAGACATTAAAAAAATGAAGCCCATCAAATAGGAAGCAGAGCTTCTGCACCACTGCCCTACCCTTTTAAGACAGTCTTAGCATATTGCCCACACTGGCTCTGAACGTGGGCTCCTCCTGCTTCAGCCTTGTGAGCACTGGAACTTGAGGCATACCCACCATGCTCACCATGATCAGCAGTGCTTTTCACTTAAATGGTTTCTTCTGAAGATGATTACTTTTTACTATATCCAAGAGCAAGAATCATCTCAGAGGACACAGACAATTCTGGAAAGGTTACGAAGCATTATATTCATACTCGTTCAGAAACAAAGCCAGTGTGTTAACTGTAGTGAATAAAAAAGTACTTTGGCTCATTCTGTTTTCAGTGAGTCTCTGGAAAATGATAAAAGAACTGAGAATGGAATATCTAGACTCAGTCTCCTATTTATACTCGGAGTCTGAATGTGACCAAAGAACCATTCCTTGCTACTTTTCTAGTTAAACAGAACTTGTACCATAGGTTTCTAGTAGTGATGTTCAAATTACATCAATGTTCAAGACACTATTATTAGTAATTACAAATATTCAACTACTCAGAATGTATAAGAACTTGTTTGGCACGTACGGCATTAATGTGGGTCATTCCTTCTCTCATCTTCCTTCCCTTGTGTTTTTTTCCCCCATGTATTTATTCTTTTGCTTAACAGCAGAAGATGGATACAGTTCCCACTTGCTACTTGGATACATGATCCCATCAGACTCTCATGAGCTTCAGTGTGGGAGCTTGAAATTTAGTTCCTAAGTTTCCCATGATGTCTTTTTTCTTTTCTTCCTGACCCCTTGCCATTCTGCAGTTTCCCCTTGACTTACCCAATCTGTAACAGTGACAGTTTGCTGCTTCTAAACAGAGCATTCAAATGAATTCGCTTAGCCAATGACTTCTGTGAAGTTGCCTTTTCTAATGGCGTTATTACTCAGTGATACACAGATGTGGTATTTGCCCTACTGGCAGGCAAGCAAAGGTCTGGCAAAGAATGGTAACCTGCTATTTCTTTAAGGAGCGCCAAAGACTTGTGCTTTACTCTGTTTTGGTTTTAGGGGAAATAGTAGCCATTTTGATTATGAAATCTGGTAGTATTTGTAAGTTGATTGTACTGTGTAAATGTCTAAAGTTAACTGTTAAGGTTAGCTGGCCTTATAAAATGTAAAAGAAATGAAAATTTATCAGTTTCTCTAAACCAGTAAATATCATCCTTGACAATATTTGTTTAAGCAACTCACTCTCCCTTTGGAGGATTGTCTTGATGTAATCCGATCTTCTGTGTTTTTCTGTACTTTCACTTGTGCCTACAGGACAATGTACTTCCACTATGGTCAAGTCCTGGGTCTGGGGATTCTTTCTGAGCTTGACGCTTGTGAGAAACAGTTAACTGTAGCTACTTAGTACCTACTGGGCTTATGTTCAGGGACAACTTATTTTCACTAAATGGGATTCACTTGCTATTATTTTGATGTACAAATGGTGATAGAATGAAATTTCACTATATTTTTCCTTTGGACTTTTAAAGAATCAAGTGAAGAGTTCAATATGTAAAATCTTTGTGTAAAAACTATCTGTAATGATTTATTAAAAGATACATCCTAATAAGTTCTCAAGAGGAAGTAATGACCTTGCAAATTAACTGCAGTATTATACTATTACACTCTTGCCCTATAAAAGGTTCGAGTGTGTTAAAATCTTAATTGTTAATATATTCTTATAGTGTTGCAAAGGGATCTCATTCCTGAAAGTAGAGCTCAGATATAGGACCACCTCACTGAGACAACAGGCAGTCTACTACTGACACCATCTCACCTGCGAGCTTGTTTTGCAGAAACATATCAAAGTCTACCTTGGACAGCTGTGGCTTTTTTCCTTCTTTTTTATAGCTCAGCTTTTTAAAATTTCCTGCTGAAATAACTTGCTGGGGGGTTTTTTGGTAAATTGTGCTAACATTTTTTTAACGTTCTTAATCAGCTTTTCTGAGCCACTTCAAAGAACTGGTTTTGTTTTGTTTTGCTTTTTCAAAAGATACAGGAAATAACATTATTTGAAATTTTAAGATTCTATTTCTGTAATTGCTAATGGTGTTTTCATAGGTAACAGATTTTAATTGATTAGTAATTTCAGTTACATTAATAAAGAATAGGAAACTGTCACCCCCAGGAGCAAGTGGCACCTTCTAAGTGTCCTCAGTAGGTGGGCTCAGTACTACCCTGAACAGGTGGGTGAAGAGCCCTGGAATCCCATTGTGGTAAAGGGACTGCTCTTAGCACTGGAATTGTTCTTAGAGCCTCTGGATTTCAGACAAACACTGAATTTCTCTAAACTTAACCTTGAGCAAAATAACCTTCATTTTCACAAGAAAGTAAGGCATTATAACCCAAGGTGGAAAACTTAAACTTTAAGAAAATACTGTGTCAGAAAAATGTGTATTTAGAAAAGTAAAATCCTGTGGAGTTTGTTGTCCTAATGTATATTATATAGTAGATAAGGTGACTGGTTTTTTTGTTTTGTTTTGTTTTGTTTTGTTTTTTGGTATTGAAGACTCATTATGGTTAGTTCTTCATTTGGTTTTGTGTTTTGTCTTTTAATGCTACATATGTAGACAGAGCTCACAAGTCTTTGGCTCCCGTGTTAGGTTGTACACTCAGAGTCATCTTAGAACTGGAAACTGTCAGGTGGTCCCAGCTCCAGTGAGCACAGGAAAGGTCACAGAAAGGGTGCAAGACTGGGTGGGTAGTGCTCTGGGGCTTGGGTGTGGTTTTGGTCTCCTTTTGAAAATTGTCATTTTTATAATTTATTGGTATAACCTCTTTCTGTTCATTGGCTGGCATTTCACAGTAATATCCAAACCTCCCCCATAGCATTTTATTATTTTATTCATCTACTTACAAGCCTTTAAAGCTGTTTCCTGTTTAGCTAAGACAGTCCTAGGTTGTTTTTTTTGTTTGTTTGTTTGGTTGGGTTTTTTTTTTTTTTTTTTTTTTTTTTTTTTTTTTTGCCTAACTTTTCACTTATCCTCTCTTATCCTTTGTCTTCCCACCTTCTGTATGTAAAAGAAAAAAGCTTCACTGGTCTCAGGCCTCAGTACCTCAGTAATGAGTCTGACTTTCCAAGAGTAATGCAGAAAGTAAACGGAGGTAAAGAGCAGACTGTTCACCCACCTAACCGCTTTCCAGTTGTGAGGTCCTCTTCGTGTGTGGTCTCGTCCCTTTACCCCCTGCAACCTTCCCTGCCTATGGTCAGTTGGTCTCAAGGCTCACGCCAGTCTCCTGAGACATTCTGCACTCATTATCACCTTTTTGGGTGGAATTTTCTTAGTTTTTTCGTTTTGTTTTTAAAAAATAACTTTAACATTGATTCATATTTGCTTGGGATAGAGCTTATGTAATTTACCAATCGTATTGATTGTATGTGATTGTGCCCTGCAGAGGTATACTTAACATAAGTAATTTTAAGTTAGTAAAGGAGCCATGAGATTTGAGTCAGAATAGAGATGGCTTTATGGGTAATGTTAATTCCCTTCTCAGAATCAGTGCTACGGAAGAGACCGTTTTAAAAGGTTTCCCTACATTCCTATATTTTCCACTGCCTCAGCTCCCGATTGTTTTCTGATATTTTCTACCCACCTGCTCACAAGGTTTTTTAAATTGAGCCTTAAAATGACAGCTGACTTTTAACTGAATGAATTTTGTGAAATTTTACATTTTCCAAATGCTTCCAATTAAGGACAAATGATGGCTGGACTTGGCCAGCCTGTGACCAACTCCTTACCGTCTGGCCGGCAGTGAGATTTTTATTTGGAGGCATTATCTTCTGAAAGTTGTTTTTGTATAGGAAAAAAAAGAACCTTGCTTGAAATGGAACATTCCCTTTCTTGTTTGATCTGTTTAATATGTCCATTTTTAAACAGCCTTCAAAACAAATGAGGTGGGAAAAAAAGAACTAGGAGTGTGTTTAGGGCTATGGAACTCTGGATCGGAATGAGTGCGTGTACCACTTGTTGATATTCTTGAGAAGATTAAGGCCTTCTCTCTTAATTTTGTATTATTTGTGTGCATGTTGTTTATATTAAAGATGGCACATTTTGTTAAAATGCTATTTCCTTTATTACCTTGGAAACTGACTCAGCCTCTTGTTGCTCCTAATTAGGGTTTAAGGCTCTTGTAAGTTGCAGATAAAAGGGTTCATTTTAACAAATAGAAGGAGGTGATTCACCTTTTGGATTGTAAATATATGAAAGTGTCTAAAGGTCTTTATCTGCTTTCTGTCAGCATTTATATTAAATGATAAATTAATGAGGAGGAACAGTGTGTGGTGTTTTTCTTTTTCTGGTAAATGAGTCTGCCATCTCGTTCTCTTGGGATTGTTGATGAAAATTTTAAAAAGCTAATTTATGCAAGTAAGCACAGTGGGCGTCAGTTTTCTCTAATGGGAATTGGTGTAGACTTGAGGATGCTGCAGTTGAGAGGCTGGCCTGGGTCGAGGCTTCGAGAGCCGTGGTCAGCAAGCTGTCAGAGCTTCATGACTTCTCAGACCCAGAGCATCTCCTGCTCAAGGGGAATGGTCTTCCTTCCTCAGACAAAATGCTTGTTCTAAAGTGTTTTAAATATAATATAAAGTCATTAAATATAAAGTAACTTTATATTATCTCATATAGACCATGCTTTAATTAACGGTTTAGTGGCATGAAGGGAAGCGATTGGCTTTGGGAGATGGCTGAGTAGTTGAAAGTGCTGACTTCTTCCGCAGGGGACCAGAGTTTAGTTCCTAGCACCCCCATCAGGCAGGTCAGGACTACCTATAACTCTAAATCCAGGGATCCAACCACTGCTTTCTGTCCTCAGATACATATACACACTTAAGGTCTTAAAAGGGGAGATGAGTTATTACACATTACAAGTCATGAAATAAACTCAAATGTAGCATAGTTTTCCGTAATTAAGAATGCTTGATCGCATAGTGGATATTAAATGGTAAGGCCAAGGAGATGTTCAATTCACAGTAAATGTGTGAGATGTGTGTGTGTGTGTGTGTGTGTGTGTGTGTGTGTGTACATGCAGTGCCTGTATGTAGAAGCCAAAAAAGACATCAGATTTCCTGAAATTTGAGTTAGTGCTAGGGCTAGAGCCTTGATCCTCTGGAAGAACATGTACTCCTAACTGCTGAGCCATCTTTCCAGCCCCCATATTTTTAAAAGATACATACATTAATCATAGTTGGAATTTATTCTAAAATACTAGGGATCACCAGCAAAAGGTTTTAACATCACCAATAATTACTAAATATGGGAACCACTGGTACCATGGCTGACCTCAACAGAAGGGGCCATAGTAAAGAGGTTCAGAAGTATAAGATAGCGAAGTGCTGTAGCCATCCTTGAAAAATGATGAAATCTAAAGAGGAAATTCCAAAACCAAGCCTGTCTGCCACTTAAGCTTGCCCTGCTTAGAATATAAGCAGGGACTATCTGACCTGTTAGGCTGACACATGTGTAGACTAAAGTGAATTTGTTATATGTGCATAAATGTTTTGTCCTAGTGATCAGCAAATCTAAAATGATCGGCTAGTTAAACCATGCTTTCCAACCTGTTTGGAACCTGTTTGGAGAGAGAGAGAGAGAGAGAGAGAGAGAGAGAGAGAGAGAGAGAGAGAGATGCCTACCTCTCGTTTTGAATACCTAACCTTAAGAAATGCTAGGTGGGTGGGCCCGGCGGTAGTGGCGCAAACCTTTGATCCTAGCGCTTGGGAGGCAGAGGCAGGTGGATCTCTGAGATCAAGGCCAATCTGGTCTACAGAGTAAGTTCCAGGACAGCCAGGGCTACACAAAGAAACCCTGTCTCGAAAAACCATAAAAAAAATTAAAAAATTAAAATTAAAAATCAAAGAAAGGCTAGGTAGAAGAGTGGGAGAGAAGGTTGTAGGGGTCAGAGGGAGTCAAGGACAGCACAAAACCCTGATAGAATGAACTAAGACGAACTCAAAGGGCCTCAGAGACTGCAGGAGGCATGCAAGCTTGGCCTTAATGGGGACTCCTAGCAGCAAGAGCAGGAGCTGTCTCTTGACTCTGGTTGCCTGCCTTTGGGACTCTTTCCCCTTACTGAGCTGCCTCAGTAGAAGATACACCTAGTTTTACTGCAACATGATCTGCCAAAGCTGATTGATATCAAATGGAGGCCTCCCCTTTTCTGAAGAGAAAAGGAGGGGTGACTGGGAGGGAAGGAGACAGAGGGAAAACTTTGATCAGGATATAAGTAAATTAATTTAAAAAATAAAACATTGGAAAGAAAGAGACTAGGCATGATGACATACCTTTAATCCCAGTACTTAGAGGCAGAAAGGCAAATGGACCTCTGTGAGGTCAAGGTCAAGTCTGATCTACATAGCAAGTTCCAGGACAGCCAAGGATACACAGACCCTGTCTAACCTACATACACCCCCACACCCAAAAAAGTCAGGCTAGAGATGGTGGCACCGCTCATAAATGAAGCACCCCGGTGAACAAGAGTTAGAGGCCCACTTATGTTACATAGTAAATTCCAGGCCAGGCTGGGCTACACCATGTCTCAAAACAAAAAGTGAATTTGTCAACTACTAAACTTCCATATGCTTAGCAGAACAGAAGACAAGAAAAGTCCCTTCTGCCATCAGTGAGCTCTAATTATGCAACCTCACCCACGATTTTCTTTTTAAGATTTATTTATTTTATGTATAAGTACACTGTGGCTGTCTTCAGACACACCAGAAGAGGGTATCAGATCCCATTACAGACCACTATGTAGTTGCTGGAAATTGAACTCCGGACCTCTGGAAGAGCAGTCAGTGCCCTTAACCGCTGAGTCATCTCTCCAGCCCCCCACCCCCCACCCCAGGCTTTTAAAATAGCTTAATCTTGCTGGGTATGATAGCACACTTTTATTCCCAGAGGTTAGGAGACAGGGCCAAGTGAGTCTCAAGGCCAGCCTGGTGTGAAGAGTTCAATTCCAGGCCAGTCAGGGTTACATAGTGAGCCTTTGACTCCATAAGATGACAACACTAAACAGAATTACCAAAGAATCATAATTATCTTCAGAACAAGAAGCTATGAGACCGGAGAAGACTTCATTGTACAAGGCCCTAAATTTGATCCCTAGCACCATCCTAAGAGAAAACTGTGTGTGTGTGTGTGTGTGTGTGTGTGTGTGTGTGTAACTTTGCTTGGCTGGTGGAGATCTCCTGAGGAAACCACAGTGAAGGTAAGACATGAGCCAGTTGGAGTATGGAGAGGGGACTGGGGTGTTAGAGACTGAGATTCCTAGTAAGAGAAGATAAAGTATGAATTCTGAGGGAAGGGACAGAATTGAAATGGGGACCTTCATTACAACTAGTGTAGACAGGCAGCCGGAGAGGTGTTGCTTGTAGCTTTCACTACCCCACCAAAGTTCCAGACCCGGGGCAACACTGCCAGCCCCACCCCAGCTTCCCGTGAATCCACGGATAAAACAGGAGGCAGAGTCAGATTGCAGGGGCTGCAGACCACGCCAAAGTGTAGCGGCTCTGGTCTCTAATTCCAGGTCCGATCAAGTTCAAGGCCAGCCAGCTTCAGCCACACTGGCAAGTCCAAGGCCCTGAGTCACACGAGACCTGTCTCAAAACTAAAAATAAAATGGCCTTGTCTTGATAGTAAAGAAAGTGTAAGCGGAAGGCAGTATGCGGGGAAATACAAAATCTAGATTTGTGCCTCTATTCACAATCATTGGAAAAAAATATGCATGTCTCTCACATGTGCAAGGTGTTCACTGGAGCCCTTGGTAAAGTGCAATCTGTTAAACTGCTCTGGGGTGGGGCTTGGAGGCACCTGATCACAGATGAGACCAATGTAGGTCATTTTAGAAATAGATCCGAGCGGGCAATGGTGGCGCACGCCTTTAATCCCAGCCCTTGGGAGGCAGAGACAGGCGGATTTCTGAGTTCGAGGCCAGCCTGGTCTACAGAGTGAGTTCCAGGACAGCCAGGACTACACAGAGAAACCCTGTCTCGAAAAAAACAAAACAAAACAAAAAAAAAAAAAAAAGAAATAGATCCGATTTGTATCTGAGACATTTTAGTAAATGAAATGGTGAGATATAAGACATAATCAGAAGATTATATCTACTTGAAGACTTTAAGGGGAGAGGTGGGTGCGGTGATTCTTAGCTGGGTTTACAGCAGAAGAAGCAGGTAAATTAAATAAGAGTCAGGGTCCCTGAGGAGCACGGGCAGGGGCAGGTGCAAAAGGAAAGAGCCTCAATGAGGTCTTTGGGAGCCTAGGTTGCTGGTTGGTTGGTTGGTTGGTTGGTTGGTTGGTTGGTTGGTTGATTGGTTCGGGTCTTTTTTTTTTTTCTATTTGAAGATCTATTTTATGTGTGTGCATGTGCACCATGTGTGTGCCTGGAGTCTGCAGAAGTCAATATTGAATCCCCTGGAACTGGAGTTATCAATGGTTGTAGCCCACCATGTGGGTGCTGGGAATCAAACTTGGATTCCCCCCCCAACACACAAGAAAAATGGACCCCGCTGCTGAGCCAGCGCGCCAGCCCAGAGCTGAGCGGTCTAAGAGGCTAGGTTAAAACCACAGAGTCGCCGGGTGTGGTGGTGCACGCCTGTAATCCCAGCACTCGGGAGGCAGAGGCAGGTGGATTTCTGAGTTCGAGGCCAGCCTGGTCTACAGAGTGAGTTCCAGGACAGCCAGGACTACACAGAGAAACCCTGTCTCGAAAAACGAAAGAAAGAAAGAAAGAAAGAAAGAAAGAAAGAAAGAAAGAAAGAAAGAAAGAAAGAAAGAAAGAAAGAGAAAGAAAGAAAAAGAAAGAAAGAAAGAAAGAAAAGAAGAAAAGAAAAGAAAAGAAGAAAAGAAAAGAAAAGAAGAGAAAAGAAAAGAAAAAATTAGGGCCTGAACCGGCCCAGCGGGATGAAGTAGGAGAGGGGTCGAGCAATGGGCTGTGATCACTTGAAGACAGATGACCAAGCAGTAGATCTATCTGGACACCCTTTTCGTGCTGTCAAAGCCCTTGTAAATAGTTGGAAATAGTTATTTTAGACTGTCATACATACTCCTCGCCTCCCAAGTCCCGTTAGGGCCTACAGGTGCTCTCTTGAACCTCTTTGTCTCTATGTCATATGTGTAAACTAAACCTTTTACTCCCTGTATAGTTAAGGCACACCTAGACTCAAGGCATGGCACGCCTGTTTCCCCACAGTGGGAGGGCCTCTTGTAGTCTGGAGTTTTATATTTTAATCTGTATTAGGTTTTTGTTTTTTGTTTCTCTGTTTTTGTTTTGTTGTTGTTGGGTTTTGTTTTTGTATACATGAGTCTGAAACACATGCATGCAGCACCCAGTGATGCCAGAAGAAAGCATCAGAGCGTCCGGAAGTGAAGTTAGAGATTGGGGCTGCCACGTGGGCGCTGGGAATCGAACTCTGGAAGAGTTTTTTGTTTTTTAAGATTTATTTATTATATGTAAGTACACTGTAGCTCTCTTCAGACACAACAGAAGAGGGCAATGGATCCCATTACAGATGGCTGTGAGCCACCATGTGATTGCTGGGATTCGAACTCAGGACTTTCGGAAGAGCAGTCCGTGCTCTTAACCGCTGAGCCATCTCTCCAGCCCTGGGCTTCAGATCTTTTACTGCGTTCTGATACATTCATTCCCATACCCTCATGGCCTCCTTGTCCCTCAGATGCACTTGTAAGGTTTTTCCAAAGCAAGGCTTGGAAGATGTGTGAAAGACGCTGTAGTCCCACAGCTGAGCTGTGGCCATCGCAGCACACACCTTTGCCCCAGCCTTAGCCATGCTTCTTCCTGCTGCTCCCAGGTCAGACACATCATCCCAGTGTCTCCCGCCTGCCCGCGGGGGTTCTCCCGCTCTCCCTGGTTGTGCTCAGCTTTTCTTCTGTGGTTTTCTTTACTTCCTACAGCTTCTGAGCCAGTGCGCATGCGCTGAGCTTTGTCTCCTCCCCCTCCCACCCACCCCCGCAGCTCTTGTGCTGCCTCCCAACTTAATTAATATTAATTAATTAATATTAAGATTAATATTTATTTTTCTATTTATTTCTATGTTCGTATGTATGTATGTATTATGTATGTATGTATGTATGTATGTATGTGTCCTAGGCATGAAGTAGCTTTGGCCACTAAGCCAGACATCAAGCTAGGATGAACAAAAAGACTGCCATCCACTCTGCCCCTGACTGATATAAGAACACCACTACCACAAGGTGTCTCTTTGCCCATTGCTGGGGGTATTTCTGTTGTTAAGCAGTAATGCAGCCGGGTGTGGTGGCACACGCCTGTAATCCCAGCACTTGGGAGGCAGAAGCAGGTGGATTTCTGAGGTCAAAGCCAGCCTGGTCTACAGAGTGAGTTTCAGGACAGCCAGGGCTACACAGAGAAACCCTGTGTTGAAAAACAAACAAACAAAACAAAAAAAGAAAAGAAAAAGAAGCAGTAATGTCTATTTTTAAAAAGTCTCCGCTGGAGAGGTGACTCAGCAGTTAAGCACTGACTGCTTTTCCGTAAGTCCCGAGTTCAATTCCCAGCAACTACATGGTGGCTCACAGCCATCTGTAATGGGATCTGATGCCCTCTTCTGGTATGTCTGAAGACAGTGTACTCCTATACATAATATAAATAAATAAATCTTAAAAAAATAAAAATAAAAATAAAGTCTTGATAATCTCTGCTAAGGAAATATGAACTGCTAAATCAGAAAAACAAACCCTGTACCTCTTCAAACATAAATGTTTATTGAGTCCTATCTCATTCACAGCCCACAGCTGTGTGCACTGAGCATGTTCAATAAATATTTGCTCTTGTGGTTTGATTTCCCTGAAACCCAAACTGAACTTTCTAGACTTTCTGAGGACGGGGGCAAATTCCAGTAAGATGCTTCAAGACCCTGGGAAAAGCAGCCAACACGATCATGCCCGGCTGGCTCATAATTACCTTAATTACCACCCTGAGATGCTGTTATCACCCTAAAATCCTTTTTTGACAATCCAGAGGAGCCGGGCATGCCCTCACTTTGGGGCTCTGTGTTTTGCCAAAGCTCCATGGAAGGGAGTTACTCAGTAACCACAAGAGGATCTGAGCTACCAAAGACTAGAACACCATAGGCCAGGACATGAGGCAACAGAAGACCAGATAAACTACCTGCGTGTACACACACACACACACAAACACACACTAATAAAAAGAATGTTCACTTGAACACATGGGCACAGGGAAAAAGTTTCCTGAATAGAACACCAATGGCTTAAGCTCTAAGAACAAGAATCGACAACTGGGACCTCAGAAAACTGTAAAGCTTCTGTAAGGCAAAGGACACAGTCAGTAGGACAAAACAGCAACCAACAGATTGGGGAAAGATCTTTACCAACACCACATCCGACAGAGGCTAATATCTGATGTATACAAAGAGCTCAAGAAGTTAGTCGAATAACCCTATTAAAAATGGGGCACAGAAGCCGGGCAGTGGTGGCGCACGCCTTTAATCCCAGCACCTGGGAGGCAGAGGCAGGCAGATTTCTGAGTTCGAGGCCAGCCTGGTCTACAGAGCTAGTTCCAGGACAGCCAGGGGTATACAGAGAAACCCTGTCTCGAAAAACAAAAAAAAAAACAAAAAAACAAAAAAAAAAAAAAATGGGGCACAGAGCTCAACAGGGAATTCTCAACTGAGGAAAATCGAATGGCTCTGAAACACCTAAAGAAATGTTCAGCATCCTTAGTTATCAGGGAAATTCAAATCAAAACAACACTGAGATTCCACCTCACACCAGTCAGAATGGCTAAGATCGAAAACTCAGGGGACAGCAGATACTGGAGAGGATGTGGACAAAGAGTAACTTCTCCATTGTTGGTGGGATTGCAAGCTGGTAAAACCACTCTGGAAATCAGTTTGTCAGTTCCTCAGAAAATTAGACATAGTACTACCTGAGGACCCAGCTATACCACTCATGTGCATATACCCAGAAGATGCTCCAACATGTAATAAGGACACATGCTCCACTATGTTCATAGCTGCCTTATTTATAACAGCCAGAAACTGGAAAGAACCCAGATGTCCTTCAACAGAGGAATGGATACAGAAATTGTGGAGTACTATTCAGCTCTTAAAAACAATGAATTCATGAAATTCTTAGGCAAATGAATGGAACTAGATCATGCCATCCCGATCCAGGTAACCCAATTACAAAAGAATATACATGGTATGCACTCACTGATAAGCGGATGTTAGCCCAAAAGCTCAAACAAGTTACAGTTCACAGACCACAGGAAGCTCAAGAAGAAGGAGGATTGAAGTGGGGGTGCTTTGGTTCCTCTGAGGACGGGAACAAAATACTCACAGGAGCAATAAGGGAGACAATGTGTGGAACAGAGACTGAAGTAAAGGCCACCCAGAGACTGCCCTACCTGGGGATTCATCCTATAAACAGTCACCAAACCCCAACACTATTATGGACAACAAGAAGTGCATACCAAAAGGAGCCTGTTATGGTTGTCTCCAGAGGGGCCCTGTCAGAGCCTTACACATACAGAGGCAGATGCTAGCAGCCAACATGGACTGGGCATGGGGTCCCCAACGGAGGAGTTGGAGGGCAGACTGGAGGAGTTGAAGAGGTTTACAGCCTCATGGGAAGAACAATGATGTCAGCCACCCAGATGCCCCAGGACTCCCAGGGACTAAACCATCAACCAAGGGACACACGTGGTTCCAGCCAAAAATGTGGCAGAGAAATGCCTTGTTGGGTATCAGTGGGAGGAGAGGTCCTTGGTCAGGTAAAGGCTCAACAGAGGCCCCAACAAAGGGAAACCGGGGGTGGGGGGTGGGATGAGGTGAGAGTGGGTCGGGTGGAGGGATATATACTTAGGTAGGGGAGGGGTTAGGGGTTTTCTGGGAGGGGGGAAACTGGGAAAGGTTTTAACATTTGAAATGTAAATGAAGATTATATTCAATAAAAAAATTTTAAAGGCCGGGCGGTAGTGGCGCACGCCTGTAATCCTAGCACTTGGGAGGCAGAGGCAGATGGATCTCTGAGTTCGAGGCCAGCCTGGTCTACAAAGTGAGTTCCAAGACAGCCAGGGCTACACAGAGAAACCCTGACTCAAAAAACAAAACAAAACACACAAAAAAAATTTAAAGAATGTTTAAAAGAATGTTTTTAAAGTTTAATTTTTAGTGCTGGAAAATCAACCCCTGGATCTTCCTTTCCTTACTCTCTCTCTCTCTTTTTTTTTTTTTTTTTTTTTTGGTTTTTTTGAGACAGGGTTTCCCTGTATGGCCCTGGCTGTCCTGGCACTCACTCTGTAGACCAGGCTGGCCTCGAACTCAGAAATCTACCTGCCTCTGCCTCCCAAGTGCTGGGATTACAGGCGTGCGCCACCACCCCCCCGGCTGGGTCTTCCTTACTCTTACAGAGCACACACTCCACCTCTGAACTACGTCCTGGCCTCTTATAAATAGTTTGCCTTCAGTTCTGGATATGACTAATATTTCAAAAAAAAAAAATTAGAACACTTTTTTTGTTTTGTTTTGTTTTGTTTTGTTTTGTTTTTCGAGACAGGGTTTCTCTGTGTAGCCCTGGCTGTCCTGGAACTCACTCTGTAGACCAGGCTGGCCTCAAACTCATGAGATCCACCTGCCTCTGCCTCCCAAGTGCTGGGATTACAGGCGTGCGCCACCACTGCCCGGCTTAGAACACTTTTCTTATATCTTACACAATAATTAAATACTTCAAGGAGTATGGGAATGGAAATGCAGCCACAGATCAGTTTGCCTGGAAATAGCTTTTTTTTATTTTTCCTTTCTCAACCCAATCTAAGATGAACCGAAAGGAAAGAGATTTGGGGTCATCCAAGCCATGAAAGCCAAGGGGAGCCGTATGTGTGAGAAGCTGAGGCCAGGCTGGGAGTGAGGACTCTGAGATCTGCTGCACACAAGTGTTGAGGGGGGCAGCCAGGAGACGTGCAGCTCAGCGCAGCCGCAGGACTGTCTTTCCACCATATTGTCTTTCTGATGGCAATGTTGGATGGCATAGGGTAAGACAGGTGTTTGCTTCTTGGCCAAGAATCATGATCAGGTACTTCTCTTTCAGGAATGGAATCCCCATAGCATATGCCAAAAAAATAATGGGTTCACCAGCTGAGAGTCAAGGAGACACTTGGGCTGGTAAACTCCGGCCTTTGGTGCTGTTACAACTTCATCGTGCAACATGGAAACTCAGCGGCTGGAAAGCACTGGCCACACGATGCAGAGGCTGTGCCGTGGCTGTGCTCACCTGGGATGCATAGCAGACACACACACACGTGCTAATGCAGTATCTGTAGCCGGCAAAAACGCCTCTAAGGTCACTTCTGGGCCCTGGGTTTTTGAGGGCATTATGAACAAACCTGTGACTATCCAGAGGAAAAGATCCATGTGGTGGGAGGAGTTACAAGCTTACCATGAGGAAAAACAAGCAGCCGGAGCAAAAGGATTTAGAGTTTTGATACCAGCCTGGGATACACAGTAAGAAAGACCTTGTCTCAAAAAATAGGGTGGGAGGAAAAAAAACAAAAAACAAAAAACAAAAAACAAGCAGACAGTGAGTTGTAGCCAGAGTAGGCCTGGACAATTCCTTGATAACGCGCAGAAGACCTGTGAAACAGGGCTGGAGAGATGGCGCAGTGGTTAAGAGCTCAGGTTAAGACCTGTGAAACAGGTATCAAGGGAGGGCCTTGAACCTCATCTCCCCTAATTTTGTGATGGGGGCATGCACTCAAACCAAGCAAACAGCTGGTGTCCGATCGGTAAGTGTGGCCCAATAACATCCTGGTAAAGCAGAGGAGGCAACATCTGGCCAGCAGCCAGCACAGATCCTGGTATATAGTGTTTCGAAACCACACTTCATCCTCGGGTATTTGGAATTTGATACAGTCCAATAGCTAACGGTAAGATAATGGTTAAATTACAGACAATAGAACACTCTTAGCCAACCCACAGTATTTTACCAGGCAGGCACCTAAACACCGCTCCTCCGCCAGCAGCCACTGAAGTGGGCTTCCTCTGCTCTCCCCTCCCACCAGCTCGGGCATCAACCCCACCTTGAAGGTGCTGCCACCCTCATCCTGCACTAGGACCCCTCTCCCCATGTCTCCGTGTGACAGGGCACTGCCACCATTGTTGCTCATCAAGTCAAGACTGTCTGTGCAAGTGACGTATTGATGGGTTAAAAAAAAATTAGAAAACTAAGTCAGGCGTGGTGGGATACATCATCCCAGCACTCAGGAGGCTAAGGCAGATGGATCATAGATCAAGTCAAGCCTAGACTGAACCGTGTAAGAGATTCTGTCTTGAAAACAACTGGATGTTGCACTGGCCTCTTTTATGTCAGCTTAATACAGACTACTATTTTGGAGTGGCCTCTCCTGGGCTGGGGGTTGCAGGCTCTATCAGGAGGCAGGCGGAGCAAGCCAGTAAGCGGCATCCCTCTGTGGTCTCTGCCTCAGTCTCTGCCTCCAGGTTCCCACTCCTCCCACTGACTTCCCTAGAAGGACTATGACAGACACGGGAGAGGAAATTAACCCTTTCCTCCTCAAGTTGCTTTTATGGTATTTTATCACAGCACTCGACCCTATCTAAGACAAACATCAACAAAAATTGAACCTGGGCAGCGGTGGCGCACACCTTTAATACCAGCGCTTAGGAGGTAGAGGCAGGCAGATCTCTGAGTTCGAGGCTAGCCTGGTCTACAAAGTGAGTTCCTGGACAGCCAAGGCTACACAGAGAAACCCTGTCACTGAGAGAGAGAGAGAGAGAGAGAGAGAGAGAGAGAGAGAGAGCGAGCGCACCCAGTTGGTAAAGTGCTTCCATAGCAGCAGGAAACTCTGGTGGAGTTCCGCAGCACTGTATAAACTGGATATGGCGGCACAGGCAGGAGGATCAGCACTTTAAGAGCCTTGGTTACGCACTGAGGCCAACCTGAGAAAGGACAGACCCTATCTCAAAAAAGAAAAAAAAAAGAGGGTGGTTACACATTGTTGGGACAGTTTGTAACCCGTCTGTCTGCCCGTCTGTCTGCATCCTGCCTGTTACGAAAGACACGGCAGCACAATATCCTGTAGCCGCCTTCTTCCCACATAGGTGCTCTGGGAGTCTCAGTCAGTGCGGAGAGAGCGCAGCTGCTTTCGCGGGGCTGTCATCGGTGGCCGAGATCACACGGAAGCAAGCGGACCTTAGCGTGGGTCCCTGAAGTGGAATGCAGCCACAGAGCCACTTTCCTATGGGGGTTCAGCCATTTGCACTCCCCAGAGTGAAGGTAGAAGGGGTTGCGTCCCCATGGCTTCAGCGACGTGTGTGGTCTGGCTCGAATCTCCGAACTCTTTTTTCCTTTCTCTTTTGAAGACAGGATGGCCACGGATTCCTGGTGCAGCTCAGGGGGGCCCTCCCAACCCTCCAATCCTGCCTCAGTTTTTTGAGTACACTCACTACCTTTTCTGTGTGTATGTGTTGGGGCAGGGGGAGGAGGAGGAGGAGAGAGAAACCTTGAGAGTTGCTTAAATTAGTGGTGAAAACCTGATGAAAACTGGTATTAATATATTTAGAAGCCTAATAATGTTTCGCATGCTGCTCATAAACGTTCAGAAAGTCATTTCATAAAAAGGAGAGAACTAACTTTGCAGGCGAGTCTTTGCTGGCTGTGGTCTCAACCAAGGAGTGAAGTGCTTAACTGGCCTAGCGCTTCAAAAAAATCAAGATAGCCGAGAGCTCGCCGGGAGGTAAGGGAGACTTTAATCCCCAGTGGCCACACCGTGAAGGTGAAAGCCAACTCCACAGAGCTCACACGTGCCATTGCACACACATGTATCACACACACACACACTAATGACAAACATCCTTAAATATTTGTCTGTTGTGGGTTCTCACAGACATGCCACAGGTCATGGAGGAGGTCAGAGGTCATTTGTAGGAGTCAGATCTCTCCTTCCACCACGTGTGTCCCAGGTCACCGGGTTGGTAGAAGATGCCTTCACCCACTGAGGCACCTTGCTGTCCCGACACCCACTTTATGTGTGTTGGTTACATCCTTGGCTGCCCCCGACCCTGAGGAGAGCCTTGCCGGCTTCCTAGTGCATGCCTAAAGCACAGATCACATGTCTCTATTGGCTAAACGGGCGAGTTTTATCTTTAGCCGAGGTGATGGTGGGTCTCTGAGGAACAAACTCTGTCACCCGTCCTTGAAATGTCCTGCTCTGCCAGCAAGACCCTCACCATGGCTTCAGCCCTGATGAGTTCCTATCTGGAGGGTGAAGCATTTCCCATAATTCCTCTTACTCCAAACTCCTCAAGTCACACAGTTAGAGCAATCCTAGTGAGGAAAACAGAAATAAACGAGCCTTTTATCTCCATTAGCTTGAATTTACTTAATCTCCCCCCCCAGAACTACTAAAAATATTAATAACAATATACACGGATATCATTTGGCTTGTTCTCTCTTTAAGAAATATTTCGAGCCAGTAGGTGGTGGTGAACGCCTTTAATCTCAGCAGTCTGGAGCAGAGGCAGGCAGATCTCAGTGCCAGCCTGGCCTACAGAATGAGTTCCAGGACAGCCAGGGCTACACAGAGAAGCCCTGACTCAAAAAAAAAAAAAAAAAAAAAAAAGGTGTTTTGAGTCATGCGGAGTGGCTGCTGTGTAGTCGCCGTGAGAAAGGCCCTCTCTCCTGGACTGAAGAAATGAATGGACAAGAAGTTCTCATTGAAGTGAAATGGTGGCAGGACATGTCCAAGGAATGAATCGTGAATGCTGAGCGTGGAGAGCAGCAGAGCAGCAGCCTTGCAACGGTGGTCCGTGGTCGTCTGAGGAAACGGCGTCATCACGTCAGGAGCCTTGGGAAGAGTCTAAACAGCGGCCCTGTCTGACTGCGGGGCAGAACTGGGTCATGGGCGTTTTCATAAGAAACTTGTTTCTAAATAAACTTCTGTGATACTCCAACAGAAAAAGAAAAGAACAGAAGAGGAAAACAGCTCAATAGTTGCTGCTCTTGCCCAGCAGGGGAAACAGACACACCCAATCCCAGCCCTTGGAAGGCAGAGGCCCGGAGAGCAGGCATCCAAGGTCAGAACCAACCCAAGGCTAGCCCAGGAGGGGCAGGCAGGCAGGGAGCAATAGAAGACCCCGGCTCCTGCTCTCTCCTGACTGGAGACATCAGAGCTTTTGCCCACAGAGCCCTCCTGAGTCAGGAACCCCCTAAGCGGGTTTGAATTCTCCACACGCTCCCCTTTGCCTTCCAAAGAGGAGAGAAGCCTGGAGGGCTGCGGCGGGAAGAGGGGGCCGCACTTTCCCTAGGCCCGACTGAACTTTAACTCTTCTGCTAATTAAACAACGCGGAGTTGTGTGCTTTGCTTAACCCTGGGAACTGGTCATCAGCCTTTGACCGCGGCCCTCCTCTCCTGACCAGCTCCCTCCCCCACCCGGCCTCTGGACCTCTCTCGGATGTAGAGGAAAGGACCAGTTTTCGGACCGATCGTCTCGGACAGCACCAGCTCCACCGGCCCTTCTCTGTCTGTCGAAGCGTCGGCCATGTGTTCCACCGGGGCAGGAAGCGTGGCCGCTGGAGAGAGGTAAGCGGTGGGCTTCCCTCTGGGAGCTCTTGCCGGCCCTCCTGACCTCTGAGCCACTCTCCAGGATGACCTCTGACATTTTTTGCGATGCCCAGGCCCTGTCCCTGATAGTTTAGTCAAAGACCTTTAGGGAAGACTTCACTTCACCCAAGCCGCACCTGAGGCTCTCAGCTCCTTCCTAAGCAAAGGAGCTTGCCCTGGAGAAGGGCCCGGCTAGCCAGGGCGCTCCTCCTCCTCCTCCTCCTCCTCCTCCTCCTCCTCCTCCTCCTCCTCCTCCTCCTCCTCCTCCTCCTCCTCCTCCTCCTCCTCCTCTGCCTTCTGCTCCTCTTCCTACCCCAACTACCTCCCGAAGCCTCTGTCCCGTCCCCTTTCTCGACTCCCTTCTGGATCCCACACCCTTCTTGATGTAGGTTGTTGGAGAGAAAGCTAAAAGCGAGGAGGCTAGCCCGACCACGAGGGCTCCTGTGTATACCCGCGGCCTCTGTTCACAGTTCAAATGCCTCCAGAGCAAAATGGAAACACAAGACAGTGGGGATGATTCTCTGTCTCCCCTCCCTCACCCCCTCTCTCCCCTCCCTCTCCCCTCTCTCCCCTCCCTCTCCCCTCTCTCCCCTCTCTCCCCCTCTCTCCCCTCCCTCATCCCCTCTCCCTTCCCTCACCTTGTCTCTCCCCTCCCTCACCCCCTCTCTCCCCTCCCTCTCCCCTCTCTCCCCTCCCTCTCCCCTCTCTCCCCTCTCTCCCCCTCTCTCCCCTCCCTCATCCCCTCTCCCTTCCCTCACCTTGTCTCTCCCCTCCCTCTCCCCTCCCTCCCCTCCCTCTCCCCTCCCTCACCCCCTCTCCCCTCCCTCACCCCCTCCCCCTCCCCCCCTCCTCTTGTCACTCTACCTGTGCTGTCAGACTACACTAAAATCCACGCCTCCTTTGGCCGCCTTCGCCCTCCAGTTAGCCCGTGTCCCCTGAGCAGCCTGCCTGCCTTTTCCTCCCAGAAGGGCCTGGAGAGACTCAGTGCCGAGGTGCAGACTCCCTGCTCCAGACTCAGGCCCCCCAGAGCCCCGGCGGGGGAGCACTTACTTCTTGGTTATTACTTTTTTAAGTATCCGCATTCTCTTGCCAATCTCACTACCTCATTTCTTTTTTTTTTTGTTTTTTTAATTGAGGTATAATGTAGCCCAGGCTGCCCTCACGCTCACATCCCGGTGCCTCAGCCTCCCAAGTGTTGAGATTAAGAGAATATGCCTCACCACACCTGGCTACTGGCTTTTTTTTTTTTTTTTTTTTTTTTTTTTGGAAGAGCTATCAAGCTGACGGTAGTGCATGCCTATAATCCCAGCATTTGGGATCTGGAAGGAGGAAAATCAGAAGGGCAAGGTCGTCCTCAGCTACATAGTAAGAATGAGACAGCCTGGGCTACTGAGACCCTACTAATCCCAGACACCCTCAAAGTGAGGTTACCTTTACTTTTAATGACCCATGTTAGAAGCTATTAAAAACATTTCCGGGGACAGAAACTAAGGAGAGCAGAACTAAGGCGGGGGCGGGGGGGGGTGCGGCAAAGGTCAGAGGGTAAAGGAGCAGGTAGTACTCACTGACTCTGGGATCTGACCCAACGGGGAGGGGGAGGGGAGGGTCTGGGTGACTTCCAGGTTTCTGGACTGCAGTCAGGGTGCACTGGTTGAAGGACAGGAGAGCAGGTGTGCGGGGGAGGGGACAGCTCAGCAGGTCACATCGCTCTATGGAAGTAGCGGGCCTTCGGGACCGAACTGCCGGGCTGTCTGAGTGCAGGCCGGAGGCACCCAGCCTGTCCTTCAGGGTTCAGGCCCAAGTCCATCCTAGTCTGGGGTTTCCTGACCCCTTCCCGGGCTCCATTCGCTCTCTCTCTCTCTTTTTTTTTTTTTTTTTTTTGGATTTTCGAGACAGGGTTTCTCTGTGTAGTCCTGGCTGTCCTGGAACTCACTCTGTAGACCAGGCTGGCCTCGAACTCAGAAATCCACCTGCTTCTGCCTCCCAAGTGCTGGGATTACAGGCGTGCGCCACCACGCCCGGCTCTCCATTCGCTCTCTTGACTCTACCAGGCACTTGTGGGCCTTCCAGTCACCCATGGAAACGTTGCATTCTTTCTTAGACTAGCATGGACACACACACATGCACACGCACACGGGAACACACACATGCACACGCGCACACACACGCACATGCACACGTGCACACGTACACATGCACGCACACGCGCGCACACACACATGCATGCATACACGCACGCACACATGCGCAGGTGCGCGCGCGCGCGCGCACACACACACACACACACACACACACACACACACGCAACTGCGTCCAGGCAAGGAGCCTAGGACTGGTCTTGTCCTGGACAAGAATGCTTAGTTCAAAGCCCAAGAAGGCCAGAATCCTCCCCTTCTCAGGAGCAGACCGTGGTGGGCAGTGGGATGGGGAGTCACGGTTCTGACCCTTGTAGGAAGTTTTGCCTCCTCCCTCTGCTACTCATCGGTGCCCTGGGCTGTGCTATCTGTCACGGAAACCCTGTGGACGACATCTGCATAGCGAAGCCCCGAGACATCGCCGTGAATCCCAAGTGCATTTACCGCTCCCCGGCCAAGAAGGCCGCCGAGGAGGACGGCCCAGAGCAGAAGGTCCCGGAAGCCACCAACCGCCGGGTCTGGGAACTGTCCAAGGCCAATTCTCGATTTGCCACCACCTTCTATCAGCACCTGGTGGACTCCAAGAATGACAACGACAACATTTTCCTGTCACCCTTGAGCATCTCCACGGCTTTTGCTATGACCAAGCTGGGTGCCTGTAACGACACTCTCAAGCAGCTGATGGAGGTACGGTGTGAAGCCCTCTTCCTCTTTCCTTGCTGGGGAGCGCCTCCTGGACTTCCTATGTCACACATCAGGTTGTGTAGAGGTAATGATTTAATCCTCACCGTGGCCTCTTCCTTCCAGATTGCTATAGGGATGTTGGGATTATAGACGCAAGCCTATATGTGGCTTTTTGTGGGTTCCAGGGATCAAATGTGGCTTATGATTTGCTTTGAATCACTACTTCATGTGTTTGGATCATTTTTCTTTCTTTCTTTTTAATGAGTTTTTTTGTTTGTTTGTTTTGTTTTGTTTTGTTTTGAGACAGGGTTTCTCTGTGTAGTCCTGGCTGTCCTGGAACTCACTCTGTAGACCAGGCTGGCCTCAAACTCAGAAATCTGCCTGCCTCCGCCTCCCAAGTGCTGGGATTACAGGCGTGCGCCACCACTGCCCGGCTATTTAATGATTTTTTTTTATGTGCATTGGTGTTTTGTCTGCATCTGTTGGGTCCCCTGGACGTGCAGTTAGAGAGAGTTGGAGGTGCCATGTGGTTGCTGGGAATTAAACCCTGGTCCTCTGGGAAAGCACCCCGGGCTGTTAACTGCTCAGACACCTCTCCAGTCACTCCAGGATCTTTTTTTTTTTTTTTTTTTTTTTTTTTACTGTGTAGCTCAGGGTGACCCCCAAACTTACTATATGAAGTTCTAGTTGGCCTTAAACTTGTGATGATCACCTGGCCTCAACTTCATGAGTAGAAGAATTACAAGCATTAGCTACTGTGTGGTTAATTATTATTATTTTTATTATTATTTTTTTTTTAGTTAGGCAAGGAGTTATTACCTGGATGTCTTCCTCATAAATGTTTCCTGTTCTCTCCCATTTAAAAATGATTTTACTTGTTATTTGAGGGGAAGCACACACGTGCCGTGGCGTGTGCGCGCGCGGAGGTCAGAGGACAGCTTTCAGGAGCCGCCTCCCCCTCCCTCCTCCCTCCTCACTGGGGGAGGTGCTCTCTTTTCTGCACACTGCATCGTTCAGGCAGGCTGCCCTGCAGGCTTTCAGGTGGCCCCCGCCTTCCAGAGTGCTGTAGGGATGTTGGAATTACAGACGCAAGCCTACATGTGACTTTTTGGGGGCTCCAGGGACCAAATGCAGGTTGTCAAGCTTGATAAACAAATGCTTTTACCTGCTGACTCATCTTGCTGGCTCATATGTTATGATATTCATAAGCAGGAGAAGGCTGGTACCACCACTTCTCATTTCAGTCATATTTTCTCGCTTTCCTCGCTCTCTCTCCTTCTCCCTCTCTCTCACTCGTTTTTGAGGCAATGCCTCCCAATGTTTCCCTCACGCTGCTCTTAAACTTGGGGTCCTCCTGCCTCTACTTCCTAAGTGCTGGGATTACCGGTGTGTAGTAGGTCCAGTTATTTGTATGTTCATTCGTTTGATCATTTATGTGTTTGTTTTAATCCATCACTACCTCTACTCTATGGTGGGCCATATGCTGGGCGAAGACTCCAGTCCCTGCCCAGGCAGGGAAAGAGACAATTTGTTATCCAGTGAGCACAAGCAGATTGTCTCTTGGGATAGGTTCTAGGGCTCTGGACCCCAGGAAGCTGAGAAGCCTCAAAGAGGCAGATCGTATTGGAGCCATGGGCAGTACTGATGGCTTCAGATCAGTGCTGATCGCTTCAGATCAGTACTGATGGCTTTAGATCTGTACTGATGGCTTCAGATCAGTGGTTCCCCCACCCCTTTTGGCAGGTCCGGGAAGAAGGGGAATGAAATGAAACAAGATAGCAAGAGATGTCATGACTGAGGTTGGACAGTCATGGATGGAAACATGAGCTCGGTACTCTGACCTTTGCCTGAGTGGCCCAGCTGGCTTTCTTCAGGCGGGATCTCACTCTGGAAACAAAGAGAAATGACAAGGAGGCAGAAGCCCCTCCAGCACCACATACAGTGTCCTCAGAACCCAAGACCCGGAAGTCCGGGACTTAGGAAGGTTTACCTCCCTCTCCTCAAGCAGCCAGTTCCCACTGAATACCACTCGTGTGTTCAGATCAGGCATGCGGCTCTGTGTTCTGCATCTGCTGTCCCCAGCACAGCACACGAGAGACTGTCCTTGCCCCGTTCTGTGTTCCTGATGCTCTTGTGAATGAATGGCTGGCGGCACCTTAGAGCTCCTCCTGGGGCACTGGGACACACAGAGAGAGAACATCCTGCATTGGTCTACAGTCCCTTACAGACCCGGTGGCTGTCCCGTCTCTTCATCTTTCCCAATTATGTTTCCTGCCCTTTATTCTTTTTTCTTGCATATTCATTTTTAAAACACAAGCTGAGAGCCGGGCGTGGTGGTGCACGCCTGTAATCCCAGCACTTGGGAGGCAGAGGCAGGTGGATTTCTGAGTTCGAGGCCAGCCTGGTCTACAGAGTGAGTTCCAGGACAGCCAGGGCTACACAGAGAAACCCTGTCTCGAAAAACCAAAAAAAAAAAAAACCAAAACAAAAAAACACAAGCTGAGTGTTTATGCTGTGCCAGGCTCTGTGCTGGAGGGAGCTAACAGCTGAGATGGCCCTTGGTCCAGCGCTGTCCTCTGCACCCAGGGTAACTGACCACCCAACCACACCGCCACCATTTTTCTTTTGTCGTCTATAGGTTTTTAAATTTGATACCATCTCCGAGAAAACATCGGACCAGATCCATTTCTTCTTTGCCAAACTGAACTGCCGACTCTATCGAAAAGCCAACAAGTCCTCCAACTTGGTATCAGCCAACCGCCTTTTTGGAGACAAATCCCTCACCTTCAACCAGAGCTATCAAGATGTCAGTGAGGTTGTCTATGGAGCCAAGCTCCAGCCCCTGGACTTCAAGGTGAGCTGTGGGTGTCGAGCTGAGAAGGGAGAGAAACAGGATCCAGAGGAACACTCCCCTACTTGCCAATGGCTGGTGTGGGCTGAGGACACATCCGAACCCACGGACCACACCCTTCCTTCAGGCTTCACAGAGCAATGGCCTTCAAGCCTTCAGTTACAGAGGCTCCTCTTAACACGTTGTACAAGGGCTTGCTCTTTCATTTCATCTACCATGTTCAAATGTGTCCTGCTCATTGGACATTCGGGGAGCACACAAGCCTCCCAAGCATTTTGAGGAAGTGATACAGCAAAGAAATACCTTGATTTCGGTTGCAGTTACTGTTCCATTGCTGCGAAGAGCAAGAAAACTCTTATAAAAGAAAGCATTTCATTGGGGGGCTTAATTACAATGTCAGAGCATTAATCCATTTCCTTTCCGGCAGGAAGCAGGGTGGTGACAGGCAGGCAGGCTTGGGGTTAAGAAGTTACTTCCTGACCCATAGGTGGACAGAGAAAAAGAGAGGCGCTGGGACTGGCAAAGCCCATTACCCGTTACACATTTCCTCCTCCTTTTCAAACATCCTTAATCAACGAGGGACTAAGCGTGCGCATTTGTGAGCCTCTGGGGGCTGTTTTCATTCAAACCTCTGCAGCAATGTTCTGTCAGCATTTTCTTTTCTTTCTACCCCATCTCCCACCCCCAACCCCAAGACAGGGTTCCCTGACCGACTTGGAACTCACTCTGTAGACCAGGCTGACCTCGAACTCTCAGAGACAGGCCTCCCGAGCACTGGAATGAGAGGCGTGAGCCGCCGTAGGTTTGTCAGCACTGTCTACTTTTTTTTTTTTTTTTTGTTTTTCTCTGGGTTTCTCTGTATAGCCCTGGCTGTCCTGGAACTCACTCTGTAGACCAGGCTGGCCTCCAACTCAGAAATCCGCCTGCCTCTGCCTCCCAAGTGCTGGGATTACAGGCGTGCGCCACCACCGCCCGTCGCTGTTTACATTTCTTTGACCACAGGGCACTGGCCTCTTCCATCTTAGCCATGCTGTCAGGCATTTCTTCCCACAGACTGGAGATTATGCTCCTATGTGTTTAGGATTTCCAGAGTCGGGGTAGGGAACGTCGTAGCTTCCGTCCTTCAGCCCGTCTTCCCCTGTCATCCGTCCTGTGTCTCCTCCGCCTTCTTTTTCATTTATAACATTTATTGATGGGCGGGGCTCTGAGTGTGATCCTTGTCATGACAAAAGATTAACTGCATGGAAAAAGGATCCGTGACTGTACAGGATGGCTGGGAGTTCCTCTGGGTGGGCTAAAATGATGGGTGTCTCCTCCGCCTTCTTTTTCATTTATAACATTTATTGATGGGCGGGGCTCTGAGTGTGATCCTTGTCATGACAAAAGATTAACTGCATGGAAAAAGGATCCGTGACTGTACAGGATGGCTGGGGGTTCCTCGGGGTGGGCTAAGGTGGCGTGGGAAAAGAGCAGGCAAATGCTGGGCAAAGGGAACTTGAAAGTCAGGGCTGAGGAGTCGGACAGGTGGGTAGGATTGTGTCCTGTTTTCCTTAGGAGAATCCGGAGCAATCCCGAGTGACCATCAACAACTGGGTAGCGAATAAGACTGAAGGCCGCATCAAAGACGTCATCCCCCAAGGCGCCATTAACGAGCTCACTGCCCTGGTGCTGGTGAACACCATTTACTTCAAGGTACTTCAACTGGCCCTGCAGAGATCGCTGGGACTTCCTCTCACTGTCACTCTATCAAGCAAGTGTGGTCCAATTCCCCCTGTAATGGTCCATGCGTGATCCGGACCACCACATACATTTGCTGAGAGCCCAGAGGTCTAGAGGCTCAGTAGTGTCCCCAGGCTGGGGCAGACTGTGTGAACTTACTAACCCGAGCATTCTTCAAGATGTGACAAATTGTCACACTTGTGAGACAATTTCTGCCATTCAATTAATGTTTTCTTTTCTTTTTTAAATTTTGAGACAGGGTATCATGTAGCTCTGGGTGTGCCGGAACTTGCTAAATAGATCAGGCTGGTCTTGAACTCATAGAGATTCACCTGCCTCTGTTTCCAGAATGCTGGGCTTAAAGGCACATGCTGTCACAGACCAGGTCCATTAATATATTTTAAATCAGAAACAGAACGATTTTTACAATCATTAGTGATGGAGTTCCCCACTGCCAAGAGCAATTTCTAGTTAACATGTCTCCTAGGGGTTCTGGGCTCACCTGAGAATAAGAAGGGGCCCGTGACTGTGGCCGTGTATATGGCTTGTTTTCCTCACAGAGCCCAGGGTTCTGAGGACAGCTCCAATTCGATTTCATTTGAAAGGGAGCAGGGGAGGCCATGGGGGCAAACACCCTCCCTGCAGGGCAGCAGCAGGTGTCACGCGTGCTGTTTATCCTCAGACACACCCTGTTTGCATTCCGCCTTTCTCCATGGGGCCTGGAGACTCAGCCAGCCACTGTCAATCACTGCCTCTTGGAGCCTCCCTCGCCCAAGAACAGAGTAGACCGCATTTCCACAGTGTGCTGTTACCCAGTTGTTACAGTTTATGGAACAACTGGCTATTTATTAATATTCTAGATCCTCATACCACCGGGAGTGAGACGTTGGACCGTGGTTTTTTTTTTTTTTTTTTTTTTTTTTTTTTGAGACAGGGTTTCTCTGTGTAGCCCTGGCTGTCCTGGAACTCACTTTGTAGACCAGGCTGGCCTCAAACTCAGAAATCCGCCTGCCTCTGCCTCCCAAGTGCCAGGATTAAAGGTGTGCGCTACCACCGCCCCAGCATCTTTGGACCGTGTATGCAGAATGATTTCTTTGTTTTAAAGCTTGACTCCTTGTTTCTAAGTGTATGGATTCGTGTGAGTTACTGGGAACTTTCCTATGGCCACTTTCTGCATGTGTAAAATGGTAATGAGGAGTCACCTACTTTATAGGTTTACCAAAAGGTTTGAGTAGTTAACACAGATGAAATACTAGGTGTTATTTATACATGCTTAGAGCATACAGTTAGCATTGTGAAGTCATTGGCTTTTTCCAGTGCCTAACTTGTGGGCGGGAAACCACCTCTCAGAAGCCTTCACTGACGTATCTCAAGAGCAAAGAGCCTGAGAATGATAAGGAATGAGGCAGGAAGCCAGCCAGGAGCCATCCCCGCCTGGCAGGACTTCAGACAATCTCAGGGCCTGCTGGGTCTGGCCTCTAACTCAGCAGGGACAGAGCACAGAGTTCTGGAGGTTGGCTCTGGGAAAGAGGCTGGGAGAGAGCAGACAACCCAAGACGGAATGAACTTGCAAAGGAGAGTGTAGGTTAGTCTAAGGGTTAGACTTTCCTGACTTAAAAAACAAAACAAAACCAAAAACCAACAACAACACAGCACGGGGCTGGCAAGACGGCTCAGCTGGTAGAGGTGCTTGCCACCAAGCCTGGAATCCCGAGTCCCATCGTGGAGCCCACACGGTGGGGGAAGAGCCGATTCCTGAACACTGATAAATTGTCCTTCGATGTCCACACTCACAGTGGCATGCCCCTCCTCTCAAATGTTAAAAAAAAAAAAAAAGGTAATATTGATGGAAATATAGAATATAGAAAAAACACAGAATGAAATATACATAAATAACTATCACTCAGACATAGTCATTTGCCTTTTAATGCATATCTATTTTTTTTCTAATAACTACATTTATATATTGATGTAATCAGATCATATGATGATGTCTCATATCAGTAAGAATTCAGCTAGGATCTTTTTGTTCTTGGTTTATGATTCTCCCATGCGACATCTTTCAGGGCCTGTGGAAGTCAAAGTTCAGCCCTGAGAACACAAGGAAGGAGTCGTTCTACAAAGCCGACGGGCAGTCATGCCTAGTGCCCATGATGTACCAGGAAGGCAAGTTCAGATACCGGCGTGTGGCAGAGGGTACCCAGGTGCTCGAGTTGCCCTTTAAGGGGGATGACATCACCATGGTGCTCATCCTGCCCAAGCCTGAGAAGAGCCTGGCCAAGGTGGAGCAGGAACTCAGCCCGGAGCTGCTGCAAGAGTGGCTGGATGAGCTGTCGGAGATGATGCTTGTGGTCCACATGCCCCGCTTCCGCACCGAGGATAGCTTCAGCCTCAAGGAGCAGCTGCAAGACATGGGCCTCGTTGATATCTTCAGCCCCGAGAAGTCCCAACTCCCAGGTCGGTAGAGGAGAGAAAAAGTGCCTGTTTTCCACTCCCTGGTGGCTTAGCCAAGTCAGAGAAAAAGCCCAGGAAAGTGCGGGGCCTGGGCACCAGGAGTCTGACTGTGGCTCTGTGCTAAGCTTGGGGTGGTCCCTAGCCTCCCTGTGAAAGAGAGTGTTTGCTCTTGTTTCCAGGAGTCCAACAAGCATGTCTGTCACCCCATGAATCTGTATCTAACGGGGGTGGGGTGGGGTGGAGGGGTGGGGGGTGGGGGGTGGGGGTGGGGAGTGGGGGGTGGGGGTGGGGGTGGGGGTGGGGGTGGGGGGGAAAGGGGAGGATCAAACCAGTGGGGAAGAATTTGGAAAAGCATTGGAATTCAAAGAGACAGGCATTAAAAGCAAGGCATATTGAGACCTATAATTCCAGCACTGGGAGGCAGGGTAAGAACACAGAGTGTAAGCCGGGCGGTGGTGGCGCACGCCTTTAATCCCAGCACTTGGGAGGCAGAGGCAGGTGAATTTCTGAGTTCGAGGCTAGCCTGGTCTGCAGAGTGAGTTCCAGGACAGCCAGGACTACACAGAGAAACCCTGTCTCGAAAAAACCAAAAAAAAAAAAAAAAAAAAAAAAAAAAAGAACACAGAGTATTCCAGGGCAGCCTAGGCTATCTAACAAGATCTTGTTTCAAAAGTAAATAAAATAGGGCCTGGAGTGACATCTTAGCAGTTAAGAACATGCATTATTATTGGCCCGCAGAGTTCAGTGGCACATAATTATAATCTCAGCACTCTAAGCTGAGGCAGGATGACAGTTTAAGGCCAGCTCAGGCTACACAATAATATTATTGCAGAAGACCCAGGGTCAGTTTCCAGAATTCATGGTAGACAGCTTACAACTTTCTGTTACTCTAGTTCCAGGAGATCTGACTCCACGGGCACCTGCTCTTGTGTAGACACACACACACACACACACACACACACACACACACACAAAATAAATCTTGAATAAGATAAAAATAAAATGTGATAGTAAATTAAAATTAAAAACGAACCTTAGCTGGGCATGGAGGCAGAGGCAGGTAGATCTTTTTTGTTGTTGTTGTTTTGTTTTTTGGGTTTTTTTGTTTTGTTTTGTTTTGTTTTTTGGTGTTTTTGAGACAGGGTTTCTCTGTATAGCCCTGGCTGTCCTGGAACTCACTCTGTAGACCAGGCTGGCGTCGAACTCAGAAATTTGCCTGCCTCTGCCTCCCAAGTGCTGAGATTAAAGGTGTGTGCCACCACCGCTCGGCCAGGTAGATCTTTGAATTCGAGGTCAGCCTGGTCTACAGAGTAAGTTCCTAGACAGTCAAGGCTACACAGAGAAACCCTGTATTGAAGAAAAACAAAATAAGTAAATAAATAAATAATTTAAAAAATGAGCCTTAAAATACCTCCCCCCCCCTTTTTTTCATTGAGACTGTGTAGCTAAAACTGGCTTCATACTGATTATGCTGTTTCTACCGAGAGCTGTTTAATCCCTTTTATCATGTACACATGGTGTACCACCATGTCTGGCAAGATCTTTTACTTATTAATACACTTATTTGTTGTTATGTATGATAACTGTAGAGGAGTATATAGTGTGTGCATTGTGGTCAGAGGACAACTTTCAGGGGTTCAAAACCATGTGGAGTCCCAGGATTAAACTCAAGTTGTCAGGGTTAGTGGCACATCTCCTTACCTGATGAGTGATGTCATTGGCCCGCAGAGCTGGGTTCAGTGTCACACAATTATAATCTCAGCACTCCAGGCTGAGGCAGGATGACAGTTTAAGGCCAGCTCAGGCTGCACAAAGATTCTATCTAAAAATGACTTAGACCAGGTAATTAGATTTATCTTTATTGGGCTATCTTTAGCTTTGAGAGTCAAACCTCTTAAAAATGTTACCAGATTGGAAAGACATATTTTTTGCTAGATATAGTAAAGTTTTTCTTTGAGAACAGAATCCCACCCGTTCACCTTCTCAAAAAAGTTGACATCAGATTAAGTTCAAAAGACCCAGGTCAAAGAAGCCAAAACAAATCAGTATTTAAGAGGTATCCATTGAGGGGGTGGGGCTCAGCAATCTTGTTTCTAAAATCACACCTTTCCCCACGCCGTTTCCTTCTTCCAGGGATCATCGATGGGGGCAGGGACGATCTCTATGTCTCTGATGCATTCCACAAAGCATTTCTTGAGGTGAGTTCAGCTCTCTCCACCCTCTGCAATTTTATCACTGTGCGTTCCTGGAGTTTCCTGCTGCTCTTCTGGTAGAGACAGCAAGTCTATTAGTAGCAGAGGACTGTGGCAGAGGCGTCTCTGCAGTGTCCCTTTAAGTCATGTACACATGGAGACGCTTGTAGCCTTCTCCAGGAGGTCTGCCTCAGTATTCAGAGCACAGTACTCAGTATCTCAGTATCAGCACTTCAAAGGAAGCCTCAAGCTGTGGCTGTTTGACCTTCTCTCCCGCTAGAGAGACATAGTTAGAGCCTAAGGAAAGAAGCCAGCAAAGGCCATGGGGGGGAGGGGGGGGAATTCTGAGATGCTTCAGGAACGCGAAAAGCACCGAGTAAGACTGAAACCGGTTCTGGACAGAACGAGAGGGACATCCGTGTGCAAGGTGAGGAGGGGAAGGGCATAAGACATGCGACAGGGGTTACTAGTGAGTGCGGCCCACCTTAGAACTACCTCCATATATAGCATTTCAGAAAACACAGGGGGGCGCATGTTGATCTCTTTAAGTTCTATTTTTTCTGGAAGTCTTTTTTTAAAAAAGATTTATTTATTTTTTTTATTTTTTTAAAAGATTTATTTATTTATTATATGTAAGTACACCTTAGCTGTCTTCAGACACACCAGAAGAGGGCGTCAGATCTCATTACGGATGGTTGTGAGCCACCATGTGGTTACTAGGATTTGAACTCAGGATCTTTGGAAGAGCAGTCAGTGCTCTTAACCGCTGAGCCATCTCTCCAGCCCAAGATTTATTTATTTTATGCATATGAGTATATCTAAGATTTATTTATTTTATGTATATGAGTACACTGTAGCTGTGCAGATGGTTGTGAGCCTTCATGCGGTTGCTGGGATTTGAACTCAGGACCTCTGCTCACTCCAGTCAACCCCGCTCGCTCGGGTTGGCCCTGCTCCCTCCAGTTAACCTTGCTCACTCAGTCCCTGCTCGACCCGGCCCAGAGATTTATCACTGTAGCTGTCTTCAGACACACCAGAAGAGGGCGTCAGATCTCATTCCAGGTGGTTGTGAGCCACCACGTGGTTGCTGGGATTTGAACTCAGGACCTTCAGGAGAGCAGTCAGTGCTCTTACCCACTGAGCCATCTCACCAGCCCCACATGTTGATCTTCTCGAGAGATTAACTACACGCAGTGATGTCTCAGGGAGGTAATGAGTAGAATATTGCTCAGCCTGACTTCCCCCAACGGAGGTGCACATAGACTTGTGTGTTAGCTTAAGTAGTGACAGGTTGTAGAAGTTCTGGTTCCTCGGTACTGAAGCGTGGATCCATTGCTTTAGGTGGGGATCCTTAACCCTGGAGACTGAAGGATGGAGTCTGAGAATTTGTTTCTTTTTGTTGATTTGTTTTTTGAGGAAGGGTTTCTCCCTGTAGCCCTGGCCATCCTGAAACTTGTTGGAGAATCTGTTTCTTTACACAGATCCTTGGGAGATTTTTACAATTAGGTTTGAGGTCCAGTGGTGTAGGCTGTTCTTCATAGAAGCTAAGACTGTGAGCAGAAGGAGATGGACCAATGTTACACAAAGCTTACAGGACTTGGGCTTGCAAAGAAAGGCTGCAATCAGAGAGCAATGCTCAGAGCATGGTGCCAGAGAACTAATTCTAGCACTAATCCAAGCAAGCTTAGTGGGAACTGAAGGAAGCAGAAGGATGAGGGGGGCAGGAGGTGAGAACCTGCTGGATTGCTGTCTTCACACCACTTAGAATTCACTCCTAGAATGAGCATGCAATAGATGTGGGACATCAAAGGGGAAAAAAAATAAAAAATAAAACTATTAACCAGCCCCTCAAAGTACAGAGATTGTAAGTACTTTATTAATAGTCAGGGACAGGAGGCAAAGGCAGGGGAATTGCCACAAGTTCCAGGCCAGCCTGGTCTATACATAAAAGTTAAAGGCTAGCAAGGTGTACACACACACACACACACACACACACACACACACACCAGTAGTCACCTGACACAGGAGGATCTCGAATGGCAAGCTAGCCTTGGTACTAGAATGCACAGCAAGATCCTACCCCAGAGAAGTCAGTGATGTCAACAGTTGTCATTTTCTAAAGGCATCCCTTCAGATATGTCACTGTTCAAATACTCTTGGTTATTACTTGAAGAACAACACTCAAGTTGTTCTTGAGTGTCTTAAGCCCTGGCTTTTCGGGGTAGTTATAGCTGAGATTTCTTTATGCTTCTAGAGTGAATCTATCTAAATTGCAGATCTCCGAGTTTGAGTCTTGATTTTCTCTTAGCAGTTGGTTCAAAACAATGCTCTGGGATAGTGTTCAAGCATGCTCCCAGAATGTGACTTCTAGTTCAGGGATTATACTGGTGGAACTCTTGCGAGGCTCTGGATGAGCCCAGTGCATCATACGCACTGGATGTTAAGATCGAGGAGGTTTCTGGAGGGAACCATTTGTGTCCAAGTGTTAGCTGCTAGAAAACAGCAGTGTGAGCTGCTGGGTCTGTGTGTGACCTATGTGCCCAGGATGGACAGGAGGGTAGCTAACATTTGTTTCCTGTGTGACCTGCAGGTAAACGAGGAAGGCAGTGAAGCAGCAGCGAGTACTTCTGTCGTGATTACTGGCCGGTCACTGAACCCCAACAGGGTGACCTTCAAGGCCAACAGGCCCTTCCTGGTTCTGATAAGGGAAGTTGCACTGAATACTATTCTATTCATGGGGAGAGTGGCTAATCCTTGTGTGAACTAAAATGTTCTTAATCTTTGCACCTTTTCCTATTTTGGTGTTTGTGAATAGAAGTAAAAATAAATACGACTGCCACCTCACAAGAATGGACTTTTCCACTTGAAGATGAGGGACTGAATAAGATGCTATTGGGGTACTTGGTAAAATGACATTTTCGATTTTTCTCTACCCAGTCACCACTTTGGGTAAACGAAAGGGAAGAAGCCAGTCATGGTGGCACACTCCTCTATCCTAGTACTTTTGAAGGTGGTGCCAGCAACCAGGAATCAAGGCCAGTTGAGGCTGGGCTGCAGAGTGAAAGACCCTGTCTCAAGATGTCTTCCTCTCCTCCCAAAAGTAGAAAAGAAACCCATAAAAACAAGAGGTGAATATATTACTATTTCATCTTGGAGGATAGCAGGCATCTTGAAAGTGTAGAGGGACTTTAAATTCTCATTATTCCTCCCATACTACAAACTAAAAAAACAAAACAAAAACCAATTAATCTCTATATAGAAAAGACAGAGGAATCAAATAAGAGTATTAAACATTTTATTTCTCAAACCACTCACATGCATAATGTTCTTATACACAGTGTCAAAATAAAGAGAAATGCATTTTTATACAATTTCAAGTATACATTAATAGACTTCTCAGATTACTAGCCAAGTTGCTAAGATTTCATTCACATTGTTCTTAAAGCTGTTCAACGAGAAAGCTTTTGCTAACTGCTTTAAATATGTTTATATAAACCCACATCTTTTTATCTCCCCCTCCCTTGACCCCCGTGCCCTCCCCCCTCCCCGACATAGTAGGGCTCCAGGGGCTCTAGGAGACATGCTACCCCCTCCAAGAACTATTGGCTTGTCCAGGGAAAGAATCTACAGGAGGAGAGTCAGGGCCACACAGGGGTGTCACACAAGGGGAACCAAACCCAGTACTTAGATGTGACACAATTCTGGATAATATTTTAGTGCCATTGTTTTTGTCTTTTTTTTAATCAAAAAAAGAAAAAAGAACTTAGAACAAAACACAATTTTTTAGATATAATTTGGCAGCTAAAAAATAAGTCAATGAAAATAAAATTTCCCCCAGAAAAAATCCCAACATCAGGGTAGGTATTTTGAACTCTTTTTTTTTTTTTTTTTTTTTTTTAAAGATTTATTTATTTATTTTATGTATATGAGTACACTGTAGCTGTACAGATGGTTATGAACCTTCATGTGGTTGTTGGGGGTTGAATTTAGGACCTCTGCTTGCTCTGAGCCCAAAGATTTATTTAGACACACCAGAAGAGGGCGTCAGATCTCATTACGGATGGTTGTGAGCCACCATGTGGTTGCTGGGGTTTGAACTCAGGACCTTTGGGAAAGCAGTCAGTGCTCTTAACCGCTGAGCCATCTCTCCAGCCCCCGTATTTTGAACTCTTTAGTGGTTCTTTTGCCCTTTGGCAGGGAGTACCTTGGGGGCAGCTTAAAACACGTGGTATTTTGTGTTCACATCGAGATGTGTTACTGGGGCAGCAGTTGCCTAGCATATGTAAGGCCCTGGGCTCAATCCCCAGCACTATGGGGGTAAGGGACAAAGAAACATGGTTAAACGTAACAGGGCCTGGCAAGTTTCCCCTCAACTCTCCTCCTGAGTGATCTGGCTTCAAGGCCAGGAACAGCCACACTCCTTAGGAATTAAAGTGCATACTTGTTTTTGTTTTCAGTAAAGGGGAAGGGAGGGTTTACACTTACATGATGATTAAAGGAGGCTGGGGAGAGAAATCCTACTCCTATATATAGGTATTTATAGTTAAGGTCACCACAACAAAAACCGAAGTCTTAGGAGAAAGATGCACACAGACAGCCCTGTGTTCTCAGAGGTATGGAGCGCTACCCTGCTGTGCTTTCTGAGGCATCTTTACTATTAATGGCATAATTGCTGCAGATGAAAGATACAAAACTCAAGTGTCAGATTCTTTTCATAGGGAGAAAACAGACTGGTAGTTAAAAATAATCTACCCCATTCCCATCCAGGACCAATGCTTTAGAAAGTGATTGTCTCTAATATGGACTCTCTGATGAACTAGTGGAGACTAGTCAGCTCCCTGCTGCTTTCAATGCTACTGTGGCAGCTTCAGAAACAGGAGGAGGCTGCAGTTGGATTCCTGTTGTCACTCAGTAGCAGCTGAAGTAAAATCTTCCTGTGATTTTTGTAATGTGACAACTATAACCCAAGTCTAACTTTGTTTCCTTGTTTTACTGTGGTTTGTTGGGATGGAAACCCCGACGTCCTCAGAGAGAAGTCAATGCTACATTATAAGCTGTGTGAAGAAGCAACGGGCTCGAGATAAGATGAATCTTGTCCTGGGTTCTGGCCTCTGAGTCCAGTGTGATCTATAATTCACAGTGACCAGTGGGAAGGCACAGTGCCAGGGACAGGTAGCCGGGAGACAGCTGTCCCCCCTTAAATAAGCACCATAGAGAAGAGTTGGATATAGTTCCTTCAGAATAGGTCCATCTGAAGGGAATCAAATGTCTGCTGTGTTGCTGTTCCTCTTGTTCTCAGCCTTTCACAGGCAGTGCCCGAGTAGCCCATCCTAACAACAGGCACCAGGAAATCTAAGTGCTCTGCCAATGCACTTTCCCTTACTTAGGTAGACTGAGAACCCTCCGTCCAGAGTGCTATTCCTAAGATGTCTTAAAGAAAAAGGAAGCTACTGGGTCCTGAGTAATAGATCCATTAGAACATAAAACAGTCACTAGGCCAAAGCCGTGAACAGAGCACAGCAGGTGAGAAGCTAATGGACTCTGAGAGCACACTTCCTTGGCCTACAGTTCTGATGACACTTGCTTTCACTGAGGACCAGGAGATGGAGCAAGGGCTACACTGTTCTCAGACTAGCTCTTGCTTAGAAAGGTTTGGATCTGGAACGACAGTTCAGTGGCAGAGTGCCTGCCCAGCACACTTCAGATTCTTGGGCTCAACACCCAGTATTAAAAGGACAAAGAAAGAGATATGGGGCAAAGGAGGGGGAAGGAGTGAAGGAGTGAAGGAGTGAATGAGTGAATGAGACAACACATTAGGGTAAGATGATCTGACTTTACGTTTGTGGTAGAATTTCGTTTACTCTTGCTCAGAATACCGAATGCCGACACTTACCTTTTCCCACTTCTCCACTTCCTCTTTTGTCCCTTCAAAAAGCTTCAAGTCCAGTGTGGTGTAATTTGCATAAACGTCACCAAGTCTCACAGTATGCCACTGTGCTCTCCAGCGTGAACACCCCTTACAGTAGGCACTGCCTCTTCCTAGCCTCCGCACAACCAGGAAGTCTTCAGCAGGTTCCCCAGGCAGGGAGGCCGTTCCCCGGGCAGGGAGGCCGTTCTCCAGGATGCTGCACTCACAGACAGCCAAGCAAGCCAAGGCCTCCACTGCTACTTAGAGTAAGAGTTCACATTCTGCTCTAATCAAACTTGGCCTTTCCTTCTGGTCTACACCACCCACTTCTGAAGTGCACATGGTCAGTTACTCACAGGCACTTCTTTCAGCAGCTAAAAGCTGCTAGGTAGTTCCTTTCAAAGGTGGTTTTTGTCTTTTATGCAGATGAACAACTCTTCCCTCCTTGTTGCCACGGCAGGCAGAAAACTGTCAACTATTACAGCTTTTCTACTCAGGGTGAGAATGGAAGCTGTGCAATTGCCTTTGGGAATGACTGGGTTGGATCAGAAGATGTTAAGGAGGCTCATTTCACACACTAGTCAGAAATATTTAAGCCTTGGCTAGTTCATTTCATTCAGAAAGAAACAGCTAAGAAGTCAAGAGTCCCTTAATGAATCCTACCAGGCTAAGAGACAAACAATCAGAAGTGTCCTGATCACCCAAGGCAGGGCTTTTCTTTTCTCCATAAGTAACAAGACCACCTGTTTGTCGCCCGCAGTCAGGAGTGTGGCTGGTGGGCCGTCTTTACAAACAGGACCCGGAAGGGCTGCTCTGCTGAGCTGTCGGAACTGAGCAGCCACCACGCAATCTCACATGTGGAGGAAAAGGACTCTTAGAGAGCAGGCTTGGGGACTGCTTCTGTGTACATATGCACTTTGTACTGGCACAGAGGATACTGGATGGAGCGCACGGTTTTCTCCAGACCTACTCTGAGAAGCAGATGAGCCTGCGCCCTGGCCCACTGCCAGCTTTTGCCAAGAGCCCTACATGGGATAGCAGGAAAGGTACCATGACAAGAAAACCAGCTTCCGGCATTTCAAGGAGTTTTCTCTTTTCAACCAAACCAAACCAAACCAAACCACCCCCAAAACCAAACCCAAACCCCAATCCTGCCCTCTAAAACAAAGCCCAAACACCTTCATTTCACTTGGGGAGTGGGGGAGAGAGAATGAGATAGTGCTAGTCTGAGGTTATCCTGTCTAAGACCACACATGAGCACTCACAAAGGGACTCCCAGCCCTGGCTGCGCATCACAACCATCGGGCAGGTTTCTGTAGTTACTCAGGGGACTGCACACAGGGTCTGTGCATGTTAAAGAGGAGGGCTACACCAGAGCAGCCCCGGCACTCCCACTCCGACCCGGGGCTCTTCCAGAAGCCCAGGCTGCACAGCAGTCAAATGGGAATGTCTGGACGGGGTAGCACAAAGGCCCGATGCTCGTCCAGGCCAGGGGAAGAGGCTAAGTATCGGTTTCCTTCTACATTCATGAATTTAATGTAACTCAACAAAATTACCTGGGCACTTCTTACTCTTTTTTTTTTCTCCAAATATTAGTTTAACCAAATAAGCAACCACACAGACAATAGAGTATTATTAAATAAGACTTAATTAAATATGTGTTTTAAAGAATGATTTATAGCAAGACATCAGGGTAGGTCTAGAACAAAACTGCATACGAACTGTAAGCCGGAGGGAGAGCTTTCCTAAGCACAACTTAACTCCTGAGCCTGACATGCCAGCACGGCCTGCAGACTGAGAGTGACGACTCTACGGTTTAGGAATAAACAGACTCACGGGTTTTACTCATCTTTCTCCCTGTAGGACTCATACTGGACTCATTCCTAAACTGTGCGGTCACTTATGTGGGGTGCTTTTTTCCCTATTGGGAATTTCACATTGTCTGTGTTCCCTACCTGCCTTACCTCGTGTCACAAGGAAAGAAAACTGTACCCAGAAAACAGTGCAAACACCTAAAGATCTGAAAATGGACATTCTCTAGTTTTCATTTCTAACCAGAGATTGCTGTTTTTAGACATTTTTGCCCACACAGAGCGGTTGACTAACAAGGTGAAACACTCCAGGACATCTGGGAGAGCCAATAGTTGCTCCTCAGCTGTTACGAATGTTCCAAAGGTAGGTAAGCTGACTGCTCTGGGAACTAGCACCTCAAGTAGAAACCAGCTTTGACTAGGTGGCATTTTACCATTGAAATGAACTTTTCTGCCATGTACAAAATTCAATTTTTGACTATTAAGACAGTAATTGGCATTTCAGAAAGCACATCTCTTTTTGTAGTAATTAAAAGTAAATAGATCCAAGAATCCTTGTCATGTATGCCCATGTAAGATACTGACAGTAGGCTCACTATCGGGAACACATGGCTAACACTCCAGTCCTACAAACGAACTGCAAACTGCAGGCAATGAAAGAACAGCGCTGCTTCACGTCATCCGACAGAGCTGGATCTGTAGGAACAAACACAAAGAGGATGCGGTGGTCCATGCTGGCAGTGTCAGCACTCAAGGGGCCAAGGCAGGAGCAGTGAGGGCTGAAGGCCAGCCCGAGCCACAAAGCGAGGCCTTGGGAACATCACAAAGAGACAAAAATGGAGAGCAAGTCAGGAAGATGGAGAGTTTGAGGCCAGCTTGGGCAACATAATCAAACACAGCCCATGTGCATGGGCGGGGCGCATACAGAACAAGGCCTCCACCTCTACTAGATACTCCTACCAGACAAGTGCAAGACTTTGGGCAACAAGAATCAAACATAAACATCTGCATGGCAGCCTCTGTGTTTTGAGTCTAGCTTTCTTCTGCTTGCTATAGAAAGCTACACCCTATTTCTTCAGCAGAGTGCTCAGAGGTAGAGGAGCTGAAGTGTATATAGAAAAGAATGGGGGGTAGATTGGCTGAGGAATCCAGCCCTGCCAGGGCTCCAGGGAACTCTGAAGATGCTCAGTATTTAGTGGGAGGTAGGCTATTCTACAAGGACTTATTCGCCTTCATTAAACACCTTTTACACACACACACACACACACACACACACACAGTATGCGTATCCCAACAGCTATGTTCAGGCTGTCTGCCGCGCACTGATCCCTAGCCTTTCTCAGGTAGCTCTAAGCATATTTTCTTTTTCTTTTGCTAGGGCTTTAAGCATATATTTCACTTTAATACCTACATCTGCTGCTCTTAAACAAACAGATGCACTAACTGTTAGATGTGTTATAACATCTTTATAAATAGAAAGTGCAAGAAATAGTTTTTTTTTCAGTCCAAATACAAAGTTAACAAAAGCTTTCATAGCCTACTATGCTGAGATTTTAATTTTTAGTACAACACAGCTAACACAATGCTTCTATGCTACCAAGATCATGGTGGGTGAGTAAATATATTTATAAACATACATTATGAAAAAGACATTAAGAAAATAGCTAAACTTCCTATAAAATTATTTGCATGAACTATCTTCATTATACCATTCTGTGTTTAATGCACATGCATATACAATTGAATTCTTTAGTCATATTTTTATTAAGCCATTTTTCCAAAAAGAAAATAGGCTCATTAAAGAACAACAAAACTCATTACCAGATTTAAAGTCATTTTTGTAAAAATACTAGAAACTCCATATAAATTCTAAATATGCCTGTCACCTGACAGCATTTCCGAGGTGGACTTGCGGCACACTTTTCGTGACCTCTTTAGTAATTTGGCTTCCAGAGGAAACACATTTAAGCTTTGTTCCCTGCATAGCCTCTCTGTTTTGAGTGGTTCTTAACCACTACAGTTAGGTTTCTATGACCTACAGGAAACATGTCATTCTCAAATGTCATGGCATCTGCTTCAAGATGAGGCCACAGGCAGAGCTCCAACCCTCAGGCAGTGCTACTCTCTGCGGCTGTGTGACTGTGCCTGAAGGGAAGGAGACGGTCGCCTGAGGACTCCCCCTTGCTTGCCTTACTGTCTCTATGTGACCATCTAATGACCACGAACAGAGATCAGATTCCAGAGAGGTTCTCAGTGAATACAACACGCCAGTTATGACATAGGTGATCACAGTAAAACTGCCATTTCCTGGGACTGTAATTTCAGTTATTCTTTCAAGAAAGACAGACGTAAGTGGATTGTATCAGGGTAGAAATGAATATGAAAAAAGCTTTAAATTAAGTTCTATTCTTTTTATTCATTAAAACTTCTCTTTACATGATAAAGCCTAATTAGTCTTCGCTCTATCCTCGGATGTCTAATAGCACTGTGGGGTTCCTCTTTTCCCCAAGCTCCTAGCATTTTACACCGTCCTAAATTATGCCCTTGGTTCCTAGAACCCCCCTATCTCCCAGGCCTCACTCAGCAGTAGAGATCCCTGGACTATGAGAACTAGAATGACGGCCAGAAGCTGCTTCCCTGGGAAGCCATCACGGGGCATCTCAAACCCTTTCTCTTAGTAGTGTATTGATTTGGGGATACTGAGTAGAGTACAATTTATTCTCTACTATCTTCTTCTCAGTGCAGGACTAGATTAAGTTTTCCAGTCTAATTATCTTAAGTTAGTGGGGGTTTAAGTAAAGCATTATAAATCTGACAACCCCAGCCTCAAAAACCACCAATGATCTGTGACTCTGAATGAGAGACGCTAATACACAAAACTGGGCAACTGATTTTGCTATAAGAAAAGCAGTAAGAATGGGATCAGTCAATTAATTCATCTTTAAGCATAAAGTTGTATGAGAGGAGAAGTGGTAGAGATAGAGATCGGACAAGTAGGCAAAACTGACTGTGGCGAGCTGGAGCTGTTGCTCAGTGGTTAGAGCACTTGCTTGGCATGTATAAAACAATAAGAACCTCTTAACAACAGGAGAGTAAGCCACACTACAGGAATTCCTAAAATGACTTAGTAGCCATATATTTTCATATCACAGAAATTTCCCACCTACGTATAAACTTAAATACAGCTGTCTCTAATAAATCAAAATCTAACAGTAATAAGTCTTTTATTTCCTAGGGAGTGTTTTGGCTCAGCATGCATAGCGGTTGTGGCTGCACAGCAAGATCCCATAACAAAGCACAGAGTGGAAAAGGAACTAGTGCTTTAAAATGTGTGGAACTTGGAGAAGGCTGTAACCAATGGAGTGAGCCTCAAGTATCTGTCTCATTCTCCTTCTAGATCTTTTACTGTCACACAGCAGATGGAAAAAATGGCTTCAATGGTATTAATCACTGACTGCAAAAGGTTTAGAAAAAAAAAACAGCCTAAAGTTACATGTAAACAATTTAACATGGTCTCAAATCTCCGCATGACTTTCATAAAAGTTAGGGTACTTCCTCTCCCTAAGATCTGGGCTCACCAGTTACTAAAGTATGGCAGGGACTGCACGATAACTGTAGGCCTGAGCTTTAAGACCAGCATCCTTTGCCCCGCCTGAGCTGCCATGTTAAAAGTCCAACGACCTGCTGGGTGGTGGAGGCCCACATCTTTAATCCCAGAATTTGGGAATAGAGTGGGAGGACAGCCAGGGCTACATGAGAAACCCTTTCTCAAAAAAACAAAAACAAACAAAACAAAACAAACAAACAAACAAACAAACAGAAGTCCAACTACCATGGAGAATCCTTGAAACCCAATGAAAAAGCTAGGCCCAGCTTTTCAATACACCAGGCACACATGACATTATCTTGAACCTTTCAAACCAGGTCAACCGCCTCCTCCTTTCTTAACTTCTAACTTTTTACAAAGTTAAGCCTCTTTAAACTTTAGAGTAGCAGCCGGGCAGTGGTGGTGCATGCCTGTAATCCCAGCACTCTGGGAGACAGAGGGAGGTGGATTTCTGAGTTCGAGGCCAGCCTGGTCTACAGAGTGAGTTCCAGAACAGCCAGGGCTACATAGAGAAACCCTGTCTCCAAAACAAAACAAAACAAAACAACAAAAAACAAAAAACAAAAAGACCTTTAGAGTAGCTTGTTACACAGCAGTCAGTAGCCAGAAAACAGTCTCAGTTTTAAATAGTGACTCGCTCAGCCTACTCACATGTAGACCTACCAAACTGGGCAATTCTGATTAAGTGAGCAATATTCATATTCAAATCTGCAGAGACCAATTGCATCATCCTTTGAAGGAATCTGTTAATAATATACAAAATTTTACTTATTTATATATTTATGGGTGTTTTGCCTGAATGTGTCTTTGCACAGTGTAAATGCCTGGTACCTGAAGAGGGTTTTGGATCCCATGGGACAGGAATAACAAGACGGGGACCAAACTCAGGTCCTAAGCAACAGCCAGTGCTCTTAACCATTGAGCCATCTCTCTAGCCCTTACTTTTAGTTGCAAGTTCACTAAAAGTTGGAACATTAGTAGGTACTGTACAGGAAGGAAATGCGCTATAGTGGAGGTAGTCTGGACTTTGGAACTGGATTGGTAAGTATCAGATCTTCAACTATACCCTTAGGCTCATCAGTTTTTCATCTATAAAATGTGCCATAATTATACTCACTAAAGGCACTAGAGGCTGTTCCGATTATCAGGTGTTAGATTGCCTATGTAGAGACAAAGTGTGTCATTCTAAGATGATGACAATAATCATAACAGACTGGCATGAGGATCAGATAAATTAACAGAACTGTCTTGTACATAAACATTCAAAAAATTGGCTGTTTTTAGTATTACTATTATTATCTTAGGACTATCTTGACGTAACTGCAGTTATGCTAGTAGAGCACATGGTACAGTTAAGGACTTTGTTGTTGTTGTTTTAGAACTTCTTACAGTAAAAAGTGCAAGCTGTCTAAAAACTCATGTATCAGCCGGGCGTGGTGGCGCATGCCTGTAATCCCAGCACTTGGGAGGCAGAGGCAGGCGGATTTCTGAGTTCAAGGCCAGCCTAGTCTACAGAGTGAGTTCCAGGACAGCCAGGACTACACAGAGAAACCCTGTCTCGAAAAAAACCAAAAAAAAAAAAAAAGAAAGAAAAAAAAAAGAAAACAAAAACAAAAACAAAACTCATGTATCAGACTCCCATCAAGTAAAACCTACTTGACTCTCATGAATGGGAAGCCCTGTTGGGCATGGTAGACCTTGCCTTTAATCCCAATACTCAGGAGGCAAAGGCAGGCAGAAGTCTATGAGTTCCAGCTTGGTATATGTAGTGAGTTCTAGGACAGCCAGGGCTCCCTGGAGAGAAAAACAAAACAAGACAAAAGAATGGGTAAGTCACAACTAATTAAAGCTCATTTTGTCTTAAAAATTCCAAACATATTGTCTGGTACCAAAAAGTACTTAATAGTTCTTTAATGGAGCAATCTCCAAATACCAGTGAAGACAAGTAATTGCATATGTTTCCATGAAATACTCTGGGCATATGGAATAATTCACATCCTAAGAGTCAGGGTATTAAGTTATAGTGTTGGTCATGAGAGATGCTCAGTGTAAGACTACCTTAACTGGGTGGGACACTTGAGACTCTTCCACAGGACCTACTGAGTAGACACAAAATATTAAGCGTTAGAAAAGCTCCCTCCCACCGTCTGCCTTTATAAGCTAGCTTTGCTTTAAAGCTTCCACTAGTTGAGCTACTGGGGCTCTTTTAACTGTGTTAAGTTAAATATTTTTGATATATAAGGAAAGGATGTGAGATTAGAAATTATTTATAAAAACTTATTTTTTACCCTCTATAAAGATAATGTGGATTTCAGATAATATTTGTCTTTCCAGCATTGTTATATATGTATCATTTGAAGAAAAAAATGGTCTTCCAGCGCAACAAAAGGGGATGATCTGTACAGACATCTCTAAGGGTTTAAGGTCACTGTCCCTAGCAATAATTAGTTTCTTTGTAATGTAACGGGCTCAGGTGTTCCAACATACTGACACTATTCAACTTTGGCCAGTTCAGAGGAAGAAAGCCTACTTACTATCTAAGTAAAAACACCAGGGGGTGGGGGTGGAGAAGCACCATTTAAAAATCCTGGTCTAAACACCAGGAAAATACTGGAAAGCAAAGAAGCAAAAATACTGAGGATTAGCCGTAATGCTTGGCAAATGTCAATTCTTTCAATTGATTCCTATTTAAATGACATCTATTAGCAAGACCTCAAAGAGTATAGCTGGATGTTCTGTTTTCTGCAGCAATCTCTTCCAAGTAACACGATCAACTAGAAAACCCATTATTACTAAGTGTAATGTGCTCTGAAATAAGGGACATCTAACTTAGATGAATAGCCTGAAACTTTACAATGGGGATGATCTATTCTTCAGAGGCTATTATATAACATAAAACATAGTAATATCTTACTAGAAGGCAACTTTAATAACAAAGAGATGGCCAACCATGGAGACACATGCCTTTAGTCCCAGCACTTGGAAGGCAGAAAGATCTCTGAGGTCCAGGCCAGTCTGGTCTACGTAGGCAGTTCTAGGCCAGCCAGAGATATACATAGTGAGACCCTGTCACAAAATCAAACAACCAAACCAAACCAAAGACATGTTGTGCATGGAGACTAAATGACTCATCCCACTTTTAGCTACAATGATAGGACTTATAACAACAAATCAAATTCACCATACTGAATTAGCACAGCCTAGAAAACTTTGCCCAAATAAAATTCTGAAGTCTTTCTCTTATTTCCAAATGGGAAGAAGTCAGTCATATTCTCCTCTTGTAAGCATTTCTAGGACCACAGGTAAAATTTTACATTTCTCTGCATCTTATATAACACTAAGGATGAACGTTCACAAAGCAAATATGTAATGGTCCAATATGTATTTTAACAAGGGAGATAATAGCAGATATGCAAGAATGGGCCTAAGAGAAGTTCGAAATCCCAATGTTTTACTATGTTTTAAAATATCCAGAAGAAAAAGAAAGATTTTGGATTTTTTTACTAGTCCATACAAGGACAGAGTGAATTTGCTTAAGAAAACTAAAATGAAGGAAAAGTATGGGTGTGTAATCTAGAAAAACAGCACACACCTGATAAGATCAAAACACCCTGTGCTTTGCTTTTTAGAGATGGAGTCTCACATAGCCCTGGCTTCCTTCAAACTCTCTGTAGCCAGGGAACTCTGAACTCCTGATCCTCACCTTCCCTCCCAAGTGCTGGGATCACAGGCAAGAGTTACCACAACCAGTAATATCTATCTGTAATAGAAATTGTCCTTTAATTCTAGGGAGATTAAATTATTATGCAAATCAGTTGAAGCAAGATAAAAAAAATGGCAAAACTTACTTATAAAAACATAAAGCTTTGACCAGGGTAGCTATTTAGTCCCACACTGTTATAAGTGAAATTTTTTTAGAATAAGAAATATCCTGATACAAATAACTATTCTAAACTTAATCTACTTAAACTATTTAGACAAGAACAAGTCATAACCCTGCTTCCTTTTGGCTTATAATTCATTCTAAATATCCTTTGGAATGGCAATCAAGCACAATAAACACCAAGAGGGCTTATGGGGATCTAGACAACAATGACACATTCTTAAGTGCAGATGCAGACAAGACCACGAAATTAAAGCCTCTACCCAACTATGATAAGGGCGAAATGTCAGGAGAAATAATTTGTAGTTAATCTCTGAAAGGATGCCAGAAGACGGCAAGGCAAGCCTGTGACCCTTTCTAGACATGGAGCACTTTTAGGCTTTGTTGGCCATGGACTCAATTTTATTATTATAATATAAAGAAACCATAAACAATACCTAAGTCCATAGGTGTTTGGATATACTTTTTTTTCATATAAGCATGTGCCTTTGTATTTCACATGAAGGCCATGGTCTGATGAAACCTGCTCTGATTCAAGCCCTAGAGATCTGATTTGCTGAGAGCTGCACGCAAACTCAGTGATTTACCTGGCAACCACTTGCTGTTCCTTTCCTAACTCTTGGGTATGAAAATATTTTAGTATCTTAAATTCTTTTCCATTGTGGCCTGTGTAAAAAGTTCCACTTCCAAAGACTGCTCAGTAATGACTCAATCAATATTCCTTGAATAAAGAAGTATACTAATAAGATAAAGAGCATATTTGGAAGAGAAAAAAAAATTACACCTGCTTACATATCTTCCAGGATTTCAAATCTTTCTGATTAAGTGCTTTTCTACTACAATTAAGTTTTTCCATTTTCCACTGCTTCTCTTTCTTTAAATTAGACCTTCTTGTTAAACAAAAAGTAATTTATACATGTTAAAAAAAAGAAACTAGTGTGAGTTAGTAGTGACACTATGTAACAGCTATTTCTTGGACAAAGGACTACTCACCTATTAAAAATGAAGTTACAAACATCACTCTTCTACTAGACAAATCCTGTGGAAGCTGATTTCCACTATGAAGAAGATGGACAGTCTACCATTACTTCATACCATCTTTGGAAAATTGTTTCACTGATGGGAAGGGAACTGTAAACAAACTAAAATGCAAAAATACAAGAAAACTTTTCTTAACTGCTGTCCTTCTTCTTTGAACTTTAGAGACTAATTCAGTTTTATGTAGTTTAGATTTAGTTCTTTAGTACAATGAAATGGAATGGAGACCATGTGTGGTGGTATATTCCTGTAATCTCAGTACTTATAAGGTCAGAGCCCTACTGGGCTATATATATATATCCAAAAACAAAACAAAACAAAACAAAACAAAACAAAACAAAACAAAACAAAACAAATACAGCCCCACCAAACTATGGAGTGGCTTGGAATTTATGTAAAATAAAATTCAACTCAGTTTAGAGGTAATTATGGTTCTGAGTAAAAAAGAGAAGAATTCATTAGGAAGAGCCTTTCTGAGAAAATACAGTGATACTGCCATGCGAATGCCATAGTTTATGCCAGTATCAGAATTCAGAGAGAATAAAAAGTCTATTTAGAGTGAAAACAGACACATGTGGCCAACTCTCTGCTTTTGCTCAGAATACTGGAGAGCTCCTCTGCTGCTAAGTGCCACTGAATGATAACAGTCCTAATATTGCAATTTCACGGCATTACGTTACCTACTGATGATTTATTTAGCTCTCTCTGCTAATGTAGTTCCCCTCACAAGGTGACGTGTGCAAGTCAAGATTTGGTAGTAAGTTTCAGCATCAGCTAAGGTCCATTTAGTACACCCTTAATGAGCATATTCCTTGTACACACCAATATTCATCAATATACATAGTATACTACTAACCTTTATCCTTATGACCCCACAGCGACGTTAGCAAAGAAGTAGGACAGTGTCACAGTGAATCTGGATACGAATCCTGGATATTTAGAATGGTATCACTTCTCACTAAAGCACAAGATTATTTTTGCAAACTTTAATTTGTTTCAAAGGTAGCCTGGCTAGAAGTCTCATGAATTTCTTGGCTCTAGCTAGGCCAATTAGAAGAGAGAACCAGCAAAGAAGATTGTGCTGATGTGGTCATAGGACCGGAAGCACTCTGTTCACAGTATCAGTACAGTAAAACCCTATTAGAAATGAGTGAAAATGGAAGGGGACCCACCAAGCATGCCCAACATTTCCACATGAGTTCGACAGTCTCCACCCCATTCAAGTTGCTTGTGCCTGACCTTGGGTGGAGTGTTGATAAGTGCTCCAAGTTTCTTTTTACAGAAATTACTGCACTTTACCATTATAATTTGGTAACAGTTAAGAGCTCAATTTTCTCACATATAACCTAAAAAGCTACTAATGCAAAAAACAACTTTTTAGCATACAACTTAACTTTTCAAAAGTAGGGTACACTTATATTTTTGGTTGGCTTAAAAAAAAAATCCATCTGAAGCAGCATCTTCTGTACTCCCCAGCTACCTGCCTGATCAGTAATGATAAGATCTCTCCATTGAAGACCTTGAGTACAAGCTAAAAAGTTTCCTTAGAACTTCAGCTCTATGTTTTTATGCCCCAGAGAGAGCACAGTAATCCCTACGGTGGCTCTAGGAGACAGTTTTCACTTTATCATGCTGTTGCCCAACTAAGTAACAAGAAGCCCGCCTGTGATTAGCAGAGATGAGACACTACCCACCAGTGCTGCTTTTAAGGGCAGGCTCTTCAAGTGGAGTAGCAAATACTCCTTCAAAAGATGAATTTCTATACTTCTTCAGAAGAGACACTCTTTCTCTAGTCATACAGTGTATCTGATTCTCAGATTGCTCAAAGGCACCCCCTGCATTCCAGTTTCTTATTTAGAAACGGGTTTCCCCACCTTTTCACACACACAGAGTGTTCACAAGGAAGTAGCACACACGCTTCACATTCTCATAAATGGCTCACTAGTGCAGGTAGGGCAAGCCCATCTCCCAAATCTTAGAATCATCCACATCCCTGTACCAAAACAATACACATTTAAATATTCTCTTAACACTATTCAAGCTGGAGACCTCTATCTGATGGCAGAGTGCAGGCACACATTTGCCTGTGTCATTTAACATTCCTCCTCTCTGCGTGCAAGATGGGCATATAAAGCTCTGTGTGTTTGGAAAATTCTTTCAGAGCTGAATTAAGAATCTCTGAAAAACTCAAGATCACTAAAAAAGCCCCTTGAAGTTTTAAAAATCTTAGGAATGATAGTGTAACCACACCTGATAAGAATTGATCCCTTGATCATTTATTGCAACATGATTGTGCATGATATTTTCTTGTAAGTGAAGTGCCCTGTAGTGTATTATTTAGAAAAACAAAAAACAAAGCTCTTGGAGTCACCAGCAATTTGCTAATTGGCTTATGAATAATATATAGATTTGCAGACCCAAGACACAGATTTAAGTGAGGTTCTTCATTGGACTGAAAAATGAAGTATAAAATATGTTGAAGGAAAGGAAACTGGTTGCAATAAGAAAGTGTTGAATCTCTTTTCAACTATAACACTGCAGAAAAAAAGTTTAAAAAACCCCATACAAAAGTTATCAAATGTGGCGACCTGTGGACTTAAAAATACAATCCAGGCTCATTTCACTGGAAAGTGACATATGATGTATAATATTGCTGTTTTATGAAAGTAGGAGCTCAAGAGGATGAACTTTTGGTAGTCAGCCTAGCAAATTAAATCACATAACTAGAAACATTTTTGTAACACCCAAGGGTGAAAGCAAGTGCTACGGTTTACAAACCCCAAACAGGAAGTTGCAGCTTAGCTCTGGGCCGTGCAGTGTCTGCAAAGCTTAGAAGTACTTCCTCCCCGGCCCTCTCCCAGGCGCTCAGGAGTGCCCACTGTAACCGCCCAGGGGCTCGTTTACTTCTCCACGCCCCAAGTGCGTCAGGGCATTCTGCCTGCTGAACTCTGCTCCAAGGTATTGAGCTACCTAGAACTGATCACATGAAACAACTAGGCAAGTATTAGATGCCTCACCAGAGTAAAATCAATCTAACCTTTTAGACTATTAAGAACCACCAGCATTCACTTTTTCCCCTTAAACATGGAAGTGCATGCTCTGGCAGCGAAGAGGAGAGAGAGATTCCCCTTTCTCACCGTTGTGACTACCTTCCCCTCTTCTGATAGGCTGCTTCAGTTGGCCAAAGCTCCTTCTTTTTTTTTAAATCTGGGACTTCACCCATCAAGATGATATGGACCTAAGTACAGTGTTCAATCATGATTGGTAGATAAATGATCATTCATTGATCAGTTTGTTTAAAAACATTTTTCTTATAAAGTTAACAAACCAAGGCTGTTGATCCCTGAATTAGAAGCTGATTTACTTGATTATTTTCCAAAGTGTGAGGTGGGAACGAGGAGAAGAGCCTTTAGTGTTTTCCACATGTTGGTCTTCTAATTTGGCAAAACCATGGGAACATCTTCGAGTTGAGTGGTGTGGCATTTTGTGAATCTAAGTACCAACCCATGGTCCTGATAGGGGCTGGTTACGGTCCAAAGGGGAAGAGGGTTTGCCCCCTCCCCGTCCATGTTTCAATCTGGCCCGGTAGTAGAAACTGAGCCCTGGGCAGATTCTCCAGGAGCAACTGTTTCTTCGTGTGAAGGTGACCCTTCTTCAGCTTGCCGAGATGTGACAGTAGTCTCAGGAGAAATGCTATGAGGCCCTTCCAGGGGTATACAACCAGGGTGGTTTTTTCGAAAGTGCTGATTCAAGATGGCCTGGAAGGGGAAACTTTTGCCACAAACATGGCAGTGAAAGGGCTTGTTGCCTGTGTGCTTGCGAATGTGATATTCCAGCTGATCTTTCCGGGTGTACTTTTTTCCACACATACGGCAGACAAATGGTGTGATTCCCATATGCAGGCGCATGTGGCGGTCCAGACTTCCCTTTTGGTTGAAAGATTTGGCACAGTAGATGCAGGTAAGACGGGGATTATACCGGAACCATCGTTCGGACACTTCTTGTTCTCGGAGGTACTCCACATAGGCACTTACTCCCATCATAGCTGACTCTTCTACCTGGGTCAGAAGAAAGTAAGTGAATATTACATAATGTTAAGCGTAGACGTGAAAAGCAACCCAGTGTACTTGTGCCTACTACTAAGAAGTATATGTTTCTGTGTTTGCATAATGCAAGGATTAGAATACAGACACAGGGCCTTGTGCAAGGTAGGCAGATGCTCTGCTGAGCCTTAGTTACATTCCTAGCCCATGTTTGCTGACTTGTAATGGAGAGCCAAGAGGGAAGCTAATACTTCTAAAAAGTAAAGGTGTTAATATAATAATGTAAAAAGAATTCTAAGAGTACTATTTCATTGCTATAAAAAGTGCAATGCAAAGTTCTGGCTGGATACTTATTATTATTTTTTAAAGATTTATTATTATATGTAAGTACATTGTAGCTGTCTTCAGACACACCAGAAGAGGGTGTCAGATCTCATTACGGATGGTTGTGAGCCACCATGTGGTTGCTGGGATTTGAACTCAGGACCTTCAGAAGAGCAGTCGGTGCTCTTACCCGCTGAGCCGTCTCTCCAGCCCCCTGGCTGGATACTTATTAAGCCTCTGCTAAACTTGGGAAGGTGGAAACATCAGGATTAGGAGTTCAAGATTACCTTTGGCTACATATGGAGTTAAAGCTCGCCTGGACCTCATGAGACATGCCTCAAAAAACCACAACCAAAAGTCAAAGCCCAAACCTCTGCTTTATACTATCTTATAATACCAGGAGAACACGAGCCCACGATACTATTCCGTGATTCTATCCTCACAACTATATTCTAGACAACTCACTACAGAGTATATAGAACTTTCTGTGATGAAAATGTTCTGTAATTTGAACTATTTAATGTAGTAACCACATGGTCAGCATTTGTCATACATCTAATGCAACTGAGGAAAAATTTTAATTTCAATTTTTAATTAATTAAAACAAATTCAAATGTGGCTTATGTGTACTACATATGAAAGTATGGAATATATATAGACAAATATAATAAAATTTCATTTATGACACTATTATTACCCTGTTAACTAGCAGTAGCAAGCTTTATAAGTGTATATATAATTCATAAGCAATAACTAGCACATCACTATCATTCTAAAAACTAAAAAAGTTCTTTAAATTTTTGTTTGGTTTGGTTTGGTTTGGTTTGGTTTTTTCGAGACAGGGTTTCTCTGTGTAGCCCTGGCTGTCCTGGAACTCACTCTGTAGACCAGCCTGGCCTCCAACTCAGAAATCCGCCTGCCTCTGCCTCCCAAGTGCTGGGATTAAAGGCATGCGCCACCACCGCCGCCCGGCTAAGTTCTTTAAATTTTTATTAAAAAATTTTAAATTATTTACATTTTTATTTTGCTTGCATGTATGTCTATGCATCATGTGTGTCTGGTGCTCTTGGAGATCCTTTGAACTGGAGTTACAAACAGTTGTAAGCCCCATGTGAATGCTAGGAATTGAACTTGGGTCCTCTAGAAGAGCAGTCAGAGCTCTTAACCACTGGGATACCTCTCTACTCCCTAAACACTAAAAAGCTTAAAGTGACTTCAGAGTAAACTGGTTGAAGACATGGGATTTTTCCATCTGACGACTGGAAGGACAAGGACATGTTCCTGTAAACAGCTAACTTACAGAGCTCTGAACTGGGTTCTGGGAAATGGCTCAGTCACTAAGCATGCACAGCGCTCATGGCCAGAGTTAGTTCTTAGCACTCATGTCTACTTGCTCACAACTGCCTGCAGCTCCAGTCCGATGCCTTTGGCGTCTACAGGCATCTGTACATATGTGTACATACTTCCCCACCAGAAGCACACGCATGATTTGAAAAATAATAAAGCTGGACATAGTGGTGCATGTCTTTAATCCTGAAACTTGAGAGGCAGAGGCAGGCGGAACTCTGGAATTCCAGGCCAGTTTGGTCTACACAGTGAGTATAAGACCACCAGGATTACTTAGCCAGCTTTATTTACAATAATAATAATAATAATAATAATAATAATGTAAAATGAAACAAAAAATCTTTTAAAATGTTTTTAAGTAATTAACACTTTTAGCTCAAAATTCTATGTTAAATTCAGAAATTACTAATTTTCTTTTCTCTCTTTTTTTTTTTGGCCTGTTGACTACTAAAGACATTGAGATCAATTTTTTTTTTGGGTTTTTCGAGACAGGGTTTCTCTATGTAGCCCTGGCTGTCCTGGAACTCGCTTGTAGACCAGGCTGGCCTCGAACTCAGAAATCCGCCTGCCTCTGCCTCCCAAGTGCTGGGATTATAGGCGTGCGCCACCACCGCCCGGCCCGAGATCAATTTTTTAAACAAAGTCATGTAGGAAATAATTACAATTTTTATCAGAAGTCAAGATATTAACGCAAAGAATCTAAAATACTGAAGATTCACCTGGTTACCATTCCGTCTGTTTTAGTTTCTAAGCAATCTTTTGTCTCTTTCTCATGTGCAAGCCTGACAGTGCTTTTCAGCATTTCCAAAAGAGGCAGTTCATCAGCACGCCTAGAAACCAGTTTATGAAATCAAAGGTTGAACTGTACACTGAGGCTTATGGTTTTTTTAGATAGGGTCTCATCATATAGCCCAGACTGGCTCAAACTCTTGGCAATCCTCCTGTCCCAGCTTTCCAAGTGAGGAGTACCCATGACATCTAGCTTTTGAATTATTTCCTATAGAATTTTTATTCAATTCCCTAGGTCATCAAAACAGAACTCACAGAAGGAATAAGGTAGTATCTTACATTAAGAAATCCTAAGTGACCAAGGACAAAATGTAGAGAAATTTCAAAGTCATCACACATTGTTCCATCTTTGTGGGATTCTCAGAGGTTAGAAATTGGTAATAAGACCCTGCGATATATTTTTAAGAATCTGAACTGGACATGATGACTCACATTTGTAATCTGTAATTTCAGCACCAAGAAAGACGAAAGAGGAGCACCAAAAGTTCAAGGTTAGCCGGGGATACAAGTGAGACCTTGTCTCAACCCAAATCTTATTCTTAGCAACAGACTCTCACTAGCTAGCTTCAAACATTGCTAGTCCAAGACACCCTCCTACTTAGTCTCCTAAATGACTGGCACTACAGCCCTATATCATCAAACTCAGGCATTCTGGAAAAAAAAATGAATACATGCTATCATGTAATAATTAAGAGTGCCCTGGTTTCAAATTTGAGTTCCATTTATTATCTATCCTTAGTTTTCGAGATCATTTCCTTCAGAGGCTGTGTTGAGTACTGAATGAACAGATCCATTCAACTGAACTTTAGTAACAGTTTCATTATAACATTATATATTCATGCATTTGTGTGTATATGTGAAGTATATAAACACACGTACACACACGTGCATATATTTTGCATCCAGTTTCCTTCCTGCTCTTGGGTGCCAAGTCAACTTCAGTTTTATTTATAATCTTGAGGATACAATTTTCTAAAAAAACACTTTGAAACTTTGAGGAAAGTCATGCCACACCAGTTCTATGCAAATACAGAAAATGCATTTTAAGAACCACTGAATTATGATTACAAAAATTATGTACTGCGATTAATCTCATTTAAACTGACTGTGGTAAAGCTGCAACTGAAGATCAAACAAAGGAAGCACTGTAACTTTTGTAGTTTTTTGTTTTGAACTTTGAAAACAGAAGAGGGCTAGTGTAGTGGCTCAGTGCAGGAAAACACTTGAAAAGTCAACGATGGCCTTTAAATCCCAGCAGTCAGGGGTTCTAGGATAGCCTGGGCTACATAAAGAGACCCTGTTCTCAAAACAACAGCACCTGCGCCAGGGAGCCAGGAGACTCCACAGCCTTCTGTGGGTGGCCCTGGCCTGCCAGGAGAGAGTGATCCCCCAGCAGGCTTTCACTTCTGAGATCTCCACCTTCTCTCTGGAGGGGACAAGATGGGAGCACACAGGCTATAAGATCTGTGGAGCAGCTGGGACGGAAGTCTTCCCGCCCTCCACCATTTGCACCAGGGAGCCAGAAGACTCCACAGCCTTCCCGCCAGGAGAGAGTGATCTCTCAGCAGTGCTTTCATTTCTGATCTCAGAGGAGTAAGGACAGGGGCTTACAGGCCCACAGGAGGAACAAACTCCAGCCAGAGACAGCAATACCAACCAACACCAGAGATAACCAGATGGCGAAAAGCAAGCACAAGAATCCTACCAACAGAAACCAAGGCCACATAGCAACATTGGAACCCAGTTCTCCCTTCACAGCAAGTCCAGGATACCCCAACACACTGGAAAAGCAAGAGTCAGATTTAAAATGGTATCTCATGATGCTGATAGAGGGCTTCAAGAAAGACTTAAGGAGCCAGGTGGTGGTGGCGCATGCCTTTAATCCCAGCACTTGGGAGGCAGAGGCAAAGATTTCCAACTTAAAGGGCCAGTAAATATCTTCAACAAAATTGTAGAAGAAAACTTCCCTAACCTAGAGAAAGAGATGCCCATGAACATACAAGAAGCCTTTAGAACTCCAAACAAACTGGACTAGAACAGAAACTCCTCCTGGCACATAATAATCAAAACACCAAATTTACTAAACAAAGAAAGAATATTAAAAGCAGTAAGGGAAAAAGGGCAAGTAACTTATAAAGGCAGACCTATCATAATTACATTAGACTTCTCACCAGAGATGATGAAGGCTAGAAGATCCTGGGCAGACCTCATACAGACCCTAAGAGAACACAAATGCCAGCCTAGGCTACTATACCCAGCAAAACTCTCAATCATCATAGATGGAGAAACTAAGATATTCCATGATAAAAACAAATTTACACAATATCTGTCTACAAATCCAGCCCTACAAAGGATAATAGATGGAAAATGCCAACACAAGGAGGGAAACTACACCCTAGAAAAAGCAAGAAAGTAGCCAGGCGTGGTGGTGCATGCCTGTAATCCCAGCACTTGGGAGGCAGAGGCAGTGCCACCACCACCCGGCCCATGTAAATCTTATCATTTTATCATAAAGTGCTTTTCCTTCCTTCCTTCCTTCCTTCCTTCCTTCCTTCCTTCCTTCCTTCCTTCCTTCCTTCTCTCTCTCTCTCTCTCTCTCTCTTTTTTTTTTTTTTTTTTTTTTTTTTTGGTTTTTCGAGACAGGGTTTCTCTGTGTAGCCCTGGCTGTCCTGGAACTCACTCTGTAGACCAGGCTGGCCTCGAACTCAGAGATCTGCCTGCCTCTGCCTCCCAAGTGCTGGGATTACAGGTGTGCGCCTCCACCACCCGGCTTTACTTCCTTTTTCTTTTTTTTCTTTTTTTTTTCTTTTTTTTTTTGGTTTTTCGAGACAGGGTTTCTCTTTGTAGCCCTGGCTGTCCTGGAACTCACTCTGTAGACCAGGCTGGCTTCGAACCTAGAAATCCACCTGCCTACCTCTACCTCCCAAGTGCTGGGATTACAGGCGTGCGCCACCAACGCCCAGCAACTTCCTTTTTCAATAAAGAAAAACAAAATAAAACAAAACAAAACCAAACGTCACTACCATGTACTGCTGTCCCCCATAAAAGAAAAGTCTGACAACCTGAGACCCACGTGGTGAATGGAGAGAACGGATTCCTACAAGTTGTCCTTTGACCTCCATACACACTATGGCTATGTTACACACATAGATTCACATGAGTGATACACAAACAAACACATGAACACACACACAAATTTAACTTTTTAAAATGTTATTTTAAAAAAAATAAATGAAAGAAGGCCATAAAATGGGTGCCTCTGGGCTTTCCCTAGCCCACTTGGCAACTTCCTATAACATATAACATACAAAGATGTTCTGCATTGCCAAATAGCTATGAACTCCATCAGTACTTTTTCACCAGCACTTGGGAGGCAGAGGCAGGCAGATTTCTGAGTTCGAGGTCAATCTGTTCTACAGAGAGAATTCCAGGACAGCTAGGGCTGTGTCAAGAAATGAAGATCAAAAGCAAAAGCAAAGCCAACACTACCTAAATGAGTTCTTTGACTTTTTATTCGTTGGTTTGATACATGACAGCCTAGGCTTAGAACCTGTATACAGCTCAGGCTGGCTTCAAACTTGAAGTGATCCTTCTGCCTCAGTTTCCCAAGTGCTGGGATTACAGGGGCAAACTACCTCACCTGAAAATGTCTACACTCTCTAAAACAAGTATCCCATGTACTTGATAGAGAAGTTCCGCATCACGTCAATCTTTAATTGCTACCAGACACTCAAAGAACTGAAAAGGAATTAAAAAAAAAAAAATCACTAATGTTCCTTAAAGGTCTTCAAAGCTGAAAATTTTAGCTTTGCCCTTAAACTGGGAATTTCAAGAGCTACTAAATAACTTCCTATTTAGTAGATATAACTTTTATAGTTTGTGATATTTGCAATGACAAAAATCAACTATTACTATTCTTAGAAGTTAAACTGACAATGCCAGAGATATAAAGTTAGAAAACAGTCTGCTCTCAAGGAGACTTCAATTTAGTAAGAACCACAAAATAAAACAAACAGGAAAGCAATAATCTATCTGAATTAGTAGAAATCAGAAAAGTCATTGGGGATTTCCTTCAGTGCACAGTGCTTGCTGCCCACTTCTCCCCTCCCCCAAGGAGGAAAAATAATGCAGTGTGTGAAACGCTGTAATAGAGGGTTAAGAAAAAATATCAAAGAACACTAGACTAATTAGGGTACAGAAAACTTGGAAATGGGGCTTTAAGTGGACTCCGAAGAATGAGGACTCTCAGACTTAAAACAGAAAGAATCTGATGGAGTTAGTGTGCACTGAGGAGTCTCTAAGTCAAAACAGATACTGAATGCTCCTGAGTAGTGGGAAACTGAGCTGGAAAAACTGTAACTTACTTGGAAAATTAGGCCAAGTATTTTTAACTTTCCAGTGGTAGAAAAAAGAAAATGATTTTAAGAAGTAACTTTGGCAGTCTGTTCCAGATTCACCCTTTACAGTCAGAAAGTCATTTAAAAAAATTTTTTTAAGGGCTATATAGGTCAAGTGCAGGGCCTTATATGTTCTTTTTTGAAGTGCTCGGCAATGAGCCTAGGTTTCACGTCTTCAAGACAGGTGCTCTACCACTGAGTCACAGCTTCAGTATTTTCAATCCATCAGATTTCTTTCTCTCCTCTTTTGGCTCATACTAATGTAAGTTGGCACTGGCGTATTCCTGCAGGTAGAGAGCCTCCCTCCAAGCCAACAAGCTAAGCTGATTCCTAGTTAGCGACCCACAAGATGGAAGAAGAGAGCCAACTCCTCCAAGTTGTCCTCTGATAGCCACGTGTATTGGGGCATGCACGTGCACACATGTATATACATGCACAAAAGCAAATCACTGCAATAAAATATATAAAATTTTGTCTTGCTTTGGTCTTCTGTTGCACTGGAAAATAACTGGTAAATGGACTTACAATAATACATTTTCTTACACATTAAAGTATGTAAACATATTTGGTCTTTCCTATCATTTACAGATGGTACTTTTAAAGGTTTTTGTTTATTTGGTGGGTTTTTTTGTTTGTTTGTTTGTTTAGTATTACATTTATTAGGGCTGGAGAGATGGCTCAGTGGTTAACAGCATCTGTTAACCAGTTAACTTGTTTTGCACCACTCTGCCAGGATTTAAATCTTTTTGTTTTTTGCTTCCAGGCTCACAAATGGTGGAATTAGAAGAATACAACACCATGCCTAGTTTAAATGTAGTTCTTAGTTGTAATTAGGATAGAGACTGTATTGGAAATTTTTGTTGTAATTAGGATAGAGACTGTATTGGAAATTTTTGTTGTAATTAGGATAGAGATTGTATTGGAAAGCCCGTTACTTGGGATGCAAAGGCAGGCAGATCTTTAACCCGAAGAGTTTAAGAACAGCCTGGATAACACACTCTCCTATCTCATATAGGGGAAGATGGAGCTAGAGGTATGGCTAGTTAAAAGCATCTGTTGTTCTGCCAGAGGACCCGGGTTCTATACACAGTACCCAGAACCTCCTGGAATTCCTGGAGCTGTCTTAGGGTTGTTGTGACAACTCACTATGGCCAAGGCACCGCATACGATAAGGCACTGAACTGAGGGCTTGCTTATAATTTCAGAGGGCTAGTCCAGAATCACCATGGTGAGAATTGTAGAGCAGGCAGACATGGTGCTGGGAATCTATATCTGATCTGATCATCAGGCAGGAAGCAGCCCGCCAGAGAGCCGGGTTCGGCTTTTGAAACTTCAAAGGTCACCCTTAGTAACACACACTTCCTCCAAAAAGGCCTACCTGCTAACCCTTCCACAACCGGTGAGCACACCTTCCAATAGATGAGCCTACGGAGGCCATTCTCCTCCCAACCACGGCAAGCACAAGGCCCTCCGTTAGCCTCTGCAGGCACTGTGCTCGTGTACACAATTATACATATACACTGATAATTAAAACCAAATATCTTCCTTCCTTTCTTTCTACGGGAGAGGAAGAAAAGGGAAGGAAGATGGAAACTGCATTTAAAAATCTGCTTAGTCAGAAGAAAAAACCCCAGCTGGGGAGACAGCCCCTTCAGTAAGGCGCTAGCTTTGCCACTCATAGCTTAGGACTATGCTTGAGCCCCAGAAGCTTTCCTCTGTGAAAGAAGCTTCGGGTGATGGCAGCACTGAATTTTAACTCTAGCCCTGTGAAGGCAGAGACAAACAGGGATCTCAGTCAACATACCTGAGTCTTTGAGTGTGAGGCCAGTTAGAGACCCTTTTTCAAGAAAAATTAAAGTAAAAAGTGCAACATCTGACATTTACTTCTCCTTCTCCTCCCTGTTTTCTCTTTTCTTTTTTGTCCAAGGCAGGATCTCCTGTGTAGCCATGACTGTCCTGGAACTCACTGTGTAGACCAGGTTGGTCTTGAAGTCACAGCCTGTCTCTGGCTCCCCAGTGCTGGGATAAAAGGCGTGTGCCAGCACTGTCAGGCATGAGGTTTACCTCTAGCTGCTACATATGCATGTACACTATCCTCCACAAAGAATACCCTCACACACAAACACAGCAACCTGTTTAAGTGTACTTGCATCACATGGACACTAAGTCTAGTAAATGCCTGGGTATACTCATATTCTTTTTGTGTGTTTGGGTGATTAATCTATTTGCATAACTAGTCACCTTTGTATGATTTGAGAGATAAGGAAAAAGGCATTCTAATTACTTTCCCTCGTAGCGCTTAACATTTTCTCTACCACTCAATCAAAAAACAAAACCAAAAATAATAACACCCCCCCCTCAACAAAATAGCAAGGTGTACTGGAACACATCTGTAATTCCAGCCCTTGGGAGGTAAAGTCAGACAGAGCATGTTTGAGGTCAGTCTGGGAGATGGTGATCATGCCTCAAAACAACAAAAACCCTAAAAAAAAACTTAGTAACAATACCTTATTGCTTTAGTATACCAATACACATAACAATTATGTGTTTTGAATAACAAGGAATTATAATATTAGAGGTTAAAAGGATTAGCTATTCGCCTTTTTTTTTTTTTTTTTTAAAGATAAAATCTTACCATGTAGCCTTCACTGGCCTGGAATTTGCTATAAAAACCAGGCTGAGCCGGGCAGTGGTGGTGCACACCTTTAGTCCCAGGCAGAGGCAGGTGGATTTCTGAGTTCGAGGCCAGCCTGGTCTACAGAGTGAGTTCCAGGACAGCCAGGGTTACACAGAGAAACCCTGTCTGGAAAAATCAAACAAACAGACAAAAAAAAAAAAAAAACCCAAAGATAACAGTCATACAAAAGAATAAATACAGTGTAATGTGTAAGCTTATGTTTTTTATATTTAAGATATTATATAAGCTAACAAGTACACACACACACACACACACACACACTCCCTACCTACCCCAAATGAAATTACTTTTAAACCAGGTTCTAAATGACCCAAAGGTATAATGTTCAAGAGTTAATTTTACTCTCAGGTATAGCTCTATAACGAGGAAAAAGTTCCACATTTAAGAAAAAGGAGTTAATTTTATGTGTAGGAGTACTTTGCCTACATGTACATATATGGAACACGTGTGTGCCTAGTGTCTGCAGAGATCAGGAGAGGACGCTGGATCCCCTGAACTGGAGTTATAGAGGGTTGTGCACTGGGAGTCAGACCAGGGTTTCCGGTAAGAACAGTAAGTGCTCTAACCGCTGAGCCATGTTCCACCCTCACAGCTAGTGTTTTCTTTCTACATCTTAAATTTAATTCTAGTGGGCTCCCAAGCAAGATTAAGAAACATTTAATGTATATCAAATCCAGTATTGAATAGGGCCACTGTTGTTTCTCCTCCATCTTTCTTTCTTATTCATTTATTCAGTGACAAGTTCTTCAACCAACACAGCAACCCTAAGTTCAAAACTACATACCTGGGAGCTAAGTTGCTTAGGCTCATCCATTCTCCCAGGAGACTCACTTCTGGCTCTGTGTCTTTCTGTCATGGAAACGACACTGCCGGAGGGACTAAATCTGTTGGAAAAGGAGCATAAAGGGGACCAATAGACAAGTAGTGTCAAAGAACTTGAACGCTGCTTCTACTCTATCTTATCGCGGAGGAATGGAACTAAACCAAACAGAAATATTTTCAAAGTGACAAAGCAAGTAGACCATATAGAAGATGACACTTTCTACTCTAGAAAGTACTGAAAAGTCTGTAGTTCTGTTTTGCTTTTATGAGCTATGGTCTTGCTAGGAAGCCTTGGGTAGCCTGGCATTCACTACGCAGGCTACCCTCCAGGGCTACATGCCCCTCAACTCATAGCAATCCTTCTGGTTCAACCTCCCAAGTGCTAAGATTCCAAGCATGTTCCATGATGCCTGGAAATTCTGGCTCTTTTATGTGACTACTGGGGTTTGGGCTGTTCTTTCCCTTATGGTAATTTGTTCATAGTTCATACAGATTAAAGCTCTTTTTCTATTTAAGATATATATTCTAACATAGTTCTAATGCAGGAAAACAGCAGCTACCAATACTGCGGATGAATATATTCTGAGCTAAAGAATATTTAGTCTATCAAGGTCACATGATGGAAAATATTCAAATGAAGACCACCTAAGTGGCTAAAAAAATCCTAAATGTCTACATTATTAGCTATATACTAAAGAAATAAGTTAGTTGGTTTTTTATTACTCCCAAGATCAATTTTATTTACTTATTTATGAGTGGCATGTGTGTAGGGGACAGATGATAATTTACTGGAGTCCATTCTTTCCTTCTACCATGTGCGTACCAGTGGGTGAACCCAGATGGTCAGGCTTGACTCTAAGTGCCTTTACCCATTTCAATCTATTTTAAGCAAGGAAAAGAAGAAGCCAGTCTATAGTCTTAGTGCTTGGTTGCCTGAGGCAGGAAGAATGCTTAAAAGAGTTTGAGGTTAGCCTAGGCTACATAGTAAACTATAGGTCATCCTGAATTACCTGTCCCTAAAAACAAACAAGCTAAAAACCAAACAAGAGCTGGGTGGTGATGGCACACCCATTTAATCCTAGCACTCAGGAGGCAGAGGCAATTAGAGCTCTGTGAGTTGAGTGCCAGGCCAGCTTGTTCCAGGACAATTCGGGCCATACAAAGAAAACTTGTCTTGAAAACCAAAAACACCCCCCTCCCCCAACTAGAACAACAACAAAAAAAGTACAAATATGATGACTCATGCTAGTAATCCCAGCACTTAGGAGGCTGAGGCAGGAGGACTGCCCTGAGTTCTAGAATGGCCTGAGCTACAGAAATCTTCTCTCAGGCTAGTGAGGTGGCTCAGCGGTTAAGAGCACTGACTGCTCTTCCGAAGGTCCTGAGTTCAAATCCCAGCAACCACCGGGTGGCTCACAACCATCTGTAACAAGATCTGACACCCTCTTCTGGTGTGTCTGAAGACAGCTAGAGTGTACTTAAATATAATAAAATAAAAAAAAAATAAAAAAGAAAATAAAAAAGAAATCTTCTCATAATAAATAAGAAAGAACACAAAATATTACCAGTCTAAACTAGTAACATTTTTCTTTCAATAAGCCAAGTGCTATTTCCACTAAAAGGAACTCTTCTAACTGACTCAGTACAGTGGAAACACAGGCCAGAGCAGCACTGGTAAGGACACTCTCAGGCCTGGAGTAGCAGCAGCTTCAAAGGAAACATCACTAGGTGACACTTGAAAAACATTCAAAAAGCTTTTCTCTAGAATTACTGTAGTGTGATTACTCTAATTTGAAAAACAACATTATTGATGGTACCAAACTTTCTCTGTAGGTAAGGGCAAAGAGAAATACACAGTGCTATAAGGAAAGCCAAACTCCGCAAGGTTACCTACCTGTGTGAGAAACAGCAATGTTACCAGACATCTGACAATCAGCTCCCTGCCTAACTCAGAGAGCCCTGGCAATTACTGATCCTAGAGTGGCTGCCGGTGCTATTCTGATTCACTGAAGTGGCTAATTTTACCATAGTTCTCATAACATCGTCAATATTTCAGATCCAGAAGCCTCCTGCATTGAAAATAATGCAAGTCTTTTTGACATACTTTCAGTCTCCCAAAGCACGTTGAATAGGAATATCAGATAAGAAAGATGCCCTCTGTAACACTGAGGGCTCATTTAATGATGTCTGTACAATAGCTTTAAAAGAGGAAACAAAACTTACCTGTCAACTTCACTGCTGGTTGGCCGAGCTACCTTGGCTCCTGAAGACCCTAAAGTGTAACTTTCCTGTCCTATAGACCCGTGGCCTGTGGTGTCAATCACCATGGCTGTGACTTCCTCAGCACTACTCCCGTCTTCTCCAGAAGGCTGATTCTCTGGCCCAAGCCACTCTTCCAGATTTTCAGTTTTGATGTGCACTGCTCCAAGAACCCTAACTTCGTCACCGCTCCGGGCCCCCTGGTCTGCAATTCCTGTTTCCACATACCACTGTCCTGCTCTGTTGATTCGCAGAATGGGCTCCCGGCCCTCTACATCAGAACTCTGTTCAATTATCTGAGGACTGGTGGACTCCTCAGGGGGACTGAGCTCTCGGATATCCAGCACGGCACTGACCTGTCCTCTCCAGTTTCCCTTTGAGGCATTATGCCGTGGACTAAGTGAGCGGTTTAGAGTAGGTGTGACCCTATGAGATTCTGGAGGTCTCTCTTGATGCTTTGTCCTTGTTTGACTTAATTCTGCTTCGACCTCTGCCACGTTAATTTTGAAGTGAATGCCCTCTAAGATCTGTGTACATTTGTCTATAATATGCTGCATCTGCAGAAAACTAGCAGCTGTTAGGTAGCTGATGATATCTGCTAGTTGCAGGCATATCCGCCCTGTGTAACAGAAAGAAAGAAGTTGTTCAAAAACAGTAGGGTTCTTGATGACAGAAATGGACACAGTACTCATTTCATTCAAGGACATGTGATCCCGGAAATAAGGGGAGCTGGCAGCCAGTACTACTTTGTGAGCCCGGAAAGCTTGTCCTTGCACATTGACCACAATATCACAGAGGCGGCCTTGCATTCGTAGCTGATTGAGATGGCTCAGAACAGAGTTGCTGAAGTCAGGGATCTCCAATTGTATGTTCCCACTCTTCTCCATGGTCATGCCTGGAATACAGGCAGACATTCAACCCTGCTGAAAGAGCAAACCATAGTCTTAGTACTAGTTTGACTCCCTTTGTGCTTTCTAGTTCAAACATCAAATTTAAAATTTTTCCACGAGTGTCAGGTACACATACATAATTGTAGTGCTTGGGACACCGAGGCAGGAGAATCATGAGTATGGGCTAAATAAGTGAAATCGTTTCAGGAAGAAAAAAAGAATTTTCCATATACAAAGAGATATCTTCCTTAAGTTTGGATGTAGAAACAATTGTCAGCAGGTGTTTTGTTAGTAACAGGCTGGCCGCAAACTCCTGATCCTACCTTTTAAGTGCTAGGATTACTGTAAGCTGCTAAGCCTGGTACAAGGTGTTTTAGATTTCACAGTAAAATGTAATTAACACACAAAAAAGCGACTGCTAGACAGCAAAAAAATCAAGCTATGCCCATACTTTATTAATAAGCTATATAACATAAAGACAGGAGCATCAGACACACGCAGGTTGACTATAAAGTGACTAAAACACTACTTGAATGGCCACTATTATCACTCCCCCCCCCCCCCAGACAGTGTCTTTTTGTGTAGCTCTGGATGCCCTATAACTTATTCTGTAGACCAGGCTAGCCTGGAACTCAGAGATCTACCTGCCTCTGCCTCCAGAAAGGCTAGAATTAAGCCACCACACCAGGTATTTGTTTGAGACTGGGTCTATGTAGCCCAGGCTATTCCTGGAACTATGAAGACCATCTGGTTTTTAACTCAAAGAGATCTGACTGCTTCTGCTGAGATTAAAGACTGCTGGTGTTAGAGGTGTTTGACTACCATGCCCGACTAGGCCCATACTTTTAAGCTTACCAGTTTGAGCTCCCACTTTTGAACATGAGACTCTGAGGTGAACTGTATAGGTTAGGAAACATTCCACAGCCCTGTGAACATTCAATTAACATGAAGAGAACTCGGGGCCTAGTTTCCAGAGTTAGCAAAAACTAAGTAAATCTTTTTCTTGCCAACAAACTCGAACTTGGGGATTCCAAAGTGGTGATGCTACTTTGGGAAAGTTGGTTCGCCACAGCTGACAAAAATAAAGCCTGACATTTCACACTAAAAAGACTGTCACTGCATCAAGTCGTCTTAATTAGTTGAGGGTAGTTCGAATATACCACAAGGACTTATGGATTTAGGCTCACCGTGCATCCAATTTATCTCTAAATTTATGAGACCACACAACACACCAGGAAGTCGTCCTGACACGTTCACATGATCACCTCGCATTTACAACACACTTATTGAGTAAACAGGGAAGTGCAAACACGGCTTTCAAGAAGCAACTTTAACCAATCTGACCTTTTTCCAAAGCGTTATTGTTTGTTTTGAAACTTTTAATCCATTAAGAGCCTCGGTCGATGCCATCACGAACTCAGATGTTTATTTTGGAGCCTACACCAGCAATTCCTCAGTGAGGAGGAAGCCCCTGGAGTAAAGTCTCTCTCTAGCGTCGGCACTGAAGGGGCGAGAGCTGTAAAAGGGAGAATCGGGAACGCTTGGGGTTGGCCAGTCAGGTACTGGGGCAGCCTCCATTAGTGTCAGGAAGCATGGGAAAAGGGGACCTGGCTAAGCAAGAGGGTGGCCCAGATGCCGGGAAGCTAGGGACTAGGAGCAGAACCCCGCGGCAGGGGAGTTGCAGGCGCACAGGTGAGGCGCGGGAGGGGGAAGGGGGCGGCGCCCCGGGACTCGGTGGAGGGCGGCGGAGGCTGCCGGGGTGGGGGTGTGTCTGGGTGTGTCCCGGTCGCGCGGGGTCCTGAGGGAGGGGCTCGCGAAGGGGGCGGGCCCGCGAGCTCTGCAGCCCCGAGCCAAAAGGGGTGGAAGGTCGCCGAAAGCTTGGAGGGGAGGTGGAGCGGCGACTGAGCGCCCCAGGAGCTAGCTGCAGCCGAGACGCGGCCAAGGAGCGTCTGGTATGGGCTGATGGGGCGGGGGTGCGGGGCCCGAGCCCAGTCAAGGAGCAGCACCTACCTCCGGGGGTGGAAAAGGGCCGGAATGGGCCGGAACACCGTCCCGGAAGTGAAACCCCCCGCCCCCTCCTCCGGAGCGGGCGACGTGCCGGAAGGAAATCAGTCACCCTCACACCGCCCCTCCCCCAGCGCGTTCCTTGCAGGAGCCCCCTCCCCTCAGACTTGACTCCTCCGGGAGGCAGAAGGCGGGCCTAACGTGCCCGTGGCAACTCCGCCCTCCCGGCCCTCTAGGGCGTGACCAGCGGGAAAAGTTGAGGGCGTGAAGGAGGTGGGGCTTGAGGAGGAGTCTGAGGGCGTGTGAGGGGCGGGGTTTAAATGGACGCAGTGGGCGGTCCTGCGTCACGACGTCACGAAGACCTTATATACTCGACTCAGCCGCCATATCGGTCTTTTGGAGCTGTGGGGCGAACTGAGCAGGTAGGCGGCTTTTTGAACAGATTATGGTCTCGGGCCTTGTAGGCTGAAGCACCAAAAGCTGATGGCATTCCGGGGCCAGAAGGTGAGCTTAGTTTAAGGCACAAGCTGGAGAATTTGGGAGATTAGCCCTGCGTGAAGTTGTGTCACGAAATGGCATTGGGTTTTAATCAGGAATCCTACAAAGATGGCTCGACGCGTGTTCTTGCTATGATGAAGGTTATGTTGGTAGGGACAACTGAGCTTGTTGATGAATACCAACGGTTCTGATGGCAGAGCATGCTGAGTCAGCGGGAGCGGTCTCTTGCACTTAAGTGCTAATTTTTTCGGTGCACATTACCGCTATGGTAGAAAGCAAAGCGATGCGGTGTGTATCCCGAGATCACCGTGGGGGTTGAAGGCATTGGCTAGGAAATTTTACTAAGTAGGCCTTAGGAACAAAGGGAAACTGCTTCCTGCAGAGGACTTGGTGTAGGATCTAATTGTAATTGCTGGACTTGTGTATCTCACGGTGTCTGCCCTATAAGACTCGTCTGTTTTGTGGAAGTAAAACTGCTAGTAAGAAGAAATTAAAGTAACCTCTTTCTTAGGAATGACGCTGTGGATCGCTGTGATGGGCCGTCTGGTGGAATCTCACGACCAGGTAAGCTAGTCGGGGTGTATCAGAAATACAATAAACGTAAAGCCCATGATGGTATGAGAGTAGTGGACAGAAGGGATTTCTGAAAAACACTGTTCTGAGGCTTTAATTCAGGTACTGGAAAGGGTAAACACGGTGAAGAAGGGGACTGACTGTTCACATCTCTTTGTTTCTAGTTCTGTGGCAAAGACGGATGAAGACTAAGGTGAGTATTGAAATGGTCCTAATGGGCAGTTAGGTTGAAAGGGCGGTGCCACAATGATGACGTCATATTTGCTACTCTTGACAGTTTGAATGACGATAGCTTTTAAACCACCATGATTATAACTGAGGCACACAGAATGATGATTTGGGGGTTACTTAGAGTAAGCAGTATTTACATAAAGACATCTTTCCTAGGACTCAATGAGGAAGCTGGATAACCAATGAGATCAATGTAAGCAGCTATTTTTCTATGCATGTGGCCCTACTGCAAGGAATACCCAGTGGCAAATGAGCACAGAAGACCCCCTCAATCGATATCTAACATAGTCATGAATGCAAATATAGAGCTCTGAATGGGTGGGAGATTGAAGCCAGGAGGGGCATTGTGGTTTCTATTATCAGAGCTAGTGATCTCACAGGCCTTAGCGGGTGCCGTGATTGTGATATTTAAGCCTGATTGGTGGTGTCAATAAGTGCTGAGTCATTCATGTAACAGAGCAGATGTAATTTATTTGTTTGATTTTTGTAGGTGCTAGAATGGAAAACCAGAAAATGAAATGGTAAGTGAAACTACAGGAATTGTACAAGCTAAACAGGGCAAACAGATGGCTTGGCATTGTTGCACTTTTTGCAAGGTACTCTGGCCATGTGTTCGGTCTCCTGGTCTTTGTGAACACAGCCTGCATGATGACAATCAAATGCTGAGTAATGTGAAGATCTTAATTATTAGCTCTATCTGATGTTGGGCTTGCTTGGCGTGTTTTGTGGCGCAAACTCGTTCTTTTGACTGCACTAAGTCTCTTGTTTTTTATAGGTGGAGTTTGAGGCTGAATAGACAGCATGAAAAAGTAAGTTGAAAAACAATCAATGGTCTATACAAAGTGAGATGCCAGAGATTTTTAAATCTACCAAAACTCCAGCATGTCTTTATGTATGTTTAGATGGGTGTTTTTGACAACACAGGGTTTTTGTAATGATGTTAATCAAATGTCTGAGCTGAAAAATAACTTGTAGACAGTTTAACACTGAAGAACCCTGTGGCAGGCGATTAGGAGTAGTTGAATGCTGCTTAGCTTATTTTTGTAAGAGGTATTTTTTTTAATTCTAGCCACTGTGGTTGCATGTTTGCATTTGGATGGCTTGTTTGGGTAAGAAGCCATTGGGGCCTTGAATTCCACAAGATTTACTCTGTCTAGTAGAGTCACCTTCAGTTTTTTCTGCCTAACATTTAACATTTGGACATGTGAGTGCTACTGTCAGTACTAAAAGATGCCTTAATTTTTTTTTCAGGTACAGATGATAATTTGAAAAAAGGTAAGCAAGCATTATAAACATGGTATTATATGACTAAGGTACTGTTAGTGATGACCTATAAAGTTAAACAGATGGGAATCTCTCTGAATAAGATTGAAGATTGATTCTTAAGCTGAAACAGTATTTAAGAACACCCACCAATATACGTTATATAGATAACTAATTCTAAACAGAGCATAATTTCTGCAGGTATCACACATGGGTCCCCTTAACTGAAGGCACTGTGCAAGATTAACACAATGGTAAGTCTTGAAATGTGCATGTGTTAAAAGTACTTAACACGTTTCCAAACAAGCCGATACTGTGATGATAACATAGTTCAGCAGACCATCTCTGATGAACAAATCTTGTCTTTCGCTCCTATCTGATGTATCTGGCTGTTTTCCATGAGTTCTGTATTAGTCCTAGTGGTTATGAAGCTTAATGCTAAGATTTCATGTGCTGTGCTAACTTAACAGTAGTACAGTTTTATTGTGAAATTCTCAGGCCTCTTGGCAGGAGAATTGAGCCCATGGAGACTAGTGAATAGATCTGAAGAATAGCATAGAATGTAGTGAAGATGAGTAAATGCAACTAATGATGTTTTCTATTAAATTTTCAGGTTCTTCGCTCTGAATTTCAAGGTAAGCCATGCCATTTTCTGTAGATTGTAATATGGCTGGTAACCAGTGATGTAATGATTCTGCCAAATGATACAAAGTGATATCACCATTCAAACCGTTCCATTTTCTTGCTGAGGTTACAGTAGTAACATGCAACCTTTCAACAGTTCTAAGCTAGATGAGTGAGTTTTTGTTTTCTTAGGTGGGGCTCCCGTGCCGGAGTGAGTTGAATGCACCTGTCTTCTGTCTCAGGTGAGTGCTGGAAATGCTTTAATCATGAACCTACTCCAGAATACATGATGATCTCACCCCAACTTGAACTCTCTCACTGATTATTTGATGACAGTAAAGATCTGATGTTCTGTGTTTTAAGTTACCATTAAGCTAAAATTGTAGGAATTTGCCTAACAGCTACCTCTGTTACCTCTGTTGCAGGTGCTGGGATGGAGGCTTGAATAGAAGATGTGTCAGATATTCACTGTATTGTCAAGAATTTTACCATTAAAGTGCATTATGTAACATCTGAAGTGTGAATTTTTGTTCTGATGAGCATTTTGTGATTTCACGTTTGGCAGGTAGCACTGTCTGCCGAGTATAACAGCTTGAATGTCTGGTTATACAGTCTGAGGTAGTGGGTATATGGGCCCTTTATAAAAAGGTCTGAGGATTGCGAGGAGGAAGGGACATGGGTGCAGGAAAATTTGAAGTATAAACTAGAGACCTAACAAGCACTGTCATGCCCTCTAGGCCTTTGCAGTTTATATGCCAATGTGCCTAACATTGAAAGTATTCATAATTAGAAGGAACAGTTTCATGGCTGAAACTGAGAAGCTACATATACATCCCCAAGACACAAGGTTAATTTAGGATGCATGAGATACCAAGCTGGGTGTGGGTGGTCCCAAAGGGAGTCAAAGCTACTTATTGTGTAGAGGTGAGTTGCAGAAGTCCTCCTTTCACATGGAATCCTGGCTATCTAGGTCTAGTCATTTGGAAGCAGGGTCTCTGCCTTGGTGTGGGATTTCCATAGAGATTACTTGGGGTCTGTGCCCACCTGCGTACCCAAATGCTAGGGTCAAAGGCAGAGCCAACTGGGAGTTACTTGATCCATATTTTGTGTTTCTCTGTAGCCCTGGCTGTCCTGGAACTCTGTAGACCAGGCGTGCACTACCACACCCGGCTTTGGTCCATATTAAGATACCCATATATTAGATACCCTTAATTTCTTACAGAACAATCCAGCTAAGGCAGGGTTTCAATGTATTGCCCTGACCATTGTGGAGCTCCATTTAAAGACTATCCTGGCTCATACACTAGCTCAGACAATCAAGTAGGAGTCACTGGTCTCCTTTACTACCAACTTCCACTACCTCCTTCCACTACCAACCCAATAGGCCTTTATATTTTGTCTATGGGTATGATGCTGGCGATTGAACCACTGAGTTGTAGACAATCCACACAAGTGGCCTTCCAGTTTTTTCTGTAAGAATGGTCCCATAGCTACCTCAGGATGTTTAGTGACTTGGGGGTGGGGTGTAGAGGTCCTGAGGATACTTGGGAGTGCTTTCAGAGAAGGGAATAGAGGGTAGGAGGGATTGCTGATAAGCTCATATCATAATTAGCTATTGAGTGGCATTATTGAAAGGCTTGTTACTGGGGTGGGCTTTAAGGTTTCAAGAGCCCATGACAGGGTAGTAATGCATTCCTTTAATTCCCAGCACTTGGGTGGCAGAGGCAGGCGGATTTCTGAGTTTGAGGCCAGCCTGGTCTACAGAGTGAGTTCCAGGACAGCCAGGGCTACACAGAGAAACCCTGTGAGTTGCTTTGGTTGTGTCTTCATAGCAATATTTCAAGTCACCTATATTTCACAAGTGTAATCTGATTCAGGCAACAAGAGTCCAGGACAAGTGTTATTCACATATAAGCACCTGGGGCAGCTAAGAGACATTTGTAACTTGTTTAAGATACTACAATAGAATTCTGTTACAGCCCGGTGTTGGGGTGTTGGTGGCGCAGGCCTGTACTCCCAGCACTTGGGAGGCAGAGGCAGGCGGATTTCTGAGTTCAAGGCCAGCCTGGTCTTCAGAGTAAGTTCCAGGACAGCCAGGGCTACACAGAGAAACCCTGTCTCGACCCCCCCCCCCAAAAAAAAAATTCTGTTACTTGTAATTTTTTTTTTTGATTCTATGCTATTTAGAACATTGTTGATAGCTGAAAGGTTACCACAAAGCTCAATTTATATGGTTCTAAAAGAGGCTAGAACTGAAACTGACCAATCTACAGAGGCAATCATTTTCTTGTATTACTTCATATCTTCGGTTCTAAATAACATATCTGAGTATAGAAACATGCTTGGAAAACAGGAAGACTAAACACTCCAATAAGATTTTTATTTCATTTTATAATTCACCAATTAAACTCCACAGAACTTTCAGCCACAGAAAGTCCTAATGGTGCATATGACCAAATCACTATTGTGTAGCTTCTGCTTCTTGGTAATGATTGCTTCTACCCACACACTTGATTCTAAAGTCTCTGGCAGGTCTGGATCTTAGTTTAGGTTTGGTGAAGCAGAAGAGACAAAGGTTAAGAACTCAAGTGTTTGGAAGGTGTGGCAGATGCACTCTCCTCTTCGGAGTCTGTTGGCCATGAGACGTGGATATGGTAAGGCTGCAGCTCTTCTGTAGACACGTAGTCTGGAGCATTGCTCATAAGGTCATGTCCTCGGTAGGATTTAGGGAAGGCTATGACATCTCTGATGCTGGCTGCTCCTGTGACAAGACACACCAGTCTGTCTAACCCTGTGACGTAAAATACAAAGTGAACACGATGAGAAATATATAGCTAATTAGCTCTGGAAATAATTTGTTTGCTGGAGGTTGTCAAGACAGGGGTTTCTCTATGTAGTTCTGGGTGTCCTGGAACTCTGTAGACCAGGTTGGCCTTGAACTCAGATCTGCTTGTCTCTGCCGTTACTGATGGGCTTAAAAAACAAAGCAAAAAACTGTAGCTCTGGCTGGCCTAGAACTTTGAGAGATATGTCTGAAAGCTAGGATTAAAGACATGCACCACCACTACTGGCCTTTAAAAGATGTAGGAAAAAAATTATTTTTAACCTTGGATTCATGCATTCTAGACAAGTGCTCTTCCACTGAGCTGCTCCTTAGGCCTATAGAGAACTTACATTAATTTTTGTTTGTTGGTTTTATTTTTGAGATAGAATTTCATGTAATCTAGGCTGGTGTGTAACTCTTCCAGACATTTCTACTATTTTTATTGTGTGTGTCTGTGCAGGTTCCCACACAAGCTCCCCCAGCCCTTGAATTATTATAATTGTGAGCTGCTTGATATGGGTGTTTGGATTTAAATTCAGGTCATATCTGATGCACATAAGAAATGGCTGTGGCAGCATGCATGCAGAGATTCAGGTCTGATGGGGTCCCAGTGGGGAAGTTATCTGCAACTGATACTCACTTGCAGAGGGAAAATTCGTTTCCTCTAATTGAGTCTCTGGGTATATTAACCACACTTAATGGTAGGCCCCATGCCCAGCAGTAGATGGCAAACATAACAGGAACCCAATGGTAATTTTGTAAACTTAGGCTTTGTTTGGGCAGTCTGTCTTGCTGGTTTTCTGCTTGTATATTATGGTTTCTGAGTGTGTGTGTGTGTGTGTGTGTGTGTGTATGTGTGTGTGTGTGTATGCGCACGTACACACATATTTTTCTGTTTGTCCATTTGTTCCTTCTAAGAGGAAGGAAGGAAGGAAGGAAGGAAGGAAGGAAGGAAGGAAGGAAGGAAGGAAGGAAGGGTGTGGAAGTGGGTAGAGGTAGGAAGGTTCTGGCAGGAGTTGGAGGAAAAGCTGATCAGAATAAATTTGATTTTTTTTCTATTTTTGAAAATATTTAAAAAACAATTGAATATTTTATATGCATTAGTTTTTGCCTGATTATATATCTGTGTGAGGGTATCAAATGCTGTGGAACTAGAGTTATCAATAGTTATAAACTGCCACGTGGATATTGGGACTTGAGCCTGAGTTTTCTGGAAAAACAGTGCTCTTAACTGCCGAGCCATATCTTTGGCCCCTAAATTTTTTTTTTCTCCAATTTATAAAGCAGCAGCAACGCCACCATTCAGGTTCTCTGCAGGAGTAATAGGCACTTTTGTTGTTAATTGTTTTTGTTCTTAATGGTGGGGCTGGTGTAGATCTCCCTGTAGACTTGGCTGACATAGGAGAATTTGCTACGTTGATCAGGCTAGCCTTGGATGCACAGAAATCTGCCTGCTTCTGCCTTTCTTCCCCTTAAGCTGAATTTGAGACCAAGTGCCATGGAATGGGATTTAGTACACAAAAAGATTGTTTACCTAAGGCAATTCCTCCATGTGGGGGTGCCCCATGGTCTAAAGCCTGAAGCAGATGGGAAAGCAGTTTCACATCTTCCTGAAATGCAAAACACATTTTATTTGTTTAAACAGAAACGGAAAGTCTTCTGTAAAGTGAAGCTCAGGTTAGAAATGACAGGCCCTAACTAGTGACAATGCATGGGGAGATGCTTTATAGAAAGGGGGCTGAAGTCCAATGGAGTAAGACAGGTCCCTCCCCTGCATTCCAGCACTCTGGAGAAGTCAGGAGGGTGAGTACCAGCCTAGCCTAAGTTATAAAGCAATAATACAAAAACCAAACACACGCTAAGGCCTACCTATATCTTCCTCTTAATAGTCACTGGAAATGACATTTTAGAAGTTTGGTCTCAAGAGCCATCCTGCAGTTCCTGCACTATAGGAGACAGGGTTTGGTACTGACTCAAATCCACAGCCCTACCTCAGCCTCTTGGAGGTGAGATTTCAGGCTTGTGCTACCATGTCTGGCTCTGGGCTTCATGACTTGGGCACTTACCTGCTGCCTCAGTTTCTCATCTTTAAAATGAGAATAATGAGTATCTACTTACAAAAATTATTGTGAAAGTTAAATAATACGCCAGTGTTTCTGTGGGTATGGAGTTTTTTGTTTTCTGTTTTTTGAGTCAGGGTCTTGCTATATAGCCCCAGGATAGCCTGGAACTCAAGGCAATTCTCATAGCTCAATTTTTTTTTTAAAATTTATGTATATGAGTTTACTGTCACTTTCTTCAGACATACCAAAAGAGGATATTGGATTCCAGTATAGATGGTTGTGAGCCACCATGTGGTTGTTGGTAATTGAACTCAGGACCTCTGGAAGAGCAGTTAGTGCTCTTAACCACTGAGTCATCTCTCCAGCCCATATCTCAACTTTCTCACTGTTGGAATTATAAGCATGAGCCACCACATTTGGCTGTCCCTGGCACACAGTAAGCACTGATGAGTAACTGTCGTTATCATTTGCTCTTCCTAGTACTCCAGAAAACATGAAGAGAGGCTGACATTTTATATCTAGTAAACTCTCCATTTAAAATAAATGTTTCATAAAAGATTTGAGTAAGAAAGGGAAGGTTAGAAAGTATCCATACCTTCAGCAGTGTTTCCAGGATGTACCTCTGGAGCTGAGCATCATGGATTCGGACAGAACCACCTCCTATCTCATTGCCATTTAAAACCAGGTCGTAGTGTTGGCCACGAACCTGCGAGATCACAGAACTTTTATGCTACAGAAAATTCCTGGCTCTCAATTCTATAGGATCAAGACACTGTACTTAATTTAAACACATTTATTAACAGTAGGCTCCATTTTTATCTTTGGTTCTCCGGAGTAAATCTGGAAGTTCTTTTTTTGTTTGTTTTTGAGACAGGTTTTCTCTGTGAAGCCCTGGCTGTCCTGGAACTCACTCTGTAGACCAGGCTGTCCTCGAACCCAGAAATCCACCTGCCTTTGCCTCCCAAATGTTGGAATTAAAGGCGTGCGCCACCACCGCCCAGCCTGGAAGTTCTTTGTATATATTTAGATACTTCCTTTTATTGGGAAGAATAGGTCAATACCTTTTCCGGCTCCGAATAAAGGAGGTGCATGTCACTGGCGTGAGGAGCAGTAAATGGGTGGTGGGCTGACTCCAGCTCTGTGGGCTGCTCCTCCTTGGTAAGGAAGAGTGGGAAGTCGACCACCCACAGGAAAGAGAACACAGCTGGGTCTCGGAGCACCATTCCTCTCAGCTCCAAAAGGTCTGCACACTCCAGCCGTAACTTTCCCAACAGAGAGCACTGCAAACAAAGGACACAAATGTTAGGCTAGCTTCTTGTCAGAGTGAGCGTCAGCTGAGACAAACTGAATTCTGAAGACTGGTCAATAAGTAGACACTACCATGCATGACCATCAGCCTGGCTTGCCTGTATGAGTACCTCAGACCCCAGTGACCAGGAAAACAGCTCCAGAGCCTTACACACCAAGCTTGGAGCCTGTTTGTCTACTTACTAATTTCTCTACATCCCATCAAAAGTAAATGAGGATAAAATACCTACTTTAATACCTATTTACTCACTAATTTATTTTCCCGAAGCAAGGTTTCTCTGTGTAACCCTGGCTGTCCTGGAATTTGCTCTGTAGACCAGACTGGCCTTGAACTCAGAGATCTGCCTGCTTCTGCCTCCCAAGTGCTGAGATTAAAGGCGTGTGCCACCACTTCTGGTTCATTATTTATTGAGATGAGGTATTGCTTCATTACCCAGGTTGTTCTTGAACTACTGAACTCAATCCTGCCTCAAACTCCTGAGAAGCTGGGACGACAGGTGCACATGGCTATGTCCAGAATAAAATTGTAAAGTTAAGTGAGACAAAGTACATAAGATAAAGAACCCAACACATTATGGGAGTGCCAGTTTCTGAAGGGCTATGGTGAGGATCTGATGAATGTCTGACAAGCACTTAGTCAGAAAATATTGGCTGTTATCAAAGGAGGAATGAATTCTGAGGGCTGAGGGGTAAAATGCTTGTCATGGACACATGGGCACGTAAGCTTGGCTACCTGCGCCCACCCATGGAAAAGGCAGATGTGTCCGCGACTGGAGCATTTGTGGGACAGAGACAGTTGATCCCTGGAACCCACTGAGAGCTGGTCTAACTGATCAGAACTCCAGTTCAATAAGAAACACTGCCTTAACACTATCAATAGGATAAAACGGCAACCAACAAATTGGGAAAAGATCTTTACCAACCCTACATCTGACAGAAGGCTAATATCCAAAATATACAAAGAACTTAGACTCCAGAGAACTAAATAACCCTATTAAAAAATGGGGTACAGAGCTAAACAAAGAATTCTCAACTGAGGAATACCGAATGGCTGAGAATCATCTAAATAAATGTTCAACATCCTTAGTTGTCAAGGAAATGCAAATCAAAACAACCCTGAGATTCTACCTCAAACCAGTCAGAATGGCTAAGATCAAATACTCAGGCAATAGCAGGTACTGGCGAGGATGTAGAGAAAGAGGAACACTCCTTCACTGCTGGTGGGATTGCAAGTTGGTACAACCACTCTGGAAATCAGTTTGATGGTTCCTCAGAAAACTGGACATTGTACTACCAGAGGACCCAGCTATACCACTCCTGGCATATACCCAGAAGATTCTCCAACATGTAATAAGGACACATGCTCCACTATGTTTATAGCAGCCTTATTTGTAATAGCCAGAAGCTAGAAAGAGCCCAGATGTCCCTCAAGAGAGGAATGGATACAGAAAATGTGGTATATTTACACAATGGAATACTACTCAGCTATTAAAAACAATGAATTCATGAAATTCTTAGGCAAATGGATGGAGCTAGAAAATGTCATCCTGAGTGAGGTAACTCAATCACAAAAGAACACACATGGTATGCACTCACTGATAATTGGATATTAGCCCAGAAGCTTGGAACACCCAAGATACAATTCACAGACCAAATGAAGCTCAAGCAGAGGATGGCCTTGTTGGTCATCAAAGGGAGGAGAGGCCCTTGGCCCTGAGAAGGCTGGATGCTCCAGTATAGGGGAATGTCAGGACAGGGAAGAGAGACTGGGTGGGTTGGTGAGTAGGGGCAGGGGGGATGGGATAGGGTGTCTTTGGAGGGGAAACCAAGAAAGGGGATAACATTTGAAATGTAAATTAAGAAAATATCTGCTGGGTGGTGGTGGCGCATGCCTATAATCCCAGCACTTGGGAGGCAGAGGCAGGCGGATTTCTTTTTTTTTGTTTTTTGTTTTGTTTTGTTTTTGTTTTTTTTTTGTTTTGTTTTTTTGTTTTTGTTTTTCAAGACAGGGTTTCTCTGTGTAGCCCTGGCTGTCCTGGAACTCACTTTGTAGACCAGGCTGGCCTCGAACTCAGAAATCCGCCTGCCTTTGCCTCCCAAGTGCTGGGATTAAAGGCGTGCGCCACCACGCCCGGCCCGGCCTGGTCTACAGAATGAGTTCCAGGACAGCCGGAGCTACACAGAGAAACCCTGTCTCGAAAAACAAAAACAAAAACAAAAACAAAAACAAATCTAATAAAATAAAGAAAGAAAAGAAACAACCTGAAAAAAAAAAAGAAAGAAAGCAAGCAACATTGCCTTAGAACGTAAGGTAGAGATTGAGGAAGACAACTGAGTATTAACCTCTGCCTTCCTGTAGGCATGCACTTGGGCACACACCCACACATACACCACAGTCATCACACACACAATGGGAACTGAGGATAGTAATGGCTTAGACCTTATTTCTCCACTTACTAGCTAGGCTACTATAGGGGACTTAACCTCTGCACCTTACTTTTCTTCCTCTTTCCTCTCCTGATTCTCTCCTGAGGCATGGTCTCAGCAATGTGACCTAGGTGGCCTTTCCTCCTTCCTAGCATTCTGGGATTACCAGTATGAGCTGGCATGCCAGTTCTATGAGTTTTAAGATTCATGTTTCACGTGTAATGTTTTGTATATTTCACAAGGACCTTCCAGACTACATCTACTTCCCCGTCTATTCCCTGACAAGAGTGATTGTTAGTTCCTAGCTGCACGTAACCACCTGTCACTGGAAAACGCCTGCCTTGACTGTACCAGCTGAGGAGTAGCACCCAGAGAGCCTCCCCTCCAGGGCTCTGAACTGTCCCTCCATAGTTTTAGGAATGCACTGTGTACAAAAGTTTGTAACTACTAAATTTCTTTCCTTTGCAAACCTTCAAAATATATATTTTTTCATAGTTGTATTGATTTCCTAATGAGTCAGTTCTGACGTGAATAAGGTCAATGAGGTTAGTAACTAATGAAAAGTTTCACAGTTTTCATTTTGTGTATGTGAGGAAATGGGAGAGTTGGGGAGAGAGACAGAGACAGAGAGAGGAGAGAGCTCTTGGAAGTCAGCTCCTTCTTGTCATGCGGGTTCCCAGTAGCCTTGGCAGCAAGTGCCTTTAGCTGCTAAATCACCCCTCGGCCCCAAGGCTCTAGTCCTGGTTTGCTTGGTTTGGCTTTACTGGGACAGGATCTCACTATGCAGGGCAGGCTGGTCTCAAACTTGAGGTCCCCTGTGTTCCATACCACTGTGCACAAAATGACTCTAGTTTTTGTACGGTGCATTATAAAGTGCTGAAAGACATTTACACAATGATGTGTTCAGAGCAGCCCGGCTTTAGGAAGTTAACAGTCCATTTTAAATATATACTGAACATGGCGAAGCAGCAGCCTTCAGCACAGGCCCATGCACTTGACCAGTCGTACTCACCGCCTCCTCATGTTCCCCAGCCGTCAGCAGCACCATGTCGTCTTCTTGTATCTCCATTAGTCTGGTTAATTCCAGTCTTTCCTCCTCCACTATGAATTTAGCAAATGGTGAACTCCAGTTCTTCTTGGCATTCAGGAATATAGGTAGGACTTCCTGAATTAAAAAAAAAACAAAAAACCAATGATTTTTTTTTTAAAAATGAGACGGATTTGTTTTCGTCACAGTACAAAGATTTCTTGTTCCAAGCAGAAGATAACTTACATGACTGTCTTAGATAGGTTTCCTATTGCTGTGATGAAACATCATGACCAAAATGCAAGTTGGGGAGGGAAAGGTTTAATTTGGCTTACATTCCATAATACTGTTATTGAATAAAGTCAGGACAGGAGTTCTTAGGGCAGGAACCTGGAGGCAGGAGCTGATGTAGAAGCCATGGAGGGTGCTGCTTACTGGCTTGCTCCTCATGGCTTGCTCAGCATGCTCTCTTGTAGAAACGAAGATGACTAGAGTGGCCCCGCTCGGAATGTGCTGAGCCCTCCCTCCCTGATCATTAGTTGAGAAAATATCTTAAAGCTGGATCTCAAGGAGGCATTTCTTCACCTGAGGCTGCTTCTTCTCAGATGACTACAGCTTGTGTCAAGCTGACATACAAGCAGGCAGTTCAATGATACTATCTCTTTTTCATCACAAATTTTTTCAAAGTGATATAAAATACAAAATTTTAAAGTTAGTCCTGAGGTGTAGGTCTGTAAGCCCAACTACTCAAAAGACTACAACAGGAGGACAGGAGGCTTGTACTGTCCTGAGCTACAGAGTGAGTTCAAGGCCAGCCCATACAACATAGTGAGGCCCTATCTAAAAAGAGGAAAAGTAAAACAAAGGCAGAGGACATAACTGATCAGTGGTTGGGCACTTGTCTACTTGAGGGAGGCCCAGAAATGTGTGACTTTTTCTTTAATATAACTTTATGAATAATTTTCTCAGTCTTTTATTTTCTAAAAATTTGCCTTGACTCATTCTGAACATTCCTTCCCTCTCTCCCCACCCTGTGATGGACCAAGGGCCTTGTGCCTGCTCAGCAAGCCCTCCCCACTGATCATCACCCCTGGTCAGTCTCAGTCTCTGCAGGTGAAGACAGAGCACACCACTAATCCCAGCACTCGGGAGGCAGAGGCAGGCAGGTCTCTTAGTTCAAGTCCAACCTGGTCTATAGAGAAGTTCCAGGACAGCCAGGGCTACACAGAGAAATCCTGTCTTGAAAATCAATTGAAAAAATTTAAAAAGTGAGACAGGGTCTCCCTGTGACCTTCCTGCCTCAGCATCCTGCCCCTGTGTTTCCTTCATATTGAAACGTCTTCACCTCTCTGAGCCTGAGCTGAGGCACGTGAGGCAAGTCCCATTTAAAAAGGAATTGCGAGCTGGATGGTATGGTGCATCCTGTAACCCCACTGTTCAAGATGAAGGCTTGACAGTCAGGAGCTCAAGGAAGGGTCGTCTGCTGAGAGAGACCCTGCCTTGAAAAAGCAAATTACCAAAAATTGAAAAGGAACTTAAATATTAATTTCTTTGTACCATAAACTAAGCATCCCTGCCTGTTCCTGTTACAAATGACACTCTGATGAGCAGTGCCCTTATATTAGGAGACTTCATCTAAAGCATATCACAGGAAATGCTGACACTAAGAGCAAGACTCTTGATTTTATTTTCTGGTTTTTGTTTTGTGAGACAGAATCTCAGTAATCCAAGCTGCCCTCGAAGCCCTGATCCTCCTACCTTGGTGTAAGTGCTGGCAGTACAGGAGCGTGCTATCATGCTCGGCTGCCATGATTCTGGGAAAATGGCCAAGGCAATTTAGATGTTCAGGGACATAAAAATTCCCAGATTCTATTCCTCATTTTAGTGATACCATCTAAGACCAAAGCCAAAAATGTGTTGGTCAAAGGTGTATTCACAGTTGTAAAAACAGACACAGGATGAAGAACCAACCAGAACAACCTTTTCACCCTTGTCATGCCACTGCCAAACTTCCACCACCAAGAAATAAATTCATTTATTTAATACTTAAAACTGGATTAAAATTCTTCTGTTTATGTAAAAACAGTATGGCTGAACTTGCAGTAGGAAAGTAAATTTAATTGTCTAAATTGAAGTCTTTCAGTAAAAACAGACGAAAAAAATATGATCCGAAATACTGACTCTTGCTGGGCAGTGGTGGTGCATGCCTTTAATCCCAACACTTGGGAGGCAGAGGCAGGTGGATTTCTGAGTTCGAGGCCAGCCTGGTCTTCAGAGTGAGTTCCAGGACAGCCAGGGCTACACAGAGAAAAACCCTGTCTCGAAAAAAATACTGACTCTCACACCTAAGAGCTCACCAGTTAAGGGCAGGTCCCATTATCCTACATGGCAGCTCACAACCGCTCCAGTTCCTGTGGATCCAACACCTCTCTGGGTCCAAGGGTACCAGGCATGTACTCGATACATACATACATACATACATACATACATACCTATAGGCAGGCAAAACACTCACACACAGAAAAATAAATCTAAAAAAGCTAAAACCAACCCAAAACTAGAGTCCCCGCAATTGATAGTAGAATACAGAAGACACCCTTGCCCCTTACCTGACTGAAATGGTGAGCTGCAGCCTTTCTAATGTACTCGATGTCTTCTTTCCTTAAGTACTTCTGATGAGAGAAAAAGTCAACCCATTGCTATGGCACCCAGCCTTATGAACAGGTTCACAATGTCAAGTAAGATATAAACATATTTCTGTTTTTTTTCAGTGAAGAGTGGCATTTAATAAAAATGTGATTTCTTCTTCATAATGACACATGTTCTAAGGCAATGCTGTAGCTTGTGCTGGACCACTGCTTCCCAATTCCACAGTCTCCCTGCAGACTGCCATGACTCTCACCAGATGACCATCATGCAAGGCACAGGATACAGACAAAGGTGGGTGGGCTCTACTTTCAGATCAAGAGGGTCCAAGAGCTTGATTATTGCAGGTTCCTTTGAATATATGTTTTATAAATTACTTGAATTATTGATTGAGTTTCTTACTTATTTAGAGATTGGGTAGCTCAGGCTCACCTGAAACTGATCATGTAGACCTCAAATTCACAGTGAGCTGCCTGCCTTTAACCCTGATTAAAGGCATGTGGCACCACGCCCAGCAGGACTGAGTTTTTAACCTCCAGTGACAAATGTATCTCGCTGCTTATGTATCCAAATGGGTGTGGCCTTCCTTAGGTATAGTCTTTATTATAAATTTCAAGTTAACAAGTATGTTTACTCAGCAAGAATGATACATTTTAGAATTATAACATAGTGGGGGAGCAGGGCGGTGGTGGTGCACACCTTTAATCCCAGCACTTGGGAGGCAGAGGCAGGTGGATTTCTGAGTTCGAGGCCAGCCTGGTCTACAGAGTGAGTTCCAGGACAGCCAGGGCTACACAGAGAAACCCTGTCTTGAAAAAACAAGCAAACAAAAAAACAAAAACAAACAAAACAACAACAAACCATAGTGGGGGAAAAAAAGCAAATTATTTAGTGTTTTAAAATTCCTGCCATCTCTTTCAAAATGGTAATTTTAGGACTATGTTGTTGTCACACACTTATAAGCACTTGGGAGGTTAAGGCAGGAGGCCAGTAAATTCAAGGTCAGTCTGGGATACATGAGATTCTGTCTAATTAACAGAAATAAATCGAAAAACCACAGTATTTTATCATTATTCATATAACAATTTTAGAGACACTATTAAGACTTTCTACAAAAACCAGTGTTTTTGTTTGTTTGGTTTTTTGGAGACAGTGTCTCACTATGAAAGTCTGGTTGGCCTAGAATTCACCTTGTGAACCAGACTGGCCTTGAATTCATACAAATTCATCTGCCTCTGCCTCTCAAGTGCTGTGGTCATAGGTGTGTCTCCCCAAGCCTGACTGAGACAGATTGCTGTATTATCCTTTCTCAAGTGTCCATGTCCAGATTAAATATATTTTCTTCCAAAATACACATTCTAGAGAAAACCCAGCTGTGCTTCACTTACGGCTCCTTCATGAACACGAATCGCTTTGACAGTTCCTTGGGGCTTGGCCAGTGCATCCCGAAGAAATCTCAGCTCTGTGTTTCTGAACACATCACTGATATCTACAATCTATAAAATGGAAAACAAAAAGGAATGACTAAACAAAGTCATTTTCACTTCAAAACATTTTACAAATAAGACTATCTTTTTGGTTTTTTGCTTCTTAATATTTTTCATGTGTATGTGGTGTTGTATTACCATTGCATTTTGTGTACACAGAGGCACATGCACGGGTGCACGTGCATACATGTACATATAGAGGCTGGAGGTTGATGTCAGGGATCATGCTCCAAAGCTCTTCCACTGTGTCTATTGAGACAAGGCCTCTCAATCAAACCCAGAGCTCTTGATATAGCTAACCTTGCTAGCCCACTTGCTCTGTCTCATGATTCCCCAGCATGTGCATGGACTCTGGGGATCTGAACTCAGGTCCTTATGCTTATGTGGCAAACACTTACCCACTGAGTCCTTTCTCTATTCCACAGGTAAGCTTTTTATAATTTTATATACTTCTTATTGTGAGAGGGCTGTCTGCTTGTGATGTGTGTAGATGTGAGTGAAATAATGCTTTGTGAAGGCCAGAGGACAAGTTGTGAAGTGAGTTCTCTCCTTCCATCTTTACATGGGTTCCAGGAATTGAACTCAGATCATCACAGAAGTAGAGGAAAAAGTGTGTGTGTGTGTGTGTGTGTGTGTGTGTGTGTGTGTGTGTGTTTTCAGAGGGCAGCTTTCAAGAGTCAGTTCTCTCTCTCCATCCTGTGGGTTCTAGGGAGTAAATGTTAGGCTTGACATAAACAAGTGTCTTAATTTTACTCTTTATTTGTTTGTTTAGTTTTTTGTTTTGTCTTTTTTTTTTTCTTTTTTTTTTTGCTTTTTTGAGACAGGGTTTCTATGTGTAGCTCCGGCTCTCCTAGAACTCACTCTGTAGACCAGGCTGGCCCTGAACTCAGAAATTCACCTGCCTCTGTCTCCCAAGTGCTGGGATTAAAGGCGTGCACCGTCACCGCCCAGCGGTTTTGGTTTCTAGAGACATGGTTTCTCTGTACAGCTGTGGCTATCCTGGAACTCAATCTGTAGCCCAGGTTGGCCTTGAACTCAGAAATCCACTGCCTCTGCCTCTCAAGTCCTGGGACTAAAGGCGAATGCCTTAATCTTGCTCTGAGTATGACAGCACAAACTGGTAACCCTGTCACCTGTGAGGCTGAGGCACAAGGATCTCAAGTTTGAAGCTGGCAGCTTTAGGTGCACAGCAAGCTTACGGGACCTCCATCTTAACACACACACACACACACACACACACACACACACAGACACAATTGGCTTTTAGAATTGGAATTTGAAGTCCGGCGGTGGTGGCACACGCCTGTAATCCCAGCACTTAGGAGGCAGAGGCAGGTGGATTTCGAGGCCAGCCTGGTCTACAGAGTGAGTTCCAGATCAGCCAGGGCTACATAGAGAAACCCTGTCTCAAAAAACCAAAAAAAAAAAAAAAAAAAAAAAAAAAAAAAAACCAAAAAACAAAACAAAACAAAACAAAAAAAACCCCACACAAAACACTACCACTACCACCACCACCACTATATCATCATCATCATTTTCTGTACTTTGGAAACAACCGAGGTAACAAGATAAAGGAACATTGAAAATATTATCCAACCAGTATGTAACACTGATAAATTTCTTCAAAATGCTTGAAAAGATGGCTGAACTATGTGAGAGTGGTCCTGAGTACCTTCATCCCAAAGCGAGTATCTGGCTTATCAGTTCCATAGGTGGCCAATGCCTCAGTGAAAGTCATGGAAGGAAAAGGAATTAGTAGAGGGTCTTTATCATCAGGCCAGGAGTACTGCAGCAAACCCTCAACTAAACGCTGGATGCCAGTCTGGTCTACAAAGGACATCTCTATGTCAATCTGAAACCAAAACAACATGGAAACGAACATGAGCAGTCACAATACAGATTTCTTGGCTTTTAGTTCCATATGAATAACTCTGCCCAGAAACAATACATGGCTCAGGATACAAATATACTTTGCTTTTATGTCGATGACTGCTATTGCCTGAGAAACACCAACATTTTTATGTTATAACTACCTGGAGGCCGAAGGCTCAGAGAAGTAAGTGAATTGCTTGCATTCTGCATCAGAAAGTAGTTAGGCTACATCTAATCCTGGTCTTTATAATTCCAAACTTGTGATTTCTCCATTTAATCACATTGATTAATGCTACCTTAACAAAGCCAAATAAAGGTTTGGATAAATAAATATATTAAATATCAGTACACAGACTTATTTTTCTTAAAAGTTAGCATTGTCCTTTTTAAGAAATATTTTATATGTATGTTTTATCTGCATGCACACATACACACTCGGGGCTCATGAAGGCCATAAGAGGGTGTCTGGTGCCCTGGGACTGAAGTTACAGCTGGTTGTGAGCTGAGGCATGGGTGACAGGAACTGGTCCCAGGGCCCCTGAAAGACCAGTCAGTGCTCTTAACTGCTAAGCCATCTCTTCAGCCCCCACTCTGACCTGTTTCTGGAGTAATGCTTCTTCTATTAACTTTATTTTTGTTGTTTTTGTTTGTTTGTTTGATTGATTTTTGAGACAGTGTTTCTCTGTGTAGCCTGGGCTGTCCTGGAACTTGCTTTGTAGACCAGGTTGACCTTAAACTCAGATATCCACCTGCCTCTGTCTTCTGAGTGTTGGGAGTAAAGACATGCACTACTACACCCAGCTTTATTTTTTATTTGTTTTTCTGTTTGTGTATGTATACTGTGGTGTGGGTATGTATACAGAGGACCTGGGTTAAGTTTCCAGAACTGACATGGGAGATAGCCACCTGGAACTCCAGTTCTTTTAAGTTTCCATGAGCACCAGGCATGCACATGCAGGCAAAATATTCATACACATAAAGTAAAATCTTGCTGGGCATGGTGGGCACCCTTTAATGTTAGTACACAGGAGACAGAGGCAGACAGATCTCGATGAGTATGAGGCCAGCCTGGTCCACTTAGGGAGTTTGAAGCCAGCCAAGGCTACATAGAAAGACCCAGACCTTGACTCAATTACCCCACCCCCTGCAAAAAAAAAAAAAAAAAAAAAAAAAAAAATCGTAAAAAAAATAAAATATAAAAGAACACAAATGATAAGTGCTTGGCAGAGACTGGAGACACAAGGAACCCTTAGTCACTGCCAGTGAGACTCTAAACTGGTGTGGTGATTATGGGAAATCAGTACTGAGGTTTTTCAAAAAACTAAAAATAACTACTATATGATCTGGCTTTCCCACTCTTGGGTAAATACTCCAAAGCTCAAGTCTTAGCATAGAGATCCTCACACATCTATGTTTATTGCTGTGCCATTCTTAGCAGCTAAGGAACAGAAAGAGCCTAGACAGTCATTAATCCATGAATGGATAAAGAAAATGTGTTCTATATACACAATGCAATCTTATTGAGCCATAAAGAGAAATGGGATCATGATGTTTGTAGGAAAATGGAACTGGAATTATGTTTGGTGACGTGTCCCAGGTAGAGAGAGACAAGTACCCCATGCTTTCTCTCAAATGGTAGATTCTAGATTTTAATTTTTATATGTGCATATACATGTTTAGGTATAGGTCAGGGAACTGTAAGAGGGGAAAGAAGAGACCTTGAAGGAAAGGAATAAAATGCTAGGATGCATGTGATATGAAGCAGAAGGAGGGCAGTGGGAGACCTGTGCCGACCTGTGCAGAGGCAGGAGCGGCAGGAGTGAGGGCAGTGGGAGGAAGCTGACCCGTGCAGAGGCAGGAGTGAGGGCAGGGCCTCAGCCAAAATGAAGGAAGTGTGTCTGAAAATGAGATTCAGAGGCCCATTGTCTTCTGTGTTCATTTCTAAGACCTTGTAAAGGTACTGTCCTGGTACTGGAACATCCTGGGTTATAGCAACATGAATTTGTAAGAGCCTAGTAATATAATACTCAGGTACCTGAGTAAACTCTGGCTGTCTATCTGGTCTTGAGCCTTCATCTCGATAACACCGGGCAACCTGAAAATACCTATAATAGGAAACTAGAGTTAACCTAGTCTTCATTTGAAATGATCCAAACGACTTCCCTCCAAAGTGTTGGCAGTACAGGCTATGAAATACATTAATAATTATCCCTAAGAGAAACTTTACTTTTTCATTTTATTTGTGGTGGGAAGGCTCAAACCCGGGCCCCCGTGCATGCTATGCAAGGACTCTGCAATAAAGCCATTTCCCAGCCTCAGAAACTTTATTATGTTCAAATCTAACCAGAAATATAGCTGAGCCATGAGACGCTAGTATTTTATTTTATTTTATTTTATTTTATTTTATTTTATTTTATTTTATTTTATTTTATTTTATTTTTGTGGTTTTTTTGAGACAGGGTTTTACAAGATGAATGCTGCTTTAGGAAGCTCTGTGTCAGCCAGCTCACGCGCCTTCACCTTCAGAAAGCTCTCTCTGCCTCTGCAAGTCTAGCATATAACACTCTCTTCTTTTTAAAATTTTAAAAATTAATGAGGGCCGGGCAATGGTGGCGCACGCCTGTAATCCCAGCACTTGGGAGGCAGAGGCAGGTGGATTTCTGAGTTCGAGGCCAGCCTGGTCTACAGAGTGAGTTCCAGGACAGCCAGAGCTATACAGAGAAACCCTGTCTCGAAAAAACCAAAAAAACAAACCAAAACAAAAAACAAAAAAACAAAAACAAAACGAAAAAAAATTAATGAAATTAGGGTTGGAGAGATGACTCAGCAGTTAAGGGCACTGACTGCTCTTCCAGAGATCCTTCAATTCTCAGCAACCACATGGTGGCTCACAACCATCTGTAATGAGATCTAATGCTCTCTTCTAGTGTGTCTGAAGACAGCTACAGTGTACTCATACACATAAATAAATTATTATCCCATTTTTTATTAGTCTTATTCATTTGAGATCAGAACCTTATTTATTTATTTATTTATTTATTTATTTATTTATTTATTTTCCAAGACAGGGTTTCTCTGTATAGCCCTGGCTGTCCTGGAACTAACTCTGTAGACCAGGCTGGGATTAAAGGCGTGTGCGACCACCGCCGCCCGGCCAGAACCTTATTTTTAATGCTCTACAAAACTACTAGCTTTGTGCCCAATGCCACCTAATAAATCTTAAATAAACAACACTTCTATAATTTCTAGGGGATGAGCAATATCAAAACTCACATAAAAAAACTGAGCTCTAGCCGGGCGGTGGTGGTGCACACCTGTAATCCCAGCACTTGGGAGGCAGAGGCAGGCGGATTTCTGAGTTCGAGGCCAGCCTGGTCTACAGAGTGAGTTCCAGGACAGCCAGGGTTACACAGAGAAACCCTGTCTCAAAAAATCAAATAAAAAAAAAAAATTAAGCCCCTTCAAATCAGACTTTAAAATAGTTTTTTCTGTTATCAAGTGAGGGATGGGGTATGCGGATGTAAGGGTACACGTGTGTAGTCCAGAGGGCAACATGGTGAGGTCAATTTCCTCTCTCTCCCTGCATGTGGGTTCCAGGGATCAAGCTCACATCTCCAGCCTTGCGTGGCAAGAGCATCCACCCACTGAGCCATCTCGCCAGTGCCAGATCAGACAAGTTTGGTCCCTTCCTTCCCCCTTGGTCTTTCCTCTTCCTATTTTTTTTTTTTTTTTTTTTTTTAGGAGTAATAGCATCACCAAAACACAAAGCAGCCTGTTTACCTGTCTAGACCACCAACCATCAGAAGCTGCTTAAATTGCTGAGGACTTTGAGGGAGAGAATAAAACTTTCCGGGTTCCCTGGACGGTACTAAAAACTCCTTGGCGCCCTTTTAAAGAGAGAGAGAGAGGGGTGGCAGAGGGAAAGAAAGAGAGACATTATTGAAAAATAAACAAACAAAAAGCCCAAGCCAGGTATGGCAAATGCCAGCAATTCCAGCAGAGCTCCGAGGCGGAGGAGGGACAGTGAGTTCAGGGCACTGGCCCACATAGCAAGGCGGTCTCCATCCACAAAGCCACTCGAGGGATAAGTGACCAGCACAAGTCAATGCTTACGCACACCAAGGAACTTAGAGCAACGTTCCCATGACAGACAGCTCTTGTGCATCTCATAGTCCCTACAACAATTTGCGTACAATAAAATGTATTTAGAGACAGTCTCACTAGGAAGCTCTGGCTGGACTGAAGCTCACGGAGATCCACCTGCCCCTGTCTCGAAGCTTTGGAATTTTGACATGCTCAGCAACAATAACCTTTGCATTTTTTTACCTGTGTGTGTGTGTGTGTGTGTGTGTGTGTAGGCCGAGGCTGGCACACACACATACCAGAAGAGGCCATCAGAACCTCGGAAGCTGGAGGCTGTTGAGAGCTACGTGACTTGGCTGCTAGAAGCTGAATAAGGTTCTTTGAAAGAGTTAACTGTTGAGCTAGCTCTGTAGCTCCTAAAATACATCTTAAACACTTCTTGTACATACCAGTTATTAAGAGTGTGTGTGTGTGTGTGTGTGTGTGTAAACAAAGTCTTAATTTTATTATTAGCACAACAAAGTTTGTACATCATTGGCAAGCAGGTCATTCTTAACTGCTTTTTTACATTAAGCTGTAGGGATTTTTGTTTTGTTTTTGAGGCCTTCAAACATGCCACACAAATACCATGCCACTAAGCTATATATGTAGTTCTTAAACTGTATTTCTTAAGTCTACAGACTGAAAAAGTTATTAAATATCAGGGCTGTTTTTTGAAAATCTCAGTTCTCTTTTTAACAGGATCTAATTATGTAGACATAGCTGGTCTGAAAGCTGTGATCCTCCAGCCTTGCTTCCCAAATACTGATCTTATAGGAATGTATCACCTTACCTGTTTCATTTTTTATTAATATAGAATTTGTTTTCCTTGTATCAAACCCCAAGACAACCATTTTTTACTGATTTCTTGAAAAAGCACAGGAAGAAGAGTATATAGACTATATAGGGAAGAACCACAGTGGAGACAGATCATTCCCTGAGGGAGAGAATGAGACTGATGCATCCTTAGGCAAAAGGCCCTTCGGCTTCAAGCGAACCAAAGCCAGCTGGCCCAGCAAGCGAGCTGTTGCTCTAGAGTGGTTCCTGTCATAAGCAATGACCTCCCACAGTGGCAATCCCGCCCTTTGAGCCAGCCCCCAACCATGGCAGCTGGAGAGCTGTGGCTAGGGACAAATGAGGTGCGGGAGTATGGAACCGCCATATGCTAAAGTGCTCTCGGTCAGTGTCCCTGGTCAGTCTAGCACCTTTGCAGGCAGTGGTCAGCTTGACAGGGATTGTAGCAGGACAGGTGCTCTTAGCACACACAGAAAGAGATGCCTAATCTACTTCTTTAAATTTTTTTTATATTTTTTTAGTTGACACAAATTTTTTTTTTAAGATTTTATAGCCGGGCGTGGTGGTGCATGCCTGTAATCCCAGCACTTGGGAGGCAGAGGCAGGCGGATTTCTGAGTTCGAGGCCAGCCTGGTCTACAGAGTGAGTTCCAGGACAGCCAGGACTACAGAGAGAAACCCTGTCTCGTAAAAAAAAAAAAAAAAAAAGAAAAAGAAAAAGAAAAAAAGATTTTATTTTTATCTTTTTGGTTGTGGGCCTTAGCTTTTAATGGCTGAGTTCTCTCTCCAGCCAAGGATTTTATTTTAATTATGTGTATATGTTTATGTCAGTATGTGGGCATGTGTGTATGAATGCAGTGTTTACAGGCCAGAAAAAGGTGCCTGATCTCCTTGAGCTCAAGTTTTAGCACATGCTTTTCACTGCTCAGCCATTCCTTCGGTCCAAGTCTGACAGTTCTTCATGAATAAGGTTTTAATAAACCATTCATTAATGATCTGCATCTAGAAAACTGATGGGAAAGAAAACTCATGCAGAATAAAAACATTCTGATTCAAAATGCTGACTCCCATAATTTTCTCAATTCTTAAAAAAAGAGCCTGAGGTAGTAATAAAAGTAAGTAAAAATGGGCCAAGTGAATATAAAAGGAAAGAAATCGCTTTTATAATGAAGAGGATATCAATAGTAAAATGAAAAGTAATATACATACTCCAGGGGTCCTCTTAAACAATGTTGGGGTTTCTATATCCACAAACCCTAAAGAGAGAAAAATTAGTAATTAGGAACTTGTCATGTATGATGTCGATAGTGAAATACAAGTCAGAGGCTCCCTTTAATTAGGAAGACGTCTGAGGTAAGAAAGACAGGCACAAGTTGGTTTCTACATACCAAGAAAGCTAAGATGTTTACAAATTGTAACTCTGCTCACAAAGCTGACACTCATGACAGGCAATGGCCTGGACCATCTGAAGGAGCCCTGCCTAGTGCAGTGCTCGGGGTTAGAACCGCCCTGCCGACAGAGCAGGGAAGAGACGGGAGCAAGCACCGAGGAGCTCTCTGCCTGACTCCTGGGAAATTTCAGACCCCCATCAAATGCTGCATAAAAATGATAAAGAATTATGGAAATTTGGCTAGGCAATGTAGTCTACACCTGTAACCCCAAATCCAAGAGGTGCAGGAGGGGGTGCTTGGGAGGAAACTTATGACATAGTACTGTAATAGACATTATTACCTTTAAAAGACTGTGTCTGTGATCAGTTACAGATTTTGGGACCGCGTGACCCAATGATGAAGGAGTATACAATAAAGCAGAATGAACGTGCAGGCTTCCCTTACCATGCAGATTGCAGAGATATTCCCGCATTTTCATGACCATCTTCGACCTCAGCCGCAGGTTGTACTGCATTTGGAAGCTGCGCAGATCTAAGTACCGATACTGCAAACGGAGCGCCTCTGTTTTCTACAGAGATGAGGATTTTTATGCTTAAATATTTTGAACATTAAAAAGGTATTTATCTTTCATTTTCTTAATTATATTTATTAGCAGTGGTGGGGTATGTGTAGGTGTGTGTCTGTAGACACCCTTGAGCCCCTGGAGCTAGACGCTTCCTCAGGAACTGGAGTTACAGGCCACTGTGAGCAGCCTGGTGCACGTTATGGGAAGCAAACTCAGGCCCTTGGTAAGAGCTGTGCACAGTCTTACCACTGAGCCATCTCTCAGCTCAGCTTTGTGTATTTTCAAGGCTGTAAATCCTTGTATTCATTTTTGTGCTTAGAACTTAAGAAAAAAGTCTTTTAATGTGGGTAGCTCAATTCTTTTACACCAGAAATAGAAATAGTAAGAAATGTCTATAACTTCTTTTTCTGAATATTTATCTTAGAAAATTTATTTTCTCTTCCACAATAAGGTCAACTTTGTAATACTGAATTTTGCAATCAATGAATTTAAACATAGGCCTTAGTGACCATGTAATTAAAAGTCTAGTGGAGCAGGGGGATCACTCAGTTGGTGTTTGGTTCCACTTCTATCGCTTTAGTAAAATACACTGACAAAAGCAGTTTAAGGGAGAAAGGGGGGCATTTGGCCCCCAATTCTAGGTCACAGCCCAGCACTGCAGGGAAGTCGAGGCAGCAGGCACATTCCACCCACAGTCAAGAGCAGACAGCAAGATTTAATGCTGCACGCCAGTGCCTAGCTTATTCATCACTTGGTCCAGAGCCCAGGCCTTGAAATGTTGCCACCTACATTCGGGGTTTTTCTCATATCCATAATTCAAGTAAGAAAATTCCCCTCACCAGGCGGTGATAGAGCACACCTTTAGTCCCAGCACTTGGGAGGCAGAGGCACATGAATCACTCTGAGTCTGAGGCCAACCTGGTCTACAGATTGAGTTCTAGGACAGCCAAGGCTACACAGAGACCCTGTCTGTAAATCAAACCAAACCAAACCAAAGCCAAGCAAACCAAACCAAACAAAATCAATCAAACCAAAATCAAACACCTCCAACCCCCAAAGAAAAGCCACTGAAAGCATTCTCACAGGCCAATCTAATCTAGATCACCCCTCATGGAGGCTCCTTTCCCATGTGATTCTACGCTGGGCCAAGCTAACTTAAAACCATCACACAGTTAGTAAAGTACTCATCCTGTGAGCACAGCACCTGGGCTCAATCCTCAGGACTAGGTGGAAAGCTGGGTGTGGCCACACACACTCTGATTCTAGCACAAGTACTGGCAAACAGGCAGACCCTTGGGGCTTTCTGGTCACCCAGACTATTCTACTTGGAGAGTTCCAGGACAGTGAGAGACCCTGTTTCCAATAAAAGGTGGACAGTGCCTGAGGAATCGCATCCAAGGTTTTCCTCTGGCTTCCACAAGCACACACATGTGCACATGAACATACACAAACACTTTAACAGATTAAAAATTAGGTACATATTCCAGACATAGTGGTGCATGCTTTAATCCCAGCACTTGGGAGGCAGAGGCTGGCAGAACTCTTTTGAGTTTGAGGCCAGTCTGGTCTACAGAGTAAATTCCAGGACAGTCAGAGCTACATAGTGAGATTCTATCTCAACAAAACAAATTTAAAAATTAGGCATATACAAGTCTGTAATCGTGACAAAGTTAAAAATTATCTGGGTATAGATTTTTCCTTTTATTTATCTTTAAATCTGGCTATACTTAGTCAGTGCTAGCACCTCCATCATGCTCTGAAACTTTTGGCTAAGTTCATCCTAAATCTGTAATTCTGTGGTTGGTAAGTTAAGAATTGCACTAAGCACACATTTTATTACTGCTAGAAGTTTCAACTTAATAGGAAAGAGATTACCCTATGCAACTTTGCCATTTCCAATATAAATTTCCTTTCAACACTTTAAACAATAGCAATAGAAAAACTTGAACAATAGAATAATTCAATTTTTTTTTTGAGACAATTTTTTTTTGTGTAGCCGTGGCTGTCTTGGAACTCACTCTGTAGACCAGGTTGACCTTGAACTCAGAAATCCGCCTGCCTCTGCCTCCCAAGTGCTGGGATTACAGGCGTGTGCCACCAATGCCCGGTGAATACTTCAAATCTTAAAGACAGAATCACATTTCAATTGTCTGCACCTCAAGAATATAATAAACTGTCAGTACTGTGGAATAATTGATTAAAAAATACTCATTTTATAGAAGGTAAACTTTTACTTTAAACATTCTGGTAATTTTTAATCACTTTCTAGATACTGGATTTTGTTAACAAGACACCCTCACCTTCACAAAGTCTTTAATTTCAAAGGGCAGCTTTTTGCAGGCATTCAGGAGCTCAGCTGTTTTAACTTTGATTTCAATGTCACCTGTTGGCATTTTCTTAGAAGAAAAAGAAAGAGCTATTTTAGAAAGTAATTTTTCAGAACAGGTATTCGATACACATTTGTAAAACACATGCATTCATATACATATGTAAAATGGGTCGTTAATTATAGATTATAAATAATAATCTATATAATTTTTACATTATTGTTTCTATCTGTGGCTCATAAGACTCTATATCAGCAAATATCATTATGTATTTGTCAAGGTTGACAGACATCTTTTCGTGCATACTTAAACGGGTGTGGTGACATATGTGAGTTCATTTGTGGAACTGAGCAACTTAAATTCTAAGTGCCCACAAGTGACTCATGTTGCAAAGGAAAAGTTCCATTCCCTAGACTACTAACCGGATTCTCTTGTCCTGGAGGACGGGAGATTACTGTCCCAGATACTCTCACCACAGACTCCACAGGGGCTTCACACAGAATCCTCCTCACAGAGGCAGCTGACTGCAACATATGGGGTGGGGGAAAGTTACAAAAATAAATGATCTTACAGAAATCTTCAGTAAGTCTACAGCTTAGAAAAATTATATTCACAGCTTACGTGCTATAATATTGGAGCTGTATTGATGTTATTACAAGAGTTGGTAATTTCTATTGCTATTTTAGTTCCATATAATATAGCCAGTAAGACCACCAATAATCCTCCCTCCCCACTTTCTTAGGATAGGGCCTCACTATAGAGTCCACACTGGCCTTGAACTCTCAGCCTTCCTGCCTCAGCTTCCCAAGTACTGGGACTGTAGGAATGTACTACCATGTCCACCAGCAATTTTTTTTTTTGTTTTGTTTTTTTTGTTTTTTTCGAGACAGGGTTTCTCTGTGTAGCCCTGGCTGTCCTGGAACTCACTCTGTAGACCAGGCTGGCCTCAAACTCAGAAATCCGCCTGCCTCTGCCTCCCAAGTGCTGGGATTACAGGCGTGAGCTACCACGCCTGGCTCCTGCAATTTTTAATTTTAATTAATTAGTTAATTAATTTTTGAAGCAGGGTTTCACTATGTAGGCCTGGCAGTCCTGGAACTGTATAGACCACTCTGTCTAGCCTCAACTCACAGATCTGCCTGCCCACTGCCCCCGCAACTGCTGGGATTAAAGGCACGTGCCATTTTGCCTTGCTTACCAGCTACACTCTATTCTGAGACTGATTCTAAACTGGCAGGCTGGCTTCACTGTGTGTGTGTGTGTGTGTGTGTGTGTGTGTGTGTGTGTACACACACACACATGCCTATAGAGGTGAGAGGACAACTTATGGAGTTGATTCTCTCCTTCCACCACATGGGTCCCAGGGTTGTCCTCTTGCTTGGTGGCAAGAACCTTTATCCACTGTGCCGCCGCCGCCACAGCCCTAATCACATCTCTCCTAATACTTTCATATATATATATATATATATATATATATATATATATATATATATATTCTCATGTAGTTCAGGCTGGCCAAGACTGACTAAAATGTTGAAGCTGATCTTGAATTCTTTGTGTGTGTGTGTGTGTGTGTGTGTGTGTGTGTGTGTTTCAAGACAGGGTTTCTCTGTGTAGCTCTGGCTGTCCTGGAACTCACTCTGTAGACCAGGCTGGCCTTGAACTCAGAAATCCGCCTGCCTCTGCCTCCCAAGTGCTGGGATTACAGGCGTGTGCTACCACGCCCGGCTGATCTTGAATTCTTGATATTCGAGCATCTGCTTCCCACTTACGTGATTATATGTGTATGCCTTACACACATTTTTTTTTGAAAGATTATCCTTAGGTTGTTTTTTATAAATTTCATCTTCACATTCTGTGTCCTTTATTGATTTCTTCGGTAACTAATTTATTTATTACATTTATTTATTACATTTGCACACACAGGTAACTCGCATGAGTGTACCATGTATATCTTCTGTGGAGGTCAGAAAACAACTTGTAGGAGTTGGTTTTCTCCTTCCACCATGTCGGTTTTGAACTCAGGCTGCAGGCTTGCTGGCAGGCACCTTTGGTATACACACCCTCTGACTCCACATCCCCTCTGGCTTCCCAGGAACTGGTGACAGATGGCTGTGAGCTGCCATGTGAGTGCTGGGCTTGAGCCCTGGTCCTTACCAAGAGCAGCAAGCGCTCTTAACTGCTCTAGCCATCTCTCTAGTTCTTTAGTTTATCATGAATTTCTGGCATATACAGTAGTTTTCAATTTTTATTAATAGTTAATTCCTGAAATTAAAACTTCAAATACGTTGATCAAACTACTTGGCTTATACCACCATCTTACCAAAGCAGCTTTTAGATAATGGTAGGAAAATGGGTATTACCTCATCCTGGGGAATGAGAATTTGAACAAGACCGTGGCAATCTCTTAGGACTAAGAAGGTGTTCTGCCTGAATAATGGGGGGGAAAAAGTATTTTAGGATAGTCTCTCAGCTCAAAATTTAAAGAAAAAACCAGTAATATAAAAAAAAAAAACAACCCATGAAACTTCTCCATTTTATGATTATGTACTTTCATCAGCTGCATTCATGCAGTTATCTTATGCAACCCCTCCCCCCCCTTTTTTTTTGAGAAAAGGTCTGGCCTTGTTGCCAGGGTTGTCCCTGAACCTGACATCTTCTTGTTCAGCAGAAGTAGCTGAGATTATAGGCATGTATGGCCACACCTGGCCAAACTGTTCTTTTCAACTTGGATTTCTATTAATTATTCATATAGCTACTAATTTGCTTTATGTGACTCATTAATGACACACAGATTTAAATTTTTCTTACTTTCTTTCATTTTTTTTTTTTTTTTTTTTTGGACAAGGTTTCACTGTTTAGTTGTGGCTGGCCTGGAATTCATGCCTCAAACTCACAGAGATCTGTTTATCTCAGCCATGTCGGTGCTGGAATTAAAGATGTGCACCACCATGCCTGGCTAGATTTAAGGTTTTTCAATGTGTTTTTTTGCCAACATCTTTTTGAAGGGTCAGGGAAGCATACAATTGCTTGTTTGCAGAGAAATTCCTAAAGGAGCTGCTCAGACCTGTGGTCCAGGCTCTTAAAGCACTATTAGTAGTGGGTTGAGAAAGCAGGAAAGATCTGTCTCTATTGAACTAGAAGTTGCAATCATGACAAAGAAAAGCCTGAAGAGTACTTATCTTTAAAGATTCATTCTGCCGGGTGGTGGTGGCGCACGTCTTTAATTCCAGCACTTGGGAGGCAGAGGCAGGCAGATTTCTGAGTTCAAGGCCAGCCTGGTCTACAGAGTGAGTTCCAGGACAACCAGGGCTATACAGAGAAACCCTGTCTCAAAACAAACAAACAAACAACCAAACAAAAAACCAAAAACCAACCAAACAAAAAAAGATTCATTCTAATTTCAAGCATGTGTCTGTGAGTGGTACATGTGGCACATGTGTACATGTGACTGCAGGGCTCCTGGAAGGCCAGTGGCATGACATGTCCCAGGAGCTGGAGCTACAAGTAGCTGTGAGTTTGATGTGGATGCTGGAGCCCAATTCTGGGTCCTCTGCAACAGTAGTGCTCCTCCTACCTCCCGAGCCATCTCTCCAGCCTCTGAAAATGTTTCTTGATCTTGCCTGCCACCTTTATTTCTCATAGAAGGGAATTGAAGACTATGGATTTTATCAACTAAGGCTATCTGCAGTCGAGTTTTATTTCTTCCTGATGCCTTTCTTCCTCCTTGTAGAAGACGAGAAACTATCTTTCTTATTTGCTACTGCATCTTACAAGAACTCAATGCACTAAAATCAAATAAATCTTAGGATTACGGTTGTAATACATGGTCTGGAATCAGCTTTAACTATACCCCGTGTGCAAACAATGATTTACTAATTATGATGGTTAGGGCTCCTGACTCCTTAATTTTTGCTGCAAAAGATACCAGCTACACTGTACTGGGGCCACTGTTCTTGAAAGCAGTTGGCTATGAAATCTTTTCTCTGTGGGAACTAATATTCCAAGAAGGAATCTGGGTCCAACAGTTTTAGTCAACTTTGGAGTATGGTTTTACTTTTATAGAATAACTAACAGTTAAATTGCTGGAAACTAGATATGTAGACACATGTCTTTAATCCCAGCACTCAGGCAGTAGAGGTAGGTAGACTTCTGTAGGTTCCAGGCCAGCCTGGTCTACATAGTAAGTTTCAAGCCAAACACTGTAAAACTCTGTCTCAAAATAAAAGGCTGCCACTGTAAGGAGTGTGTGGAGGAAGAGTCTAAATTACAAGGTTTCAACCCAAGTCAGTGAGCTACATTAGTCAGCTCAACATAAAAAGGAGCAAAACCAGGGCTGGAGAGATGGCTCAGCGGTTAAGAGCACTGGCTGCTCTCCCAGAGGTCCTGAGTTCAAATCCCAGCAACCACATGGTGGCTCACAACCATCTGTAATGGAATCTGATGCCCTCTTCTGATGTGTCTGAAGATAGTGACAGTACTCACTTATTCATATAAATAAAATAAATAAATCTTTAAGGGAAAAAAGAGCAAACGCTGTATTGGGAGCAAGCACTTACTGTATTTCTAGTTGCCTATCCTTCCCTATAATGTCTGTAACCACATAGTAAGTTATTATTTAAGGAAATAAAAATGTTTTTCATTGGCTTAAGTCCTCACAAGAAAATTTTATTAACTTTGTAAACTTTTCTTTCACACAGTATAATCCAAAGATAATATTTTAGAGAATTGGAAACATTTGTTTGGTCATTTCCCCCCCTAAATTGAAAGAGATAATATACGTTTTTCTTCTTTGTTTTAAATAATTCCTTTATAAAGGGAAAGCAGGGGCTGGCGAGGTGGCTCAGAGGCTGAGAGCGCTTCCTGCTCTTGCAGAGGTCCCAGGTTTAACTGCTGGCACCCAGACAGCAGCTTACAACGATCTGTAACTCTACTTTCATGGAATTAGACACCCTTCTCAGGCCTCCATGGACGTCAGATAGATATACACACGCCCAAATATACAGACAGGAAAATACCCATACATATAAAATACTCTAGGAGCCAAGGTAAGGGCTTTCATGTGACAAACATCTACCCACATTTTGAACTTTTCCAAAGAGGTCATGTGCTAACATGCTTCGGCACCTGAGAGATGAGCAGCAGCAGACACAACGGATGGCTTTGAGTCCAAGGAGCCACCGCTCATGTTTTTAAGCCTTCTCGTCACTGACATTTTAAATGAGTAAGCTTGCGCTCCTATGCTACTGCTGCCTCACAGCTGATCTACAGACTTCCAGTCTACTCCCAGGAACTGCTTTTAAGAGCTCTTTAAACTGAGCTCAGGATTATTACTTCAGTCTCTAGTGGTGGCTCAGGTTTTATCATTATACCCATTAACCAATGATATTAGTACTTACTGGGGATGATACTATTAGACTTTTTCAAAACAAAATAGAACAGAAAATGCAGTGACTTCTGAGAAATTACAAAAAGTGGCAAATATTATTCTCTGAATGGATAAAAATTAGTGACGGTTAGAACTGTTTGGGAGAACGATCTCCACATTTTTTGTTTGTTTGTTTGTTTGTTTTGTTTTGTTTTTCGAGACAGGGCTTCTATGTGTAGCCCTGGGTGTCCTGGAACTCACTCTGTAGACCAGGCTGGCCTCGAACTCAGAAATCCACCTGCCTCCCAAGTACTGGGACTAAAGGTGTGCGCCACCACTGCCCTGCCCGGCCCTCTGTGTATTCCTAAACATGGCAAAAACTCCATTTTCTTCAGTTTACCTTCGGTACTGAATCCATCCACACAGAGTGACTTCTTGGCCTAAGTGGGAAGAACGCAACTCTCCACATGTGTTGGTCCGAGCAACAAAGCTACTGAACTCTTTAAAAAGAGAAGGAAAAAGCAATTTAAAAGGCAACAGTAAGAATATTTGTCTTTAAAAATACTCTCCATTCATTCTATATTAGCTGTTTCAGGTCAATGGGTGAAGTTAATAAAAAATTTAAATTAGATTTGTGTGTGTGTGTGTGTGTGTGTGTGTGGTGTATGTGCGCACCCGCGACAACAAAAATGGGGGGCCCACTTGCCACAGTGCTCCTGTGGAAGTCAGAGGACATCTTGTTGGATTCCATTCTCGTTCTCCCCATTCACAGTGTGGGGCCTGGGAGGGAAGGCCGGCACTCAGGCTTCCAAGTAAGTGCTTGAAGCCACTGAGCCATCTTGCTAGCCTGATGTGGTTTATAAAAGAGCCTGGATTATACAAGATCCCTATTGTGTTTACCAGCAACAGTGTCAAGGCCCAAGCAAATAACTTTCCCAAAGTAAAATCTACATTCTGTTTAGACATCTAAACCTTTTACATGACCTAGCCCTTGAATGGACATAAAATGATAACTGTCCATTTTGCTAAGTGAAATATAATTTTAGAAATTACCTGTTTGACAGTGCAGTTACTATTTAGCTTTAGCACAAATATAGCATATAACAATCATTTGTACATCATTAAACTATTCAAAGTGTGAAAAAGACTTTATTTAAATTATCATTTTAGTTTTTCTATTAATAATATACACTAAACAGACTATCTACCTTTTTTTAATAATCAAGAGGGGAAAAAACCCCTTGATTATAACTAATCAAGAGAATGAATGACCTGATATAAAAATATGGTTAAGATCGGGCAAGCAAGCTGTCAAAAACAGGCGGAAGCTCGTAGCTGTCTTCACCTGGAATTCCTTGTGAACTCGACGCCAGATTTCTGGAAAGAGAACTCCAGATTGGCCTCACGGTCTTTCCGATGGGTCTGGATAAACCCCTGCATAGACGACTTAACCAAGAACCAAGATACATGTTGAAGTCCCGGGAACCGGAGAGACAATCACGAATCCCACGCTGCAGGTGTGCTGGTGCTCAAAACTCGGTTTTCAGAATACCAGGGGTCCCTTAAAACTCTAGTTCCCACGCCAGTGCATCCAGACAGTCCTCCGCAGAACGTTCAAGCATCTACAAAGTAGATTGACCTGCACGGTCTCTAGAGCCCTTGGGTGAGTGGGGAGGGGAAAACCTTTGCTTCCTTCAGTGCATCAGTTCCCACTTTGATTAAACAAGGCTGCGTGCGCCCCAAGATCCCCAAAGATCCCAAACTGCAGCGCCAGAGTGACCCCAGCCGGAAGGCCGGCCACCAGGCGCACGTCCTCCCTCTATTCCCACGTTTCTCGAAGGTGACCAGGGCATAAGCAGAAACCTAAGGAGGTACAGCCTCGTGTTTCAACTCTCCCAAACCTGGCGGCCCATCTTGAATTTTTCTGAAAGGCGAAGGCGAGCGCAAATCCAAAGAACTCTGAGGTTCGAACCCAGATACAAATCACATCCAGAAGCCAGTCCCTCTGACGCCCCTGCGAGCGCCAAATTTACGTGAGGATTCCGGCCAATCAGAGCGAGGGCGCCTCCGCCTTGTTTATTGTGGGCGGAAGTCTGCGAGGGAGTTTGGTACCGGTTGGAAAACGGAAGAGCAACGCGGCGCGATAGGGAATTTGAGGCTATCGATTGAAGCCTCCAAGCCTTGCCCTCAGTTAAAATGGCGACTTCGGTGGCTAATTTACGTGAAACCGGCGGGCCACAGGAGAGGCCCTCCGCGTCGGCCGCGGGGCAAGTCGGGAAATAATTTTAAACCGGAGGGCGTGGCGTGAGCGGAGCAGCGCGTTCGCGAACGGAGCTTTCAAGCTTACCTTTAATCACCGGAGAGCCCCGGACAAGGGTCTTTGGGCTTCCCCCGACTTTCGCGGGCCGACGGCAGCACCCGAGAGAGAGGGTCGCAGAGCCGCGCTGCTCGGGAGGCGGAGCTGTCTCTCCGGGCGAAGCCGCAGGTGTCGCTCGCGCCCAGGGAGTTCCTGACGTCTCTTCCGAACTCGCCGGGGTCTGCTTCGGTTCTCCCTTAGCGGTCATTTTGGCCGCTTTCTTTTTCTTAAAAAAAAAACCAAACCAAAACCTTTCGTCTCGACGTAGTCTTGGAGCCAGACTTGAAGAATGATCCGTGAATCCGGAATGGACGGCAGTGTCATTACGACATAGTTTTTTTCTTTTGGTAAGAGCTTTTGGGTCCTCGACTGGCCATGGACCGCATTTATTTCTGTTGTGTGGCTGTCGTCTTTGCGATGCTTTTGTGTATTTAGATGGGTACAGACGGAGGAAGTTAACGTTCAGGTGGGCGTTGGTATGGGGGCCGTGGGTTGACTTTTGTGACAGTTACTGCAGTGATTAACACAGGGACTTTCTTCATGGACTAACCGCAAGAAAAACTACGGAGTTTTAGTTGTGTGTTAGGAACTGAGTACAAGAGAATTTGACGAGAGATGTAGTTCTGTGGATACTAGAAAGCGGCTGATAGGGATCCTTTGCCACGGGCATGAGATTCAAAGGAAGTGCCGACTTGAGAAATACGTAGAACTTTCCCTCCAGGCGCCGGGCAACAACATAGTAGCTTACTTAATGGGTACGTTTGAGTAGTCAACAGTAGTACCAGATGTGTCCCCAGTACTAGAGAGGCTGAAGCAAGAGAATAGCCGGGAGTTCTAGGCCAACCTGGGCTACACAGAAAGACTATCCCTCGATATAAACAAAACACCCCCAAACAATACTTGTTAAGTGCTTACAAACATGCCTGGAGTGTAATGTATACTTAGCAATTATTGTACCAATTGGCATACTTTAAAGAAAAATTCTGTATAAAGGGAACGGATGAAGACACCTATCTAAATAGTAAACAAGAGGGGAGGACAGCGGGAGGAGGTGGTGGCAGCGGGAAGATGCTGCTTTCTGAAGTAAAGTTCAGTTCATGGAAGATTTCTAACAGAGGGGTTGGGATAAAGGGGACTTGCGTGGCTGCTATGGACAAGAAGAACTTGTAAAGAGTCAAAAGTAATAAAGACTAGAAGTTCTTCTACCAAACCCAAGACTGCTCTGATGAAAAGGTCAAGGGTATCTGTAAAGATAAAGCAGCCTCCCAGGAGCTGGCCTGGGCCTCCCCAGGCATAAGAATCAGGAGCTGCAGCTTTTCCTGGTAGCAGCAGCCCCAGCTCGTGGTTCGTCCTGACCCCACTGCAGGTCCCTCTAAGTCCTGGACGCAGGCAGGACAAGAGGTGGCGTTCTTAATCCAAACCACCTGAAAGCACCGAGAAAGCACAGCCAGGGCCATTAATCTAAAGCCACTGAAGTGCACATTAGTGGGAGGCTCACCAGGGGTGTGGCCAAGGCTCACATGGAAATACTTTATGCCTGTGGGAAAAGGAAAAATGCTTATTTAAGTGTTGCATCCCTGTGTGTGGTGCTTTTTATTTTATTTTAAATTTTTTTAGTATAGAATAGAGTTTATTCAGGGTATGGGAAGGGGGCTAAGAGGGTAGTAGAGGCAGAGAAAGGCAGAGAGAAGGGGAGAGTAGAGAAGTAGAGGCCGGCCATGACAGTGCGGAGAGAGGGGGTAGGGGAGAGCCCAAGAGGGCAAGAGAGACGCAAGGGGGCAGCAGGAGGAAGAGAGTAAGAGAGCTTTATTGTATTTTTTTAGTACTTCTGTATCTGTGTGTGTCCACGTACTGTGGCTCGGGTATAGTGGTCAGAGGACAAGTTGCAGGAGTCAGGTCTCCTGCTGCTCAGATCCCAGGATTTGCACTCAGGTCGTCTAACTTGGGTGCAAGGTCCTTTATTGGCTGAGCCATCTCACCAGTACTGGAGTTTTGATGAAGCTGAGAAGGTGCCAAAGCCCACTGAGGAGGAATTTTTTTTTTCCAGAGACAGGGTTTCTCTGTGTAGCCCTGGCTGTCCTGGAACTCACTGTGTAGACCAGGCGCCACCACCGCCCGGCTCACTGAGGAGGAATTAATGGCAGGAGATTACTGCTCCCTTAATATAGACAACTGGCTCTTCCAGCTGATTTACCCTCCATAGAGAACATTGTCACCACCTTCCTGTGGCATGCCACTCCTGCGGAGGATGGCCGTGCCCCCTGAGGGGTGTGTGTGTGTGTGTGTGTGTGTGTGTGTGTGTGTATGTGTGTAATCCTCCTTTCCAGATCATCGGCACAGGAACCACTCTATTGCCAGGTCCTCCATCAACAAATCCACTGCCGGGCGTGGTGGCGCACGCCTCTAATCCCAGCACTTGGGAGGCAGAGGCAGGCAGATTTCTGAGTTTGAGGCCAGCCTGGTCTACAGAGTGAGTTCTAGGACAGCCAGGACTACACAGAGAAACCCTGTCTCGAAAAAACAAAACAAAACAAAACAAACAAACAAACAAACAAACAAACAAACAAAACCAAATCCACTGACAGTTGCACTCTCCTTACTTTCCGTCCCACCCAGCTGGCTCAGTTTTGTCAGTCTTCTGGCTGAAGGAGGGTTGGTAGGAAAGGAAACCCCTTCCTCAGGCAGCAGTCGAGGCATTTATTTCCTCTGCAGGTTAAGCTCTGGTTACAGGATATTGCTGGTCTGGGGTTGTGTCTATAAAGATGCCCTCCAGTTTTCAGACTAGAAATCTCCTCTCTTTCTGGCTACTGGGCTTATTAAACGGCAAAGCCAGCAGGGGTGAGCAGTGCTGCAGCCTGGGAGCATGGTTTTCTTTTTCACTGGTGATCTGGGGCCAGTCTAGTGACTGGTCATTCTGTTGCTGTTGCTCTGCGGCCTCTTCAGGGACAGGGAGTGTGGGTGCAGGGACCGGGAGGTGGAGGAGAGTGGAGATGGAGCCACAGAGATGCTCTGGAGTCGGACTCTGGAGACCCGCATCAGAGTGCAGACCTAACTCTATTGTTTATTACATAAGTTTATGCATCATTTTTTAGCTAATTAGGGTTATGTTTATGTATTCAAGGGCAAATTGGGGTACAACCTGTGTCGTTTAGCTAAATCTGACTACCCTGTCCATGAACCTGTCTGTAAGTCTGTAGGGGAGGGGCTAATCCTTCTCATCCCCCACACCCACGTGGAGATTTCTGTGAAGACAAGGGGAGTAGCCACTGCCTGGGCCTGGGCCTGGGCCTGGGCTCTGTGTTGTCTCACCTGCGTGCAGGGAGCTGTGTCAGATCCTGCACTGTGTACTGGGGACCAGGACTCTTCAAGGAGCTGCAGAAGCCTGTGGCACCTCACCCTCCTTCCCACTCCTTCCTCCACCACGTTTGTCTTCGCATCCCCCACAGGGGGCTAACTGTGTTTTAACTGCCTTCGCTCCCTTGACATAGAGTCTTCCAACCTCCAGGGACCCTGGAAGAGAGCCATCCACCCGCCATGCCAGTTGTCATAAACCTCTCTTTCCATGCGAGGTCAGAGGCAGCTCTTTAGGGTTGTCGTGAAACCCCTGCTGTACCCATCCTTCTTGGTGGTCTGGAAAGACTCCTTTCTAATGTGTATGTCACATTATTTGACTTCTTCTAGAGTTCATACTGGAAGGTTTCTTGTTTTGATATTTCTCTTCACACTAATAGAGCAGTGGCTAAAACAAGGAACAAGAGGATGTTATAGAAAAGGTGGGGAGTGGAAGGGAAGGGAGCACGGACGTGCATGAGCTAACTTTTTAGTGAGGTCTAGTTACCTTTTTTTTTTTAAATGCAGACCATGGAGTCTTATAATTCTCGAGGACCAACTTCTCGACGAAGGACCTCAAACCTTAAGGACTACTTTGTAGGTGCCACCCCGCTGCAGAGACGACTGGAAGTGGTCAGGAGGCAGAGCTCGTTTTTTCCCAGTCCATCTCGAAGGAAAATTCCTCAGTGTTCACAGTTGCAGGTATGGTTTGTATCCCTTTGGGTTAATCATTTGATTTTAATCAATGAAGAGTGGGGAGCCAGATGCTGGGGTGAAAGCCTGTTAGTTCAGAGAGGCAAAGAAAGCACCTAGCTGGCCTTCCTCCATAGCCAATGTCCCAAAAGCAAGTTCTCCTTCTCTATGCTGTCTCAAAAACCCCTCAGACTAACTGTCTCTCCCTTCTATTTCCTCTGTGTCTAGCTGTCTTCCGACTTGCTTTTCTCTCTGGTTTTCTGGTGTTCACTCCCTGTCAACTGGATGTTTGTTCTGCCTCTTAACACTATTTTAATCCTATTTACAATAATCAGAAAGCTCTTGAATTAAAGGTATGTGCTAGGGCTGAGCTACACCATAACTAGAAACAGTTTTTTTTTCCAGTAAACAACACAATCTTGGGGTTCACAGTGTGATCAGATATCCTGCAGCACCTTCGAACTAGTCAGTGATGGAGAATATATGAATAAGAATATATCAACTTATATAACTAATACGTTAGTATCTTAATCTCTCAGTTAATAGATAATGAGAAATAACCTAAGTAAATAATTTAACTCTAACCACAATATTTTTTGTTTCTTCTAATTTCCTTTAATTTCATTTCCTCAATATTTTTCTTTTATAATGTTGGCATTTTTGAGGAATACAGACTCAAGCTTTCCCTTGTTTGACTGGAATGTTCCTCATTTTTATATTTGTATGTTTCTTCATGCTTGAAATTTGAATTCTTGTCTACCAAGGTCTACATAGGTTCTCTGTGTTCTTTGGTATCTTCAATGTAGCCTTCTCTTGTCTATGGTGTGTATCTATAGCCTTTTAGGATAGGAGCTGGTACCTAAAGTAATATTCTTGGCCAGAAAGATACTGGAGGTTTAATACCTTGCATAAGCTTAGATCTACCACTGAACTATGTTCACAACCTGGGAGTTTGTGAACTTATTTCCCTATTCATTCTTTCTCCTGAGAGCTAAGATGAAATGTGTGCACCTATATGCTTTCCATGTGTGTGGTGTTTTGCCTTCATGTGTGTATGTGTGCCACATGTATGCCTGAGGTCAGATGAGGGCATCGATTCCCTAGAATTGGAGTGACATGATTGTGAACCATCATGTGGGTGCTGAGAACCAGACCCTGGTCCTCTGCCGTTTCTCCAAACCCCCTGAGACAGTTTATATAAAGATAGAAATGTCTAGTTTAGTGCTCTTAATTTTTATAGTTTTTCTATTGGTTTAATAAGAATAAGTATGTAACCATTCCACTGACTGATGTAGCTATGACAGATATTCTCCAATTATATCCGTCCCCCCACCCCCACTTTTGTTCTAAATGATAGCTGGAGTGGGAGAACTGATCAGAAAGTGTGGGCCTGAGAAGTTCTCTGGAGAAGGCCAGGGGATTTTTGGCAGTCGGCACTTTTATACTGTTTTTAACCCCTTAGCTGCTGAATAAATGAGGCAGAGTTCTGCTAATTCATTTTAATACTGTTATGCAGCCAATACAAATAAAGCTTTTTTTCTATTTGTTTACTTTGGTTTTTGTTTCTTTGAGACAGAATATTGCTATACAAGCTTGTTAGCTTAGAACTCACTGTGTAGACTGGGCCAGTTTGCCCTTGTACTTGTGGGCGATCTCTCCTCCTGCCTCACGAGAGCTGGGGTTACAGTCAAATACCACCATGCCTAGCCCGCATTTGTCTGGTTTCCCTGTGGCATGTTCACATATGTGGTATACTTGTTTTCTTCTCCCACCTGATCCTATTCCTCCTCCCAAATGGTTTTCCTTTCTGCTTTCATCTTATTATCCCTACCTTTATGGGCTCTTCCTTTCTGCTCATGGTCCCTTTTCTGCTTTCATAGCCATACACACATATACGCACATCTAAATTCTGAATATTAGAGAAAACATAAGGTACTTGTCTTTCTGAGTCTGGCTTACTTTACCTAACATCTAAGAGTCTATCCATTTTCTTGCAAATGTCATGGTTTCATTTTTCTTTACAGTTTAAAAAAAATTCTATTGTGTATGCCTGTCATATTTTCTTTCTTCCTTTCTTCTTTGTTTCTTTGTTTCCTTCCTTCCTTCCTTCCTTCCTTCCTTCCTTCCTTCCTTCCTCCCTTCCTCCCTCCCTCCTTCCCTCCCTCCCTCCCTTCCTCCCTCCCTCCCTCCCTCCCTCCCTCCCTCCCTCCCTCCCTCCCTCCCTCCCTCCTTTCTTTCTTTCTTTCTTTCTTTCTTTCTTTGGAGACAGGGTCTCTCTCTTTTTTTTTTAATTTTTTTATTTTGGTTTTTCGAGACAGGGTTTCTCTGTATAGCCCTGGCTGTCCTGGAACTCACTCTGTAGACCAGGCTGGCCTCGAACTCAGAGATCCGCCTGCCTCTGCCTCCCAAGTGCTGGGATTACAGGCGTGCGCCACCACCGCCCAGTGAGACAGGGTCTCTTAATAGAGCATTGGGTGTCTTGGAACTCACTATGAAGACCAGACTGGCCTTGAACTCACAGAAACCCACAAGCCTCTGCCTCTGAGTGCTAGGATTAAAAGTGGGCATGAGTTGAGCATGTATCTTCATGGTATATTTCAGAGTCCATGGATAGGAATGGCCTCACTGGGTCATATTTTTAGTGTTCTAAGGAACCTCCACACAGAGTTCGTAGTGTACACTGCTTTACGTCACTACCCAAGTGTTGTGTTGTTTCTGACACTTGTGATTCTAACAGAGCGTAGACAAACATTTCGAAGCCCTTTTATTTAGTATACTGAATTAGGCTTTCGTCTTAGGGCTTTGCTGCTGTGAATAGACACTATTATTGTCTTAGTCAGGGTTTCTATTCCTGCACAAACATCATGACCAAGAAGCAAGTTGGAGAGGAAAGGGTTTATTCAGCTTACAGTTCCAAATTGCTGTTTATCACCAAGGAAGTCAGGACTGGAACTCAAGCAGGTCAGGAAGCAGGAGCTGATGCAGAGGCCATGGAGGGATGTTTCTTATTGGCATGCTTCTCTTGGCTTGCTCAGCCTGCTCTCTTATAGAATCCAAGACTACCAGCCCAGGGATGGCACCACCTACAAGGGGCCCTCCCTATTTGATCACTAATTGAGAAAATGCCCCACAGCTGGATCTCATGGAGTCACTTCCCCAACTGAAGGTCCTTTCTTTGTGATAACTCCAGCCTGTGTCAAGTTGACACACAAAACCAGCCAGTACAATTGACCCCTTGTCAACTTGACACACAAATATATCACTATTAAGCCTCAACCCTTACCTTCTTATTCATCCCCAAGATCTAAATAATTTTTTAAAGTCCCACAGTCTTTACATATTAAAAGTTCAATCCCTTTAAAATGTCCAATATCTTTTAAAATTCAAAGTCTTTTACAAATTCAGTCTCTTAACTGTGGTCTTCACTAAAATACTTTCGTCTTTCAAGAGGAAAAAATATCAGGACACAGTCACAATCAAAAGCAAAATTCAAACTCCAATGGTTCAATGTCTGGGATCCAACTCATGATCTTCTGGGCTCCTTCAAGAGTTTCGGTCACTTCTCCAGCTCTGCCCTTTGTAGCGTACACATTATCTTCTAGGCTCCAGCTGTCTGTATTCCACTGCTGCTGCTGTTCTTGGTGGTCATTGCATAGTACTGGCATCTCCAAAACACTGCTGTCTTCTGCTGTAACTAGGCTTCACTAATAGCCTCTCATAGGCTCTCTTCATGGTGCCAAGCCTCAACTCCTATGCATGACCCCTTCAGTCCTGGGCCATCAATTGCAACTGAGGTTGCACCTTCACCAATGGCCTTCTGCAGCCTCTCTCAGTGTCGAGCCTCAGCTGCTCTTCATGATCCCTTCATGCCTTCAAAACCAGTACCACCTGGGTGACTCTTACACAGTACCAAGTTCAGCTACAGCACAAAGTACAACTGTGGCTATCTCTGTGCTCTCAGAAAACACTTCCCAGAAGATTTCACCTCAGTGATGTTGGTCTCTTCTTAATCACTGCTAATTTCTTAGCTCCAGCTAATCAGTATCAATAGTCTCAGTACATTTTTTTTTTTTTTGTTTTTCGAGACAGGGTTTCTCTGTGTAGCCCTGGCTGTCCTGGAACTCACTTTGTAGACCAGGCTGGCCTCGAACTCAGAAATCCACCTGCCTCTGCCTCCCAAGTGCTGGGATTAAAGGCGCGCGCCACCAACGCCCGGCTAGTCTCAGTAAATTAAGGTTCAGCTTACAGTTCCAAATTGCTGTTTATCACCAAAGGAGGTCAGGACTGGAACTCAAACAGGTCAGGAGGTGATGCAGAGGCCATGGAGGGATGTTTCTTACTGGCTTGCTTCCCCTGGCTTGCTCAGCCTGCTCTCTTATAGAACCCAAGACTACCATCCCAGAGATGGCACCACCCACAAGGGGCCCTCCCCACTTGATCACTAACTGAGAAAATTCCCCACAGCTGGATCTCATGGAGTCACTTCCCCAACTGAAGCTCCTTTCTCTGTGATAACTCAAGACTATGTCAAGTTGACACACAAAACCAGCCAATACAATTACCAAGGCAACTCTTATAAGGACATTTAATTGGAGCTGGCTTACAGGTTCAGAGATTCAGTCCATTATCATCAAGGTAGGAACATGGCAGCACCCAGGCAGGCCTGGTGGAGGAGCTGGGAGGTCTATGTCTTCATCTGAAGGCTGCTAGAAGACTAGCTCTCACAGGGTTAGGAGGAGTTTTAGGCTCTTAAAGCCCACACCCATAGTGACACACTTCCTCCAACAAGGCCACACCTCCAAATAGTGCTGCCCCCTGGGCCAAGCATATTCGAAGTATCACAGCTTTGTTGCACAAAATGGACTTGTTGTTAAAAGATTTTTTTTAAAGTAATTAAGGCTAGCCGGGCGTGGTGGCGCACGCCTGTAATCCCAGCACTTGGGACGCAGAGGCAGGCAGATTTCTGAGTTTGAGGCCAGCCTAGTCTACAGAGTGAGTTCTAGGACAGCCAGGACTACACAGAGAAACCCTGTCTCGGGGGGAAAAAAAAGAAAGAAAGAAAAGAAAAAGAAAAAGAAAAAGAAAAAAAGAAAAGTAATTAAGGCTAATCAAACTAGGTCCTTCAGAAGTACTTCTGTGTGTGGTACAAGTCCGGGGCTGGGCCCCTGCTAGGCGGACTGCCCTGCCGCTAGCTGCCAGCACCACTATTTGCAAGAGTATATAAAGTAAAACATAAATGTTCTTCTATGAAATGTTTACTGAAATCCCAGGAAATGCCATTGTTTTATGTTCTAACAGCTAGATTAAATGAAATAGACAAAACCCCGAACCCAGCAAGCTTCTACTCTGATTGGAATGGGAGACAAGAAAAATAAGACACATATATTCAGATCATAGTAAGTGCTGTGAAGAAAAATAAAAGAGTTAGGAGATAGTGACAGGCTTGGAGTGAGAACATTTTCTGTAGAAGAACTAAGGACAGATCTGAATAAAACAGCTGTCTTCCGTGAACATCCAGGGGAAATGCTTCCTGCGTGGGAGGGAGGGCAAAGGCAGAGGACCTATTCATGACCTGTAAACTCCATTTGAGACTGGTTTTAGGAACACAAGGTCATGTACCAAGTAGTAGATTTATATTAAGTATGTAAATTGCTATGATTAAGTTGTTATCTATGCTTTTTACTTTTAAAACCTTTGTCTTGATTTTTTGTTTGTTTTAGGAAGATATCGATCCTCAGAAGGTTGCATTTCTCCTCCACAAACAGTGGACTGTATATAGTTTAACTCCCCTGTATAAATTCTCCTATTCTAATCTCAAAGACTATTCTAGACTTCTAAGTGCATTTATTGCTGCTGAAAAGCAAAAAGGACTTGCTGTGGAAGTGGGAGAAGACTTCAACATCAAAGTGATTTTCTCCACTCTACTTGGAGTGAAAGGGACGCAGAGAGACCCTGACGCATTCCTTGTCCAGGTATAGTAGTGTATATCCCTTTGCTTCCTAGAGGGAAAAAATCTGTTTTGTTTGTGTGGAATGAAAATTATAGTATTTTCTTATTTGCTTCTTTTTTAATTTAAAAACATTTTTGATTACATATATGTATTTGTTTATTTAAATATGTGTGTGTGTGCAGTGTGTGTCTGTGTGCTACAGTGCCCTTGTGGGTTTGGGAGAACCTACTGGAATTGGCTCCCTCTAGTGTAGGGTCCTGGGGATCATTCATGTTGTCAGGCAGGGCCAAATGCTCTAACTTGCTAAGCCATCTTGCTGGCTAACGCAAGGGGAGTTTTGCTTTGTTTTTTTACTACTTGTTTGTTTGTTTTTTGTCAAGACGGGATATCTCTGTGTAGTTTTGGCTATTCTGGAACTTATTCTGTAGACCAGACTGGCCTCAAACTCACAGAGATCTGCTTGCCTCTGCCTCCCAAGTACTGTGATTAAAAGCATGCACCACCAACACCTGCCTTTTATTTTATTATAACAATTAGATACGGTCAACTTTAATTTTTATTTCCTACATGTATAAGAAACTTTTTTTGTGGATGTAATATGGTGTTGACTTTAGAAAACACAGAAGTATGAATGTGCTGGCAAGATGGCTCAACAGGTCAGGGCACTTGGGCAAGCCTGGTGGTCTGAATTTGATGCCTGGAACCAAAGGTGGAAGGAAAGAACTGATTCCACAGAGGTGTTTTCTGAGGTTACACTCTGGCACATGTGCCTCCCAGTCATGCACTCATATACACACAAAAATAATTTCTTAAAAATCAGAATTTAATGCTTTTTTTAAAAAAAGATTTATGAGCCGGGCGTGGTGGTGCACGCCTTTAATCCCAGCACTTGGGAGGCAGAGGCAGGCGGATTTCTGAGTTCGAGGCCAGCCTGGTCTACAGAGTGAGTTCCAGGACAGCCAGGGCTACACAGAGAAACCCTGTCTCGAAAAAAATAATATTTATTTATGTATTATTTATTTATTTTATGTATGTGAGTATAATGTTGCTCTCTTCAGAAGAGAGCATCGAATCTCATTATAGATGATTGTGACCCACCATGTGGGTGCTGGGAATTGAATTCAGGACCTCTGGAAGAGCAGTTAGTGTTCTTAACCACTAAGCCATCACTCCAGCCACAGAACTGAAGATTTTGATATACATCTATTTGTTTATCTGAGTCAGTGTAGTCTTTACATTGGGATCTCACTGTCCATACTTTGCATTCCGGCACTTTGGCTAGTCAGTGTTGTATATAATACTCATAATCAGGAATTCTATATTCTTGTAGTTATAGCTTATTTCCTATTGTGATAAAACAGTGACCAAAAGCAACTTGGGGAGGACAGAGTTTATAAATTGGCTTTCACATCATAGTCCATGAGGGAAGGCTGACACCAGAAGGAGCAATGCGTACAGGCACTCTCCCTCTAGTGGACCCCGGGAGGAGCACTGCGCACAGGCACTCTCCTTCTAGTGGACCCCGGGAGGAGCACTGTGCACAGGCACTCTCCCTCTAGTGGACCCCGGGAGGAGCACTGCGCACAGGCACTCTCCCTGCGGCTTGTGCAGTTTGCATCTCACACCCAGGCTTACCTGCCCAGGGTGGCACTGCCCACAGCATGCCACATCAATCCGTGATCAAGAAAATGTCCCGCAGACCTGTCTCTGGACCAGCCAGGTATAGAAATCCCTCAGTGGATGGTCCCTCTTCCTGGACCATCCATTGTTGTGTTAGGGTAACTAAGAATTAACCAACACGTGAGAATTCAGTGGATATTTTTGAGGTTTTAGTTCCTAGAAGCAGAATTTTAGTAAAATCGTGTGCATTCTATTATTCCATGTGCTTCATGATGCCACATTACTCTCAGGAATGCAGTTTTTTGTATTTCTTCTGATAAGTAGTGCATAAAGATAGCAAGTCTGCCTTTCAATGACTAAGAGATTAACTTTTGTTTTTTGGTTTGTTTTTTGTTTTTTTTTTTTGGGGGGGGGTGCGTTGAGATAGGGTCTCACAGTTGTAGCTCTGACTAGCTGACCTGGAACTTGCTCTGCTGACTAGAGGGGCCTTGAACTCATTGAGATCATCCTACCTCTGCTTCTTGAGTGTAGATGGAAGTGTGTGCTGACATATCCTGCCATATTAACTAATCTTTTTTCCCCCTCTTTTTTTTTCTTTTCTTGATATAGGGTCTTACCATGTAGCCTTGGATGGCCTAGAACTCACAGAGATCTGACTTCTCTGCCTTCCAATTGCTGGGATTAAAAGTTTGTGTGACTGTGCCCAGTTCACATTAGCTAATCCTAATCTTTGAAAAGGGAAATTAAATTCTCAAGCTGTAGAAAAGTCTGGATTCATTTATATAACTTAGAGGTCAGCAAACTAATGTGTACGTTGGCACTCTTCCTCTCCTCCCTCGCCCAAAGACAGTCTTGTATAGCCCTGGCTGGCCTGATACTCAGACTTGGGGACAATCCTGCTTCAACTTTTTCCTTGTTTTCAAAATAAACTTTTTCTCGGAACCCAGGCCATCACTTGCTTCAGCGTTGTCTTTGGCTGCCCGTGGGCTGTAATGGGAGTTAAGTACTTAGTTGTCACAGAGACCACAGTGTAGCCTGCAAAAGTAGAAATACTTAAAGCTGGCCTCCCACCTGTTCCTTGTTTGGTTTTGGTTTCTGAGATGGGGTCTCCTGGAGCCCTGGGATTATCTTGGACTCAGTGGTTACAGCCATGCTGAGGTGGCCTTGGTCCCTCTGCCTTCGCCTCCCAGACGCGAGGATGACAGTACACCTCCACACCCGGCACTGTTTGCCTTGTTAAGAAAAAGTTCACTTTGTGCAGGGTAAGGCTCTAAAGGGATGTCCAATTTGGTGAGCATGGCTGTTTCAGTGTTACCTCCAGATGGTAATGCCATATAGCTCAAGGAGTTTTCAAATTATTAGACAAGTTACAAATGCAGTGAAGATGGTCTAGGACAAGAAGACAATCACCCAAGACTCAGGAACTAGAAGCAAAGCAGAGCAAACGTTAACCGGAGCCGTGCTCCGAGGGTTTTCACATCTCCCTTTTTTTGCTGAATCTAGCTCATAAGCATAGCTCAAAGCCATCCTCACAAACTGCCAGTGACTACATGAAAGTTATTTTTCCTATTAGTGCAAATCAAACACTAGCATGACTACTACCACAGATTTTAAGTTAAAAAAATAATACAGCTGGGCATGGTGGTATATGCCTTTAGTCCCAGCACTTGAGAGGCAGTGACATTCAAGCTGATGAATCTCTGAGTTTGAGGCCAGCATGGCCCACATAGTGACTTCTAAGACAGCCATGGCTAAGCAGAGAGACCTTGTCTTTAAAAACCTAACAAAACAAAATAATAACAATAAATGTGGCTGAAGGTTTGGAGAATTTGGAATCTTTGTGCATTGTTGGTGGGAACATGAAATTTCAGCAGCCACTCAGAAAGGAATGGATTTCAAAATACCATTTCTTGATAAGCTTACAGGACTCTTGGGTCATGACAGTATGATACATAGAGTATATTTGGTCTTGGAGATGTTTCAATCCCTCCTAATCTCTTGAGTAAAAAGATATAAGAAACTGTTTAAATGATTCTTTATTAAGAAATATGAGGCAATGTTTTAAATGTTAGCCTGGTCAGTACTTTAACAAAAACTATTATGAATGTTTTGAATGTGTGCTTACTTTGTAATTCACAATGGGAAATTCGAGGGGTTGGTTATGGGAGTATAATTAAGATTTTAAGCCATCTTGACCAGATGAATGAGCACAATGGAACCAATTCAAAGACCTTTAAATTTTAGTAGACGTTTACTGCCTTGATCTAGGCGAAGGGAGAGTTACATTTTACATATAATAACAAAGATGAATGTATTAGGTTTTTAAATCTTTTTTTTTAATTTAGATTTGTTCATTTTATTTATGTGTGTTTTGCCTGTATGTATGTCTCACTACATGTGTGCTTGGTGTCCTTGGAGGTCAGAAGAGGGCATCAGATCATCTGGAACTGGAATTATGGATGGTTCTGAACCATCATACAGGTGCTGGGAATTGAACTCATGTCCTCTGTAAGAGCAACACGTGCTCTTCACTGCTGAGCCATCTTTTCATCCCTGGGTGGTTTTTGCTTTGTTTTGTTGTTTTGTTTTTTTAAATATATGAAGCTGTTAACTAAAAATTAAAGGTCTGTAATATGAGAGTCTACTAATGGTACACTTCAGGTCAGTCTTTTTTCTAACCTAGAGCCTTGTATACATCCATTACCTTTTCTGAGGTATGTATGTTCACTTTTGGATGTTCTCAGAGAAGAGAAGCTGTGAGTGCATGTCGTAGGAGGAATGGTGTGAAGACGCTGGAGATGCTGAAGTTGACAGTGTGTGTATTACGGATTAGCGGGTGTCACAGGCTTTCCTATAGAAGAGAGATGGAATCTTATAAAGTGATGGAAAGAGTCGCTGTGGGAAATGGCCCACTTCAGTGGCAAAATGCAGGCAAGATCTTGGAGATCTTCAGTCATCCCTTCTAAAGTTGAAATTTTTTTTCTTCCCCATGATACTGGGTGTGCCATTATTTTTTAATGAAGTGAAGTTGGAGTTTATTAATAATGAGTTTTAATACATATTTAATTACAGATATTAGGGGAGATTGAGGTATAAGAAAAGGACAGTCTTTAAAAACAAACAAACAAACAAACAAACAAACAAAAAAAGTTGGAAATGGTTGCTGGATTGCACATGTAAGCCAGCACTTTAATTTGGGCTTTTGTGTTCTTTTTTAAAAATATGTTTTTATTAGTATATATAAATTACTCATAATAGTGTATATGATGTATTTTGATCATTATCCCCAATGCCCCTCCCACTTTTGATCTCCCCCTCATCCAACTAGTTCTGCTTATGCTTTCCTGGCTGTTTTCTTAGTGACCCGGTGAGTTTAATTAGGGCTGTTTACAGGAGTATGGGCAAGGGACTATTTACAGGCATATAGGCAACTTTAAGAAATTGTCTCCTTTGGTAGTCACTAACTGCTTGTGTATCCTCAGGGATGCATGGGGCTTTGTGAGTTCCTCCCTCTTGAAGTGAGATGAGCCCAATTAACTGCAGAGAGTTGGAGAGTACAATTGCCAGGTCATGCCAGAAGACAGCATCCCATAATACTTCCTGCTCTCCCTCTGGCTCTCGTCTTTCCATCCAGTCTTCCATGAATGCTATTCCCTAAGCATTAGAGGGAGTAGAGATCTGTTTAACCACCATGTAACTCTCAGCACTGGTAGGTTTCTGTGGTAACTGTGGCCCACAGCAAAAAAGAAACTTCCCTGACCAAAGCTGACAGCAGTATTCATCCATAAGCACAACATAATATTTTTAGAAATAAAATTTGAAAAGAGCCCAGCAGTGGTGGCGCACGCCTGTAATCCCAGCACTTGGGAGGCAGAGGCAGGCGGATTTCTGAGTTCGAGGCCAGCCTGGTCTACAGAGTGAGTTCCAGGACAGCCAGGACTACACAGAGAAACCCTGTCTCGAAAAAACAAAAAACAAAACAAAACAAAAAAAAAATTGAAAAGAACATTATGTCCACTTAGAAATTAAAACAGCAGTACCTTGCCCACTAGAACCTAGGTTTATAGTTCTAGGCATGAATTCCTTCCTGTATAGCAGGCCTCAAATCTAATAAGAAAATGGTTATGCCACCATTGCAGCACATTTGTCTGTCTGTCTCTCTATCTTTCTCTCTCTCTCTCATCTATCCATTCATCTCTCCATCTGTTTATTATTTGAGGTGGTACCTCATAGACTAGGCTAGCTTCAAACTTGCTATGTAGCCAAGGTTCTCCTTGAACTCCTTGTCTTCCTGATTCAGCCTGGGATTTTGAACATGTGCCACCATGCTTGGCCTTTTAATATACTCATGAATTTTGAGAAGATAACATTTAGGAGGTCTTTCAGACTTAATGGTCATGTTCTTATTTTTCCTTGTAGATTCTCTCAAAATCTCAGTCATCACGTGAACACAGAGAAGATAAAGTGCTGTGGACTGGTTGGTTCTGTTGTGTATTTGGAGAGAGTCTTCAGGAGACAGTCTCAGAAGACTTCACCTGTCTACCTTTATTCCTTGCAAATGGAGCGGAGTCCAACACATCCTTAATCGGAGGCTGGTTTCAGAAAACCTTTGACTGTTGCTTCAGTCCTTTAGCAATCAGTGCGTTTAATCTTTCCTGGATGGCTGCTATGTGGACTGCATGCAAAATGGACCATTACACGGCTACTACTGAATTTTATTGGTCTGTGCCCTGTAGCCCACAGAGCTTAGATATTTCTTATGCAATACATCCAGAGGATGCAAAAGCTTTATGGGACAGTGTCCACAAAACACCTGGGGAAGTTACCCAGGAGGAAGTTGACTTATTTATGAACTGCCTTTATTCACATTTCCATAGGCATTTCAAAATTCACTTATCAGCCACAAGATTGGTTCGTGTCTCAACAGCTGTAGCTTCAGCACACACTGATGGGAAAATAAAGGTTAGTTTAAACAGATCAAGTTATATTTTTTCTTGTCATGTTTTCCATATGTGTGGTAATTATATTTTTAGATGGGGAAACATATTTGAATGCATAGTAGTTCAAGACAAGAGAAGGACTTATTTTATGCTTTATAAATGACCTACCAGTGTCTTTAGCTACCTAGAGCCTGGTCTTAAAGTGGAAGGCCACTATGTATTGTGCACGGTAGAGCTGAGTAAAATGAATTACTCCCTAGCAACTTAAATTTTCAAAATTGCCAAATTTTGAAATAATTATTAAAATAACAGCATTGTGTGTGGGGGGGGGACAAAATTAGAGCAAACAACAGAATAAGATGTCATTTTTGCCCACAAGTACCTTTCTGTTGCCATTAGAAAGGAAGATACAGAGACATGGTTTTTATGTTCTATAAAGAAACAAATAGTTAGCTCCAAGACATTATTTTAATTTTTATTTATGTATATGGGTGTTTTGCCTGCATGTATGTCCATGCATCATGTCTGTACTATGTCTGGTGTCCATGGAGGCCAGAGAGGGAACCTTTGGATCCATTGAAACCAGAGTTTGGTTATGAGATGTCATTTGGGTATTGGGAATTGAACCTGGGTCCTCTGAAAGAGCAGTCAGTGTTTTTAGCCATTAAGCCATCTCTCTAGTCCCCTTACAGTATATTTAAATACACACACACACACACACACACACACACACACAGTGAATGTTTATTATTTTGCCATTGTTAAGACTCTTAAAAGAGATTAATTCTACTTTTTCTGTTTCTAAAATTTTCTGTGTATTTGTCCTTTTCTTTGTGTGTGGTGGGAATTCAACACAGTGCCCCGTATACACTAGGCAAGTACTCAGCCACTGAGTTATACTTCTCCTGTCCTATTTGTACATACTTATGGGCATAATATGACTCAAGAAAGGCCGAATTACAGTAATTAACCTCTCTCTCTCTCTCTCTCTTTTTTTTTTTTTTTGTATCACAGTCTTAGTTTCTCCTGAATCTTTCAGATTCAGATAATAAATTGTAGACTCTAGTCATGCAATTGTGCTATAAAAGCATTAGAATTAATTTCTCCTTTCTGGTTGTATTTTACTACCCATTATGTAACCTCTTTTTTTTCTTAGCTGTTGGTGACCTTTATTTTCTTCAATGAGATTTGTTTTGTTTTGAGGAAGGGTCTCATGTAGCTCAGGCTAGCCTTTTACTCATTATGTAGCTGAAGATGTTGAATTCCCAACCCTCTTGCCTCCCTCCCAAAGTAGTGAGATTATAGGTGTGCACCATTACTCATTGAGATTGATGTTTTTAGCTTTCACAAATGAATGAGCATATACCATATTTGTCTTTCTGTGCCTAGCAGATATTAATTCTAATTTTTAGAACAACACTGTATTTTTATCTATATTTTATTTTAAAAGAAGAAAATTAAGGCCAGAATAAATTTAAGTGATACATTCAAGATAGCTCATAAAGAAAAGGATGTGGCTCTTTTTCCCTTCTCTTTCCCCTCTCATCCTCTCACCTCTCTGCCCCTCTTGGGCTCCCCTCCCCCCTCTCTCCACATGGTCATGGCCGGCCTCTACTCCTCTCTTCTCTCTTCTCTCTCTCTCTCTCTCTCTCTCTCTCTCTCTCTCTCTCTCTCTCTCTCTACTATACCATTGACTCTCATCCTATTCTCTAAATAAACTCTATTCTATACCAAAAAAAAAAAAAAAAAGAAAGAAAGAAAGGGATGTGAGGTGCTGGCAAGATGGCCCGGTGAGCAAGGGCACGTGCTGCCCAGCAGGGTGACCTGGATCCACACGGAGGGAGAAGAGAACTGACTCCTGAGAGTAGCCTCTGACTTCCAGACGTGTGCTATGGCATCCACACACATGCATAAAGACAAAGTAATTTTTTATAAAAAGAAAAGGAGTCAGTATTTGAACTTTTTATGTCTTAGGTTTCATGAGTACTGTGTAAAACACTGGAGGTCAAAATGAAATAATAGGCTGGAGCATAATTTTGATAGGAAGCACTAAACACTAAAAACAAGAGGCACTCGGGAGGTAGAGGAAGGAAGATCAATAGTCCAGAGCCATCCCTGGCAACATGGGGAGTTCAAAGCCAGCATGGGCTACCTGAAATCTTGTCTCAAAAAACACAAGAACTGGAGAGAGAAAGAGAGAGATGGCTTAGTGATTAAGAGCACTTAACTCCTTTGCAGAGAACCTGAGAGTCTAGTTCCTAGTACCCATGTGGGCAGGTCACAGCCACCTGTGACAATCCCAGAGGATCAACACCCTCTTCTGGCATTTTAAAGTTTGGTTTAAACAGGCTCAGCTGGTTGAGAACTGTCATGTTCTTGCAGGGGATCTGATTTGGGTTTCCAGCACCCATATCAGGCCATTCACGACTCTCTGTAACTCTAGCTCCAAAGTGATCAGATGTCTCCGGCCTCTTTGGGTACCTACATTCATGTGCATATACCTACCCCCACACACAACTACATAATTAAAAATAAGTGAAGTAAAATCAACAAAAATCATGGTAAAACCCACAAATACCAAATTGCTTGTCATCATAATACTGTCTTAATTTTAAACTCACATTTTTTTTTCTTTTACAGATTCTGTGTCATAAATACCTTATTGGTGTGTTGGCATATATGACGGAACTGGCAGTTTTTCAAATTGAATGAATTCTTGTATGGACTAAGTGATGCGTTGTAAACACCTTTGATCATTTGCTGAACTGCTATGCCAAGTGGGTCAGTGGAAGAAATGGAGGACTTGTTTTCTAGGGTGCCTTTGGAGTTGCCCAAGTTGATATAGAACACAGTGGTGGTAGTGGGTGAGCCATGTTCGCAGGCTTGTGTACCCAGCATATCACTGTGGCTGTGTCGTGTTATAAAAGATGCTGAATTGTTACTATAAAGAGATCCATTTTAGTCAAATAAACATCTAAAATCTGGTGTTTCTGATTCAGGTTATTTATTCTGTTGGTGAAGCCTGCCTCTGAGGTTACTGTTTGAGTTCCTTGATTTTTCACTTCTAGATTTCCCTTAGTTTGGTTTTTTGATTCTCTTTCCACTTTCATGTCTTGAACTGTTTTATTCATTTCCTTCTACTGTTTGTGTTTTTCATAGATTTCTTTAAGGATTTATTAATTTCATTTTTAAAGACCTCTACCATATTCATAAAAGCTACCTTAAGGTCTTTGTCTTGTGCTTTAATATGGGATAAAATAGATGGAAACAGTAGTGGAGTGGGAGGCCTGCCCAATCTAGGCTTGTGGCTTGTTTTGTTAACTGAGTTGAGCTTCTTTTACCGGGGAATTGGGTTGGAAACAAAGTAGCAACAGGTGTTGACTATGGGTTTCCTGTAAATTGCTTTAATTATGTTGAGATATGTCCCTTGTATCCCTAATCTCCGAAGGACCAAGCATTCAAATCTATGAGCCTATGGGGGCTGTTCCTATTCAAACCACCACAGTCTGAAGTTCTTTTTCCTTATTATGTGCTTTGAGTATCAGGATAACTGTGGTCTCATGAACTGGGCAATGTTTCCATTTTGTGGAACAGTTTGAGGAGTGTTGGCATTAACTTTTCTTTGGAAGTCTAGAATTCTGTGCTAAGACCATCTGGTCCTGAGCATTTTTTGGTTGGAAGACTTCTAATGACTGGTTCTCTATTTGGTTGTTGTTATAGGTCTGTTTTTTGTTGTTGATGATGTTTTCTGTTTTTTTAAATAATTATTTATGTATGTAAGGACACTGTAACTGTTTTCAGATACCCCAGAAGAGGGCATCAGATCCCATTACCGATGATTGTGAACTACCATGTGGTTGCTGGGAATTGAACTCAGGATGTCTGGTCAGCTCTTAACCACTGAGCCATCTCTCCAGCCCTGTTACAGGCCTGTTTAAATTGTTTATCTGATATTAACTCTGATCAGTGGTATATATCAAGAAAATTATGTTTTAGACTTTATAATTTGGTGGGGAAAGGTTTTTTTTTTTTTTTTTTTGGTTTTTCGAGACAGGGTTTCTCTGTGTAGTCCTGGCTGTCCTGGAGCTCACTCTGAAGACCAGGCTGGCCTCGAACTCAGAAATCCACCTGCCTCTGCCTCCCAAGTGCTGGGATTAAAGGCGTGCGCCACCAACGCCCGGCTGGGGAAAGGTTTTTAAAGTATGTCCCTACAACTCTGGATTTCCTCAGTGCCCCTTTTCATTTCTAATTTTGTTAATTTGGATTTTTTTCTCTCTTTGCTTTTTAGTTAATTTGTTTAGGAATTTGTCAATCTTACTGATTTTCTTGTTTTTGTTTTGTTTTGGATTTTTCGAGACAGGGTTTCTCTGTGTAGTCCTGGCTGTCCTGGAACTCACTCTGTAGACCAGGCTGGCCTCGAACTCAGAAATCCGCCTGCCTCTGCCTCCCAAGTGCTGGGATTAAAGGCGTGCGCCACCACTGCCCGGTACTGATTTTCTTAAGAACCATCTCTTTGTTTCATTGATTATGTTCTTTTGTTTCTATTTTGTTGATTTCAGCCCTGAGTTTGATTATTTCTTGCTGTCTACTCCTTTTGGGTGGAACAATGTTTGAGTTTTCAGGCGTGTTAAGTTGCTAGGATGAGACCCACCCACCCCTTCCAAATCCTCCCCATCCCCCACCCCCAACCCCCGTTTTTTTTCCGCATATAGGGGATCTACTCACAGAGAGGAAACTGCTTGTGCCCCTCATTACAGTGGTCCCAGATTCTTCTTGGTTGTGTTGTAAACAGAGAAGCCATTCTTCAGGCCCCCTGCTCTGAGCACACCCCACAAACACCTTTTTAAATAAATGCACTCAATACTATAAACTTGTCTCTGAGAACCACCTTCATTGGGTTCCCTAAGTTTGGGTATGTTGTGTAGGCATCCAGGGGAGAAGAGGCCCTTGGTCCAGTGAAGATCAATGCCCCAGTGTAGGGGAATGCAAGGGAGGGAGAGGTGGGAGTGGGTGGGTGGGTTGCGGCACACATTCACAGGAAGAGGAGGGGGGGATGGGATGGGAGTTTCTGGGGGAAGGAATCTAGAAAAGGGATAACATTTTGAAATGTAAATAAATAAATATCCAATAAAAAAATGAAGAGAAAAAAACCCAAAAACCCTTCAACATAAAACCAGATATACTGAACCCTGATAGAAGAGAAAGTAGGGAATAGCCTTGAACAACTTAATACAGGAGACTTTTTTGAAAGATTTATTTATTTATTATATGTAAGTACACTGTAGCTGTCTTCAGACACTCCAGAAGAGGGCAGAAGATCTCATTACAGATAGTTGTGAGCCACTTTGTGGTTACCGGAATTGAACTCTGGACCTTCGGAAGCGCAGTCAGTGCTCTGAACCGCTGAGCCACCTCTCCAGCCCAGGAGACAACTTTGTAACAGCACCACTACCGTTAGCTCAGGCACTAAGATCAACAAAGGACCTCATGAAAATGAAAGGCTGCTGTGCGGCAAAGGACCAGTGTCATCTGGACAAAGTGGGGGGCTACAGAATGGGAAGAGACTACACATCTGATGGGGGTAATATCCAAAATATCAAAGAGCTCAAGACTAGATAGCAAGAAAGCAGCCCAATTTAAACGTGGGGAAAGATCTATATAAAGAAGGAAGCCGGGCATGGTGGTGCATGCCTATAATCCTAGCACTCTGGGAGGCAGAGGCAGGTGGATTTCTGAGTTTGAGGCCAGCCTGGTCTACAGAGTTCCAGGTCAGTCAGGGCTACACAGAGAAACCCTGTCTCAAAAAAAAAAAAAAAAAAATCCAAAAAACAAAAAGAAAAAAAGATTGAAAACCTGGCTATATCATTCTTGGGTATATACCCAAAAGAGGCCCCACCATGCCACAGGGGCATGTGTTCCACTATGTTCATAGCGGCCTTATAGCCAGAAGCTGGAAACAACCCAGATGTCCCAAAACAGAATGAATACGGAATATGTGGTTCCCTATTTACAGTGGAATACTACTCAGCTATTAAGAACAAGGACATCATAAGTTTTGCAGGCAAATAGATGGAACTAGAGAATAACCTGAATGAGGTAACTCAGACCCAAAAGGACATGCATGGTATATACTCACTAATCAGTGGATATTAGCAAAAAAAAAAAAAAAAAAAAAAAAAAAAAAAAGTACAAAATACCCAGGATGCAATCCACAGAACTCAAGAAGGTTAACAAGCTGAAGGGCCCAAGTGAGGATGCCTCAATCCCACTTGGGAGGAAAAAGAAAGCAATCATGGGGTGGGGGAAAAGGAGAAGGAGGGAGAGATCTGGGTGAGAAAGGGGACAGGGAAGGGAAGAGGGGGAAATGACCTGGTATTAGGGAGTGGGGCAGGACTGAAATCCTGAGGGCCAGCAGAAAGAATGAAAACAGGCAACCTCTGGAGGTAGGAGGTTGGGGGAACCCTCCAGAATTTACCAGAGACCTGGAAGATGAGAGATTCTCAGGACTCAAAGGGGGGAACCTTAGATGAAATGCCCAACAGTCAGGAGAGGGAACTCGTAGAGCCCACCTCCGGTAGAATGACAGAGCATCGAGTGAGGGATGGAGTTGCCATCCCACAGTCAAAGACTAACCCAGAATTGTTCCTGTCTGAAAGATCTTCAGGGCCAAAAATGGAGAAGAGCTGGAGGGAAGGGAGGTCCAGTGACAGGCCCAAATGGATCCAGCTCAAGGGGAGGCCCCAAGACCTGACACTATTACTGATACTATGGTGTGCTTACAAAAGGAACCTAGCATGACTCCTCCAAAAGGCCCAACATGCAGATGAGAGTCAGATGCAGGTACTTACACCCATCCAATGGATAGAAGCTGGCGACTCCTGTGGTTGAATCAGGGAAAAGCTGGAAGAGGCTGAGGAGGAGGGTGATCCTATAGGAAGACCAGCAGTCTCAACTAACCTGGACCCCTGAGATCTCTCAGACACTGAGCCACCAACCAGGCAGCACACACCAGCTGATCTGAGGCCCCCGACACATATACAGCAGAGGACTGCCAGGTCTGGACTCAGTGAGAGAAGATGCACCTAACCCTCAAGGGACTTAAGGTCTTAGGGAGTGGGGAAGTCTGGCGGGGTAGAAGTGGGGGGATGGGGACATCCTCTTGGAGACAGGAGTGGGGTGGCATGGGGAGGAAGTATGAGATGTGAAATAGTCAGAGGGCAGATTGGGAGGGGGATAAAGAATAGACTATAAAAAATAAAGAGAAAAGGATCACAGAGGGTGGGATGGGGGAGAGAATTCTCAAAAGAGGAAACTCAAATGACTGAAAAACACTTAAAGAAATGTTCAACGTCCTTAGCACCAGGGAAGTACAAATTAAAACTATTTTGAGATTTCATCTTACACCTGTCGGAATGGCTAGGATCAAACACAAATGATTGAGAAGGAAGTCAGAGATACTGCCTGAAGAGACAGTATCTTCAGCTGGACAGCTGCAAGTAGATGAGTCATGCCGGCAAGGATGTGGAGGAAGGGAACGGTCCTCCGTTGCTGGTGGGCGTGCACACTTGCTCAGCCACTATGGAAATAGTGTGGCAGGTCCCCAGGAAGATTGGAATCAACCTACCTCAAGAACCAGCTGTACCACTCTTGGGCATATATGCAAAGGTCACTTCATCCTGCTACAAAGACACTTGATGAACCATGTTCACTGCTGCTCTATTCGTAGCAGCAGGAAGTTCTACAACCTAGATGTCTCTCAACAGAAGAATGCATAAAGAAAATGTGGTACATTTACACAATAGGGTATTGCTAAGCCATTAAAAATGACATAATGAAATTTGTAAGTAAATAGATTGAACTAGAAAATAGAAAAACAAATATGGTATGTATCCACTTATATGTGAATGTTAGCTATTAAGCCAAATTTAATGTGCCATCATCTGTAGACTCACACAGGTTAGGTTAGTAAGGGACTAGGGGGGACAAATAGGTCTGAATTGTGGGGAGCCTGGAATGGGCCTCTGAGTGATCATGGAGAGGAAGAGGGGAGACAAGGAAAGGAACACAGGAGAGGCAACTAAAATTAAGGTTCATTTGAGGTACAGTATGGGAACAACACAGTAAATAAGAGATCCTTAAAACATATACATATATGACAGCGATCTAGCTGAAATTGCAATATAATGGGGAGACAAAGCCCCAAATGACCATCCTGTCACCAGATCAAGTTTCCAGTCTCAGATTGAGTTACATCTAATTGAGTTGTTGGCCAAAGAGGTCCCATAGGAATCCCCCCAAATCCAGGCTGTGGCAAGACTATAGGTTACTCTCCAAAATGATGGCAAGGCCCATTGCTAAAGATGACACCTACAATCCACACGGTGTCCTGCCTGCAAGATATGCTATAGTGTGATGGTGGCAGAGGGCTTGTGGGAGTAACCGACCAATGACAGATCTGACTTTAGGCCCACTCCAGATGGTAAACCATACCTGACACTGCTCGGGTGACCAAAACCTGACGATAGCCTAGGGACTTAGGGTAAAACCAAATACTACTGTTCATTTAAAAAAAAAAAAAGTAGCACTAAAATGACTCCTAATGGCATTCTGCTATAGTCATCATCAGGAGGAGGAGAGTTCACAAAGGAGAGCTTCCTCCTTTAGCAGATGGCAACAGATACAGAGACCCACAGCCAGATATTACAAGAATGAGAGACCTTTAACACTTGGCTCTAAATGGGATGGCTTTCTCCATCAAGGTTCTTTCCTACCTCCACTGTCAGGGCTCAGGAGCCCGTTGAAGAGGAAGAGAAGAGTGTTAAGAACCAGAGGGAGCCGGGCGTTGGTGGTGCACACCTTTAATCCCAGCACTTGGGAGGCAGAGGCAGGTGGATTTCTGAGTTCAAGGCCAGCCTGGTCTACAGAGTGAGTTCCAGGTCAGCCAGGGCTACACAGAGAAACCCTGTCTCAGGAAAAAAAAAAAAAAAAAGAGCCAGAGGGAATGCAGGACTGAAGAAAACAGGACCCTCTAAACCTGTGGGCCTAAGACCATCAGAAAACACAGATATTACAACTCATGACAGCAGCAAGATTACAGCTATGAAATAGCAATGAAAATAATTTTACGGTTGGGGGTCACCACAACATGAGGAACTGAATTAAAGGGTCGCAGCATTGAGAAGGTTGAACATCACCACCTAAATCAACACGATCAAAGTTCCTGTGAACTCTCAGGAGCTCGTGTAGGGCCTCATCTCAATCCTTCTGAGAATGTGCCCTCTTCCTATAAATTCGGACTTACAGAAACATTCTTTTCTTTTGTTTTGAGATGGGCCTTTGAGAGGTATTCCTGATTTTATTTCTGATATTATTGTAGGCTGTGTTGCAAATAACTCTAGTGGTAGTCTGGCATAAAAAAAAAGAAAGTGTGGAACTTTGGTAAAATGATATGTAATACCAGTTCTATTATTAAATATACAGGCAGACTTCCTTGGTATTTTTATGTAGGTGACTGTATTAAATGGGTTTGGACTATATGATTAGTCCTTTCACACTGTAAGACTCTTACACACAAGGAAATACGTTTACAGACTGGGTTACATAAGATACACAGTGAGAAGTCTTAATTGTACCACTGTGAGGATGAAGCACTTATATACAAATAATATAAGATACAAAACCAAAAAGTCCACATGATCAGTAAAGTTAGAAGTACCAAATAGCAGTAACGAGGCTGGAGAGATGGTCTGGAGGGAAAGGCACTTGCTGCTAACCCTGATGAACTGAGTTCGATTCCTGGGATCCACACGACGGAAGGAGAGGACTGAGCCCTACAAGTTGTCCTCTGGTGCTGTGGCACACTCCACACACCCCTTACACACACACACACACACACACACACACACACACACGTACACAAAGTTTAAAAAAAACAACACAAAACTTTAAAAATTAAAACATTTTTATGGTAAATACTACCTTTATTTTAAAAAGTTATACATGCTAGAAAAAAGCATAAATGATACATGTAAACAATTGTTTACCAAATACTTATTTTTTTCCTTGAAAAAGGTGCAAATGATGTTTAAATGTAAACACAAAAGGTGCCGGGGAGAGGGAGAAGGTAAAGGTTATTCCTTTTGGTTGTGGCTAAAGTCTCATTCAAAGGTTTTCCTGCAGCCGGGCAGTGGTGGCACATGCCTGTAATCCCAGCACTTGGGAGGCAGAGGCAGGCAGATTTCTGAGTTCGAGGCCAGCCTGATCTACAGAGTGAGTTCCAGGACAGCCAGGGCTACATAAACTCTGTCTCGAAGAACAAAAAAAAAAAAAAAAAAGTTTTCCTGCAAAATACACATTGAAAGAAGAAAAACTCAGTCTGTGACTATAATGAAGGAGAACCTTAGGCACTAAATTTTTCATTTATTTCTTTAACAATTTTAACCTTTCATCAGAAAGTGCAACTTAAGACAGAGTGACAGTGGCCTTATGAGATGAACACGTGATCATCAGCGTAAGGACCCAGCTCTGTTCCCGCACATGGCTGGCTCGGCGCTCCTCCACACGCACTGCCAACATGGAGAGCATGCCTTGGCTGTCACTACGTAAGGGTCCTCAGTCACCAGGCCAGAACATCCAGTGTAGAGTGAAAAACAGAATCCACTGCTGGAGAAAGACTCCTGCTCCTTGGTGGCAAAGAGGAGGCTGGGAAGAAAGTGCGGGCGGTGACGCCTCACAGCTCTTACCCCGCTACGCCTGCTCTCTGCAGCTCTCGGGGCGACAAGCGATGGGCCTCACACTGTTTGTGTAAGAGGCGCCAAGCAGAGACCTAGGTACATGTGGCAGACACGCTATGAAAACATTACAGGAGAAAAAAGGGAAATGGAGTTGGAAGAAAGTTCAGCTAGACAGATGTGAACACCCACCAGGGAATGCAAACTCTAGCATCCGAGTCCTGCGTTTATAGATTTAATAGTCCTTCCTAATTGTCCTGTTCAGTGAGATGTCTTCTTATTCAGTTTTTCTTTTACATTTAAAAAAATTCACTTTAAATTACTTACATTTGATGGGTATATGTGTGTTTGTATGTATATGAATGCACAGGAATACAGGTACCTACAGAGGACAAAAGAGAGCCCAGCGGTTTTCAACCTGTGGGTCGTGACCTCTTTGTGTGTGTGCAGGGTAGGGTGGTCAAAGGACCCTTTCAGATGAGTTGCATATCACATATCCTGTAATCAGATGTTTACATCATGATTCATAACAGCAGAAAAATGACTGTTATGAAGCAGCAACAAAAATAATTGTATGGTTGGAGGTCACCACAACACGAGGAACTGTATTAAAGGGTTGCAGCATCAGGAAGGTTGAAGACCACTAATCTAGAGAGTTACACAGTCGTGAGCTGCCAGATATAAGTGCTGGGAGCTGAACTCTGCAAAAGCAGCACGCGCTCTTACTGACCATCTCCAGCCCTCTTTACATTTGGAGTACTCTACTATTTAGTGCGAAACGGTAGCGAGCACATAGACTACCGTTTTCCCTTCACCAGCGGCAATCTCTGCAGATGGACAGTGTCCAAGAGGAATGACATCAGGTCACACACAGCCCTTCTGCCCTTACCAGGAGTTTTAATACCAACCCCAAACCTACAAAGCAAAGAAAGTTTTGCAGCTTGGAACTTTTGCCTTTTTTTTTTTCTCCTTTGTTTTTCATGGTAGGAAGGATAAGTAAAAAAAAAAAAAAAAAAAAAAAAAAAAAAAAAAAAAATTAAAAAACACAACAATTACAACAAAAAACCAAAGGACCCAAACCAACAAAACATAAACAAAAATCCCCATCAAAACTCCATGATAAATTAAAGCCAAAAATAAATACTCTTCTGCACAGAGCGGAAAGGCACTGTGCAAAGATGGCATTCTGCAGGTGAGCTCCGTGGTTAGCCTGGTATTTCTGAACGCTGAGGCACCGGCAAAGGATAGAGCTTGCCCTCTTGTTTCCTCGAGCTGGACAAAGCTTCGAAGTCAAGGCTCTTCCAAATATAAAGGAGCGTATGCAAGGTTTTTTTCTGTGTTCACCATATATGGGATTCACAATGTGTCATTTTAATAACTCCTACACCACCTCCTAGCCGACGGTAATTCATTCCTCCATATAACCTGCAAAAAGAAAAACAAAGGCATATAATCTAACTGGAAAAAGCACTGCTCTTTCTAAATGAAGACATCAGCCACAGCCACAGCGCTTTGAGCTTCATGTAACTCTTCCACGGTCAGAAGCAAACAGAGCACTGATGAGTAGCAGGAGGTCAGGCCATGGCTGAACCGCTCAGTGAGTGAGGCTGCCCCTCCCTCCTTTTACACTATGGCTTTGCACCCAGCCTGGCTTCTAAACACAAGACATTATGGTCCACATTTTTGTCTAATTTTATGCCTGGCTATCTATTTCCCAGACATATTTTCTCCTTGTCTAAAACTTTCTCAATTATTGTCTTATTTCTCTTGCTATGATCTTCCTAGGCCTAGAGCTATGTAAGTGCTGGTATTATAAGTATGCACCACAGTACTTGCCTTGGTTATTTTTATCTCATTTTTGTATTTGATTTTTGAGCTGATCTCACTCCAGCTCTGGTTGCTTCAAAATCATGGCAATCCTTCTGCCTCAGCTTCTAAAGGGCAGGGATTACAGGTATGAGCACCAAGCCAAGCTGCTCAATTTCTCCTCCACTCCTCTCCACTCCTCCTCCCTCCCTCCTTCCCTCCCTCTCTCCTTTCTTTTCTTTTTGTATATCTATTCACTGTGGTCAGGTGCACATACGGCTGAGACCAGAGGTCACCTGTATGCCATTCTTCAGAAGACATCCATTTGGTGGGTTTTTGGTGGCCCGGAACTCATGAAGGAGGCCTGCTGACTGCTCAGGGAGCCTGGGATGGCTTTGCCTTTGCCTCCCCAGCTTGGCTATCACAGATGCATGCCTCCATGTTTGCCTTTCTATGTGGGTTCCCTGGATTACAATCAAGTCTTCATGCTTGCAGAAGCAATCCTTTACCATCTGCTCTTTCTTCCCAGCCCATTGACTATTCATTTTTATTCTCTTGTCCATATAATATCATTTATATAGTATCATCTATATAGTAACATTTGGTTTGCAATATGTGAACAAGATCATCTTCAAAGTTAAAGACTTTCACGGGAAAAATACTAGCTCCTCATTCAGCAATGAAATAAAATTGATTTGGGATATGCACCAGGTATGGTAATACATACCTATAATTACCAAACACGGAAGAATGAAATAAGATGATTATCTCATTTTAAAACTAGCCTTGACCTACATAGTTCTAGGCCAACCTGGGCTACAGAGGACTACTTTCTTAAAATGCAAAACAAACAATCAAAAACCAAACAACAAACAAAACAATAACAACAATAACAGCAACCACCACCACCACCTCCACCACCTCCTCCACCAACTCCACCACCAAGCATGGTGACCCATGCTTGTAATCCCAGCATAAGGAGATTATGTAGGAAGATTACTTTTGAGTTCGAGGGCATCCTGGGCTGCAGAGTAAATTCAAGGTTAGCTTGGCCTATAATGAAACCCTGCTTCAAAAAGCCAAAAACAAAAACAAAATTATTAAGTTTGGGCTGGGCATAGAACATACACCTTTAACCCAGCATTCAGGAGGCAGAGAGACAGGTAGGTGGATCTCTCAAGTTTGAGGCCAGCTTGGTCGACAGAGTGAGTTCTAGGACAGCCAGGGCTGAAAAAAGAAACACTATCTCAAAAAAAAAAAAAAAAAAAAAGAAAAGAAAAGAAACAAAATAAACAAACAAAAAACACAAACCAACAAAAAATGTTTCTAGATTATAGATGTATATATATATTACAGATTACATTATATAATCTATAGATGATTTTAGGACCTTCGTGAACATATTCACCATATATTACTAATTTTAATGACAGTTACTGATAAAAGTCCATATATAAATTATTGTGATTTTGAGACAGAAGTAGTTGTAGCTATTTCTTTAATTATGCTTACTCTAAATTCCTACCCTCCCGAAAAAACCCTGTATAAAGAAGTAAATATTCCATGAATGGGAGGCTTTTCTTTGTGCAAACCTTCTCTTCTTTCTCCGTTATCCATTTATCGATTTAGCAAGGCTTCTGCAGCACATGACAGACGGACACGCCTCCCTGTCTTCCTCATCCCTTCTTTGTTGGCTAATCACATAGCACATCCACCTAGTATGGCACTAGAGTGCCAACACTGGGATGCAGGGAATCTACTTTTGTTTCCTTGGGGACCAGAACACTCAGGAAGTTGGATAAACTTGGTCATGAAAAATGTAATGTTGGAGCAAAGAGCACCACATTAACTGACCTCAGTACACGACTGCTCGGCACGACACAGAATCCCAAGACAGTTAGTTACTTCAGTCTCAGTAAGAGCAAGTGTAGGGGGTGCTTGCCTAGCGTCTGATGCCCTACAAAGAAGGCTTCTCAAAAAGGAGTCTGCATACCCAGACTGAGAACTGAAGGTCCTGGCTCTGAGTCTGATAATGGCCCTAGCTTATTCTGCACACCTTTACTTTCTTGGTGGTTTCCCCAGCAGGATATGATGGGAATAGAAAGGATATTCTTCATTGTTTTTCTCACCTCTACTTACATAAAGTGAAATGGTTATCCGAAGAACTCAGGAATATTTTTATCAGATACTTTAGAACAACCAAGTTAAAATGCATCACCATGTCTGGGTTACTTCAGCTCCCTTCAGGAAACCACGTGAGGATGTCAGTACATTGGTCATCCCACTTTAGGTGATCATGATCTTTCTCAAGCCCATGACTCCAAGTTAGAAATGAAAAGACTCGGAAAAGTCTAAAGGTTACCTCCACGTATTAGCATCTGGGTCAAAAACTTCAATGGTCTTTAAGTATGTTGTGCCATCAAAACCCCCTACTGCCATGAGCTGTCCGTTGACCACGGCCAGGCCAACCTGTAGGAGCAAAGCACAGAGACTGCTGGAAAACTGAGAAAGCCTCAGGGACATGTCACACCGTTTCTAGGTAGACTATTCAGATCTTATATTCTAGTTTACACGATGTCAGGGAGACGAAGAAGCAGTAAGCTATGAAATGATAGGAATCATTAAATTAGGTCTTTTATTAATATATGTACACAAGAAGAGTCAGATGCATTTGTAAAATGTAGAAAACCATTCCCTCAGTATGAAAAAGAACCTCCAAACTGCTCTCACTTCTGGTCTGCCCACTCTAACCCACTTTCTAAATTGCTACTAAATATCATTAAAAACACAAACATAAACATATTACTCCTGTTAGAAACTTCTAAGCCGCCGGGCGGTGGTGGCTCACGCCTTTAATCCCAGCACTTGGGAGGCAGAGACAGGCGGATCTCTGAGTTCGAGGCCAGCCTGGTCTACAGAGTGAGTTCCAGGACAGCCAGGGCTATACAGGGAAACCCTGTCTCGAAAAACCAAAAAAAAAAAAAAAAAAAAAAAAAAAAAAGAAACTTCTAAGCCTCCGTTCTGCCTGAGACAGGTTTTAGGTCTGCAATGTTACTCAGGTTTTCAGAAATCTGGCCGCCACGTTTGTCCTTACTGCCTACATTTTTCCCTCTTCTAATGAACTCTGTGCTCTCGTAACACTGGAGTAACTGTTAGTCTCTGAAGCAGCAGACAGGGTTGAGTAACTCATGTGCATGAAGCCCTTCTCCCACGTCCTTCTGTCACATACGGCACTCCCCAGCACAGTCTTACTGTGGACACTGTAAACATTTCAGTCTCCTTCACGAGACTGAGAGCCCCATGACAAGAATCCTGTAGACATTTAATCTAAATGAGTGAGAATGTAATCAAGTGGACAGTGAGAATTACAGGGGTATATCTGAATGCCTGTTAGTTCCCAGTAATGGATCACAACACACAACACACGACTCTTCCATTTGATGGTGCCTTTCAGTGCCTTGTATGCCAAACAGAATTTGCTCCTTTTTATCCTCAGATTAAGGAGTCTCTAGGTGCAGACTGTTTCTCTTTCCTTTGAGTATCCTACACTGATGGACTCCTGTCACAATCAGTGCTTAATGGGTTAGGTTTCATTGTGACAAACATTCTGAACGGTGAATTTTATGTTCCATTTTGGACATCTCTTAGTGGCCGGTCATTCATTTGTGATTGAGACCATGACAATAGGACAGCCAGATGTGTTCTACATTACAGATGGGGCAGACCCAAACCACCTTTGGAAAATTTGTAGAAGGGCCAGGTATGTTTTACTGTTTGTATCAGTATACAAAGTCTAATTGAAAAAAAATTAGCTAGAAATACCACATAGAAATAGTGCTATTATACAGAAGTTAAATAGGGGATGATCTAAGAAAGATACCATCCAGAGAAGTGGCTGGTAAAAGATTAAAAAAAAAAAAAAAGCTTATACATATATATATATGAGGCAGAGGCAGGCGGATTTCTGAGTTTGAGGCCAGCCTGGTCTACAGAGTGAGTTCCAGGACAGCCAGGGCTATACAGAGAAACCCTGTCTCGAAAAACCAAAAACCAAACCAAACCAAACCAAACCAAACCAAAACAAAACAAAAAAAGATAAACAAATATATATATGAATGGATAGAAAATATTTAGCTACTGGAGTTAAAAGCAATCAAAAGAAATATAAGCTTTTTAGGTTTGAGTTTTTTCTCATTTTGCCTACAAGTGTCTTGACAGCTGAGATGCTGGAAATACAGCACCCGGACATCAGCACTTCACCTCGCAGCGTCCTGGGGCAGCTTACAGTGTCAAGAATGTCTTTGTGCACCCCCTCTCAGTGTCTGCTTGCAAAGCTCAGAGCCCCCAGTAGCTGGCACTTACTCCACTCCTGCGGGATGTCATGGCCACCACGGGAGACCACTGGTTGGTTCTGGGGTTGTATCTTTCAGCACTGCTAAGCTCTGTAGTGTCGTCTCTCCCTCCCACAGCATAGATCATATCCTGGTACACTGCACAACCTAGGTGTTTCCTTCGGGTGCCCATAGGCGCTATGGTGTGCCATCTGTTTTCCTGAGGATTGTAGCGCTCCACTGCAGTGAAAAAAGGATCAGTAAGTGAGCACGTACCTGCTTCTTTCTTCAGAGCCACTTATTTTCAGTAAATAATTGATCAGGAACCAGTTTCCTACGGTCATCTTCTGAGGAAAGGGCATGTGTTAACTTCTAGTTGTGGCTACATAACTTATTATATGCATTCTTTTTATCTTTTAATAGGGTGGAACTTGATTATGACTTAAAAGAACAGTTTAGTACTAAAAATTTATTGTTATAATTAGACAGCTTTTATACTTTTATTTTCCTCATATAACTCATTTGATTATTTATTCATGTTTTGCCCTTTTTTAGGTGGAGTCTTGCTCTGTGGTGCTACCCTAGAATTCACTATGTAGTACAGCCTCAAACTCATGATCCATTCTTCTGTCCCGGTCTCCCAAGTGCTGGGATTACGTGCATGCTCTCCCATGCCGAGTCTGCCTAGTGTCTTCTGAGCCTCTGAAGACACATGACAATGAGTCCCATGGTGTGCCACTGATAATATCCTTAGATAAAAATACCTATTATGTCTAGACCAGTGATTCTCAACCTGTGGATCACAAACCCTTTGGGGGTTCACATATCAGTTATTCACACTGCAATTATAACCGTTCTGAAGTAGTAGTTAATTAGTTCTGTGGTTGGGGTCACCACAACATGAGCAATTGTATTAAAGGATTGCTGCATTAGGGAGTTTTAGAACCACTGGTCTAGAGAGAAAGGCAAAGAAGCTTGTAGTTCTGAGGTTTCACTTATTCTGATATTAAAAGAATTCTCTTTGACCGAGGGGAGGTGCTGATTATGGGAGGTAGGGAACTCAGTCTATTTAGAAAGTAGAATTTTGTTTTGTTTTTTAAGTTATGGCCCTGCTTGTTTATTTACTTATCTATCGTATGTCTGAGTGTCTTGCCCTTATGTATGTATGTGCACTATGACATGCCTGGTGTCTTCAGTAGAACCCCTGGGGACTGGAGTGCTAGACGGATGTAAGTCACCGTGTGGGTGCTAGGAACTAAACAAGAAGCGTTCTTTACCAAGTGTTCTTAACCACCAAGTCATCTCTGCAGCCCCAGACTTTTTAAAAATTCACTATAAGTTTTTGGCACCTTATAAACTATGTAGAGAAAGAAAACTTTGGGGAGCATATTAGAAGTTTTGAGTTACATTTTCCTAGATAGAAAATGATATAGAATACATTTATAAATATAGGAGCAGCACAAACTAGATTCGGTGGGTTACTAAAAAAAAGAAGAAGAAGACAAGTGAGGTTGGGACTGGATGGGAGGTGGAGTTGAGAGGAGTTGGGAGAATGACTATAATATTTTGCATCAAATATTTTAAGAATTAATAAAGATGTTATATTGAAAGCTATAGAATAACTTGAGCATTTAATAATTAGTACAGAGGATTCTCCCCAAGAAAATGTGCTGTTTGGAACTCAGACTGCTTGCCCTTGAGGGACTGACCTGTGTTGAGTGGAGATGTCCCATCAGAGCCACCTACAGCGTACAAGAACCCTCCCAACACGGCCACAGCCACTCCTAGCCGCCTAGTGCTCATGGAAGCCACCCGGGTCCACTTGTTCTCCTTTGGATCATACCTGCAGGGAGGGAAAACAAGTTCCTACTGCCCAAGCAGTGTCTACAGGTCTGAAATCACAAGAGATAAAACAGACACACATCTGCCACAGCCTAAGAAAAAGTACACACACACACACACACACACACACACACACACAGTCATACACATTTACTATTCATCTTTTTTAAAAGCTATAACTTTGTCACTTGTGACAATAGGATGAATGGGGGGGGATATTTTGTTAAGTGAAATAAGTCAGACACATGAAGAAAAATACTATTTGATCTTGAAGATGGAATCTAAAATTAGTCTAATTTATAGAAGCTAACAGTAGAGGATTCCACTCTTAGTGGGCTGGATGAGGGGTTGGCAGGATCAGAGACATACTGGTCAAAAATACACATGGTCAGTAGTTATTACATCATGTATTTGAAAATTTGGTAAAAATTGTTTTCACTAAAACTCCCAAAGTACGTAGAGTAATAATCAGCTAATTAGTTTGCCTTAATCATTCTACATGGTTTAAATAGTTAAATACATCATGTTCACCACAAATGTATTTTAATCAATTAAAGAATAGATGGGGGCTATAGAACAATAGGAGGAGAGAATCAATTCTACCAAGTCACCTTCTGACCCCTCCCTCCCTCTCATTGTAAGCTCTAGGCCATTTAGGGCTGCATAAAAATGCAAAAAGAACTCTGTATGCCCACTAAAAAGAACTGAAAATTACTTTGATTAAAAAGAAATTACCTCTCAACTATATTGAGGCAAGAGACACCATCCTGTCCACCCACCGCATAGAGAAAACCTCCGAGGACTGCCACACCCACGCTTGTCCTGCAGGTGCTCGTGGGGGCCACATCACTGCTCCATTGGTTTGTTTTGGGGTCATATCTGCCAAGAACACAAAGAGTTTGTGCTACATGGTATAGTTTGGCTGTGCTTATATTTCAAACATATAAGCATATATTTCCATTTAAGGACTGTTCTTTTCCTCAAACACAGGTTGATTAACAATCAAAGCATATGAATGGGGATTGAACTGAGAGACCATATGCTAGTATATGCTGCTACAGTATATGCTTGCCTAATTTTAAAATTTATTTTTAATGTCTATTTTGAATATATTTTTCCCTTTACAAAAAAAAAATCAAAATGCTACAGAATCCCACATCAGTTCTAGTTTCTTCCCATTTGGATTTGGAACACATCCTTTAAGCTTTGCAATGAAATGCTATTCACATCTGCATTTATTTAAATGCAAAAATGTCTTATTTACATAAATAATACTACACAGCATAAAGTTTTCTCCTTTGATTTATTTTTGAGATCTCAGTTTGTTAATATAATTGTAGATTCTTTTCCTTTGAGCTATTTTGTTAAATTGCAATGTACAATGCACTGCTTGTGTATGTGCTTATGAGTACAGTACCTACAGAGGCCAGGAGAGGGTGCTGGAGCTCCTGAACCTGGAGTTAGAGATAGCTGTGAGGGTGAGAGTTCTCAGCATGGGTGCAGCAAACCGAACTCAGTTCCTCTAGAAGGGCAACAGTGTTCTTAACCACTGAGCCACGTCCTTCCAGTCCCTAATCACGTTCCTATGCATCTATTCTTAGGTTGTTTCTGATACTTTGATAACTGGAAACAGGAATTTCAAGGCTGAACACATAGCCTGACAGTGGAGTGCTTCTCTGGCATGTGCAGACCCTTGACCAGAGGAAACCAAAAAGTGGAAAACCACCAAGGTGCCCCTTTTGTAGCTATATCCATGCTTACTTTTAAATTTTTCATTACTTTTTCTTTCCTCCTCCTCATTTTTCCTGTTTTTCTAGATTTTTTTGCTCTTTATAACTTACTGATTTAAAAGCACATTTTCCTTCTTTTTCCTCTTTGAGACTCACTATATTGTTTGGGATGGTCTCAAACTTGTGCCCCTCCGCTCTCCTGCTTCAGCCTCCCAGGTGCTCGGGTCACAGATATGTGCACCTCCCCACCTCTCTTACTTCCTCTTTTCTTACTTTCGAAAGTGTCTAGCATATTGTTCGTTCATATGTTTGCTCTATATATCACCTTGACTACATTTTAGATATTTTGATATATACTGACTTAATTGTTTAGCTACAAACACTTAGTCATTGTACTCTGATTTATTTATTGGCACGCTGACTTAAGTCTAGGTACCACTCTCCCTGCCATTCCTCCCTCCGAGATCTATAAAGCTCACCAACCCTTCTGTTTTTGATTGTCTGGTTTTGTTTTTTACCTATGCCATATCTAGAACAAATGTCCAGAACTGGATATACAACTTTTTATTGTTGTTGTTTTAGAGACAGGGTTTCTCTGTGTAGCCCGGAACTCACTTTGTAGACCAGGTTGGCCTTAAACTCAGAAATCCGCCTGCCTCTGCCTCCCAAGTGCTGGGATTAAAGGCGTGTGTCACCACTGCCTGGCAGAGTGATATTTTTGTTTGTTTGTTTTTAATGTATATGAGTACAGCATTTTTCTCTTCAGACACACTAGAAGAGGGCATCAGCTCCCATTACAGATGGTTGTGAGGCACCATGTGGTTGCTGGGATTGAACTCAGGACCTCTGGAAGAGCAGCCAGTGCTCTTAACTGCTGAGCCATCTCTCTAGCCCAATATACAACTTTTTATAGATGGAACTATATAATGGAACTATGACAATCACTACAGATCAATATGGCTTAATGAAAGAGATTGTGTGGCAACAAGAAACTTAAAAGAAAAAAAAAATCTTTCACTGTAACTTCCAGTGTTCCAGGTACCTCAACAATTGTATAGTACAGTATGCACAAGCATGCTTAAAATACTTATGAAAGAGCAGAAAAATGAGTAGCTCATCTGTGGTCAGAGGTTTTATGCAGGAAGTAACATTTGAAATCTTGTAAGCCTTAATACTTAATAGACAGATACTACAGGGTGGGCAGAACAGCATGTGTACATGCAGGGGCAGAGGAGGAAAGAAGACAGCATGCCCAAGGAGCTGCAGGCAGTTTGCTGTATCTGCAGTAGCATGCTTAGAGAAAGACTGTGGCCAGTGGGGGAAGAGACCAGAAAAATTGGTAAAGATCAGACCATAAAGGTCTCATACATCATGCTAAGGAGTCTAGACTATTAATTGGTGTCCCATTCATAGCACAAAATTAGTAAGTCAGATGTTTTTTAATTAATACCTCAAACAAAATCATAGGGACAATAGAGATTTTTTCAAATTAACCTTACCTTTCAACACTATTGAGATATGAGGATCCATCATGGCCGCCTACTGCGTACAACAAATCATCAAGAACACTGACCCCGACGCCACATCGCCTTTTACTCATTGAAGCTACCATTCTCCACTCATTGGTCTGGGGATCATAGCGCTCAACACTGGATATGGCGTCTCCACTGCACCAACCACCAACTAGGAAGCAACAGAAACGGTTAAGACAACACCTTTCCTAAGGCCGACTGCTCACCTCACTGTGACTAACCTAGTGCATGCAGAAGCAGGTCAGGGACAAGTCAGAGTCACCAACAGTCAGCAAAGTCCCTGAGCTGGACCTGGACCTTGGATCACAGTCCCCAGAACTATGAGAACATGCATTCCTTTCATGTGAACTACCCAGTCTATGGTATTCCGTTATGGCGGCCTGGATAAGCTAATCCAGTGAGCAAGATCTGAGTAACTGCCAAGCCGAGCTCCATTGTCCTTCCCTAACTGACCACGGGGGAGTTTGTGGTAATGGCAGAGAATGCCAAATTTGTTTTACTTTCAAATCACGTTCACTTCAATATAAATAAGAGTGACTCTAAAGCTTAAAAAACACAAAACAAAAAAACCAAGGTTATTTTAAGTTTAAAATACGTTGAAACTACTAGTTTCTACATGGTGTTAAATGATTACTGAGCCACATTAAAAGCAGAATAATATTGATCATCTTCTAGACAGACCTAAATGTTCACTTTCTTTATTTCAAATTTCAATGTGATATAATTTTACTTTATTATTGCTTCATTTAAATCAGAAGACTCACTAGGTACTAGAGCATAGCAAATGTGTGTAGAGTAATTTGCTTAAGTGTGAATTCCATAAATGGGCACATACAAGGAATTTCAAAATCAGAGCAAACACTTTAAATTCTAGAATGGCCTTAGGCTGCGGCAACAGCAGCAGTAAAACAATGTCAGGCTGTCTTGAGCTCAACCAACTTCGAAAGGATCAGGAAAGTCTCTATATAAGATAATGTTTTGGCACCTCCATGTAATTCTGAAGTGACTTGCTATATAGGTTTATATAACCTATATAGTAACTAACTATATAGGTTAATGCATGCTACAAACACACATTGTGTGACATCTTTTAGATGGGATTTTCAGAGTACTATTTTGAAGAATACTATGTGGTTCTTATGATAGCAAGTATCACAGCTATCTAAATTATTATTCAATTAAGAAGATATTTGGTTTAATCACAGTATACTAAAATTCAAGCCTATATAGGACGTGCGGTATATTATACCTAAAATTCTAGTGCTAGGAGACTGAAGTGGGAGGATTATGAGTTTAAGGCCAGTCTACACAACATAGAAAATTCCAGGACAGCTTGGGCTACATGGAATTCTATCTCAATAAAAGCAAACCCCAAAATAACAACAAAAACACAAAAACAAAACAAAACAAAACAAACCCTAAATAAAACAAGTAAGGAAGGTTGAAACCTGCAAAGAGTACTTCCCCACATCGAATAGGCTTCCGAGGTCTGGTCCTGGGCCCTTGCATTAGTGGTCGTTCTTGAGGCAACAGGAGGTAGTTTTTAGCCTCATCTACTAAGTCTCTGTAGAAAGAAATGTTATACTTATTCCAATGGCTGAGAAACCCTCACCACTAGTCTACCAGCTTACACAGTCCCTATATGGTGTAAGAAAACAATTGCTGGCAAAAGGAAACAAGCCCAACTCAAACCAAACCCTGTGCCAGTCAGTACTAAAACTGCACAAACATGAGAGTCATGACTCAAATCGCACTGTGAATCCTGAGTGGATTGGCATTTCTACCCTAACCTCATATCCTGAGTGCAAATTTTAAGTTCAACAATCTTAGAGCAGACAGTATCTTAACCCTCACCACTTGTCACCAGCTTGCACAGTCACTATTTTCTAATGATTTTTATTAGGTCCTACAATATCAGGCATAACCGTAAAATGTCTTTTTCTCCTAATTTTACTTACCCTACTAGCAACATAAACAGCATATAAAACAGAAATAAAAAAAAATAGTCGCCGGGCGTGGTGGCGCACACCTGTAATCCCAGCACTTGGGAGGCAAAGGCAGGTGGATTTCTGAGTTCGAGGCCAGCCTGGTCTACAGAGTGAGTTCCAGGACAGCCAGGACTACACAGAGAAACCCTGTCTCGAAAAACAAACAAACAAACAAACAAACAAAAAAATAGTCAAACTAAAAATCAAGAGACTTTTTCTGGTTTCCCAAACTGACTGATTTCCTGCCAGTCATCTTCTACTCCACCACGGTGCCTCGGCAGACAGCAGCACAGAGAACACTTAGCACCCAACACGAATCAGCAGCAACGGTCCTGCTACCGTCTGGTGTCTGTTTTAAGCTCTTTATATATACATTTAAGTAATGAATAGCCCTGCCGAATAGGTGCTGATTTCATCTCCACCGTACTGAGGAAGGAAGGGCAGCCCTCAGCAAACGCTTGCCAAGTGCCGAGGGGAAGGGAGAGGGGGGGGGAAGGGAGGTGCCAGGAGTCAACGTTGTTCCCGAGTGACTTCCCAAGTGCTTTACTTTCCATGTCACAATCATCAACATAATCTGATTTCTGCTTAGTTAAGGGGGGGGGGCAGCCCTGCATTGTCTCTGCATATTTCAGCCTGCACAGTTTACATGCTTTCCCTTCCAGGAGTCACACCATTAGGAGAACTGACTGCTAGTGATCTGCTCTGTCCTGCTTTTCACCCAATTTAGAAAGGTTTTATTTGGTTGTTGTTTTGTATTTAACATTTATTTATGTATGTAAGATTCGAGTGTCACAGCATGGATGTGCAGGAGTCAGTTCCTTTCTACCATGTGGGCTTTCGGATTGAACACAAGCTGCCAGGCATGGTGGCGGGCTTTCTCACCCACGGGGCCAGCATGGGGGCGGGCTTTCTCACCCACGGGGCCAGCATGGTGGCGGGCTACTTCACCCACTGAGACATCTTGCTACTGCTCCCTATCTGAACATGTACTTTTTCCCATTTAAAAGACAAACATAATCTCAAATGTTGCATTTCTCATTAATGGCAATCTTGAGGTCATAGAAAATAATGCAATGGATTTATATCCCTACCTATATACTAGAATGTGGGATAATTCCAATTTTTTTTTTTTATTATTGTCAAGGGGAGGCACAAAGAGCAGTGTGATTTGAGTAGTTCTGAGTACTGACTAGACCTGAGTCTTTAAGCTATATATTTTACTTACAGTATATCTGGAATATACTAGTTGATGGGAAGGTCACTAAAATGCCAAAAGCTTTCAGATTTGAAAACAAATCTTAGTTGGGCAGTGGTGCAATTCACCTTTAATCTCAGCAAGAAAAAAGGAAATCAGTCAGGTCTTCTTCTAAGACTATTTAGAAATGCTTTCATTTAGCTCTATCAACGACCTTCCCAAAGCTTCTGAGGAACAGGCAGGACTTCAACTCTGTCTACAATCTTCAAAGTAAAACTATGCTATTCCTCAGTGAGACACTGTGTATCAATGAGACAGGCTCAAGGACAGATATATAGCATTATTTAATTTATTTCAAGAAAATGATAGAAGAGGATTGACTCTGCAAAGAGAAACTTACATCAAAACTTTGAAATCTACTTTAAGCCACTTCTACTCTAATAACCATCACACATTAAAAAATAACCAGGAGCTGGACGGCGGTGGCGCACGCCTGTAATTCCAGCTCTCTGGGAGGCAGAGGCAGGCGGATTTCTGAGTTTAAGGCCAGCCTAGTCTACAGAGTTCCAGGACAGCCAGGGCTATACAGAGAAACCCTGTCTCGAAAAAACAAAAACAAAAACAAAACAAAAAAACCCCAGGAAAACTAATAGGACAAAACACTGAGAATTCAGTCCTCTCTCTCCTCTTTCTTGACCATAGCCCACAAGAAAACCCTGGTTTGGGCATAAGAAATACAGTGTTTTAGAAGCAATACCAGTAAGCAGAGTAGCGGAACTCAGGAATGCTTAGTTGCTGGTTTTTCTCACCCTCTCATACCTGCATTCTTCATCACTTTTAATGAGGGGGTCAGAGCCTACGGTGCCCACCAGGAACTTGGGACTAAGCAAAGGCAGGCGAACGTGTTGCAGCACCTACGAGATAATAAATACAGTTAAGGCATGAGCTCCCATTAGTTGTTGGGAGAGTAATAACTCATGCTTCCTGACTGGTGGGGCCAAGTGTTCTGGATCTGATGGGACACAATGAGCAATGAGAGTGGAAAGCAAGAAGAGTAAGTCTAAAGTGTGTTCTATCTAGTCCATCCGAGATGCAGACTAGCTACAAAGCTAAAGCATGCGCCTATCACTTTAAAATGCTACTTGTAGCTTACAACAACAACATTATGAGCTCCTCTATAATTGGACTCAAGTTCATTAATTAGTATATCCTGCTGGATTGCTAAAGAATATACTTTCCAGGGCTAGAGAGATGGTTTAGAAGCTAAAAGTTGTGCAGAGGACCTGGTCATAACTCCCAGTATCCATATGACAGCTCACAACTGTAACTCCAATCCCAGGGAACCCAACGCCCTATTCTTACCTTTGTGGGCACCAGGCACACGTGATATATATACATACATGCAGGCAAAACATTCACACATAGAAAATAATAAAATAAATATGAACAAAATACTTCCCCTTTATCTTCAGTTTTGCTTTTTGTGTTGTCAGTTATTGGTCATCAACTTTAGTCAGGCAATAACAAATGGAAATTTTCAGAAATAAAAATCAGTTTTAGGTAACGTTTACTACAGTTTAATACTATAAATACCCTGTTTATAATTAATTACTGTTAATCATTACTGGAACTAATTTGTAAATAAAACTTTATCACAGAACATATATATATATATATATACATATACATATATATATATATATATATATATATATATATATATATATATATATAATGCTGAAAAAACCATAGTACATGGAGGGCTTGAAGGTTTTAGGCATCTCTTAGGTGTCTTGGAGCACTTCTCCCCTGGCTAAGAAGATGATTTACAGTCATGACCAGAATGGTCTTAAACACGTCACTTAGTGACCACTCAGCCTTAGTTCACCATGCACTTCCTGTTCACAGTGTGGCAGGACTTCCGAGCTATGGGAGCAGATGCACTCTTGTTTTCTTTTGTGATCTTATATAATTTCTGAATTGTGTAACAGTTCCAACAGAGTAAGTTCACAACAATAAGCAATCACATGTAGGTCAAAAACTTATGAGGAGAGTCCTGGCCTGCCTTGCTTCTGCACGACAGCTCTTCTCCGAGGGAAGCCCTCGGCCCTCACCTGGGGCAGCTGGGGACGCCGCTCCTGAACACTGTACTTGACCCAGGCCATCACCGCGCTGAACACTTGCTCTTCACTCCGGACATTTAGCTCATCACTAGAGATTATATCAATGAGTTGGTTGGCCGGAAGTAACATGAATTCTTCACTCTCCATTACCTGCTCAGATTTAGGCAACAGAAAAGGAGACAAACCTATAAGCACAATTTTTGCCTCTATATGTTTTTTTTTTTGTTGTTTTGTTCTTTTAGTCACAGAGCAACATTATATAATACAATGAAGTTGGTGCTTAAAACAAGGAGAAAAAAAAAAAACAGTTCCAAAGGGTAACAAAGAATAGAAAATGCACAAACAGCTTCCAAAACTAATTGTTATTTAGTTTAAATGTTTTTCCCTTTAAGAAATTAATGAATAGCCGGGTGTGGTGGCGCACGCCTGTAATTCCAGCACTTGGGAGGCAGAGGCAGGTGGATTTCTGAGTTCAAGGACAGCCTGGTCTACAGAGTGAGTTCCAGGATAGCAAGGGCTACACAGAGAAACCCTGTCTCGAAAAACCAAACCAAAAAAAAAAAAAAAAAAAAAAAGAAAAGAAAAGAAAAGAAAGAAATTAATGAATAAAATAAAAAATTTATGTTCAAAATAAGCTGGAAAACCATACTAAATTTAAGTTTCAGAATAATAAGAGACATTTAAAATGCCAGGAAAAGCTTCCAGAATAAGGTTAACTGAAACATCATGGTCTCAGCTTCCAAAAGAATGAAGATACATCAACTCTGCAAGCATGAATATAATGAAGAAAGAATTAGACCAAGTGCAACTTTTTTTTTTTTTTTTTTTGGTTTTTTTGAGACAGGGTTTCTCTGTGTAGTCCTGGCTGTCCTGGAACTCACTCTGTAGACCAGGCTGGCCTCAAACTTAGAAATCCGCCTGCCTCTGCCTCCCAAGTGCTGGGATTACAGGCGTGTGCCACCACACCCGGCTCTCAAGTGCAACTTTTAAGGACCAAATCACTATAATATTCTAGTGAGAAATTATAAATACAGCCATGCTTACTTTTACCCAAGTCTAGAGCACTGTCAGAATGGAGATGACATGGCCACCAGGCTATTTCCTTACACAGGCTGGCCATGAAAGTTAAGGTCTTGTAAGTTTGTTTGTCATGATGGGAGAAAGGGAGAAGGAGAAAGCAGCTATTGCTACCTGCTAGGTGGTTTCTCTATTACACTACATGTGATGTCTGCGAGCACAGGCAGGGTATTGTTAAAAGTTCAGACTCTGGTGTTGCCTTTAATGAGCATGATGGATTGTTTTTGGGACAGGGCTATTTTTCTTGTTCATCAAAAAGCAGGATATGATAGGGTTTAATAATATTTTAGATATTTGATTGAGAATGTTTTCTTCAAAAATATCAGGGAAATACAAATCACAAAATTAAGCAGAGGTTGTAGTTATTACCTTTTCATAACACAATGATTTAAATTATCTGACTTTCTAGGGTCCAGCATAGTATAGTCAAAATGTAACCTTTACACGTAGTTACACACTTGGAACCTAGTTAGCCAGTTAACTAGTAATGAACACGGTTGCATTTTATGGTTGCATTTTACTTTCTGTGGCAGGATTGCCAGACTTTGAGGGGTGGGAGGCGGTGGAGGGGGTAGAGGGGCAACCCTGTAAACCGGACCTATTTCTCCATCAAATAATGTGCTGTGGAATTCATATGTAACTGGGAACAATGTATTTTATTTGCGTGCTGTGGTTCTACAATGTCTAGAAGCAACATTCGGGTCTAGTTCTAACAAGAGTTTTGGCTTTCACAGCCTGCAAAACTTCAGGGATGAAGCCAGCGTTGGTGGCACACGCCTTTAACCCCAGCACTTGGGAGGCAGAGGCAGGTGGATTTCTGAGTTCGAGGCCAGCCTGGTCTACAGAGTGAGTTCCAGGACAGCCAGGGCTACACAGAGAAACCCTGTCTCGAAAAACCAAAAAAACAAAACAAAACAAAAACAACTTCAGGGATGGTTATATCTGTCTACTTATGTAGTTCCCAGTTTCATCATTTAAGTACAATTTTGGTATTGTATATTTTTAAGAAGGCCTTAACATTTTTCCAAAATTTCATCAGAAGATAATTTCCCCACTCTACTACATAGATTAAAACCCAAATGTTACTAGGCTGGGGGACATAGCCCAGTAGTAAAGGCCTTGCTTACCATCTGCAAGGCCCTGGCTCCTACGCCCAGCACTACAAACCACCATGACGTCTACACTGAGATTTTCTCTTGCCATAGTCAGAATGGCTATAATGAAGAAAACAAGCAAAATTAAATGCTGGAAAAAATGAGGGTAGGACAGACCTCTTATGCACAGTGACTAAGAATGTACATTAACCTAACTGCCATAGAAACCGGTATGCAAGTTCTCGGAAATAAAGAGTGATCTGCTGCATGAGGGACGCACAGTCAAAGGACTCAGTCAGGAGGCGGCGGCAGCGCCACACTCACCAGCACCCAGTGCTGCTCAGAGCAGCCAAGGGAGTGGCTCGGTCGAGGTGTCCGTCAACGGGCAAACGAAGGCAATACGGTGTACACAATGGAATTTTTTTTGTTATAAAGTACAAAATTAGCTGCTTATAGTGGCTTCTGTCAGGAATCTCAGCACTCAGGAGGCTGAAGCAGATTGCTGTCAGTTCTCTATTTGTTTTTTAATCTATGTATTAGAGAGGGGAAATTGTCTTCTGATGAAATTTTGGAAGAATGTTAAGGCCTTCTTAAAGATACACAGTACCAAAACTGTTCTGTCAGATTAGTAAGGATTCCATTACTAATCTGAGTCTTTTATAGTTCCAAAATGGTTGTATTTCCTTAAGGCCAATGACCTTAATATTAATTTCTAGAAACTTCTTGGTCATACGATATACATATAGGTAGTAAATAAATGCAATATATGTTAAGCCTTCTTTCGAAAAGCGTAGCGTATGTTTTGCCTGCATGCATGTGTGTATATTACGTGCATGCCTGGAGTCCACGGAGGTCAGGGGGTGTCAGATCCCTTCGGCTGGAGTTATAAATAGTGAGCTCCCAGGTAGGTGCTGGGAATTGTCCCCAAGTCTACCAGAGCAACCAGTGCTTGTAAGTCTTGACCCAAACTCCAGCTCTAAGAGTCTTCTTAAAAGAAACTCTGCACTTCCGCCCCGTCAGTGCCCTTTGCTGGTCACGCCTTTGCTAACCACCCTCAGTACTGGGAAGGCTGCAAGGCTCTCCCTCTTCACTCCAGGGCTCTCACTGGTGTACATTATCTGACCACATTTAATGGGCTGTTTTAAGTATTAAAGAGTTTCAAGTATTTAAAAAGCTGAATCTACCAATTTCTTCCTTTATGGAGTTAGGTTACATCTCACTTAAAAGGACTAGACTACAGCTTATTTACCCTGTTGAATTAATTTTTACTCTCAGTCCAACCTCAAGGAATAGAGAGCCACAGAAAGAGCTGCCTGTTCAATACTGAACACGGACCTCCAACATATGTTCTCAAATTTGTCTACCCTCTAGTATGTGTAACATAAATTCCAGAGAATGCTGAGTTTAAAAGTGGGCATAAGGAGTAATTTTGAAGCCAGGTGGTGGTGGCACATGCCTTTAATCCCAGTACTAAAGAGGAAGAGGTGGGTGGATCTTTATGAGTTTGAAGCCACCAAAAAAAAAAAAAAGTGATTTTGATAGAGTCTTTAAATTTCCCCATGCTATTCATACCAGCAATGTACCTATGTGTCCACAGCCTTACCAAAGGTATGATTACATTTAAGGATATCTATAACCTGAAAGTGGTTCTTTGACCAGATACGGTACATGTGTTCATAATCATAGCATTTAAGAGGCTGAGGATCAATGGTGCTGAGTTCAAGGCCAGCCTGGGGTAAAAATAAGACACCGTCTCAACAAAACAAAGCTGGAGGGAAAAAGTACTTTAGTGTAGTTTTGTTTTTGTGTTTTTTGTTTTTGTGTTTTTTTGTTTTTTGAGACAGGGCCTTGATCTCAGAAATCCGCCCGCCTCTGCCTCCAAGTGCTGGGATTAAAGGTGTGCACCACCACTGCCCAGCTTTTAGTGTAGTTTTGTCTTTCTGTTATTTTGAACAAGCAAATAGACTTTCAGATATTGAAGGACAATTTGAATTTCTCTATGTGTGTTGTCTAGTTTTCTGCTACTCAAGGATAGGATCTATTGGCACTTTTTTTTTTTTTTTTTGGTTTTTCAAGACAGGGTTTCTCTGTGTAGCCCTGGCTGTCCTGGAACTCACTCTGTAGACCAGGCTGGCCTCGAACTCAGAAATCCACCTGCTTCTGCCTCCCAAGTGCTGGGATTAAAGGCATGTGCCACCACCGCCTGGCTTATTGGTACTCTTGATGTATTAAGTACATTAACCTTTGGATAGTGATACAAATTGCAAACATTTCCTTTAATTTATAGTTGGCTTTTGTCTTAGTACTTACAGAAAAATTCTATATGTGATAAAATTAATAGATTTTAAAGTTTAGCCATTTTAAAAATGCTTCTTCATTTCCAGGTCATAAAGGAATTGTTTAATGTTATTGTCTCACGTCATGTTGAATAAGTGAAAAATAGTGATTTTAATGAAAATTGTTTTTTTTTTTTTAACTATTAATTTACCAAGTAGTGTAGTACATAACTTACCCTGTCAAAATAATTCATCTAATCAGGACGGAAGTGCTGTAGGAAACCACTTCTATGGTGCACACATCCTATCATGCCTAAATAAACCATATTTTGGCTTAATTATTAGCTCTTCATGAAAATGATTAGAAAAAGAATCAACTTTTGCTGGTAGCTATAAAATTGGCCTTTAAAACTCACTAACAGGCTTAGAATTTATAGCAACCTATTTATTTGATACAAGGCAGGTAATAGGAGGACATAAATCCACATGATTCTCTTAAATTAAAAATCATTTACAACAACAACAACTATAACATGTGTGTGCACGCTATGACATGAGTGTGGAGGTCTAAGGACCATGTTCTGGGGATAGAACTCAGGTTTACCACTGAACTAATTCACTGGCCCCCTACTCTCCTTTACCCAATAAGTTATGAATATATTCAAACCACTTAGTACAACTTGTATGTGTGTGTTGTATGTATGTGTGCAAGTTGCGTGTGTGCATGTATACATGCACACACATGCATGTGGTACACTTTCCCCATGCATGTTTGTGTAGAGGCCAAAGATCAATGCTGGGTTTCTCCTTCTATCATTCTTTACCTTTTTTTTGAAGGCAGACAAGATTTTTTACTGAACCTGAAACTGTTTCAGGCAGACTGGCTGGCCGGCAAGCCCGAATCTTTCTGTCTCTGCTGGGGTTACAGATGCCTCCTGCCGTGCCAGGGTCCTATAATTGGTTGGCAGGAGCTGAACTCAGGCCTATGTGCTTGAATGACAAGTACTTTACCCAGTGAGCCATCTCCCTAGCCCATGACTCACCTCTTGGAAGTTATGTTGGGTGAACTTGTCTGCAATCCTTAGCAACTCACGGCAAGAATGCGTGTCAGCGAAAGCCCGAATGCCCAGACAATTAGAAGGATCTAACTGTCTCTTTAAGAATTCACAGCAGGCTTCCTGTATTTCTGCCAGCTGGAGGAGGCATGCAGCAGGCAGGAGGGTCTGAACATTGCCCTCTTCCACAGTTATCTGGGAGGTATATGCAAAGTCAATCAGTAGCTCCATGGCCCTCTCATCTATGTCTCGGATCACTACCTCTGTCTGGCGGCTTTCGGCCAGCTCTCCTGTAAACATTGCTCGGAAGTAGGGGCTGCAGGCTGACAGAATGACGCGGTGGGCATATATCTTCTTAGCACCCACGACCAGCACCACATCACATAGCTCCCGGTGCTTTCGCAGAAGGTTGATCACTTCCAAGGTTTGCCGAGGGTGCTTGTCTGAGATATAGGGCATGCGAGCAGGTTGGGGAACCCCTTCTGGCAATTTGTTGGGGTCTCCAAGGGTGCAGCGGCTTGTTACATCCATTCCAGTCTCTCCTGGTCGAATGTTGGTACACCTACAGGAATGAGAGGATGAAGAGAGACAGATGTTATCACTTCTCTTCTTGCTCTCACGTGTTCAGAAGGAACACGTAGGAAAACATGAAATTACCTGGAGGTTCTGGGAGGGCTCCTGGTGCTTTGTGGCCTGATTTATGGGGATGGAAATTTCTTTATAGAATGCTGGGAATTCTGGGTCCACATCCAAAGAGAGGAAGGCCTTATGCGGAGGAGATGCTGCCCCAGTTTTGAGTGTGTCTAGCCAGCCCATCTGTGAGCAGAGTCCTGCGGCATCAGGACTCAGTTTCTCCCAGGGGCACTCTCACTGACAGTTCTCTCTCAGATGAACCCACGGTTTTAGATGTCAGAGCTTATTTCCAGATATGTTCTTTTTGAAGAAAATTTAGATTTAATTTTACAGCAAAAGTGGTAGTGGGGAAACAATCGGAGGACCACTGGCAATGAAAAACTCAACATCATCTCAATAGCTAAATTCTGGGGCCAAACTGGGGTGTTAGCTGGGAACACTTATTCCTTTGCTAGATTTTCGAAATGCTCTTCTTTGGTCCTAAGTGGAGGAATAAAGCTATAGATCTGGATGACTAAGGCGCCTTAATAACCTCGACACCAACTACACGAAGACGACACTGCCTCTCTGAAGTGGAACAGCTGCCTGTGGGTACTGTCTTTATGATCTCAATGTGCTTTATTTTTTCAAGACAAGGTTTCTCTGTGTAGCTGTCCTGGAGCTTACTCTGTAGATGGTTCTGGCCTTGAACTCAGAGATCCACCTGCCTCTGCCTTCCAAGTGCTGGGATTAAAGTTATGTGCCACCACTAGCTTGTTTTTCCATGTTTTAAAATGAGTTTGCTCTTCTGTATTTGTTACTAACTCTGTGTGTGTTTACAAGGATATGCATGGTATGTACTAATCAGTGGACAGATATTAGGCAAAAAAGTACAAAATACCTAGAATACACTCCACAGAACTCAAGAAGGCTAACAAGCCAAAGGGCCCAAGTGAGGATGCTTTACTCCCACTTGGGAGGAAAGAAAATAATCATGGGAGGCAGAGGAAAGGAGGGACCTGGTTGGGAGAAGGGAGAAAGAGGAGAAAAGGAGAACATGATAGGTATGGGGAAGGAGAGACAGGAGAAAAGCTCTGAGGGCCAGCAGAATGAATTGAAATATGCAACCTTAGGGAGTGGAAGGTGGGGGTGGGCTCTATGCACCAGAGACATGGGAGGTGAGAGACTCTCAGGACTCAAAGGGAGGAACTTTAGATGAGATGCCTAACAGTGGGGAGAGAGTAATTCTAAAGTCCATCTCCAGTAGAAAGACAGGGCATCAAGTGGAGGGATGGGGTTGCCATCCCACAATCAAAAATTCTGACCCTGAATTGTTCCTGTCTAAAAGAACTGCAGGGACAAAACTGGAGAAGAGACTAAGGGAAAGGCAGTGACCCGCCCCACTTGGGATCCAGCTCAGGGGAGGCTCCAAGGGCTGACACTGTTACTGATGCTATCTATGGCATGCTTACAGACAGGAGCCTAGCATCACTGTCCTCTGAGAGGCCCAACAAGCAGCTGACTGAGGCAGACGCAGATACTTACACCCAACCATTGACTGAAGTCGGGGCCTTTGTGGTTGAATTAGGGAAAGGCTGGAAGGAGCTGAGGAAGAGGGTGACCCCATAGGAAGACCAGCAGTCTCAACTAACCTGGACCTGTGAGATCTCTCAGACACTGAGCCACCAACCAGGCAACACACATGAGCTGGTCTGAGGCCCCTGACACATACAGCAGAGGATTACTTGGTCTGGCCTCAGTGGGAGAAGACACTCCTAACCCTAGAGACATTTGAGCCCAGGGACTAGGAAGGCCGGGGGTTTGGGGGAGACATCCTCTTAGAGACAGGAGGGAGGAGCAATGGGATTAGAAACTGTGGGAGGGCGGAACAAGAGGATAATGACTGAACTGGAAAAGAATAAAATTATTTTACTTATTAAAACAACAACAATAGGACTGTTCTCAAACTTAAAAGATTCTAACAGGTAATTTTTAAAAATCAGTTTTGAATATAAAATAAATAAAATTTAAAATTCATGGAAAACATTTAAAATTATTCTCTCTACAAAAAAATTAAACACCCCTCCCAACAAGAAAATTAGACCTATAAAACTGTTTAAAATTTTTAATTATATTTATTTCCTTTTTGATTCTTTACACTTATTTGTTCAGTGTGTGTGTATTTGTGTATGCATGCATGTGTGGGTGCACATATATGCCATGACAATGACACATGTATGGAGGTCAGAGAACAACTTATGGGAGGTGGTTCTCTCAACATGTGGATCCTGGGAATTAAACTGAGATCATCGGGCTTCGCAGCAAGGGCCTTTATGCACTGAGCCATTCAATTTTGCTGGGCCCAAATTCAAACAAATACACACACACACACACACACACACACACACACACACACACACTTTTTTAAAACACAAAGTCTCTACATAGACCCGGGTGTCCTGGAACTCACTATGTTGACCAGGCTGGTCTCTAACTCACAGAGATCTGCCCATCTCTCCCTCCAAGTGCTGGGATTAGAGGCATGCAATAGCTTGCCCAGCCCCACATTTTAATTCTTAAGCTTAGCGTGATTCAAATCCTGATACCTGTGACTTTCCTAAAGTAGCTGGGGGTTTATTTCTCCTTTTCATCTTGGTGCTGCTTTAATATTTCAGCATGAAGTCTGTTATACAGTTTATGTTCATGAATAGACAGGAAGAAAAGAAGACAGCTAACAACCTCCAAAATTAAACTTACATTTAATACTCAATTTCTTTGACTCTAACTTTCAAGGGATGACGTGTTACCCAAATGACATGTAATTCATTTTAAGAAGTCTCATCAGCCAGGCACGGCATGCTGGTGATCCTAGTACTTAAGAGGCTGAGTTAAGTGGACCAGTCTTGGCTACACAGCAGACTCTTGTCTCATATTTAATCTAATAAAGTATGTGTCCAAAATATACAGTCAATTATAATGGTTCTAAAGAACTTGAAAAAATCAGCATGCATCTGCCACATACACACCCCAAATCACAAGATCGAAAGCACAAGGCATGTGAAGACTAGCATGGTGCCTGACGCTGGGTAACTGCTGAGAACCAGATATAATGCAGAGGATTCCGCAGTCCTAAATGAAAGGAAAGCTTAAAGTCAAACTTTGACTAATAATGAAAAATAAATGTTAATTTTAATAAGTGCTAGGTTTTCTCTAGTAAGAAAAGCTCTGAGTAACTTTAGTATATCACGTACATTTCTAATGTTATTAAGTCAGCATATCTTATGAACAGGAAGATGATAAATAAACTAGTGCAGCGTGTGTCAAAGGTGAAAGAATCAATGGAATGTCTGAGCACACAGTCACGAGAGAAATGAACAGTGTAAAACATTAAAATTCCTTTCCCTGCATAAATCTGGATCGAGAAACCATTAATATTATATTTTACTGTAGCTTAAGATTTCTTTTCTCTCCTCACCAAGTCTAATACTTGGTTGAGCACTAAGGCGATTCCACTATACATTTCCTATTTATTTATCTAAATGTTTCAGCTATATAGTTAATCATTTTGGCTGTTTTGTTCTGTCTTGAAACTGGGCTTCTATATCCAAGACTGACCTTGACGTCACTCTATAACTCAGACTGGCCTGGAACTCATGATACAGTCCAGGATGACCTTGAACTCCTTCCTTTTAGTCCTCCAGCTTCAACCCCCGAGTACAGGGATTACAGACACGAGGTACCATACCTGGCTTCTAGTTTCTTTAACTCTAAAATGGTTATCCACTTAACAAAGATAAGATGGTGTATATAAAAGCTTTCCAGCTAGTGTTTGCTACACATTTGCGGTTTTAAATTGGAAATATTACTGTAATATAACCATGTAAAAAATTTAAAAATAAGTTAGTTATACTTATTCATATTAAAAATTAAATTTCTAGCTGGGTGTGGTGATTTAAATAAAATGACCCCTAAAGGCCAACAGGGAGTAGCACTATTAGGAGGTGTGGCCTTGTTGGAGTAGGCGTGGTCTTGTTAGAGAAAGTGTCTCCCCTGGAGGTGGGTTTTGAGGTCTCATATGCTCAAGGCAGGCCCAGTGTAGCAAGGTCTCTTCCTGCTGCCTGCTGATCCAGATGTAGAACTCTCAACTACCTCTCCAGCACCTTGTCTGTCTGTGGGCCACCATGCAGATTAATGGTGGATAACTTGCCTAGGATATGCAATGTTCTGGGTTTAATTCCCCAGCAATGCCTTCCTCCCTAATCAAACTATATAAGTTGGGCATCATGAGTAGGCCTATAATCCCAGCACAAGAAACATAGAGGGAAGAGGTCTTGCCTCAAAAAATACCAACCTCCCTAAAAAAAAAAAGACTCAAATTTTCAAAAAATACTTACATTATTTTATGTGTATTTGTGTGTGCATATGGACCACGCATGTGTGGGTACTCATGAAATCCATAACAGGGCATCAGATGCTCTGGAACTGGCGCTGCAGGTAGTTGTGATCTGCCCAATGTGGGTGCAAAGAATGGAACTTCTCCTAAAAGCTTCTAGACTAACATTAGAGTAGATTCCTTTGGGTCTGGGAATTCTAAATATAAAAAGCCTTATTTAAAGCACCACATGTGTCAGATCAGTTTGACTCAGCCAGGCTTTACTGTGATAGAAAAAAATGTGGTGGTCCACAGGCATTCTTCACTTTATACATAATCTTCTGAGCGTCTCATTTTATATGAGCTATTTAGAGGTCTGGATTTTTCTATAACACAGGATTGGACTTAATTGTAAAATGCAGAGTGTCTCACAAGCAGCTAAAAATGAAACAACAGACAAGAAAAGACTTATATCCATTCTGCTTAGTCAAGAACGTGGGTACAAAGAGCAGGGAAAGGAGGCCTCTTTTAAAAGTTATTCTGCAACTTGTTGCTATTGGTTCTGGTCGAGTAAATATGTTAGGATAGGGTGACAGCTGGAACTTGGGAACTGTCCTTGTATATAAATAACCACTGTTGAAGTCTGTAAGCTGGGTATTTCCTGTATATTAAGTATGTGTGGTCCAAGCTGTAATTCAAGGGCATCTGGCATGCTCTTCTGCCTCTGAGGATATTCATAGTATATATACAAGCAAAATACCCACACATAAAATAAAAATAAATAAATCTTAAAAAGAAACAGACAAGCTCAAGGCTATAAAAATTACTTTTCTTTAAGATCTGAAAAAGCAAAAACAAAAGCCCACTCCAAATCCTACAACCTAAGTGGAGAGGTTCAACTATTTCAACATTTGAAATAAAATGCATTATAGGTTCATCTAGAATAATATCCTCCTTCTACAGATAAAGAAGCCACTTTGATTACTGGTGACTCTCTCAAAACCTGATTCTTGCCTCCAGGCCACCATAGAGAACCAACAGACGGGCCCAAGTATGCAGATTTAATCAGAGACTAACATCGCTCGGGTGGAAACCTGCCAGGCTTTTGCCTGTAGCCAGGACCTGGGAGGCTCGGCGGGCCATATGTACGCCCACCCAGCCGTGCACCAAGAACTGATTCTTAAGAGCTGGCATCTAGGCAAACCAGGAGGAGACAGCGGGAGGCCAGTTACACGCCCAACAGCCAGGAGGAGACTTGAGTCCAGCCCAGCAGAGCTGAGGAGGTAATTCGGAGCCCAGTGGCAGAAACCTCACAGGAATTTCAAACACCAACCAGTAACAACAAGCCCAGCCGGGCGGTGGTGGCACACGCTTTTAATCCCAGCACTTGGGGGGCAGAGGCAGGCAGATTTCTGAGTTCGAGACCAGCCTGGTCTTCAAAGTGAGCTCCAGGACAGCCAGGACTACACAGAGAAACCCTGTCTCGAAAAACCAAAAAAAAAAAAAAAAAAAAAAAAAAGAACTCCCCCCCCAAAAACAACAACAACAACAACAACAACAACAACAACAACAACAAAAACCCAACAAGCCCAACTAACTCCAGAGATAAACAGACGGCAAAAGGCAAACGTAGGAATGTTACTAACAGAAATCAAGGCAATATGGCAGCATCTGAACCCAATTCTCCAACTACAGCAAGTCCTGGATACCCCAACACACCAGAAAAACAAGATTTGGATTTAAAAGCACTGGTCATGATGCTGCTAGAGGAACACAAAAATGACTTAAATGAATCTCTTAAAAAAATGCAGGGGAGCCGGGCGGTGGTGGCGCACGCCTGTAATCCCAGCACTCTGGGAGGCAGAGGCAGGCAGATTTCTGAGTTCGAGGCCAGCCTGGTCTACAGAGTGAGTTCCAGGACAGCCAGGGCTATACAGAGAAACCAAACCCTGTCTCGTAAAAACCAAATCCAAAAAGCCAAAAAAAAAAAAAAAAAAAAAAATGCAGGGGAACATGAATAGATTAGAACCCCTTACAATGGAAACACAAAAATCACAAAGAATTCCAGGAGAATATGGGTCAACAGACAGAAGCCAATAAAGAAGAAATGAAAAAAATCACTTAAAGAAATGCAGGAGAAATTGAGTTAATAGGCAGAAGTCATGAAAGAGGAAACACAAAAATCTCTTAAAGAATTGCAGGAAAACACAAACAAACAAGTGAAGGAACTAAGCAAAACCATCCAGGATCCAAATACAGAGGTAGAAACAACTAAGAAATCACAAAGGGAGACAACTTTGGAGATAGCAAACCTTGGGAAGAAATCAGGGGTCATAGATGCAAATATCAACAACAGAATACAAGAGATAGAAGTAAGGATTTCAGATGCCGAAGATACCATAGAAACCATTGACTCCACAGTCAAAGAAAATGCAAAATGCAAAAGGCTTGTAACCCAAAACATCCAGGAAATCCAGGACACAATGAGAAGACCAAACCTAAGGATTATAGGGATAGATGAGAGTGAAGATCTACAACTTAAAGGGCCAGCAAATATCTTCAACAAAATTATGGAAGAAAACTTCCCTAACCTAAAGAGAGAGATGCCCATGAATATACAAGAAGCCTACAGAACTCCAAACAGACTGGACCAGAACAGAAATACCTTCTGTCACATAATAATCATAACCCCAAATGTACTAAACAAAGAAAGAATATTAAAGGCAGTAAAAGTAAAAGGCCAAGGAAGACCTATCAGAATCACATCAGACTTCTCACCAGAGACCATGAAAGCTAGAAGATCTTGGGCGGATCTCATGCAGACTCTTAAGAGAACACAAATGTCAGCCAAGACTACTATACCCAGCAAAACTCACAATCAACATAGATGGAGAAACCAAAATATTCCATGACAAAACCAAATCTACACAATATCTTTCCACAAACCCAGCCCTACAAAAGATAATAGGAGGAAAACTCCAATACAAGGAGGGAAACTACACCCTGGAAAAAGCAAGATAGTAACCTTCTTCCATCAAACTCAAAAGAAGATAACCACTCAAAAACAAAAATAACATCAAAAATGACAGGAAGAAATAATCACTATTCCTTAATATCTCTTAACATCAATGGACTCAATTCCCCAATAAAAAGACATAGACTAATAGACTGGATACGGAAACAGGACCCTACATTTTGCTGCATACAGGAAACACACCCCAGGCTCAAAGACAAACACTACCTTAGAGTAAAAGGCTGGAAGACAATTTTACAAGCAAATGGTTGCAGTAAATGAGCTGGAATGGCCATTCTAATATCAGATAAAATTGACTTTCAACCTAAAGTCATCAAAAGAGACACAGAAGGTCACTTCTTGCTGGTCAAGGGAAAAACCCACCAAGAAGAACTCACAATTCTGAACATCTATGCTCCAAATGCAAGGGCACCCTCATTCGTAAAAGAAACTTTACTAAAGCTCAAAGCACACATTGCACCTAACACAATAATTGTGGGGGACCTCAACAATCCATTATCCTCAATGAATGGGTCAGGAAAACAGAAACTAAACAGGGACACAGGGAGCTTATTGAAACTTTGGACCAATTGGATTTAACATATATATATATATATATATATATATATGTGTGTGTGTGTGTGTGTGTGTGTGTGTGTGTGTGTATAAAACATTTCATCCTAAAGCAAAATAATATACCTTTTTCTCAGAACCTCCTGGTACCTTCTCCAAAATCAACCATATAATTGGTCACAAGTCAGACCTCAACAAATATAAGAAGATCCAACTAATCCCATGCCTCCTATCAGATCACCATGGAGTAAGAGTGGTCTTCAATAGCAACAAAAACAATAGAAAGTCCACATACACATGGAGGCTGAACAATATTCTACTCAATGATACCTTAGTCAAGGAAGAAATAAAGAAAGAAATCAAAGACTTTTTAGAATTTAATGAAAGTGAAGGCACAACATACCCGAATCTATGGGACACAATGAAAGCAGTGCTAAGAGGAAAACTCATAGCCCTGAGTGCCTCCAAAAAGAAACAGGAGAGAGCATATACTAGTAACTTAATGGTACACCTGAAAGCTCTGGAACAAAAAGAAGCTAATTCACCCAGAAGGAGTAGAAGACAGGAAATCATCAAACTCAGGGCTGAATCAATAAAGTTGAAACAAAGAGAACCATACAAAGAATCAACAAAACCAGGAGCTGGTTCTTTGAGAAAATCAATAAGATAGATAAACCATTAGCCAGACTAACCAAAGGGCACAGAGACAGTATCCAAAATAATAAAGAAATAAAAAGGGAGATATAACAACAGAAACTGAGGAAATTCAAAAAATCATCAGATCTAACTACAAAAGCCTATACTCAATACAACTGGAGAATCTGGAGGAAATGGACAATTTCCTAGATAGATACCAAATACCAAAATTAAATCAGGACCAAATATATCATCTAAACAGTCCCATAAACCCCAAAGAAATAGAAGGGGTCATAGAAAGTCTTCCAACCAAAAAAAAGCACAGGACCAGATGGTTTTAGTGCAGAATTCTATCAGACCTTCAAAGAAGACCTAATACCAATACTCTTCAAACTATTCCACAAAATAGAAACAGAAGGAACACTACCCAACTCGTTCTACGAAGCCACAATTGTGCTGATACCAAAACCACACAAAGATCCAACTAAGAAAGATAACTTCAGACCAATTTCCCTTATGACCATCGATGCAAAAATACTCAATAAAATTCTTGCCAACTGAATCCAAGAACACATCAAAACCATCATTCACCATGATCACGTTGGCTTCATCCCAGGGATGCAGGGATGGTTCAATATACGGAAATCCATCAATGTAATACACTACATAAACAAACTAAAAGAAAAAAAACCACATGGTCATCACATTGGATGCTGAAAAAGCATTTGACAAAATTCAGCATCCTTTCATGCTAAAAGTCTTGGAAAGAGCAGGAATTCAAGGCCCATACCTAAACATAGTAAAAGCAATTTACAGCAGACTGGTAGCCAACATCAAACTAAATAGAGAGAAACTTGAAGCAATCCCACTAAAATCAGGAACTAGACAAGGCTGCCCCTCTCACCATACCTTTTTATTATAGTACTTGAGGTACTAGCTAGAGTAATTCGACAACATAAGGAAGTCAAAGGGATACAAATTGGAAAGGAAGAAATTAAACTATCACTATTCGCAGATGATATGATAGTATACTTAAGTGACCCAAAAAAACTCCACCAGAGAACTCCTACAGTTGATAAACAACTTCAGCAAAGTGACTGGTTATAAAATCAACTCAAGCAAATCAGTAGCCTTCCTATACGCAAAGGATAAGTAGACTGAGAAAGAAATTAGGGAAATGACACCCTTCACAATAGCCACAAACAATATAAAGTATCTTGAGGTGAGTCTAACCAAACAAGTGAAAGATTTGTATGACAAGAACTTCAGGTCTCTGAAGAAGGAAATGGAAGAAGACTTCTCAGAAAATGGAAAAATCTTCCATGCTCGTGGGTTGACAGGATTAATATAGTTAAAATGGCAATCTTGCCAAAAGCAATATACAGATTCAACGCAATCCCCATCAAAATCCCAACTCAGTTCTTCAGAGTTAGAAAGAGCAATTCTCAAATTCACCTGGAATAACAAAAAACAAAAACAAAAAAAACAAAAAAAAACAAAAAAAAAACCAGGACAGCTAAAACTATTATCAACAGTAAAAGAACTTTTGGGGGAATCAGTATGCCGGACCTCAAGCAATACTAGAGCAGCAGTGTTAAAAACTGCATGGTATTGGTACAGTGACAGGGAGGTGGATCAATGAAATAGGACTGAAGACCCAGAATTGAACCCACACATCTATAGCCAATTGATCTTTGACAAAGGAGCTGAAAACATCCAGTGGAAAAAAGATAGCCTTTTCAACAAATGGTGCTAGCTCAACTGGAGGTCAGCATGCAGAAAAAATGAGAATTGATCCACTCTTTACAAAAGACACTGTAAGGCAAAAGACACTGTCAAAAGGACAAATTGGCAACCAACAAATTGGGAAAAGATCTTCACCAACCCTACATCTGACAGATGTATCCAATGTATACAAAGAACTCAAGAAGTTAGACCCCAGAAAACCAAATAACCCTATCAAAAAATGGGGTACAGAGCTAAACAAAGACTCTTCACCTGAAGAACTTCGGATGGCTGAGAAACACCTTAAGAAATGTTCAACATCACTAGTCATTAGGGAAATGCAAATCAAAACAACCCTGAGATTCTACCTCACACCAGTCAGAATGGCTAAGATTAAAAACTGAGGAAACAACAAGTGTTGGCGAGGATGTGGAGAAAGAGGAACACTCCTCCACTGCTGGTGGGATTGCAAGATGGTACAACCACTCTGGAAATCAGTCTGGTGGTTCCTCCGAAAACTAGACACAATACTTCCGGACGAGCCTGCCATACCACTCCTGGGCATATACCCAGAAGATTTCCCAGCATGCAATAAGGATACATGCTCCACTATGTTCATAGCAGTCTTATTTATAATAGCCAGAAGCTGGAAAGAACCCAGATGTCCTTCAACGGAGGAATGGATACAAAAAATGTGGTATATATACACAATGGAGTACTATTCAGCCATTAGAAGCAATGAATTCACTAAATTCTTAGACAAATGGATGGAGCTGGAGAACATCATACTAAGTGAGGTAACCCACTCTCAAAAGAATACCCATGGTATGCACTCACTGATAAGTGGATATTAGCCTAGAATTTTGGAACACCAAAGACACAATCCACATACCAAATGATGTCCGAGAAGAAGGAAGGAGTGGACCCTGGATCTGGAAAGGTCAATGCATCCCTGTAGGAGAATACCAGAACAGGGAAGTGGGAGGGGGAGGATGGGGAAACAGGGGAAGGGAAAAGGGCATATGGGACCTTTGGGGGGTGGGGAACCAGGAAAAGGGAAATGAAATGTAAATAAAGAATATATCCAATAAAAAAAAACAAACAAACAAACAAAAAACACCTGATTCTTCCTGAGCAGGTCTCCTGTTGCTTTGGAATTAAACCTAGTTTCCTCCATAGAGTTATTTTGCAATTCAAAATAAGCGTACTGTTATTTGTTATGCAGATTTCAGTACCACTCTCTTTAAAAGCCCAGGAAACTGTACCAAATACAGATTGTTTTGATTCAGTCATGGAGACCTTCACTAGTAAAATATGGGAAGTCAAGTAACTTGGAGAAAGAGGCCTACACAACGGATTTTAGCGTCAGAACAACAAAACTGAACTTAAGCTCCCCTTTCCAGATAAAAGTGAGATGATTTTTTTAATTTTTATTTTTATCATTAGTGTTATCTGTGTGAGCAATCACACACTGAACATTTGTGTTTGGAAACCAGGGATAACATTCAGAAGCTGGTTTTCTCCTTCCACAGTGGATTCTTGGGACTAAACTTGAGTCATCAGGCTGGAGTGTCAAATGCATGCCTGCTAAGCCATCTTGCCTGCCACCACATTTCAATATTATCTCTTAGTTTCTAAAACATAGTTAAGGTTTTATTATCTTTTTTTTTTTTTTTGGTTTTTCGAGACAGGGTTTCTCTGTGTAGTCCTGGCTGTCCTGGAGCTCACTCTGTAGACCAGGCTGGCCTTGAACTCAGAGATCCGCCTGCCTCTGCCTCCCAAGGGCTGGGATTAAAGGCGTGCGCCACCACCGCCCGGCTAGGTTTTATTATCTTTAAAAAGGTTATTTCAGTTAATATATGAGAAACAATTTTCGTCTTATGACCTAGAAATGGAGGTGTGAGCCTGGTAGATAAACAGTAGTTTAAATAACTGGCAAATAATTAGGATTTCACAATCATTATATTGTGAAAACACAGAGAAAGGAAATCTATGTCTATCAGTTAGTCATATAATACACAAAGCTTTTTGCTGTAAACTGAAGAAAATTCAATGTACATCAAGAAGCAACTGAAGAACTTCATTATTTAGAGTGGAAATAACCAGAAAGAGGGCAGACAGGCTGGAGTTGGTAGGTCTGTGCTGTTTTCCAGCACTTAGAAGGCTGAGGTAGCAAACTGAACATGAGGCCAACTCAGTGACACAGTAGCTCTGATTTCAAAACAAACAACTCAACCAAGCAAGCAAAAACTCCAAAGGAAAAACATTCAACAACCATCAACAAAACAAACATATCCCCAGCAATTAAGGGAAAAGGGAAGGAATAAACCCAGATAAAAATGTGGTCCAAACAAAAGCACTTTAGTTTAATAAACTATTATTGTTTATTAACAATTGCCTGGGGATAAGGCAAATGCTCTACCAGGAACTACATTTAAAACAAAGTACCTTTTGGAGGTCATAGACATATATAATGTGATGGCAACATGGGTATGGTGGCTAAAAACTCAACTCACCTAGGAGACAAGCCTTCAGGCCCATCAGTGAACGATTATCTAGACTAGGTTAACTAAGGTGGAAAGATCCCTCCTAAAGGTGGGCAATGCCAGTCCCTGGGCCGAATTAAAAGGAGAAAGAAGGCTGAGGGTCAGTGTCCCTCACTCTATGCCGGACTGAATGCAATGTGACTAGCTTTCTCAAGTTCTCCTTTCCGTGACTCCCCTGCCTTGGTGATAAACTTACCCTCAACTATGAGCCTGTGTTCATAGGGATTTCATCATACCAACAAAGAAAGAACTTATACAGTGGGTGTGTCCATATGTCCAAACCCATCAAAATGTATACATTAAATATGTAGAATGTTTGTACATTATGTATCAATAAATCTTAGAGTTTGCAAAGGCAAAATATTGAAGTATTTGTTTCACATCACCCATAGAGGTTTGGATGTGATAGATATAAACTATCTAATTATTTTAAAGATTTGTTTTGCTGCATAAGAGATATTACATTGGGGCTTCCCATAATTTAAGTGAATTAGATCACTGCATTTCTTTGGTATTCCAAAGGTATTATGCTTTTTCTTTCTTTCTTTCTTTCTTTCTTTCTTTCTTTCTTTCTTCCTTCCTTCCTTCCTTCCTTCCTTCCTTCCTCCCTCCCTCCCTCCCTCCCTCCCTCCCTTTCTTTCTCTTTCTTTTTTTTTGAGACAGGGTTTCTCTGTGTAGCCCTGGCTGTCCTGGAACTCACTTTGTAGACCAGGCTGGCCTCGAACTCAGAAATCCGCCTGCCTCTGCCTCCCAAGTGCTGGGATTAAAGGTGTGCGCCACCACTGCCTGGTGGTATTATGCTTTTTAAAAAGGGGATTGGGAACAGAGAGATGGCTCAGCAGTTAAGACATGCACTGTTCTCCCAGAGGCCCCAGATAATATTCCAGTTCCCATACTATGAAGCTCACAACCGCCAGTAACTCCAGGAGATTCGTTCCTCTGCTGAGCGCACCCCTCATTACTGCACCTGCACACACCCACATGCAAACACACACAAATGCTTAATTTTTTTTTTTTTTTTTTGGTTTTTTTGAGACAGGGTTTCTCTGAGTAGACTTGGCTGTCCTGGTACTCACTCTGTAGACCAGGCTGGCCTTGAACTCAGAAATCCACCTGCCTCTGCCTCCCAGGTGCTGGGATTAAAGGCATGCGCCACTACTGCCCGGCACAAATGCTTAATTTTAAAACGGTGGAGATAGGTAACTCAGGCATTCTGTTCAGTGGGTCAGCCCTATTTCAGTCTCTTTCAGACACCAATTATCTGTGACTATACGGACATAGCCTTATCATCTGGTCTGAGAAAGAGTCTACCTATCAGTTTCCTTCCTACCATGCTACAGTGCTGCTAGAGCTATAGTTTAATAAAGCACAGAGGGTCACAAGAGTCCCCTGGAAGGAGAGGAAACAAACAGCATTCTAGGAAGCACAAACTGCAACCCATGACAAAGGCACATTGCTAAAAGCACAGGACATGGTTCTTTCTTTCTCCAATAGCAGCTTACTGCTAAAACTGTTACTTCTAATCTCAATCTTAATCTTTTTGGTTGGCTTCAGTCCACAGGTGATTCATACAAAATGTTCATAAATACAAACTGTTCATAATTTCCAACCTCCGGTAGAAGCAACATTGTATATACTTGACAGCTTAAAAGTTGATACTTAAAGCTGAGTGGTTAAAGGAGACTCTTGATGCACCAGGGTGGGGGAATGCACGCCAGGGTGTTGGGGGGGCTGTTGTGTGTGTGGGGGAGACTGCCCTCTCAGAGGGAAAATGGGGGTAGTGGGAGGAACTCTTCAAGGGACCAGGAGGGGGCAGCATTTGGGATATAAATAAACAAACAAACAAACAAACAAACAGTTTAATAAAAAAGATAACATGGCAACATAGTAATAGATTCATGATTTAAAACCTATTCTCCTGAAAACAAATCCAATTTTAATTTTAATTACATAGCACCCTAATACTCCAGGCCAGACATGGTGTGCCATCACATGGCTATATTCTAGGATGAACTGAGTCAAGTGATTCTCATGATCCCACACAATTTCCAATTTACAAACTTTTTTTATTTTTATTTTTTTATTTGATATATTCTTTATTTACATTTCAAATGATTTCCCCTTTCCTGGCTCCCCGCTCTCCAAAAGTCCCATATGCTATGAACCTATATTATAATATATCAACTCTTTTCTATTTGTACATAGTATATGTCATTAACATTTTGTATTAGCTCTTCTTTTATCAATATCTAGAAAATGTGTTTTTTCTATGTTTCCTGTGTTTCAGATGGACTGAAACATCATATAGTCTATCTTTGTGCCTTAATAGCAAAAATGCCTGGTTAAGCTGGGCAGTGGTGGCACACACCTTTAATTCCAGCACTTGGGAGGCAGAGGCAGGCAGATTCTGAGTTCGAGGCCAGCCTGGTCTTCAGAGTGAGTTCCAGGACAGCCAGGGCTACACAGAGAAACCCTGGCTAAAAACAAAAACCAAACCAAACCAAACCAAACCAAACCAAACAAACAAACCAAAAAAGGTCTGGCTAATAAGCAGAGATTTTAAAATAGGACCTTGTGATTTTTTTTTTTTTGTTTTTGTTTTTGTTTTTTTTCGAGACAGGGTTTCTCTGTGTAGCCCTGGCTGTCCTGGAACTCACTCTGTAGACCAGGCTGGCCTCGAACTCAGAAATCCACCTGCCTCTGCCTCCCAAGTGCTGGGATTACAGGCATGCGCCACCATGCCCAGCTACCTTGTGATTTTTTTAAATTTCATTTTTACATGTAATATCTCCCTTTTGTTTCTAATTATACTAATTTGGGTCTACTTGCTTCCTTTATTAATTTGGTTTATTAATTAACATTGGTTTGTCAATCTTCCTAGGATATAAAATGATTCCTAATGATACTCTACTATACCCATAGATTAGTCCCTAGCCCAATTGTCATCAGAGAGGCGTCACACAGCACTTGACAGAAACATGCAGAGAACCACAGCCAAACATCAGGAAGAGCCTTAGCTCTGCAGAATACTGTGGAAAAGGAGAAAGAAAGATTGCAGGGGCATAAGAGCAAGGACACCACAAGAACATACCCACAGAAGCGACTGAGCAGGGCTCACAGAGCTCACTGAGCCTGAACCAACCAATCAGGAGCCTCCATGGGACTGACCTGGGCCCTTTGCACGTATGCTACAGTTGCGTAGCTTGGTTTTCTGTGAGACTCCTAACAGAGGGAGCAGGGTCTATCTCTAACTGTTTTGCCTGCTTCTGGGACCCTTTCCTCCCACAGGGTCACCCTGTCCAGCCCCAATATGAGGGGAGGTGCCCAGTCTTACTACAACTTGATATGCCATGTTCAGTTGATATCGACGGGAGGCACGCCCTTTTCTGAGGAGAAATGGAGGGGGAATGGATGGAGGGGGATACAGAGGGGAGGTCAGAGAGGGAAATGGGAGGAGAGGAGGGAGGCAAAAGCATTATAGGAATGTAAAAAAAGAAAAAAGTTTGTTAATCTTATAAAACACTAGGGAGGATCAGAGAAGATCTTGGAGAAAAGAAAGAATATGGTCAACCTATACTGCATGTCAAGTAGCATGCAGAGTAAACATTCTATTTAGGAATATGTATGCATATACATATACATGTTCATATACATATACGCATACAATAAAAATTAGTGAAAAAAGGCCAGGAACCTGAAGAGGAGCAGGGAGGGCCATATAGGAGGGTTTGGAGAGAGGAAAGGGAAGGACAAATATTACTATAATCTCAAAAATATTAGTTAAAAAGGTTGTAAAAGAAGTCAAACGCCCAAAGAAAACAGATGAATAAAATAAAGATCTAGTTCTTTGCATCACTTAAAAAAAAGATAATCTCACCACCCATATAAACTATCAAGGAAGCTCTTAAACTGTTTATTTATGTAATGTATATGGGTGTTTGGCCTACATACATGTATCAAGTGTATGACTAGTACCTGCAGAGACCAGAAGGAATCAGATGCCCTGGAACTGAAGAAAAAGACAGTTCTGAGCTGCCATATGGTTATTGAGAACCAAACCCTGAACCCAAGGAAGAGCAGCCGATGCTCTTAACCACTGAGTATCCCTAGTAATTCTCAACTGTTTTGTGTGTAGGAGAAGATGGAAGAATAAACAAAGCAAGCTTCTAAAAGAAAAAACAAAATCAACGTTAAAGAAGGAAGACTAACTAGAAAAATTCCCATACCACTGATATTAAAGGTTGAAATCAAAGTGTTACTGTTCCAATTTTAATGATGTAAAATTAAGATTAAATTAAATAAAATAGTATTGGTGAATAATTAAGTATTTTTTATTTTATCTAGGCATAATGTGGATAAGCTAATTTTTGCGTTACTACTTTGTTCTATTAAAATATAGCATTAAGTACGGTGTGGGGTGCACACCTGTAATTGCAGCACCGGAGAGGATAAGGGTGGAGTCTGAGGTACACAGCAAGGTCCAGCCAACAAAATATATAACACTTGCCACAGTCTATCACAGCATTACATACATCAACACATACACTTTGTGTTTTGAGTACTGCATTAACAGTACTTTGTTTCTACAGTCTAAGTAAATGCTTTTCTTTTCTTTCTCTCTTTTTTTTTTTTTTGGTTTTTCGAGACAGGGTTTCTCTGTGTGGTCCTGGCTGACCTGGAACTCACTCTGTAGACCAGGCTGGCCTCGAACTCAGAGATCCGTCTGCCTCTGCCTCCCAAGTGCTGGGATTACAGGCATGCGCCACCACGCCTAGCTTAGTAAATGCTTTTCAAATTTAGAAAGTAATTCTTATGTTTATTTTTGAAACAGGGTTTTGCTATGTAGCCCAGGCTGGGCTCCACCTTATAATCCTCTTGCTTTAGCCTTCTACTACTGAGATCAAAGGCATGCACCACCAAACCTGAGTGAAAAGAAACTCCGGAATGAAGTCATTCTCCAAAGTCCTATTCCTTAAATGTCTACTCTGGATAAACATCCTTGGGGGAATTAATCCAACATAATAGTTCTCATCACCCACAAACAAACATCCAAAGGACCCCTGCTTCCTCCCTGGGTAATGTCCCGCTATCACTGAAGCCAGTTTCTTGACTGTCTCCCTTAAATTTCCCCAGGTCAACGAGAAAGTTGTCATTCTTCCGGCTGCTCCACCCCAAACTCCTATCACAGCCTCAAACCCAACCATCAGCAAACACCACTGACCTACCTTCAAATGGGGTCCCGCAGTCTCCCTCATTCTTACCGTCCCCGCCTTCACAAGAATGCTGGCTATCCCCAGCCTTTTCTCAACTAGACTATTACAACATCCTCATGAATGCTGGTCTTGAGTCTCCTTTTGCGGATTTATGTTCCCTTCACCAAACAACATTCAAAAGTTCCTTTGGGGAAGTAAATCACATCTCTCTAGCTACTTCTGTACGCAAACTCCTCTTCAAAGGTGTTCAGCAGAGAGGAGACCAAGCTCAGCAGCTCCCTGGAGCGGAGCGCTCCCAGCCCAGCCTCTGAACCCATCTAATTTCCCCTTGTTCTCAGCCACAGAATTTCTTGCTGGTTTGGGGACAAGTCAAGGCTTCTTTAGCTTTAGAACGTCATTTATTCTTCCTGAAAGTTCTTTCCCCAAATATACGTAGAGCACATTCTCTCATTCCTTTCATGCATTTGCTTTATTACCAGCTTATCAGACCGTCCTATATGACAAAATTCATAGTTTTATTTCTCAGAACTGTTCGCCTAGTTTAATGTTTCTTCTTAACTACGCAATATCTTGGCCCTCTCCTGCAATTAAAATAAAAGCTCTCGGAGAGCAAATACTTCTGTTCTCGTCTGCATGCTGCTCTACCCCATCACTTGCATTGTAATCCATCATTGAAGGAAGTCAGGACAGGGATTCAAACAGGGCAGGAATCTAGAGGTGGGAGCTGATGCATAAGCCATGGAAGGGTACGACTGGCTTGCTCCCCATGGCTTGCTCAGCCTGCTTTCTTACAGATTCCAGGACCACCAGCCCAGGGATGGCACCTCCCACAATGGGCTGAGACCTTCCCCATCAATCACTAATTAAGAAAATGCCCTACAGGCTTGTCTACAGCCTGATTTTATTATTTTTATTTTTCCTCCCCGATCCCCCTTTCTCCCTCTTGCTCTGGCCCCACTCTCTCCAGTATTTTTTTTTTTAATTTGCTTCTCATTACAGATGGTTGTGAACCACTATGTGGTTGCTGGGATTTGAACTCATGACCTCAGGAAGACTAGTCAGTGCTTTCAAATGCTGAGCCATCTCACCAGCCCACAGCCTGATTTTATGCAGACAATTTGTTAATTAAGGTTCTCTTCTCTCAGATGACTCCAGCTTCTGTTAAGTTGACATAAAAGTAGCTAGTGACTGTCTCCTCTCAATGTCTATAGTCTGTGATTGGGGACAAGTGTGCTTACTTCATAAAGACTGAATTCTGTCTGAATTAGGTTCTCTGACTCCAAATACAGAGCATTATTGTCACAAGCTGTCTTGAACAACCGGGCCAAGTACTTAAAATAGAAGTGATTTTGGAATTCTGCTCTGGGACTGCCTATTATGCTTAGGAGAAAAGAACCAAACATATAGCTACATGACTATATTATCCTGTTCTAGAATAGGAGGGCATAAGAACAGGGATCACTGGTAGGTTGAGATATTACTTTTAAATATTCTGGAAAGGTATATTTAACTCTACAAGTGTTTGGCTCTAGAAATTGAATTTAGTTTTATATAGATCTGTTTCTCCTATTTCTGCTGTTTATTTTTGTAAATGCATTTAAAAATCTAATATCCTAGCCGGGCGGTGGTAGCAAATGCCTTTAATACCAGCACTTGGGAGGCAGAGGCAGGCGGATTTCTGAGTTCAAGGCCAGCCTGGTCTACAGAGTGAGTTCCAGGACAGCCAGGGCTACACAGAGAAACCCTGTCTTGAAAAACCAAAAACCAAACCAAACCAAAACAAAACAAAACAAAAAAACAAAACACTAATATCCTTCCCTCTCTCATTTTCTCCAAATGGTTTTATGAAAAATGTATTTTTTCCCTGTATATTTTATGTTTTCTTAGGTATCTGTGATGAGAAATTAGAAGAGACCTGGAGAAAAGATCATTTATGCTTCTGGCGTCTTTGTCTGGTGGGATAAATGCTCTAAACAACTGAGAGGTAAGGTGGCCCACCGGAGAGTAATAAGGTGTAGAATTAAAATACAGAAGAAATGGGTCTTAGGCAGAGGGCAGAATTTCCTTTGGAGATTAGTTTGCATATTACTGTGGGCAGTCACGAGGAGAGGTGACAGATCATGGGAGGAATGGGTAAGGAGTGAAATATTTGCTGTGTAGAACGATGAAGCGATGACGAAGGATTACAGAACAACTGTTGGAGAACAGTCAGCTAACTGACATACCATCAACATAGTAGCATGGACTCTCTGTGGCTGGTTTTATTTGACAATACTCACTACCCTACATCAGAGAATATAAATTCCTGGATTAATCTAGAGTTGGGAAAAACATCAGAGTCAAATATTCCCAAGACCCACAACTATACTAACAACAGTATCAACCAAGTGGCGTGGAATGTTTTCTTAGATGTATACACCTCCTCTTTGACACCTCTGCCTAGCACTGAAGGCCCTGGGTTCAATCCTCAATGCTTCATTTTCTCTTTTCTGAATTTGGAAATCAACAACCTATACTTTAAGATTTGTTGGAACTGACACTCACTTATGGTTATAAATACATTTGAAAACACATCTGAATAGAGACTTGAATAAACAAATTCTCAGAGCATAAATAAATAAATACTATCTCACAGTGCTAGTTATGTACAACAGGATACCTACAAAACACTAGATTTCATATCTAATTCCAGGAAGCCTGGCTTTCTGTTTTAAAATGATTGTTTTTATGATGTTTAATTAGGCCTACTGGCGTATGTGTGCGTGTGTGTGCACATGCGTACAGGTGCCTGCAGAGGCCATGCCGTCAGACTCTCTTGGTGCTGGAGTTACAGGTGGTTGTGAGCTGCTTGGTACAGGTATTGGGAATGGGACTTGGGTTCTCTCCAGTTCTTTCCATACAGAGCAGTGTGTAACTGCTGAGCCACCTCTCCAGCCCCTGCCTGTTTTTTTTAAAAAATAGAACTAGGTTGTGAATTTTTTTTTAACTCCAAGACATCTTATCATTACTTACTGGATAAAAGTAGCCATGCAAGCAAACTGCCCTCCCTGTAAGTCAGGAAAGAGAACAGCTCTAGAGAACCCTCAATACTTTGTCCTAACACTTCATTAGTTTCTTTTTTCTTCTTCCTCTTCTTCCTCTTCTTCCTCTTCTTCCTCTTCTTCCTCTTCTTCCTCTTCTTCCTCTTCTTCCTCTTCTTCCTCTTCTTCCTCTTCTTCCTCTTCTTCCTCTTCTTCTTCTTCTTCTTCTTCTTCTTCTTCTTCTTCTTCTTCTTCTTCTTCTCCCCCTCCCCCTCTTCTTTTTTGGTTTTTCAAGCCAGGGTTTCTCTGTGTAGCCCTGGATGTCCTGGAACTCACAAGATTACTTACATGGATGTTCACTAGGAAATGTATTTAAAGGGTGTCTATGAATGTGTATGAACTATATAAAAAAGGAGGGGTTTATATGTACTGGTCACCAAAAAAAAATAGAAACAAGGTCTTGTTGTATAGCCCAGGTTTGCCTCAAACTCTGGATCTTCTTGCCTCATCTCCTGAGTGTAGGGATTACAGGACTGTGTCATCATAGTGTCTCACAAGTTCACATGTAAAGTGGCAGAGAATTATAATAATGTGTATGATATGTTGACTTAAAAAAAAAAAAAGTAAATTCTCCCTTTCAGAGTTCTACACACACCACTACCACTAGGGCCAACTTTCGTGTGCTGCCCGGGTAAGGTGCAGAGCTGGCTGTGCTGAGTGGAACAGCCAGTGCGGTGCAGGGCCTAGCTTTCGCTTTTTTATATCTGGTTTATTTTACTTAACACAATAACACTTTAATTTAGGGTGCTGTAACTTATCTAGGTTGCTGCATTTTTTTTTTAATGGCTAAATACTGGTGTGTGGGGTGGGCGTGCACGCACACTTTTCCACTTCCTCTATTCAATGGATGCTTCGGGTGATTATATATCGTGTGTGCTGCAATAAACGTAGTAGGACAGAAATCTCTGATGCAGTGATGTAATTTCCTTTGGAGTTATATGCACACACATATTAATGGGATAGTTAATCAAGTGATAAGCTTTGTTTTGTTTTTAGGAATTTTCATAGTATTTTCCATAATGGGTAAAAACAAAACAAACAAACAAACAAACAAAAAACAACTGTATTTTTTGGGGGGAGGTTTTGAGACAGGGTTTCTCTGTGTAGCCCTTGCTGTCCTGGAACCCACTCTGTAGACCAGGCTGGCCTTGAACTCAGAAATCCGCCTGCCTCTGCCTTCCAAGTGCTGGGATTAAAGGCGTGCACCACCACTGCCGGGCTACAAACCTTGTATTAAATGATCAGTAGGTCAATTACTTTGATTTGATCATTACACATTATACACACATATCAAATTATCACACCTTACTGCATAAATACACACAATTAAAAATAATGTTAAGGGGTTGGAGAGATGGCTCAACAGCTAAGAACACTAGCTACTCTTTGAAGGACCAGGGTTTAACTTTCAGCACCCACATAGCAGCTCACAACTGTCTGTAACTCCAGTTCCAAGGCACATAACACCCTCACACAGACCCAAATACAAATGCAGACAAAACACCAATGCACATAATAATAATAATGATAATAATAATAATAAATCATTTCAAAAATAATCGAATCTCTCTTTTAAAAAACATTAAAACTAGAAAAGAATACCTTCAATGATAGCTTTCAGTCTTTTCTTGTCCTTAGAGCCTGCGCTCCAGCCAGGGGAAAAGGCAGGAGGAGCTGCTCATTCAGACAAGTATTCAGTAGTCATTAAGTGCTATACAGTTATGGTGTGTGCATTAGGTGCTATGGGTGAACTTACAGTCTGTGGGAGAGAATGAGCATGCATCCAAATAATCACAACAAGGACTTGCTTTCATTCAGTCTCTTTAGCGGCAGCTGAGGATAGACCCAGCATTGCCTTGGAGAGTTTACTTCCTGGGTTTCAGCAGCAGAAGGAATGGATGGGGAAATGTGACTATAGTATAATGTAGTTAGTGTAGCATAAGTCAAAGTAGGACCAAAGAATAGTGGGTAGGCAGACCTCTGGCCAAGTATGATAATAAGAAACTATAACTCAACAACTGATGTATTAGAATTATCAACATCATTTTTAAAAAGTTGACAGCATTATGTAACGAAAATAAAGAAGAAAAGCTCCTCAGATTGAGTGACTCAGTGTATATTTTATATAGAATTACTAATAAACTAAAAACGTTGCTACAGCCTGACTTTCCTTTATAAAATTCCAGTACTGAGAAGGGGAATTGGACACAAAATCTCATTCCAATCAAGAAGCTATTGCAACTGATAGCTGCTGAGAGAGGAAAATTCAGGTTTCACTGAGTGTATCAACCACAGTCCAGGGTAGGTTCCATACTCAGGAGTGGCTAGCCAACACGAAAGATACTCCATGTTGTTGTTGTTGGCAACAGTTGTGTGTCTGCGTGTGCGCATGTGTTTAAGAGGGAGAGAACGTGAGCTTGCATGGATCGGGCATAGGGAGGATCTGGGAGGACTTGGGGGAGGGAAAGAATATGGTCAAACCACATCACATGAAACTTCTTAAAAATAAAACCTAATTTAGAAATATTAAGGTCTTATTTTAGCAATTACATAAGATAAGGCATTTATGGCAACTGAGGATGAGACAAAACCAGTGGTTTTTATAATCATGCTAGAAAATGAAGTGGGGAAGCACTTAATATAGGTGTGGTTAGTTTCTTCTTCTAGTATGTTATGATCTAATACTTTCTTACTATAGGGTAACACATAAGTAAGATAACAGAATGTGTCACCTCTACGTTGTCTTCTCATTTGGACATCTTAAAGCATTCATGAACATTTACTAATGCTGTATCATGGACATATACACCAGCAAAGTTACCGGATAAGAGAAAGTAGAACAGTTCAAAGCCAGCTGATGTATCAGATCTGAAAAAGGACGCAGATGCTCGCTCTTTACTTGGACTTGATGGTGAGCTCTTGCTGCCTCTGCCTGTGAGGAGCTGGGGATTTACAGGTTTGCACGGCCGTGCCCAGCCCTTCTCCCAGTCCTAAGTCCTCATGATGGAATGCCTCTGCTCTATAAGGGTCCTGCTGTTTATCTTTGATGTTAAGTAACGTATGACAACAGAGTTTGATAACCATAATACAAGTTTAAACAATGAATAAATAGAACTGGCTTGTTTCAATAAAGATTCTAGTACAATTTCTTAGACAGATTGAGAAAAGGCGTTAGTAAATTCTAGAAGAAGACAGACTGGAACTACATACTTTTCTATTTTTCTACATCTATTTTAGTCCTTAGTCTTCACTGTAATGCAGCTATTTTAGTAAGTATATTATTGAACACCAGTAAAATAATTAAACCATAACTAGGAATGCAGTCCAGCGTCTTACAAATATTACTTTTCCTTGGCATCAGAATCCTCTATATTGTACAGAGTATTAAATTTATAGAAAGCTCACAAAGTATCTTAGTACACTTAATGGCTATATGTAACAAAAAATTACTATGCAAAAAGGCAGATTTAAATATTAAGAATGAGAAAATTCAAACTCTAGAAATCGAACTCCTACATTCCATTATAAAGCTGTGGAGTATTTGGTGAACACCTTTACTTCAGCACTTGGGAGATAGAGGCAGGCGGTTCTCTGAGTTTGAGGACAGCTTGGTCCACATAGCACGTTCCAAGACAGCTAGGACTACATAAGTTCTTGTTTCAAAGCAAACAAACCCCCAAACACCAAAGCAATAAAAAACAACACAACCAAATAAAAGAAGTTGCTAATTTCTGACATTACTAGTTTTGATTTACTAGTTTTGAAACAAAAATGATTAATTCCAAATTGTTAAGGTTTTTGAATAAATAATTTTAAACGACGCACTGTTAGTAGACACTAAATTTCAATCACTGAAATCAATGTTTCTTATTCTTAAAAGGCTTACCTGCGCATTGGCTTTCCTTCCATGCACCATGAAAAGTATCCTTCACCGTATTCTAAAGCCGTACCTTCGACAAGAGAAAAGTAGTAGCTTACTAAAAACGGTTCAATTTCTCCAGCAACTTGTATAATCATTTCACTCATTTTGTCTGTAATCAGGAATCTTACATCCTAATATATTTTTTTGCATAGATGCACACTCATAATGTAATGCCTTTAAGATGACTATCATTAACTAAATATGCTAAGGTGATAGATTATAAGTGAATGTGAAGGATCAAAGTAAGTCATGATCGCTAGTCGGTGTTGATTGTTCAAGATGCACTTGGGAGTTTTTTGTTTGTTTGTTTTAACTTCGCCATCAAGTATATTTGCAGAGTAATCACTTGATACCCACAGTAATACTAATTTAACGACTCGAATAGGAAACGCATTGTTTTAGCACTGGATCTGAAGGTTGTTAACTTATTCTGAAGTGACAAGCAGGCCGGAGGCGGTTGCCTTTAAAAACAACTCCACTTCCGACCAGCCCGGGCAGCTTGAACAAGGGCGGGGAAAGTAGTTCTAGACTACAACTCTCCCAAGCTCTCGTCCTAATCGCCTAATATTGTTCACCACCGGGATCTTGCTGGCTCCCCGAGGTAAAAAGGGAGGCACAGTGCTCGCTCCCTTAGAATTCCAAGTGAAGCTGTCCAGGATGCGGAGCCCTAGCGCCCCCAGAAAGCAGGGCACAGGCTTCCCCTGGCTTCAAGACACCTCGGCCAGCCAGCATTAGCGCAGTCTGGAGCCCTGCAAGGCCCGACCCAGGAACCCTACAGTCCCTACGAGGCGCTGACTGACAGGCAACCTAGAAAGCACTGCCCTGTCCCCACTGGGCAGTTCGGCAAGTTGAGATCATAGATCTGCAAAGCGGGACCTGAGGCTCTGCTGTCCATCCAGTGCTCTAAGGCTCTGACTTACTGGCTTTGACACTTTTTTTCTCTGCAGCACCCTTCTCTGCCTTCTCCGCCCTCTCTGCCTCCACCTCTTGAGCCGCTAGCGCAGGCAGGATGCGGCTCCCGCAGCTATTTCCTTTCCCTGCACCCGCCCCTATCCAGAAACAGGAAGCGGTCCGATCGCTAAATCCTTCCCACAGAACTGCACATGTTCGGGCAAGTGGTTCCGGCATGGCTCCGGAAGTAGCTGTGCCTTTTGCTGAGTGTTTCCCAGAATTGCTACCGTTAGTCTATCTGATTTTTACAATATATTTAGAAAGCAACCAAATGAAATATGTATGAGGTGAGGGTTTTTACTTTTTAGTATATAAGTAGAAGTCTGTTGCCGATTTATTAAAAACTATACTAGGTTTATCATTAACCAAAATTTCTTTAGCTGAACTTTACTTGACGTCTACAGACTGTGCAGTTGTTTCTGATAGGAAATATACCTGTTATTAATAAACTTGGTAGTGGGGGGGTGATTGATCTTTAAATCCAATTTCTAATTCTAATTCTATGATAAACTTTGTCATTTGGCCAAGTTTTTTTCTTCATATGTACCTGTGATATATAAGTAAATAATATATGTACTAGTAACAGCTATGGAGATTCCATTAATTATCAAATACTTAATATATAACATTGTATATTAGTCTATCAGTTCCAATGTCTCTCCTATTGAAGAACTTATTATCATTTTTCCAAATTGTGGTACCAAAGCATTATATTTCAGATAGTACCTTTCCAGTTGGTGTCAAAGCATTATGTAACTTTAAGGTACCTGCAGAGCACCTTTTTAGGATGCATAGCATGAAAGGGTTAGAGGCACGACTTGATGCCATGTACAAAGATTCTAGATTCTGGGCGGAATTATGTTGTGTCTTCCTCCAGAAAGGTTTAAGAGTTCTTGTTGGTCCATATTATTGGTACTTTCAACTTTAATTGTTTTGCTATTCTAATGGGTATAAAATGGTTTAGATGTACATTTCTCTGATCCATTGAAATGACATATGTGCACCTCTCAGGTTTCTTTTGTGTGGACTGTCTAAAAGCCATCTTCAAAGTGACTCAGATTCTTCCAAAAATATGAGCTGTGACTTTAATTCTTTATAGCTATACATTTGAATAACAAGGGAGTTATAAAAACATTAAAGAATGCTAGTAAATAAAGATGGGATTTTAAGCTTTGGCTGTTCTGGAACTCACTTTTGTAGACCAGGCTGGTCTTGAACTCAGAAATCCACCTGCCTCTGCCTCCCAAGTGCTGGGATTACAGGCATGCAGCACCACCGCCTGGCTAGCCATTGATTCATTCTTAACCTACTACCCACTGTAATTCGGCTTGTCCTTCAACTACTATATTTCTTTTTAAAGGGGAGGAGTTCAATGTGAATCACCTCTTCATACTTATGTCGACTTATCAAAGTGTACATAAAAACAAACACATGGAAACCTGGCATCTCCAATTTTTATAGAACTCCTACAATCCGATTAAGTCTTCATCTTAGGGGATCCTTAATTTCTAGTTGAAAATATACTTAGAATTGGTTTTATAGTGTGTGAGACTGGGGCAATAAACAATACTCTGGGAGCCGATGAGCTTAACTTATGGACTTTTAATTAGAAATAGTGTGCCGTTCATCATGTATAAAGTACATAGAATCCAAATTTTAGTTGTAAACAAGATCCACAAGATCTTTGTTTTGTCAAATCTTCACTCTTGAGGAAGTAGACATTATAAAATTAAAACACAAATTGCATGGTTGCTTAGGTACAATATCAGTATAACTGAAAGTGGTGCACAGGGTTAGCATTAAAATATGTAGTATGGAACCCATGTCTGGTCTCAGTGATAGGGGAAAGTATGGTTGGCAGCACTTAAGATATCCCTCAGTGTTCTTTGTCCCCAGTAATTAGTGCCTTATTCATGTAGCCATCTCCCTTTTTGCCATTGTAATGTATTATAATGTATTAAGAGGACGGGGTGTGCTTTTTCCAACATGAGGAGCTATGTTGTTTGGACATTCCAGTCACCAGAATGAGATCAACAAATTTCTTTTCTTAACAAAATATATAGCCATAGCTATTTTGTTATAAAAACACATAGATCTCTGTGCTGGCTGGTTTTGTGTGTCAACTCGACACAGGCTGGAGTTATCAGAGAAAGGAGCTTCAGTTGGGGAAGTGCCTCCATGAGATCCAGCTGTGGGGCATTTTCTCAATTAGTGATCAAGGGAGGAGGGCCCCTTGTCAGTGGTGCCATCCGTGGGCTGGTATTCTTGGGTTCTATAAGAGAGCAGGCTGAGCAAGCCAGGGGAAGCAAGCCAGTAAGAAACATCCCTCCATGGCCTCTGCATCAGCTCCTGCTTCCTGACCTGCTTGAGTTTCAGTCCTGACTTCTTTGATGATGAACAGGTGTGTGAAAGTGTAAGCCGAATAAACCCTTTCCTCCCCAACTTGCTTCTTGGTCATGATGTTTGTGCAGGAATAGAAATCCTGACTAAGACAATCTCTATGTTGGAGAAACAGAAGATTTTTGTCCTAGTGATAACTTGATGATCTCAGGCAAATGCTTTATTCTAACTTTAGTTTTCTTATCATATGCTGATATTTCACTCCTTACAACTTTCTGAGTCAAGAGTCATTTGTAGAGGTGGGGTATATAATTCAGTTTTTAAAGTGCTCATCATGTATGCATGGAGCCCTGGTTTCAATCCCCAGCAAAATCCTATTGGAAGTTCTGAGGTTGTGTTTGTAAACCTTTCCTGGAGATATGTAACACACTGTATTAGTCAGGGTTCTCTAGTGTCACAAAATGTATGGGTAGTCTCTATATAGTTAGGGAATTTGTCAATGACTTACAGTTTGTAGTCCAACTCCCCAACAATGGTCAACAGCAGCTATGGATGGAAGTCCAAGGATCTAGCAGTTGCTCAGTCCCACCAGGCAAGCAGGCAAGGAAGAAGAGTGAGAGTCTTGTTCCAATGTCCTTATATAGGTCTCCAGCAGAGGGTGTGGCCCAGATTAAAGGCATGTGCCACTGGGCCTTTAATCCCAGATGACCTAGAACTCTGAGATCTCCTAGTCTTTATCTTCTGGGATTCATAGCCACTATGCTTCAAGATCTCCATGCCAAGATCCAGGTACAGAAACTTGTATCTCTGAGCCTCCAGATTAGGATCTTAGGCAAGCTTTCCAATTCTTGATTGTCGTTCATTCCAGATATAGTCAAGTTGACAACCAGGATTAGCCACTACACACACATTATCTAATCACCCTAGATAGGGAACCCACAACAGACCATAGGTACAGGTACACCCAACGTATGACTTGGTGAGCCAATAAATTTCTATTGGGATTACTTTTAGGAATATGGGTAAGGGGTTACTCGCAGGAGCAGAAATGACAGCTGTGCCACCAAGATCTACACCAGTGTGTGGTGCACGAATGACAGCTCACAAATTTGGGCACCTAGAGGACACTGCACAACCTGTAGGCAGCTCAGCAGGTTGGCGAGAGTCCTTTGCTAGGTACCTCGGTTAATCTAAACCTTTCCCAGACATCTGGGTTCGTTTCTGCTGCTTCCAAGCAGTTGGCGTGGCTTGGAGCACATCTTTGTATCTTTTCTCCTCTAAGAGTCTTCTTTGCAACTCAGCTTGTCTGTCTTCTTGGCAGCCGGAATCATCTAAGGGTCTTCTTCGAAGTTCTGTGTTCTTCAGTCTGAGCAGAACTGTCAGCTTTTTCCCCCCTTCATCCGGCAGTGAGCACCCTAGTGAATCTATTCAGTTTCCTTAAGCTATTTTGAGTTGTTTACCTTCCTCCTTAAGGAGCTTCTCTGCAGGATGAGATGTTCCAATCCTGGAGGAACTGTCACCCAACAGGTTGTAATGAAATTTTGGAGACCTCAGATTGACACACTGAGGGCTGGATCATTATGCCCTACAACATCAAATGTGTCAGATATAAATAATGGAAGTACACGCAAATAGAATAAGAAAAGGTGAGTGCATTTCTTGAGTAGAGAAACCCTTCCTTGACCACTTTATGCCTACAGTATAATTCTTCCTGATGGAATCTTCCAGTTCCATAGTTGCAGAGGTCCTTATTTCCTCCTCATTCATCACCACGGAATCTGCAGCATGTCAGGACAACTAGGTTCTCCTTTGGCAAACCTCTGACACCAGGTGGGAGGGGAAAAGAGAGGAGCCTGTTCAAAACCTAGGCATTGTCCACACAGCTGCTGAAACCACTGCAAATGCAGGACTTTTAGAAAAGAAGGGGTTTTGAACGCTTCTTGAAAAATAAAGGCACTGGGCTTCCTACCAAGTTCAACTAGGAATTAGTATATTAGCCTTCAGCTTGCATATCTAATTTTCATTGTATCAGAGAGGCCAAACCAGAGCGTTAGCAAACAGAGGAGCAGTCCACTGGAGCACACTGATATGACTTCAGGATCATGCTGTCCAAACTGCCCAGGAAGCCCTCGACATCAAGCACATGGAGAGTCTTAAGCACCACAGGACTTGAGATGCTGTATACACAAGTGCTCATCTGTTCATGAGGGCAGGGCAGGGATCGTGTGAACCTCCAAGTATGTTTAAAGCAACACACATTACATGACCAGGCTCTGTATCTTTGGTCCAGGGTTTCAGAACTGGCCTTGGCTATTCTTTCAAATGATCCAGATTTTCTAAATTCATCCCACCGGGTGAATTTTTAAATGCTGTGATCTTTAAGGGAAGTTAGAGTTTTGCCTGATTTTTTTTTTTTAAATTTATCCTACTTCTAAGCCAAGGGACCAGGGTATAGTACTGTCCTGGTAGCTGTTGGCCTCTCTTATGCTGTCTATTGGAATGCTAAATGTGAACAAAGCATGTTGTTCCCAGGTTCTCTCGGAAAGCAGACAGCCAAGGCTGCATATTATTTTGTCTTTAATTAGCTAAACACCTAAATCCTTCATGCCACGGGTCTCTGAGAACTCCAGATAGAACTCCACAATGAAGATCCAATGACCCCCAAAGTGAAATCTCAAACAGGAATCCACCAGGTGTACACAGATCTCCTGAGTGATGGTCTCTTGATTACTAGCATCAGATTAACCAAGAAAATTTCCTTCAATTGAAATTTGAAGATAGTGCCCTTATTTTACCAGTGTGGTGGTTTGAATATGGCTGGCCCAGGGAATGGCACTCTTAGGAGGTGTGGCCTTGTTAGAGGAAGTGTGTCACTATGGGGATGGGCTTTGAGACCTTCCTTCTAGCTGCCTGCGGGGGGGGGGGCAGTCGTCTCCTATTGGCCTTTAGATCAAGATGTAGAGCCCTCAGCTCCTCCAGCACCATGCCTGCCTGAATGCAGCGCGCGCGCGCGCGCACACACACACACACACACACACACACACACACTTAAAAATGGTAACATTTCTGTGGAGATAAACTTGACAACTTCTAGCAAAATTACATTTGCTTTCCTTTTGATCTCATGATTCGGTTACAACATGGAATTAGTTGCAGAAAGAAAAGAAAAGGTAAATGTGAAAAGAAGTGAGAATAAAAGGTTAGGCACAAGGTTATTCACTGTAGGACTCTAAGAAATAGCAAAAATAGCAAAACTGAGCAGCCTCTCAATAGGGGACTGATTAAATAAACCGTGGGCTATCCCTATAATGGTCATGTACCATAAAATAAGAAATGAGAAAGCTCTATTAATACTCTTAAGGTGTATTGTGAAAACCAAACACCTCCATGCTCAGTTAACCTCACGTTGGAGCCTGGGGTGGGGGAGCCTGGGGTGAGGGGGCCTGGGATGGGGGGCCTGGGGTGAGGGGGCCTGGGGTGAGAGAGCCTGGGGTAGGGGAGCCTGGGGTGAGGGAGCCTGGGGTGGGGGGCCTGGGGTGAGGGGGCCTGGGGTGAGAGAGCCTGGGGTAGGGGAGCCTGGGGTGAGGGGGCCTGGGGTGGGGGGCCTGGGGTGAGGGGGCCTGGGGTGAGAGAGCCTGGGGTGGGGGGCCTGGGGTGAGGGGACCTGGGGTGAGAGAGCCTGGGGTAGGGGAGCCTGGGGTGAGGGGGCCTGGGGTGAGGAAGCCTGGGGTGAGGGAGCCTGGGGTGAGGGGGCCTGGGTTGGGGGGGCCTGGGGTGAGGGGGCCTGGGGTGGGGGGCCTGGGGTGGGGGGGCCTGGGGTGAGGGGGCCTGGGGTGAGGGGGCCTGGGGTGAGGGAGCCTGGGGTGAGGGGGCCTGGGGTGAGTGGGCTGGGGGTAGGGGAACCTGGGGTGAGGGAGCCTGGGGTGAGGGAGCAAGTGCTATCGTGACACTTCTCACTGCATGGCTTAGAGACAATCGGCAAGTCTGAGCAGGCAGAATATCCCCTTCAGGAGTATCCCCTCCACGACCGACCAACCGACCGAATCATCCCCATTCTAATGAGTAAACGCAGCCCCATAGCAGCATCTCCAAGCATCTAGCTGCTCTTTTAAGAAAAGCCACCACTGAGCTTATCAGCGATTCCAGTACCACTCTCAACATGGTCTTGCTAGTTTGGTAAAGGGACCACAATGCAGAATGTGGTTGTCTTGTTAGTCTTCTGCTTTCATAGTATACTAGCCCTAGCATACTTAATTCCTTGAGCCTTTAAATTCTTTCTTCTACTTCTATAGCAACCCTGGCACCTACCTCTACCCCATTCACAAATCATCACTTCCTCATACTTACAGAAGCAATCCTATTGGCACATTTGCATTGTGGTTAGATCCCATCCCAAAAGAATGCCTCCAGAACAATTAAACTCTCTAATTCAATTTTATATTCTGTCCCTCTTAATTCAGCACCCCTGTAATGTATAATCTTCTAGATCTTTGGTTTCTCTGGGAAGCAATCTTATTATGAAATTAATTGTATCCCCACAACTCAAAAATCTCTCTGTTGACATCTTGGCTTTGAATGCCTTAGGTTAATGTTTGGAGGCAGGGCCAGACATAGTGTGACTGCTGTCCTGACTTGCAGAGGGATTCTGAACAAAGACAGACATAGAGGTGTTATGTAGACACTGGAACATGGCGGCCATATAGGCACCAGGATGGATCCTTCCCTCAGAGCCTCTAGCCTGCTAGCCCTTTTTTCCCCTGCTACTTGCTATTAATTCTTTTACTTTGGCTTCCTACATTTTTAAATAAACTCACTTATTGAAAACTTGGGAGTTTATTTATTTATTGGGGATCATTTTCTGTATGCAACAAGATATCAATAAATAGAATGTTACCCGAGGTCTGATTTGCAGAGGATCCACTAGATATATGAGATTTTTCCAATACCATTCCCCCCATTCCTGACTGTATAAGTGGAATAGACATACTTCCGCATTTAGTGTGATACTCACATTGGATCCTTGGACAGTGGGCTAAGAATGATCATAGTTGGGAAGGCCAAATGGAATTCCTTCCCATAGCACAGGAGTAAAACTAAGGCAATATTGCATACACCAGAGGGGAGAAATGATAGAAATTTGTGTCACTTAAAGACCCAATAGATACACAGGTCCTGTAGTCTCATCTCACCTGCTGTTTTTACTATTCCGACCTGAGAGTAGGCAAATGGATCCTGGAAGATGTACATGTACTGTGCAAACTCATCCATACAGTAAGCTCATGCCAAAATGGTATTCTATTATAAGATATTAGCACAACCTCAGGAACATGGCATGCAGCTATCATTAGAAAGTTATTTCTTCATTGGAGAAAGATCAGAGCAGTTCACATTCATTTGAAATGGACAAACACCAATCTTTACAGTCTTACAACATAAGACACAAATTATGATACAATATAATCTGAATAGATCTGAACCAGCTAGAAATTCCATAAAGTATCACACTGATCTATTCGGTTACTGACATAGCACTATAAGGCTCCCAAAAGTGAGATGTAGATGATATATTGATGTGTTAATGAGAAGTATGCTTCAGAAGGTAAGTTAAACCTGTAGCTATTCAGAGGACCTCCCTACATCTATATAATTTTAGGGCTGGGCTCTCTGGAGCATGTTAAGACATCCCATTTATAGGACTGGGCAATTTTGTACTTTCCACAATACCTGGTATGCCTTTTCACCTAGGAAGCTGCTTCTATTCATTAGTGGGTGACTTAAAGGCTTACAGCTTTTTTTTTTTTTAGTTCAGCATGGAACAGAAAGAGGGCTTTGTTGAGGTACCATTTGATCCAAGACATCCTTCTGTATTGGAAATGCCAGTGCTGAGAACTGCAGAGATGGCTCGTTGGGCAGAGTGTGTGTGCATTGCAAGAACCTGTTTTCAGATCCTACTACCCACAGACAAAGCCAGGCATGGTGATGTTTACCTACAGTGCCAACACCAGGAGATAGGTGAATCCCGAAGGTTTGCCAGGCAGTAGTCTAGTTAGCCATTGATCTCTAGGTTCAGTGAGAGACGCTGTCTCAAGAAATAGTCATGGCAACGACTTACAGAGATTCTGTCATGAAGTACTGGTAAGTCAGCTTGCTTTTCTGAGTTCTAACCCCCAAAGCACAATTTTCATCCCCCCTTTATTCTAACCATGCTTTCCTTACCCCTCTGGGTCTTTCTTTGAAGCTCCCCAACTTCCACCATGTGATAGTTTTCTAACCTGTTTGCTAACCTCCACTGCTGAAATTTCCAGCTTTTACATTTTTCTAAAAAATAAAAATTTACTTTCTGTGTGTAAGTGTTTTTCCTGCATGCATGACTGTGTACCTTGTGTGTGTGCAGTACCTCTGAGGTCAGAGGAGGGGTGTCAGATCACCTGGGAATGGAGTCTCAGATGGGTGTGAGCTGCCATGTGGGCACTGGGAATCAAACCCGGGACTTCTGAAGTCAGTACTCTTAACTGCTGAGCCATCGCTCCATCCTTGAGTTTACTGGCTTTCTCAAACTCTAATTCAAAAGAGTATGCCTTTCTTGCTCCTCTCCATCTCCCAGCAGCTTTCCTGTCCTTTTGTTTTTCTCTTAAACACTAATGAAACTATCCTTGAGGGAAAAAAAAAGTGCAATGGAGGAAGACATCTTACACTAAGCTCTGGCCCACATCACATGCACACACACACCTGTAATGATAAAGAGATTTCTGTGGAAATTTTGTCATAGTCTAATGGGTAACATATTATAGACTTTCTTTTATTAATTAGCACATTATGTTACATTGGGAGTATCTTTCTTGAACCAGCTCATGAGACTGGTTAAGTTGCCAAGAAAGGCAATTTAAGGGAAGAAAAAATATTTTGCTTCTGGTTTTCAAGGTCCCTATGTTTATGTTTTTCTGGACCCGAGCAAAACAGGTTGTCATAGCAGTGTACTGAAAGAGGTTATGCATCTAATGGCAGTAAAGAAGCGGAGTGACAGACAGGAAGGGGCTATGAACAACATAAACCCTTCCAGGGCACCCCTCCCAGTGACCTACTTCCTTCATCTCTGTTCCACTTCCTGTTTCACACACCCCCCCATCAGTGACCTTTACTTCCTTCATCTCTGTTCTATTTCCTGTTTCACACACCTCCATCAGTGACCTACTTCCTTCATTGGTTCCACTTCCCTTTTTTTTTTTTTTTTTTTTTTTTTTTTTTTTTTTGGTTTTTTCGAGACAGGGTTTCTCTGTGTAGTTCGGGCTGTCCTGGAACTCACTTTGTAGACCAGGCTGGCCTCGAACTCAGAAATCCGCCTGCCTCTGCCTCCCAAGTGCTGGGATTAAAGGCGTGCGCCACCACCGCCCGGCTCCACTTCCCATTTCACACACCTCCATCAGTAACCTACTTCCTTCATCTGTTCCACTTCCTGTTTCACACACCTCCATCAGTGATCTACTTCCTTCATCTCTGTTCTATGTCCTGCTTCACACACCTCCATCAGTGACCTATTTCCTTCATCTCTGTTCCACTTCCTGTTTCACACACCTCCATCAGTGACCTACTTCATTGGTTCCACTTCCTACTTCACACACCTCTGTTGCTACTATGTATCCAACCCTGTTCCCCGGTAAATGAAAGCTCAGCTCAGCGGTTAACAAAACAAGTTACAAGCCTAGACTGGGCAGGCCTCCCACTCTACTACTCTGTTTCAATCTATTTTATCCCATATAACTTGCAGTTTCTCTAGGCCCCGAGCTTCTCTCCCGGCCGCCTCTCCGGTTCTCTAACCGTTTCTCTCTCCATTTCTTCCCCTTTCTTCTCTTAGTTTCTTCTCTCCCCCGTTGCTCCTCCTCCTCCTGTTTTATACCCTGTAGCTCCTCCCCTAGACTCTGCTCCTCCCACTTTCCTCCTGCCCAATCATTGGCTCAAGCCTTTATTTGAAAAGTCAAGGTGGGGAGACGGTTCACAAGGCAACTCCTCATCTGCAGCCCCTCTGAGGAGTGGAATTAACATCAAAGTACTAGCCCACAACACACCTCCATCTCTGTTCCACTTCCTATTTCACACAACTCCATCAGTGATCTACTTCCTTTATCTCTGTTCTATTTCCTGCTTCACACACCCCCATCAGTGATCTACTTCCTTCATCTGTCCCACTTCCTGTTTCACACACCTCCATCAGTGATCTACTTCCTTCATCTCTGTTCTATTTCCTGTTTCACACACCTCCATTAGTGACCTATTTCCTTCATCTCTGTTCTATTTTCCGTTTCACACACCTCCATCAGTAACCTACCTCCTTCATCTGTTCCACTTCCTGTTTCACACACCTCCATCAGTGACCTCTACTTCCTTCATCTCTGTTCTATTTCCTGCTTCACACACCTCCATCAGTGACCTATTTCCTTCATGTCTATTCCACTTCCTGTTTCACACACCTCCATCAGTGACCTACTTCATTGGTTCCACCTCCTATTTCACACACCTCCATCAGTGATCTACTTCCTTCATCTCTGTTCCATTTCCTGTTTTACAACCTCCATCAGTGACCTCTACTTCCTTCATCTCTGTTCTATTTCCTGTTTCACACACCTCCATCAGTGACCTATTTCCTTCATCTCTGTTCCACTTCCTGTTTCACACACCTCCATCAGTGACTTCTACTTCCTTCATCTCTGTTCTATTTCCTGCTTCACACACCTCTGTCAGTGACCTACTTCCTTAATCTGTTCCACTTCCTGTTTCACACACCTCCATCAGTGACCTCTACTTCTTTCATCTCTGTTCTATGTCCTGCTTCACACACTTCTGTCAGTGACTTATTTCCTTCATCTCTGTTCCATTTCCTGTTTCACACAACTCCATCAACAATGACATCAGATGAGGTGTCCATTGAAGGTCATTGCCCCAACAATCAGTCATTTTTTACTGTTTTGTTCCACCAGCCTCAGACCAAGTCTTTAACCTTTGGATTTGTTGGGTAACATCACATGGGAGTGAGTCTGCTGTACCTGGCCAGCCGAACTTAAGCCATGAATCTCCTTCAAAATCCATTTCTAACCCTATCTGCCTAAATGCACCACACAGTTGCTACTGACATGAGTTCCACCAGAGACCAGGGTCAGTTGCTTTATGTGTCTCAAATCTATTAGTTTCTGCTCTCCTATACAGTACTGGCATTCAGAGCATTAAAAACAATCTTTGAGAAACTGGGGCTGGAGAGATTGCCCAGCATATACTGCATTGGAAGAAGATCTGAGTTGTGCCCCCAGCACCTATGCTGGGCTGTTCACAAGTACCAATAACTCCAGCTCCAAGAGATCTAACACCCTCTTCTGGCCTCCGATGGTATCTGCACTCATATGCACATACCCCACCCCTCACCCCCAGACACACAAATACACATAATTAAAAAACACAAATAAATCTTAAAAAAAAAATCTATTTAGAGCCAGCTGTACATCTGCAATCCTAGGTGATCCAAGCAAGATCATTGCCCTTTTGATGGCTGGCTAAGTTTTCATAGTGAGTTCTAGGCATGGTTTGGGCCAGACAGCAAGAGCCTGTTTCAAAAACCAAAACCAGGGCTGGCAAGGTGACTGACTCATCAGGTAAAAAGGGCTCTGTAGAGCCTGATCACCTTGGTTTGACCCTTGTCACCAGCATGGTGGAGAGAACCTGTTCTGCAGGCTATCCTGTGACCGGCACATGTGTGGCAGGAGGCTGCCCCCTGCTCCAATAAATGTGTAGGGAACCAACTCGAAGCAAACAGAAACAGTGAATAATTGGCTTTTCCTTAGCTTCACTTAAAGCTCTGAAGACATATTTATACTTGCAAATTCCTTGAAGCCTCTAAAAATCATTAAACATAAAATTGCATATGATTTTGTATTATGTCATCTTATATGCAGATATTAAAAACCAATAGACCTCCTTCAGAAAAAGACTACACTGAAAGCAGAACATGTTAAACTGGTGTGTTCAAACCTAAGGCAGATCTGGCTTCTCACCACCAACGTCTGTAGGAAACGGCCTTCAGTCTAGCAGATCTGCTACGTGGTGGCTATAGGAACAATCCTTCAGCCCACAGAGCATCTGGCTTGCATCTCTGTCCATAATGTCACATTCTAAAATTCTGGCCACTAAACCTTTGTTGAATTAAAAGAAAAACCTTCACATTTAAAAATTAAGATTTCAGCCAGGTGGTGGTGGCACAAGCCTTTAATCTCAGCACTTGAGAGGCAGAAGCAGATGATTTCTGTGAGTTTGAGGCCAGTCAAACTGGTCTACAAAGTTCCAGGACAGCCAAGGCTATGCAGACTGTCTTAAAGAGCAAACCAAAAAGAAATTTCAGTTTTCATCTTTTTTACATTATAGAACTTCAGCTTAGTAGTGGTCGATAATTTGCTTGGGCCTTAAGTTATGCAGTCATTTTGATTTATTTATTTTTAAAGATTTATTTATTTTATGTATATGAGTAGATTATAGCTATCTCCAGACACACCAGAAGAGGGCATCAGATCCCATTACAGATGGTTGTGAGCCACCGTGTGGTTGCTGGGAATTGAACCCAGGACCTCTGAAGAGCAGCCAGTGCTCTTAAATCGCTGAGCCATCTCTCCAGCCCTCATTTTCATTTTCATTTTCATTTTGTTTTGCCTTTGAGACAGGCTATCACTGTGTAGTTCTGTTTAGAGCCTCAAACCCACAAAAGATCTGTCTTTGCCTTTGCTTCCCCAGTGTTGGGATTAAAGTTCTGTGCTACTATGCCCTGAAAACATTTATTTTTGTTTTTTAAAGATACGATTGAGTTCATTGAGTACTGTGCCTTTTATTTACTTAGTTTACATTTTTATGATTTATTTTTGTGTATGTGCCTGCATGTGTGTATGTATGTTTGCCTAAGGAGGCCAGCGAGTGTAGGTTCCTGACTCTCAAGTCTGAGGCTGCAGTAAGCTGCCTGCTGTGGTGCTGGACACAGACTGTAAGACTATGTGCTCTTAACCACTAAGCCATTTCTCCAGGCTACAAACATTGATTTTTTTAAACAGGTATTCATCTTCAGCGCAAATGCTGAGCCCTTCAGGAGTACTGCCTTCTTTTTAACGATTTCATTGTAGAAACAAGTGATATTTCCCTTTGACTTCAGAACAAAACTTCCTGGTTTTCTCTCTGCCAAACCATGGGAACACGTGTATTGCTTAACAAGTAAGGTCGTACTTCTCTGCTGGTTTTTCTCCAGTTTTCCCCTCGTCCTTCCCATCCTCAGAGCTGTTTTGGATTTTACATTTCCGGATTAAAAAAAAAATCTAGCACATATAATTCCTAAGTTCCTTTTTCCCCTACCTAGTTGGCATTTGTGAATTGTGAGGAACGGTCTAGGTGACACTAAGTTTGACTATATGAGCTCCCCTAAATAACTAGAAAGTTAACTAAGATATTTAGCTGCATTTTTAAAAATATATATAGAATTCACCCTCATATTTTCAACACACAAAAAAATTCACTTAAAGGCAAAAGAGGAGACCATCAAGGAACGTGCACAGTGCATTTTTCATTAAAGTTTTAAAGTAGTTAAATTCAGACCTACTGAATACAGAAATTTTTACAAAATAAAACACTTTCATACTATCATCAGAACATTGATTTTCGTTACTCTGAAGAATTCCTCTAGCTTTTCCATTCCTGTTTTTCCTGTGCCTTGACATCCCTGACCTTCCCGCCCAGCCAGAAGAACCTGGGCGCTGGGTGAGGCGCGGCTGCGCGGAGTGCGCCGTCGCCATGGTAACCACGGAAGCCCGGGCCCTGGGTGAGGTGAGTAGGAGTCCTGGAGCTGAGGTCCTGGGTGGGCGATGGGGGGTTGATGGGGCAGAATAGACCCGCATCATCCCTACGCGATGCTGGCGGCAGGGGCTGCCGTGGTCGGCGTCATCCGAGGTATCCTTAGCCTTGGTGTGTCCGGTGGGCTTTGTGTACCCAACCCCAGCTTCGATCATCACCAGCGCCGGCAGAAGGTCGAGGGCGATTCGGGGCGGAAGGGCGAACTCTCAGGCCCCTCGGGGAACCGCCGCACTCTTTCCACGTGACCCGGTTAGCAGGGAAACGCTGGCACTCGGTGTGAGGGTCGCCAGACCTTCGCTCTGCGTTGAATCCTGGGCGCTTAAAGCTGACTTTGCCTAGTGAGGATCCGGCCCCTGTGTGAACTGGGACTTAAAAATCCTTAAGAACCATTTATTATCCTTTTCTTTCTATTCTTTTTGAAGAAAGAATTCAGCTGGCTAAAAGAGCCTTTGGGGTCGACTCCACTACAACTTCGGGAAGCCTCATCTGCTTCATCGCTCTTTGTTTATAGGATTCGGGTATCAACACCGTTAAGCCTCCTATCCTGTTACTGAAGTATCACCCCTCTAGGAAAGCCCTTCTGGGACCTTCTCCCAATTTGCTGTCGCTGCCCTTCCTCTGTATAAGCTTAGCCTATAGCCCCTGCATCCTTAATCTCTGCGGTTGGTGATTAGACTGGGTTGGCAACCAGGCCTGTGTGATTTTCTATTTTTGGTACTTTGCAGCCTCAAAATGTTCCCTTGTGTAGTTGAGAAGTTTCTAGACCTCCCGTAGCCATTTAGTAAATCAGAGCAGGTTATATCCTCATTTCAGAAAATTAAATAAAGAGTTCTAAGCGCTGACATTCTGACTTCCTAGGTCCGGGCTCCCCCCACCCCCACTATGCTTATGCAGGCTCTGAAACTTATGCTTCGTATCATTATGTACTTGGGCATAGAAAACAATTTGTTTTGTGTCAAGAACAGGATTGGAAAGCTATGACCTGGGGGTGACTCACCAGCTCTCCATTTTACAACTATTCTAGCCACAGGCATGCCTGTTTATTTGTGTGACGTCCGCGATTGCTCCCCTACTACCGAGGGAGTAATCATGTGATAAACAGTAGGCCCCCACAAGCCTACAAGTGTGCCTTTCGGTGTGTGCTGTTTCCCCGAGGCCTTCATTGGCCTTAGCCTTTGCAGCCCTGTGTCAGCATCTTCTCTTCTCCGTGCTATTTTAAGTTTCCTCCCTCCTCTTTCCTTCCCTGTGTTTCCTGATTCATCAAGGTTGTTACCACATCGCAGTCTAAAACGGCCTCGTTTCTTTTCTTCATTTCTTGCCCATGTCCATGAGCACCATGATTGGAGGGAACCTTGTGACTCAGGAGGCACCCACCGGCTTCGGGGAGTGAATGATTCAAGCCCTAGCTCTCCTTAGTCCGAACTTTGGCAGTTCTGGTGCAGCCGGCCATTCTTTTGTGCCTCTCTTCTGATTTGTTGAACACGCATCTAGGCTTGCTGGATCAATTGTATCGAGGCCATCCAGTTCCCAGAGTATTCCTCATTGCCAGCACTTTCTGGAAAAGCTCCCGAGCCTCGGGAGCAGTCTGGCTCTGCTTCTCTTTCCTTCCATGCCCCCTCCCTCCTCCCCCTCCCTCTCCCCCTCCCCCCCTCCTCCTCCTTTTCTCCCTCCTATTTCTCCTCTTTCTCTTCTTTCTCCGTGTCCTCTTCTTCCTTCATCTTCTTTTTGAGACATAATAAAGAGGATCAAGTCAGGGGCATCCCCCCCCAGAGATGTCCAGTCTCATCTCCCATCTCTCCGCCTGCACAGCCTGTGAAACTTGGGCTTTCTGTTATTATGTATATGGGCAAAGAAAACACAATTTGTTTTGTCTCAAGACCGGAAAGCTCTGGCCCGCGGGTCTTTATCTGTTTGCAAACATTTCATCTGCAAAAGTTAAGTTCTATTGTCTAACCCAGATTAGCCTTGATTTGGCAATCCTTATGCCCACCCTCTGAAGCCCAGTGATTACAGGTATGGTCCACCAAGCCTGCTGTCTCCTGTCTTTAAACTGTGCTTCTTAGTTACTTTTCTACTACTATGCTAAGTCACCATGACTGAGGCAACTAATAGAAGAAAGAACTTATTTGGAGCTTATAGTTTCAGAGTCCATGGCTACCATGGCAGGGAGCATTGCAGCAGGGAGCATTGCAGCAGGGAGCATTACAGCAAGAGCATTGCAACAGGGAGCATTGCAGTAGGCAGCATTGCAGCAGGCAGCATTGCAGCAGAAGCATTGCAACAGGGAGCATTGCAGCAGGAGCATTGCAACAGGCAGCATTGCAGCAGGAGCATTGCAACAGGGAGCATTGCAACAGATACCATTGTAGCAGGAGCATTGCAGCAGAAGCATTGCAGCAGGAACACTGCAGCAGGAACATTGCAGCAAGAACATTGCAGCAGGGAGCATCATTGCAGCAGGCAGGACTCAGAGCAGTAGCCGAGACCTCACATTTTGAGAAACAAACATGAAACAGAGCTAATTGGGAGTGGCAGGTTTTTGAAACCTCAAAGCCCCAGTGACACACCTCCTCCAATAAGGCCACACTTCTTGATCCTTCCCAAACAGCACCACCAAGTATTCAAATACATGAGCTTGTGGGGGTCATTCTCAATCAAACTACCACTGAATGTAACTACAGCTACTTGCATGCTTAGAAAGTCACTTAAATTTGTTTTTAACTTGACAAAGATAGTCCCTGGTCTCCATGTGCCATTGATTTTGCCTTCTTAACAAAATATTGCTGAGTCATACACATTGTTGTAGTTTTAGTTATTTAATGCTAAGTAACAAATTGGCCAAGCTTGGTATGTTTCAAACCACCATTTGAGATATGAGATTACTATATGAGATATAGTAATTATCTCATAGTTTCTGAGTGTCAGGAATCTGAGTACAGCTTAACTGGATCCTCTACTTAAATGTCTCTCAGGGTGCCGCAGGCCAGGAAAGGCTCACTTAAGAGAGGGCTGCTTTCAGGTTCATTAAGTGTTCTTGACAGACGTAAAGGCCCCTCATAGGCCGCTGGGATGGGTCCTCTTCTCTCCACAGTTGTTGCCGCAGTTTGCCCTCATTGTTTTGAAACATGGCTCTCTCTCTCTCCACTGCGTGAGGAGAACCAGGATGAAAAGATGATCCACACTCTGTTGAGGTCCAATTATGGAAGCATCATGCCATTAGCATACCATTCTCACTGCTGCGTCTCTTCATTAGAAGACAGACACTAAGTGGGGCCCATGCTAAAGATGGTGGGATTAACAAAGGCATGGGCATCCGGAGACAAGGTGGGGTGTTGTGAGCCAGAGCAGAAGCATCAGGTCACATGGTAGAGCAATGTAATTCAGTCCATTCAACTGCCATCTATGGTTTTTATTTCTTTTAAAAATAGTTGTTTCGTTTATATGTGTATTTGTGAGCCTGCATAAGATTATACATACCAGGTGCATGCAGGAGCCCAAGGTAGCCAGAAGAATGTTTTAGATTCTGGGAACTGGAATTATAGGTAGTTGTGAGCTGCGTGTGGGTGCTGGGAACGAAACCTGGGGCCTCTGCAATCACAATGAGCACGCCTGACTTCTGAGTCATCTCTTCTGTCCCTGAGCATGGCTTTTCCCTTAAGGATTTTTCTGTTGTGAGTACCTGGTGATGTCATAGCATTTGGTGTGTGTGTGGGGGGGAGGGGGGGCGGGAACTACAGTGCTCTTCCCGTAATCATTTCCTATTTGATATGTATTCCATTAGAGTGAGCACTGGTAAGACTTCCCTAATTGACTGTAATTAATTAATTTTGTCCTTTTTTAAATCCCATAGACATTTTTATGTTAAAGTACTCACCACATGTCATTTTTATTACATATATTTTGTTTACCTCATATTTTCTCCTATGGTGTATACTGTTGAGGGCAGGAGATAAAGTTATTAGTTTTAAGTTAGGTGCAGTACCTCACACCTGTAATCCCAGCACTGGAGGTATGGAGGCAGGAGGATCACTGCAAATTCAAGGCCAGTATGGTCTACACAGCAAGTTTCATTCCAGCCAGGGCTACCTAGCAAGATTCATTCTCAAAACAAAAACAAAAAGTGTTTGTAATTTATATAAACATTTAAATAACACCAATAATTCTTTAATAAACAATAATAAGTGAATAAATTGTTTGAGTGGATTCTGTTTAAAAATTAGGGTCTAATTTTAAAGTCTTCATAATTTAGTGCCAATGATCTAACTATATTTTTTAATTCTCCCCAACAAGAATCATCTTTAGGCAGATAAATTCTTTTGATTCTTCCTAATGAATTTAATTCATGTTGACCTCTTGTCTGTCCCTATTGAGTATACTATTCATATTATATATTTAGTATTTTATCATATACTGAAGCCATGTGTTTACACTCACTGTAGATTTTATTGATTGAATGGCTGAAGTGGCTTATTTTATGACTATAATTGTTTTCAAGTACATACTTTTATTTCGTTCATATTGTCAGTGTTTGTACTGAAGATAAATAACCTGGTATGGTGGTGCATACCTTTAATCTCAGCACTTGGGAAGCAGAGGCAGATGGATCTCAGTGAGGTCAGAGGCAGAAGCAGGTGGATTTTGCTGAGTTCAAAGCCAGCTGGCTTATACAACAAGTCAAGTCAGCCAGAACATAGTGAGGCACGTCTCAAAAACTAAACCAGTGTCAACAGCCATCTGGGATAGGCTAAGGCCACCAGGTGGCCCTCCTGGAGGTGGCCCGCCATTTTTTGCATGGTTGCAATGGTAAGCTCTATGAAGCAAGGTCCCGAAGAGACTTCCTCTCAGGATTGCTTCTTGCAGCTCATATGCCTTTCCTGTCATTATTAAATTAATGTAATAATCCCTGGGCATTAGCCCACCCTATTGCACAGATTTCCTGCAAATCAACATAAAGATGAACTTTCATGAATTAATGCTTTTAGATGAATTAGTGATTTTATAGAATTCCTGATTTGATTCAAATAATCTTAGAAAATTTTAAGAAATGGTTTTAGTTGTTTTATTAGAAAGAACCAATACAGTTAGAATCAAGAATAGATTGTGTCCTTTTCTCTTAATAGTAAACAAAGGCTGCGTAATAAGATATACAATGAGCTTTTATAACTGCACTAGAAGGAAAATAGGCTTGAAACAAACTTGTGTTCAAGGAAAACCATTCAGGTCCAAGGATAAAGCCACAGGTGTGCACTATGATAAGACAAGGCTGAGAAACTGTTGCTTTGAACTTACAATGAGCATACAGAATGAAAGACTGCTTTGAACTTACTATCAACACCCATTTGTACTCCCATTTTGTGTAATATTTTATTTATGAGGTGATTTTTCTAAAGAACTTTTGTCTAAGGTATAAAAAGGCCAGAGAGAAGAAATAAAGATGGTGTGATATGGTATGGTGTGATAGCTTGGGAGCTCTGCCCCATCCATCCATCCATCCATCCATCCATCCATCCATCTATCCAAATGTATATATGTATATGTGTTTGTTTATATGTACATATGTAGGTATATGTGTATATAATGAATACTTGTGGAGACAGGCCCGGTCAGAGCATGGGTGTATGAACGTATATGTGTCTGTGCAAATTTGCCTGGGTAAAGGATCTTAATTCTTTTCCTTTCCTTCCTCTCTGGTTCACAAAGAGTTAACCAGCCCAGCCAGTGAAAGGCTTTTGGCTGCCTAGCCAGAAAAGGGAGCATTAACAATAAATCCTTTACCTACTGCCCCTCCCCATATTAAGCAAAAGTTGATAATTCCTCTGAAGTCATAGGCATCTGGCCCCAGTATAACTAAGAATCAGAGAGAGTAATTTTAATACTAAGCAACCTTTACACTAAAACAGAAACAAATACAAAAACAAACCCAAGTTCCCCCACCACCACCACCACCCCCTCCCACCCCCCGCAGGCTCTGCCCAACCATTTACCTTCCAGAGAGGACCCAGCCCAGGGCAGGCTCCCAGCAAACAAACAACCACTAATATGTTTGAATTACCTTTTTTCCCCCTTTGATGCTAGGTATTTTTTTGGAGTTAATGGAGCCAGAAGAAACTCTAGAATCAGAGAGTTCAGAAAAGTCACTATTTTCCTCACAGCAAGAGTATGAAGAATCCCAAGAAGCAGAAGAACCAGGCGCTGAGAACCCCCTCCTGCAGCCCACTCTCACGGGGGATGTAGAAACTTTGCAGAAGATTTTTGAGGATCCTGAGCACCCTCACCATGAGCACGCTGTGCAGCTGCTTTTGGAAGAAGACATTGTTGGGAGAAATCTGTTGTATGCAGCTTGCATGGCTGGCAAAAGTGACGTAATTAAAGCCTTGGCAAAGTACGGGGTGAATCTGAATGAGAAAACTGCCAGAGGTACCCCACCTTCCTTCAGTATCACTCATGACCACCTAGAGATGCCCTGCACTGTCTATGACGGATAGCTTTGCCTGCTTTATACTTTACACAACCTTTTCAAAAAATTTTAATTTTTAAATTAAAACAAACAGTTAAACTCATTTTTATCAAGGCCAAACTTATCAATCAGCTGTGTTTATGCCAGGACTGATAGGTGGTTATGTTAGAAAAGATGAGTGTAATTCCCTATACTGAGAGAGTAAGCACTCGGGGCTTGGGATGGAGCTCAGGTGGTACAACTTGTGCAAGGCCCTGGGTCTGAACCCAGAGCTGCATAGGGCAGGTGTGGTGCTGCACGCCGATAATTACAGTACAAAGGAGGGAAGGCAAGAGGCCAGAGGTTCCAGGCCATTGACTAAGCTACTTAAGGAGTTGGGGCCAGCCTGGACTACATGAGAACTTGTCTCAAAAAAAAAAAAAAATTAAGCAAGCAAAATGTGAACATGTTAATACATGTAGAAAGGTCATTTGAAAGAAATTCATGATGTAAATTTTTAGGGGGATGGGAATATAATAAATCTTTTAAAAGGCTATCAAAAATTATAGGCTTTAAAATTACTGAGTGCCTTTCAGTCTACATTTTATTTTTGAAACTATTTTATTTATTTATTTATTTATTTATTTATTTATGTATTTAGAGACAAGATCTATGTAGCTCTGGCTCATGATATAGACTAGATCACTTTGGATTCTTTATTAACATTTCATTATCCCTTCTGGTCACAGTGGTTTACAAGTTGATCTCAGGCACGCCCAGAGCTGTGGCACTGTGGTGGGTAGGAAGCTAAGAGGTTTCTAGAGCGAGTAGAGATGTATTGTGTCTTTTTCCTAGCTCAGCCAGAGATTAGCACGTGGGTCTTTCTTTTCTTCATAAACTCTTATAGAAACATATCCAGGTTTTAATCATACTTTGGCTACATACAACCAGTGAGACCTTGGGAAAGGTATGGGCTCACTGACCTTAACTTTCTATTATATACTGTAATGAGGCTAATACCTTCCTCCTGGGGCTACTGCAATTAAATGATAGACACACAAAGTCCTGGTATGATAGATCAACACAGTAATTCTTGCTCAGTTCTTTTTGTCTCTCTGGATGTTTAAGGGAGCCATAAGTACCTATAATTCTTAGGGGTGCATGTAGTGAATTATAATTTATATTGGTTCAGCATCTCTTGAAACTTCTCATACCAAAAGCATGGCTCAGTCGCCCTTGATACCAGGTCTACACCACATCTAAATGGCCCAGGCTTGTGGTCAGAGATATGAATTTACACCGGGCAGTGGTGGCACACGCCTTTAATCCCAGCACTTGGGAGGCAGACACAGGTGGATTTTCTGAGTTTGAGGCCAGCCTGGTCTACAGAGTAAGCTCCAGCCAGGGCTATACAGAGAAACCCTGTCTTGAAAAACAAAAACAAAAACAAAAACAAAAACAAAAACAACGAATTTAGCAGCATTTCCTCTGTAGCGGTATTGTGTGTGTGTGTGTGTGTGTGTGTGTGCATGTGTGTGAGTGCATGTGTTTTCTCACTTTTTTGGGCCATTTGGGAATTTGTCACAATCCTAAAGTTACAATCTGTTTTCCTGTATGTGCCACTAGTTGCCACACTTTTTCTCCTTTGAGTGACCTGGGAACAAAGGACTGACTCACACTTTTCCCTCAGCCAAGATCTAGAAGTTTAATCATTTCCCCGTTAATATACAGGTGTCTTGACTCTGGAACTTCTAGTTGACAAACCAAGGCTACCTAAAGCCAGTGTTTTCCTGGAAGTGTTGAGAAAACAATGTTGGGTTCTTAAGACAAGGGTGGGCCAGGTAGACACTGGCTATGAGTCAGGTGAGAGCCCCCAGGTCACCCCCCCCCATGTGCATGTTCCCTATGTGAGGGACTTGTGAAAGGCACACAATTTGTCCCCCATCCTAAGGTCTTCTGGGAAGGGCGGCTAGAATCTGTGGGGTTGGAACCCTATTTTAGACAATTTTTATTGCTCTCTTGAACCCAGGACCTTGTACATGTTAGGCAAGAGCCTTGCTGTGGAGTTGTGCCCGCAGCCCTGGCTCCCCAGTTCAACTGAGGCCTCTCCAAACAATAAAACTATGATCTATGATTTCTATAAAACTCAGTGTGAAAAACTCTTGACAATGCATCCCATGTTTCCACCTCTACCGTTACATCTCAGGAAGTCTAAGAAATGACTTTCTAGTGTGGTAAGTCATACTTCAGCTTTAATTCAAAAAATTAATTTCCAAACCAAATCATCCACAACTATAGTGATTTTGATTATTGTGTTAACAGTAAAGGTGGGGTAATTAGAGTTTGATGAAAATTCCTTAAAATCATAGGCTGATTGTTCCGAAGTGCAGGTTGCCGTCATTCTTAGCAGGCGTGGAGGGAGGGGCTCAGGAGTCAGGCTGCCCGTGTTGGTATCTTGCATCCATCATTACTGGCTGTGTTCCTTGAGTCAAGTTTCTTAACATCTCTGAGTTTTAGTTTCCTTGTCTGTAAGATGAGGATTATAATAATTCTGATGCTATAAGGTTTGCAAAATTCAATGAGTTTACTAGGTAGAATACTGAGTGCCTGGTTCTTAGTAATCATTCAGTACTCGATTGTGCTTATGGTCTGCTACATAAAACAGTCTGGAATAACACACAGGTGTACCTTATGATGAAGCGATGACCCCCATGGACTGTTGGTGGAAGCATACATTTAACATAGTTAGCCTGCTCATCATAGCTTAGCAACACTGCCCCCCAGAGAGCGGTCTATCCCTGTGGTTACATGGGTGCCTGGGAGCGGTTGCCCACTGTTGCTGTCTAGTGTCATGTGACACACATGGAACACGTATTACTAGCCTTGGGAAAGACTGAACATCAAAGTTTCAAGTGCCTTTTAAAACTCCGGTCAAGCCTTCTCAAGTCTGTTTGACCCGACCATTTTTACTCTTTGTCAGGGTACACGCTCTTACACTGCGCTGCAGCTTGGGGCCGCCTGGAAACTTTGAAGGCCCTGGTGGAACTGGATGTCGACATAGAGGCTTTGAACTTCCGGGGAGAGAAAGCTCGAGACGTTGCTGCTCGCTATTCTCAGATTGAATGTGTTCATTTTCTGGACTGGGCAGGTAAGGAGCACACGTGGTATGAAGACAATTGAGGCTGTGGGATGGTATGAGTGACATTCCCGCCTTCCAGCTAGATGATGTGTTTTCTATATCATCTATATAGAAGGCAATAGTCTATAAAGATTGCCTTCATGTGTTTTCTTTTACTTTGCTATTGACCATAAAGCATTGCTTTTAATTGTAATTCTCTCTCCCTCCCTCCCTTCCCCACCCTGTGTATGTATGTATCTTGTTGATCTTACCAATTTCTAACAATTTAAGCAACAAATTTCCATGGGACTCTACATACAATATGTGTTCAAGGTTGTTTTCCGAGAGACCCAAGCAAACTACACTATTCCTCGCATGTTTAAAATTTAGCATATTTCAGTAATATATTTGATCCCCCAGAAAGAAAGTTTGTTATTGAAACTTAAAAATAGTTTCTCTAGGAAAAGTTAACCTGTGGTGTTAGTAATCCAAATTCTAATTACCCTATAGCATGCCAGGACTTCTGAGACCTGTGATTTTTCTCTCAGATCAGCTGCTGGTTACATGGGTATTTTATTTATGAAAGTTCATTGAGTCGTACACTTAAAAGTTTTCATGTCTTTTATGGATATTCTATCTCAATAGAATCCAAAAAAATATATGTGCTACCTTGAATTTTGTTAACATTTTGCTCCCATTCCCCAGATCTTTAGCATATAGCTTGAAGAGGCTTTAGGAATACGTAACTGTGTAACTTGCTTGCTGTGTGTGCTTATAAAATTTAAAATTAAACCATTTTGTATGGCTCTCTGCATTGCTGTGCTTAGCAGGCTTTTATGGAATGCTCACCACTGAGTATGTTAATATTATTGTAGGCATGGCATACAGCGATGGTTGTTTCTTCCTTCTGGACTTTTTTTAGGAGAAGCAATCATATAGAAACCAGTTGGTAATTATCTAACTATCAGAAAGATGTGAGTATTAAGAAAAAGGGTGAAGGTGATAATTAGCAGGAGAGGCAGTCCATGCCCTGGGATAGTCAGAGAACAAGAAGGAAGCTTATTGGGACTCAGCAGGGCCTTGCAAAGTGAACAGGATTTGAATACCTAGTAGCAGAGCAAAGAGCAGAAGCAAAACATTAGATGTGAGGATGAAAGGAATATGTTAGGGACAGTGACAAGATCCTCTTACTGGAGCCCGTGCCGTAGCTTCCATCAGGAAGGGATAAACACAGGATCTCTGGAGGACGCCTGGGTTCGAACACTATATAAGCTTGAACAGGGTACTTGAGCAGAGTACTTCAATTCTTTGTACCCTGGTTTCCTTTTCTGATAAGAGTGGCCTATAATAGCTCCTTCCTCTTGAGACTTGTGAAAACTAAATGATACAGTACAAAGCACATAGCAACTACCTATCATGCGGTCAGGCTGGAAAAAAAAAAGGCTGTTGCTATAATTACCACCAGATTATACCCTGAAGTGCCAGTTAAGGTGTTCTTAGTTTATTCTGGGAGCCACGTGAATAAGTGTGGATTCTTTTTCAGTTGAACAGAAACACCCAGAACTCATATGAAATTTTTTTTCAGTAAGGATTGTGGCAAAAAAAAAAAAAAAAAAAAAGCAAGCCCCCAAAGAAACCTTTGTCTCCTCAGCTCGTTCTTGCTAACGATTCCTTTTGAACTCTCCGCACTCGACCAAGCTACGTTTGCAGGTGCTTAGGGCTAGAAGTGTTCTTTTGCCCCTCTCCTCCTTTACTCTTCCTTCTCCTTAATTTACGTTGTTGCTTAACTTTCTTAAGAGAAGAATGATGAGACACCTGCTTCAGGAACTTGGTCATCATTGACGTGGTGGTCAGTAGTCTGCAGAGTATTTGCTCAATGTCGTAGATGGATGGGGTCAGTTCGTGGTCATTAGCATGTTTCTCTAAAGAGGCTTGCTTTTTCAGCTGAAAGAGTAAAATGAATGATCAAACTTACATGCTGGATAAGCAAACTTACCCAAACACTACTAAGATGTACACGGCACATAGTTATGCAAATAAAAGGGAGGTTCCTATAGAAGGCCCAAGTACAGAAGAGATGCTCCTCTTCAATGCACAGCACAAGACTAGCCTGGATCACTGTCATCCCGGGCAAACATTGCTTAGCGTTGTCTAAGGCTGGAGAGCATTTTGCTGGGAGGATTAGGGTGTAAACAAAATGTTTTCCTTCAGGACATGGACAAATTGAACCGGTATGCCCAGATGACGCCCTCCCTGCTGGCTAGCCCTCACAGTGTTAGAGAGTGCTGCCCTGGTCCTACCGAGCTGCGAACCTGGTGAAAGCAATGACTAGCATGGAAACATGTGTCTATAATAATGGCATGAATATCACAGGGGTAGCCAACTGCTCCACAAGAGGAACGCATGCTTGGTACCTCAGATCTGGCCAAGAGCTCATGGTGGAGAGCTCACAGGTCTTACTGGGAAGCCTGCTAATGTTATTTTGCTAAATGGGCATAATATCAAACTGCCCTCTAAATTTGTGCCTCTCTATAGTGAGACTAGTTCAACTCTCGGACCTCATCAGAGAAGTCTCTGTGTAGTGGATGTTGGTTTGTGCAGAAACTTGCAACTAGTCAAAGTGCAAAGACTGTGGAATGCCCAGATATAAATGGAACACCTATACCATACCACCCCCCCTCGGGCATCATGGAAGATGGGGCAGGGAATCCGAAAGAACCAGAGGTTAGACAGGACCAGAACAAAAGCTGGTGTCTTCTGATCGTAACAGGAATTCTTCACTCATGAACTTAACAGTCCTTGCGATCGCCTGTACACGATCTATACACGATCAAGTCAGTTTCATGCTAGCATGGAGTGGGAAAGTGTTCATAAACTCTTACTCCTAAATGAGTAGTTTTGCACAGTTAACTTCTGGGGAAGAGGGAGTTAATCTTTAAGTGTGTGGTTCCTGGCAGTTTGACCTGAATAAAAGCACTCAGAAGTACCTGGAACATAAAATAAGCCCTTAAGACTGTGGGTAGGGGTGGGGTAGAGCTCAGTGAGTTGTAGAGAACTTGCTTAGTATGTAGGAGGCCCTGGGTTTGATTCCCAGAATGAATAGTAGATAAATAATAGATAAATAGAAGAAAAATATTTCCTTTAATAAGCAACATCACTGTATAATAAGTAGATATTTTAAAAACAAGAATTTATATATCTTGGTCACTCTGATGGCTAAGGAGGTATGTGTACTCACGTGTTTAGCAGAGTTCTTAATTGTCTCAAATTATAGCACGTCTATATATATATAGCAAAATTTGGAATTAAGTGCCCTGTTTCCCACTAAGTCCTAACATTTCAAAATCAGTTTACAGTCTGCTTGGGAAGCTCATGCCAACTTTTGAGGTGAGCTTTCTTTGATAGACTCACAGGCCTCCAAGAGACCCCTTGAGTCAGATCGTTTTACAGGAAGGCTGTAAAAGAGCACAAGACTCACCTCACCCCTGTAAGCCTACCTGCCGCATCTTAATGCTTTGTCGGGTTTTGTAACTTGAAGTAGGAGTTGGAGGAGGTGATTTTAAGGACCTTCTGACTAAACATGCATCTGTGGAACTCTTAACCATGTGCGCGCCGCTGAGATGACAGGGGTGGGTGGGTGGGGGGCAGAGAAGGCAGGAGGCGGACACGGACAGCTTCAAACATCTGGAGACCCTTGGGCTGTGCACTCTGAGATTCTATAAATCCTCATATTTGCATCACAAATTCACCTTTTTTTGGTGTCTTGTCCATTTCATCCATAGGTAATGCACAGATAAAACAAACAGGATTAAGAAGAGAGCTTGTACTAAGATATAAGTGAGGTGTAAGGAACTCTGTAATAGGTCCTTGTTAGCAAAGTTGCAGCAGAGTTTGTCCAGAGGATAAGGTAGGCAGTGGGATGGGGGAACCTGAACTTTCAGGTAGTGCACTTCCTCTGGGAAAATCTCCCATCCGACCTTCGTCCACGTTGTTCCGTCACAAATGGAGAAACTCTCTCTGAAGAAGCCGAAGAACAGGAGGGGAGAAAGCACAGATAGTCTTTGATTAGACATCTTTTTTTTTCCTTGTCTTAACTGAGAAGAAAATCTTGAGCTAAAAAATTGGTCAGACAGAGCAAAAGATGCCTCAAGCACTAAAGCGGTGCTCCGATCAAAGCCTTTCAAAGAATCCTGCTTGTCAGCTCCTCACACCCAGCTAAATACACAGGGATGGTCATTGTTACATCGTCAGCCATAGTGACTCAAGGGTAAGTTTAGTGACATCATTAAAAAAATGCACTGGGGATGAAAAGGGGTACCCAGCTAATCACCCCAGGTTTCTTGAAAATGAACTGTTTGCTCTTTGGCCAGAGAGTGTTTGACAGTAGGTATGTTATCATAATAATGAAACCCCAAGGGGAAAAAAAGCCCCAAATGAAGCAAACCCCCAAAGGCAGTGGTGTTCTGAGTGGGGCAGCGGGAGGGTTGCCTGTTTTGGACCCCGCTGTCATGTGAAAAGCAGACTCAGGCAGAGAATTTGGACACTTAGATGACATTTCCAAGCAAAACGTTGAAGGCGTAGCTGGTCTTTTTCTTGGTGTCTGTAGTGAAATGGGAAAGGAAAGGGATACACAGAGGGAAAGTGCTTTCTCACGGCTAATGTAATTTGGGACCAATCTACAATTTCCAGCATTCAGTTGTTCTGTCTTAAGAAAACGGTAAGCCCTTCCATTCACTTTGGGCTTTTAGTTCCCTCAGCAAAGTGTACTTTTAAGCAGATCTTCTGGGGTGTGTGTGCGCATGCATGTGTGTTTGAAAGCTCAAGAAAAGAAAAGCATTGACAATCTGCCTGCTGGACATAATTTTCTGTTGTTGCTCCTTTCTTCGGAGTGAGGATTTTGACAGACGTGGTTGATGGGATCCGGTGTCATGTTTTGTAGTTCTTTGACTCTTCAAAAATCCTATCATAATCCTAGGAGCCCACTGGGTGTGCTGAAGTGATGTCTCTCCGAGTTGTTGGGAAACCGTGCTATTTAAGGCGGCAGTCTGCCATGTTCAGACCGCTCCTCCGAGCCCAGCACAAAATGGAAGACCCCCTCTTCCAGCAGGGCTTCTCCTTCCCTGCTTGACCTTGTCTGGGAAGTCCGACCCAACATCCTCTTCCTGAGGAAGGTCATGTAGGCCTTGGCAAACCTACAAGTTCACCTTCCTCTTTTTCCATTAAGAATCTGCCCAGGAAGCGCCTGGGACTCCTGAAATGCCTCTCCATGCAAATGAGGCATTTCCAGTATATTAAGCCCCAGCTAGGGAGTTACATTTACCCTGAAAACTGCTTTCCATTCTCCAAGGTTCGTATCTGTAGCCCTTGTCCACCCTGACTAAAGTGCTCCAGCTCTTTCACTGAAGGTTGTCTAAGAGAGCTGTTTCACTGAGTGCCGTCTAAAAGAGCTGTAACAGTACAATCCTTGGAGAAGGCCTTCTCCTCCTGATCCCCCACACTCTCGGTTGGACTGGGAACCTACAGACCCCACCCATTCCAGGCCAGGGTGCAGTGGTGCCTGGATACCCTGAGGGAGGAAGCAGAACTCAGAACCACACCCGAACGCTGCTTTTCTGAGTTCCTCAGACAGTGACAGTGGACCTTCTGCACGAACCTCATTGAGTTCTGGCTCCACAAGTCACCACAGCTTGCCCTTTGTTTCTGACTTATTTTGTGTTTATCTGTCCTGTCCTTTCAGATGCAAGGCTGCTTCTGAAAAAAATTATTACAAAGTCCTCTCTCATCATTACTGACCCAGAAAAGGGACCAGGGAAACTCCTCAAGGAAGACAAGGTACTGTGTTGTGATTATTTCCTGTCCTGGTGTTCTAGAGGTTGATGGTTCTCCTTTCTCCTTCCTTTCCTTTCCTCCCCCTTCTTTAGTAAGCTTCTGATAAGAGATGAAATGATAAAGAGTAAATGATGTTGACGTTCAAAATATCACACCTGACCATGTAGATGAACGTCAGAAGTGTTGTGTTGAGTGAAAATTTGGAAAAACAAGCAAAACCCAAGCCTGCAGAGATTTTTTTTTATAAAGCCACCCCTCCCAAAGCAAATCCTCAGATCATCAGATACTTGTTTTTTTTTAAACAGTTAATTTTTATTTTGACACTTATAGCAACATTCTGTGGGCTACACATGCCCTCCTCCACAGTGTTTCCCTTTTTTTTCATATTTCTTTTATTCAATATATTCTTTATTTACATTTCAAATGAGTTTCCCTTTCCTGGATCCCCCCTCCCCAAAAGTCCCATAAGCCCTCTTCCCTCCCCCTGTTCCGCAATACACCCCTTCCCACTTCCCTGCCCTGGTATTCCCCTACACTGCTGCACTGAGCCTTTTCAAGACCAGGGGTCACTCCTTCCTTCTTCTTGGGCATCATTTAATATGTGAATTGTGTCTTGGGTGTTCTGAGCTTCTGTTTTAATATCTGCTTATCAGTGAGTGCATATACCATGTGTCTTCTTTTGTGGTTGGGTCACCTCACTCAGGATGACATTCTCCAGTTCCACCCACTTGCCTAAGAATTTCATGAATTCATTGTTTTTAATAGCTGAGTAGTATTCCATAGTGAAAATATACCACATTTTCTGTATCCATTCCTCCATTGAGAATGTCTGGGTTCTTTCCAGCTTCTGGCTATTACAAATAGGGCTGTTATGAACATAGTGGAGCATGTATCTTTATTACATACTGGGGAATCCTCTGGGGATATGCCCAGGAGTGGCAGATACCTGTTTTAACAGTAAAGCCACAAAGGAGAAACATGGGTTCTGTCCCTGGGGCCTGTTCTGAGTGGTGAGGAGGGTCAGGGGCTGTTAACTGTCTATTCTTCTGGAACACTCTGCTCCTCTGAAAGTCACCTTAACCCTTAACGATACAGTTTAGTATGTAAGCATTTCCGTATACTACATAAATATGCACAGTATACTTTAGTATACATGCATATGTATATATTACATGTGCAAATCTTCCATAATGAAAAGTAAAAAAAAATGTACAGCTAAAAAAAATTGATTGGATATACATTAAAATTGTGCCCATTAAGCTGGGCATAGTGGCATACGCCTGTGTTCCAGCATTTGGGAAGCTGAGTCAGGAGGATTACCTTTAGTTCTAGACAAGTTTGGCTACACCCTGAGAACCAATATAGCCAGGGCTACATAACATGACCCTGTATTTAAAAACTAATATATTCCAGGCATTAGATATGTATGTCGGCTTTAAATTGTTCTCTGTGTTGCTATGTAGGATCCCTGAGAATTTATTCTGATGTTATTTGATGAAATACAATTCCTTAGCTGCTCCTTAAAGGGCACCAGAAAATCTCACTAAGGTACACATTGGACTAGTATCTTCATATATGACTTTACAAAATTTCTTATAAAAGAAAATATAGAAGGCATTCAATTAGAGCAGGCACTAAGTTGTTAGACCTGCAGTTTATAGGGTTCTCACCATGAAGGAATGGTGCTTTGTCACCTGATACTAGAAAAGCCTTTAAATATCATAAAAAATGTAATAGGCACACACCATTAATTAGAAGAAAATAAAAGCATCTAGAACAAACTTAATGCCCCTTTCACTTTTTGGACTTAATTAAGACTTGGAGTTCTGATAACAGTACTGAGATTTCATCATCTTTCCCCTTTGACTTTCTTTTTTCTTTTGGTTTTTTCGAAACAGGGTTTCTCTGTGTAGCCCTGGCTGTCCTGGAACTCACTCTGTAAACCAGGCTGGCCTCGAACTCAGAAATCCGCCTGCCTCTGCCTCCCAGGTGCTGGGATTAAAGGCGTGTACCACCACCACCTGGCTCCCCTTTGACTTCTCTTTTTTCTTTTTCTTTTTCTTTTTTCTTTCTTTCTTTCTTTCTTTCTTTCTTTCTTTTCTTTTTTTTTTTTTTTGAGACAGGGTTTCTCTATATAGCCCTGGCTGTCCTGGAACTCACTCTGTAGACCAGGCTGGCCTCGAACTCAGAAATCCAAGGCATGCACCACCACCGCCCGGCTTTTTTTTTTTTTTTTTTTTTTTTTTTTTTTGGTCCCTTTGACTTCTATAAATACAGACACAGGCTTGTCGGGGAGATCTTTTGATAAAAAGATCTATAAAAGTGGGAGCCTACTACATCGGTTACTATTACTATTAACTGCTTTTCCCCTCCCCTGGTGTCTCATGGACATGTCCATGAGTCTGGTTTGTTCACATACATCTGCATCTGAGACTTATTACTCAGCCCTGTGGAAAAAACACATAAGCAGGTCGCTAATTTGGGTTCATTATTATAAACCTTACCAAACATCTTTTTCTTTTCTACTTTAGAAAGTTTTTGGTTGACACATTATGTCTGTATGTATAAGACACCTGTGAGAGCTATCTTCAAGAAGACATCAGAAATAACTAAATTTGAAATAGCATATGACTTCTGGCTACTGAACCATCTAACAATGGTAGAAGGAGAGAGAGGTCATGAGACTCACCATTGAGACTCGAGAAGCCTTAAACCAGCCTATCCTTTCTCCCTGATTCTCTGTTTTTATTGAGCCCTCTTCATGAGAGAAGTGTTTGCAAAGATTGAAAAAGAATAGGTGGAGAGTAGGTCTGGAGAGATGGTTCAGCAGTTAAGTGCACTTGCTATTTGTCTTAGTTAGGGTTTCACTGCTGTGAACAGACACCATGACCAATGCAAGTTTTATAAAAGACAACATTTAATTGGGGTTGGTTTACAGGCTCAGAGGTTCAGTCCATTGTCATCAAGGCAGAAACATGGCAGCATCCAGGCAGGCATGGTGCAGGAGGAGCTGAGAGTTCTACATCTTCATCTGAAGGCTGCTAGTGGAAGACTGACTTCCAGGCAACTAGGGTGAGGGTCTTAAGCCCACACCCACAGTGACACACCTACTCCAATAAGGCCACACCTCCTAATAGGGTCACTTACTGGGACAATCATATACAAACCATCACACTATTCTTGTAGAGAACTTGAGTTCAGTTCCTAGAACTCACAGGGCAGTTCACAACCATCTGTTAACTTCAATTCCAGGAGATCCTATGCCCTCTTCTGGCCTCTACATGTACTGCACACACATGGTACACACACACATACATGCTGACAAACACTCATGCACATACAATAAAAACAAAGCTTTAGAAAAATGGCGGATTGTATGAGCTACAGGAGACTGAATAAGAATGGTATTTTCTTCCTCTTAATGGTGTCTGGAGGAGGAAGTTCCAAAAAAAAAAAAAAATCCCCATCTGATTGCACACTGGCAAGCACTCTTAACTGCTGAGCCATCTCTCCAGACCTACTCTCCACCTATTCTTTTTCAACCTTTGCAAACACTTCTCTCACAAAGAGGGCTCAATAAAATCAGAGAATCAGGGAGAAAGGATAGGTTGGTTTAAGGCTTCTCGAGTCTCAATGGTGAGTCTCATGACCTCTCTCTCCTTCTACCATTGTTAGATGGTTCAGTAGCCAGAAGCCATATGCTATTTCAAATTTAGTTATCTAAAATTAAGTATCACTTAAAAATTCATTCTTCAGTCACATTAGCCAGACTCCAAATACTCAAGAGCTAAACATACCTAAGGGTTACTGTATTGGACGAGCTTCTGTCAGATAGTGTAGCCTTAGAGATGCTCCAGTTTGTAAAAACAACGTGACATTTACTTATTTTGTGTGTGTGTGTGTGTGTGTGTGTGTGTGTGTGTGTGTGTGTGCATACATATGCACATGCATGACTGTCTCAGCATTCACATGTGTTCAGGTCAGAGGACAGCTTGGGTGAATCTGTTCTCCCTTACACTGTGTGGGCTCCAGGTATCAAGCTCAGGTTGTCAGCTTTGACGAAAGCACCTTCAGCCACTAAGCTTTCTTCTGACCCTAGAGATCCTACAGTCTTATTTTAGAGACCCTACAGTCTTATTTTAGAGATCCTACAGTCTTATTTTTCAATCAATAAGTAGAAATAAACTCACAATTTCTGTCCCCAGAATACCATCCTCAATGCGTGCCGTATGAAAAACGAGTGGTTGGAAAGCCACCCAGAAGCTTCCATCAGTGAGCTTTTTGAGCAGAAACAACAGTTGGAAGACATAGTGTCCCCTATCCTAGCAAAAATGTCTACACCACGTAAGTGTTGTGCTCGAGCGTCAGGAAATATAATAAAGTTCAGTGTTGGGTTTTTTTTTGATACACTATGATTTTTAACTATCTTCACTAATAATAACTGAATTCTTTTCATAAGATATGCCTGATTCTAGTCTTGATATTTCATTATTAATTGTTAAGATATATGTTTATAATTTATTTTCTAAAGGTTTATTTTATGAGTGTTTTCCCTGCATGCACATATGTTCACCCTCATGCATGCCAGATGCCCTGGAAAGCCAGAGGGTGACAGATTCCTCAGAACTGGAATTACAGATGATTGTGAGGCATCATGTGTGTGCTGAGAACTGATCCCAGGTCCTGTGCAAGAACATCCAGTCCTCTTAGCTACTGAATAATCTCCTCAGGCCTGCCTTTGGGGATTTTTGAAATTGCATCTTGCTACATGGCGTCTGTGTTCTCTGAATACTTGGATTTCAGGTGCCACCTTGCCTGGCTTTTATGCCATTGATTTTGACCAGAGATTGTCTTCCAGGAAAGGATGTTCTTCTGGGAGACAGGGTTGCAGAGTCTGAAAAAGATTTTCAGTATTATAATTTTGTTTTTGGTTGGGGGAAACTACTGTGGAATAATATCCTGAGACCAGAAGTGCACACATCAGAATCTCATGGGCAGGTATACCTAAGATTTTTAAAGTGGCAGCCTTATTTACTGTCATACTGTTTTCATGAAATTCATCTTTTTTTTTTTTTTTTTTTTTTTTGGTTTTTTTCGAGACAGGGTTTCTCTGTGTTGTCCTGGCTGTCCTGGAACTCACTCTGTAGACCAGGTTGGCCTCAAACTCAGAAATCCGCCTGCCTCTGTCTCCCAAGTGGAAATTCATCTTTTAATAGCTCCAATCAAGTGTGTTTCAGCATATCCACAAAGTTGTATAATTGTCACCATTTCTAATTTTAGGTCATTTTGCTGTCTCATAAAGAGCCCCTACACTTATTGACAGGCACTTCTTACTCCCCTCCCGGAGGGCCTGGCAGTCATCACTCTACTTTCTATCCTTATGGGTTAGTTGGTTGGTTTGTTGAGTTAGGGTCTTGCTATGTATTTCTGCATGGACTGGGACTTATTATGTAGGCCAGGCTAGCCTCAGATTTGCTGTGATCCTCCTGCCTCAGCCTGTTGAGTACCAGAATTGCAGATGTGGGATATCATTCCTGGCTTAGATCTGGCTGCTCTGAACTCTTCATAGAATCATAACATACACATTGCCTTTTGTGATTGGGCTCCAGCCCTCAGCATAATGCTTATTTTGTCCTTTTATTCTGGAACATGTGTTGGCACTTAATACGGATGAATAACATTTCATTGAATGGAATCAAATTTAATCCATTCATCAACCAGCGCACATTCTTGTCTTCTCTCTTGGGCTGGTATACACGGTGCTGGTATGAGCATTGTGTGTATTGCCATATGCTTTCATTTTTCTGTGATATGTATACAGGAGAGGAATTGCTGTGTAGTAGGTCACTCTATATATAGCCTTCTGGGAAACTGCTAAAACTGTTTTCCATCTTCCATGTTCACCAATGGCATCTGAAGATCCCAATTTCTCCATGCCTTTATTGATGTTTATTATCAATAACATCAATAAGGATCTTTTAAGTATCTTAGACACACTCAGTGGATGTGAAGTGACATCATGCTCTGATGTGAGTTTCTCTGATCACTAAAAACTATAAGCATCTCTTCATGTGTTTATGGGTCATTTGTATAACTACTTTGGAGAGGTACTCATTTTGATTATTTAAAAATTTAAATTTGAAATGTCTTCTACTTGTCTCATTAAAAAAATCCTTTATGTAGTCTGGATACAAGTCTATTATTAGAAATATGCCTCTGAGCTGGACATGGTGTCAAGTGCCTGCAATCTCAGCCCTGGGAAGACTGAGGCAGGAGGACCATGAATTTGGGGTTGCTTTAGGCTATTCACGATCCATGCTGACCACACCTTCATTTCTGTGTTCCCTGAGAGCTGAAGGAAGGATGGGTTTGAAAGATGAGCCAGGACAGGGAGTACAAAGACGGGATTCATCTCGTTGGCCTCTCATTTAAGTCGGTCATCCAAGAAATAATGTTTTAAATGCCCAAAGAGACTTGGTGGAAGTTTCCAGACTTTTCCAGAGACCTACTTCAATAGGCTAGGATAATGAAGATAAAGGGGCAGTTGGCTCACTGCCCTCACCTGCTAGGGTGTTCCTGAGCAAGCAAGCTCTGACTGGAGCTGATCCCAGCCAGTGAAAGAGGGAAGCCTTCCGTGGGAAACACATCTAGATTGCAGCTAAAGATAAGAGTGGCGTGATAATTCCAGTCTCCAGCCCCCACACAGGAATGGGGTGGCACTTGTCTCTGTGATGGCTCAGTTAATGAGCAGCTGTGCCACAGCACTGAGCCAGCGATACTCCGCCCACTTAGAATAATGTGTGTGGTGGTGTGAGGTCTCAGAGCCCAACAGTTTTCCCCGCTTTCCAGTCCTTTTTGGCCGTCAACCGATGTGTCTGAGATTACACTGTCTGGTTGCACGAGTCTGCCTTCATTTTCTTGGCTCTGTCTTTGATTAGCTGAGATAGACATACATTGGCAATGGAGATATATTGACTGGCCAAAGGTTACCAAGATGTAGCCTCTGTTTTTCACTGAGTTTTATAACTTTTGCTCTTGCATTTTGTCCTGAGATTTAGTTTGAGTTACTTTTTTTGTATGTGGTGTGGCATGGGGTTCAACTTCACTTTGTGTGTGTGTGTGTGTGTGTGTGTGTGTGTGTGTGTGTTATTTATTACCTAAGCTTTTGATGTTTGTCAAGAGGGGTCATGCGTTTTAAGAGGCTGAGACAATTAGGCTAATATAGGTAGTGTGACGGGCCAGCCCTTGTCGTCTATGTAACTAACATCTACTGATCAGAAAGGTGGCACTCCTGGGTACCTTGAGGGGCGACAGTCTTTAGAGTGTCCCACCCTAAGCAGCTCCTCGTATAGATTGAAAGTAAGGCATATATACCCAGGAAAGGTAAGCTAAGCTCAGAGAGGCTCAGAGGGAAAAAGAGAGCAGGGAGCAGGAGGGATTGTCACCGCGAAGCCAGGGTAGGGCTTGGCAGTTTCAGAGTGACAGCACAGCCTACCAGTGATAGCTCTGCAAAGTTAACTTGTGATTACTTTATTAAAACTACTGAAAAATAGCCTGACAGCTTTAAGTTTTGCTTTGTGGACGGTGGGACACCATTTCAGAGCTTCTAGGTCTGGAGCGAGCTCAGTGCTTGCCTCACAGACCTGAGGGCCTGAGTTTGAGCCCTAGAAGCCACTGACGTAGATGAGCGAGGTGCCGTGTGTGTGCCATCCCAGTGCTGGGGTGGTGGAGACCGGCAGATCACCGGGGCTCCCTGGCAGGCCAGCCTTGCTACATCAGCAGGCCCCAGGCCAATGAGAGACTGACTCTCAGAAAACACTGTGGGCGTGTCCTGAAGCAGGACACTTGAGGCTGTCCTCTAACTTCCAAAGGCCTGTGGAGTCACATGCTCAGCACACTGGGGTTCCCCTGTACACAACCACACACCCACCCACTCACACACACAAGGTGTTTGGTGTTGTGTGCTTATAATCCAGGAACTTGGAAGGCTAGAGCAAGAGGATCATGAGTTTGAGGCTAGCCTGGGCTGCATAGCAAGACCCTGTCTCAAACGCACAAAGAAACCAACCTTTAAGGCAGTAGAGAAGTGGGCTTAAGTGGGGGAGAATAATCTGCCTTTCTTTATGAAATGGTTTGGAGGGAGAGGAAAGTAGTCATAGTCAAGCCCTGCTGTCCAGAAGTGAGATGATTAGACTTCAATTACTGATGAGACACCCCATTTCCCACCCATTCCATCACCACCACTGAGCTGACCCAGTAGCCCTCGCCCCTCCCCCTCAGCTCTGCAGAGGAATTGCCTCTTTCCCCAGGTCCCTTACACTCCAGCCTTCTGGGCTTCTTCATATCATCAGGTGCTCTGCTGACTCTTGATGACACCTCTGAAATGATCTTCACATCAAACAAACGAAGACGGGAGAGGTTCAGCATCTTAATGAGAGTCCCTCTCTGCAGTGGTCCCATAAGTACCAGGAATATCGAGCATGTGGGCAATGTATCCTCTTGGCTTTGTATACTATAGGAAAGGCAGAGACTATTGGAACCTACGTCCCCAAGTGTCAGGGTTTAATTAATGGCTGACTCAGGCTACGATATACTGTTGTATTCTGTGACCATTTTTTAAAAACTGGCTATGTTGTGTTTCATATCTCAAGCTAATTAAGTGTCATTTAAAAATCTGCTTCTTTCAGGTCAAGTGAAAAGTGCCAGATCAATAACCTAAGCCGTGGCCAGCCGAGAAGTCAAGGATGTGCCTTCTACAGATGCTGCATGGTGTAGAAGGCTACATATGTTTCAGTGTTAAATAAGACAAACCCGTCCCTGCCAAATTCAAGAAATAGATCCAGGGTTTTACAGAAATGCCTGGGTACGAATTCAGTCGCCTGGCTTCGTGTTAGACTGTTCAGAATACTCACACCTGGCTCAGGGGCTGGGCCTCTGCTCCTCCAACCGCGGTTCCTCTTGAGTCCTCCAAGCACATCTCTTAGTGAGTTCCTGTGTTCCTTCAGGAGAGCCGGGCAAGGCTTTAAACACCACACAGAGAAGCTAATAGTTTTCCGTGTAACTGAGGCAAGAAATTTCCACTTGACCAGGGGATTGCATTTTTAAAAGTTGCATTGAGCCATTTGTAAAATAAAAGCAGATGTTCCCTCTCTTCCAAAATGCAAATCCTAAAAATTGTAGCCCCGCCTCCCCAGAGGTGGGGCCTCTGGTTTTAACTGTCTGGATTAAAATTCACCAGGAAGGTGGGGTATAGCTTCTGAGGAAAGCCCACGGATCTGTGGTTTCCCCTCTCAGGGTTTGGTACTGCACTGTAACTGCACCATGCTGCTTCCCACCGGTCTCTTTTATATAGCCTATGTTTTAAAGGTCATGGCTACAGAAAGGGTCTTCAGGAAGTCCTTCTGCTAGTCAAGTCAAGTGAGACTCTGAACTTCCTATTACTTTGTGACTTTCTGGGGAAGTTTTTATAAAAAATAAAAAAATGTATATATTTTAAAAAGGAGAGAATCATTTTACCTCTCTCTCCTCTCTGTCTTGCTATGCAAACTATCTTTCACGGTGGAGGAGAAAGGAACCAAGGGAGCCCGCCGTTCAGTCATATTGTCAGATGATCTCTCGGTCATGCCACTGAGGTCATCTCGTTTTAAATGTTTCCCCAAGTTTCTACTTTTGATATCTTTTCTCCATATGAGCAATTGCTATTTGGTTTCCTTCTGCAGAAACACGAACGCTAACCAGTCTGTGACACCCAGAGTTTCACTGCTCATGGTAGGCAGAGAGAGATCTGTGCTTGGCCCTTTTAGGACAATCTTTCCAGATACTTGGTGCACATCAGCACTGAGATCATTAGGAAGAGCGTAGGTGCCATTGAGGGGTGTGTTGTTATTTTTATTCTAAGCCATGTTTTCTGAGCCTTGATCATGAACACAGCAGTGGTTTCTAAGTCTCTGCTCCTGGTGAGTAGGAAGGGAATCTGAAAACTCACTTTTATTCCCAGGTAAGACAAGCATTTTTAACAGTCTACTAGAACAACTTCTCTCTCCCTCTTTGTCTCAAAACCTTTGTCCTCAGACATTTTATAGCCTTTGATACACTTGCTAACACAGTATTTGTACAGTTCCTTGAATTGGCACCTTTATACCAACTTTCTTATAATCGCCTTTTCTAACTCCCTGCCAGCTTCTCTTCTTCTTGGCCCTCATTGTCAGATTCTCTCGGGATTCAATTCAGATTCTTGGTGGGACAATGGTGGTCTTCACCCCTGACCATCCCTGTCTTCAATATTACAAAGACGTAACCTTTCCTTTTTGGGGGCATTTACAGTAACAAAAGCCTCATTCTGTGTCCTGTGTAATGAAGTCTCATTCTGTGTCCTGTGTAATGAAGTCTCATTCTGTGTCCTGTGTAACAAAGCCTCATTCTGTGTCCTGTGTAATGAAGTCTCATTCTGTGTCCTGTGTAATGAAGTCTCATCCTGTGTCCTGTGTAATGAAGTCTCATTCTGTGTCCTGTGTAATGAAGTCTCATCCTGTGTCCTGTGTAATGAGGTCTCATCCTGTGTCCTGTGTAATGAAGTCTCATTCTGTGTCCTGTGTAATGAAGTCTCATCCTGTGTCCTGTGTACTGAGGTCTCATCCTGTGTCCTGTGTACTGAGGTCTCATCCTGTGTCCTGTGTACTGAGGTCTCATCCTGTGTCCTGTGTACTGAGGTCTCATCCTGTGTCCAGTGTAATGAAGTCTCATTCTGTGTCCTGTGTAGTGAAGTCTCATCCTGTGTCCTGTGTAGTGAAGTCTCATTCTGTGTTCTGTGTAATGAAGTCTCATCCTGTGTCCTGTGTACTGAGGTCTCATCCTGTGTCCTGTGTACTGAAGTCTCATCCTGTGTCCAGTGTAATGAAGTCTCATTCTGTGTCCTGTGTAATGAGGTCTCATCCTGTGTCCTGTGTACTGAAGTCTCATCCTGTGTCCTGTGTACTGAAGTCTCATCCTGTGTCCAGTGTAATGAAGTCTCATTCTGTGTCCTGTGTACTGAGGTCTCATCCTGTGTCCAGTGTAATGAAGTCTCATTCTGTGTCCAGTGTAATGAAGTCTCATTCTGTGTCCTGAATACTGAGGTCTCATTCTGTGTGTCCTGTGTACTGAGGTCTCATCCTGTGTGTCCTGTGTACTGAGGTCTCATCCTGTGTCCTGTGTACTGAGGTCTCATCCTGTGTCCTGTGTAATCACTCACATGCTTCTCTCTCCATGTGAATGAATATGGATCTTTATGAAAGGAAGACCTTTTTGGGGGGCCTTCCTCATACCTAAAAACCTTGTAAAATAGTAAGTCGATAAATAAAAGTTGAATTGACCCACTTAGTTCTACTTTACTCTCAGTAGTACCTAGCATTGCTTAGTACTACCTTACCCTCAGTACCTAGCATTGCTTAGTACTGCCATGTACTCCTAGAACTCATACCTTCTTCACTTATTGAGCTTGATTACCATTGTAGACATGCTACCAACCTTAGCTTATGCCTTGCGTATGTCAGGGTACCCCTGCACTACCCACCCCTCCAACAGGCGAGCCCTACGCACAGTAAACATTGTGGCTCTGCCTGCCCTCTCCCAACTGTACAGTCCTTAAACCTTGATCTTGAATGTCATGGACCTGGTGGTTCCCATGGGATCCTTGGATCTTATTTCAGAGACTCCTTTGATGTGGGATCTGAACACTTATATCTGTGTATGCGTTAACTTCTGTTTTGCCAGAGATGGTATCAATTATTACCTATTGTTGCACTGACTTATGGGTAGATCAATAGGAGACTTAGATGCCCTTATGCTGTGAGTTTGATGTGATTTCATTAGCTGCATGCTGTTTTCTGACCTTGCATAGACTAATTACTTTTTTTAAAAGCACACTCTTAACAGTTAACTCTTAACAGTCTGCACGGTATTTGAAAGGGGGTTGGGGGGGGAGGAGATTTAATGTTATAATCAGTTCTAGATGGCAGTTCTTTAGGTTTTGTGTTACTTTGGTCATAAAAATGTAAAAATATAAAGGTACAGTATTAATGTGACATTATTAAAATAACAACTTCTGCCTGTTACCACTGTCATGTAACAAAAGACATTTTAACTCCAAAAAGTAGGGCTACGTGAAGGCAGTGTGAACTGCATAAATTAAGCTTCAGTTCAGAACTTTGTTAGACGTACTCTTCTCATTTTGCCTCGTATGACAGAACTTTTATCATACACCAGAACTGGCCTAAGTGTCTAACTTTTCACATCTACCACTCTAGATGTGAAACTGACATTTATTTAAACATTACACATTGCAAAAGGCTGACAGTTACTGCATAATCTAATATGCAGTAGATTATGTTGTACAGGCTAGCCTAACCTCCCATTTCACACACTCCTCTGACTGCGTGGTCCTATCATGTCTAATGTAGTAATATGAGTTTCTGGTCTCTCTTGAATCCAGGGAGCCCATGACTGTAGTTGAAGATGGTTCCGTGTTATTTCCAGTGCTAGGTTGTGAGAGGTTGATTTGCCTTCTGCCCCAGTCTCTTAAGCTACTGCCCTAGAAGCCAGTCTGTGGGGAGGGAGACAAACACGGAAAGGAACCGAGGCTCAAGCCTGCAGCTCTGACTGCTCCGTTCACGTAGCCATTGCTCTCAGCCTGCCCAGATCACGGGGGAGTCATCTTGGAAGTGAATTCTTCAATCAAGCCCCTGTTTGAAGCTATGTGCAGTGGAGACACACTTTCTCTGCCGAGTCCTACTGAAATCATGAACTTCTGAGATAAATAAAGTTTTTGTTTTAAGCTACACAGTTTGATATTTATTGGTTACACAAATGATATAACACATGCATGTTAGAACTCAGAAATCTGAAGCGGCACAACGGGGCCCAGAAAGTGTGGCTTTGTTGTGAACCTGGCTGGTGGGTGGGAGCTGAAGGTCTGGGGGGACGTGAGTGGTGGCTCCCAGCCCTCAGCCTCGGCGGAGCAGAAGCCTTCAGAGCCTCCAAGAGGTTACTAGTGAGAGGAGGGCCGTGTCCCCGCAAGCTAGAGAGAAAGGCTCTTGTTAGGAGGTCCCAGGAAGTACGCCATGACGTTTAAGTAATAAGCCCAATGATTGGGTGGCTCTGTCCCGGCTTTGCCCCAGTGCCGTGTAGCCTTTTCTGAGGTGTGAGAGGAAGAAGAACTGAGCTGGAGAAAGGAACACAACAACTTTCAAGTAAAATTGGAAAGAAACACAAATGTGCCCGTAGTTTGAAATTGAAGTGTCTCTTCATTTCCCAGCCTTTGTAGGTGACAAAAGTTATTATTAATCCAAGAAATGACTTCCGGGAAAAGATAAAACCGGGGACAGAACCATGGGGGTATCTGTTAAGAACTCAGACACATTTAAGAGGGCGCTCATTTAAGAGGCACTGTTGCTCTCAGATCTGGGTGTTTTTCACGTGGCTGGATAGATGGTTTCTGCCTGCTCTAGGGTAGTCATCACTGCAGCCCCTGATGCAACAGAGCTGCCACATCGCCCTTTCCCAGCATAAGGAACTGCTTGATACACCTTTCTTAGATCTAATGTCCACTCTTGACCAAATCAGCATGTTGGGAGATGGACCATTACAGCAAACTCACCTGTCTTACATGCCTATCTCAGTCACATAGTATAGTCTGCCATCAGAAGACAGGATTTGGGCAAAGCACAGCTCTCAACGGTTCCTTCTGCTGGCTTTGCTCAAAATGGTGAAACAATTTTTTATGACTTTAACAGAAGGTGTCCACAGGAGAGGTTGTAAATAGCCTGGTCAGCCCTGCAGCTCAGTCAGGCACCGTCTCTGGCTTTCAGCACCGCACCTAAGCCAGAGCTGAGTATAAACCTTGTCCAGGTTTTACTGAGGTATGTGGATTTGGGGAACCTGAATCTTAAAACTACAAAAGTTGAGTTGGGCGGTGGTGACACACGCCTTTAATCCCAGCACTTGGGAGGCAGAGGCAGGCGGATTTCTGAGTTTGAGGCCAGCCTGGTCTACAGAGTGAGTTCCAAGACAGCCAGGGCTACACAGAGAAACCCTGTCTTGGAAAAACCAAACAAATAAACTAAAACAAACAAACAAACAAAAACCCAAAAAAACTATACGAGTTGTACTCACAAGGTTTGGTGGCCCCAAGAGAGCCTGAACGGACAGCAGTGGGACAGGAGTGGAACACGGCGGGGCAAGGTGATCGGAGACAGTGGACGACGTGGCAACTGGCAGTGTGACGCAAGAGCGCAGGTGAAAGACACCCTTGTGAGCTAGGTATTATGTGAGGTAAACTGAGGCAGCAGAGTGAAAGTTCTCCGGTCCTGTGGTTTAAAAGGAGCGCATATCTATACTAACACAGTTGCAGACACTATTTTAGGATGTATCAGAGGCATATGTAGAACTGTTGATTGAAATTCAGTCTCTAGGAGTTTCTTAACACATACGCAATGCAGAAGATGAGAGAGTCCATCGGCTTCTTGCTGTGATGTTCCCCTTGGTGCTCTCTGAAAGAGCACACGCAGCAACACGCCCCACAAGCAGCACGCAGCGGAGGGAGAGTAGAACCCCCTCACACAACATCACTCAGCCACGGCAGGGCACTACAAACTGCTGATTAGTGTTCACTGAAGAAATTGTATTTGTTTCTAGTAATTAGATTGGAGCCCTCCCCCCAGGCCCCTCCCCTCCCCCAGCCCCCCCAAACTCCCCCCCCCTGCAAAATCACATGCTAGGCATCAAGAATTAGTTGATGACCATGTCCTGAGGAGAGTGGGTGACATTGAACCTTCAAGCAAAGAACTAAAATTCCATGATGAGTTGAATGGAAGAAAATGATAACCTTGAGTATTGGAAGGGAAGAAGAAGAAGAGAAGGAGGGGGAGGGGGAGGAAGGGGAGGAGGAAGGGGAGGAGGAGGAAAAGGAAAATCAGGAATCAGGGAAGAAGTCTAAAGGGACTGAAAGGGCAATGGGTGTGTATACTGGCTGGCTTCGTGTACCAACTTGACAGAATCTGGAGTTGTCACAGAGAAAAGAACCTCCCTTGAGGAAGTGCCTCCATGAGTTCCAGCTGTAAGGCATTTTCTCAATTAGTGATCAAGTGGGAAGGGCCCATTGTGGGTGGTGCCATCCCTGGGCTGGTATTCCTGGGTTCTATAAGAAAGCAAGCTGAGCAAGCTAGGGGAAGCAAGCCAGTAAGAAACATCCCTCCATGGCCTCTGCATCAGCTCCTGCTTCCTGACCTGCTTGAGTTCCAGTCCTGACTTCCTGTGGTGATGAACAGCAATGTTGAAAGTGTAAGCTAAATAAACCCTTTCCTCCCCGACTTGCTTCTTGGTCATTGTGTTCGTGCAGCAATAAAAACCCTGACTAAGATGGTGGGTAAGACACGGGACATGAGAGCAAAGGAAGGGGCATGGAAGGCTGTGGAAGACACGAGTGTGAGCACCTATATAATAACATACATGCTAGCTGGGCGTGGTGGCGCATGCCTGTAATCCCAGCACTTGGAAGGCAGAGGCAGGCGGATTTCTGAGTTCGAGGCCAGCCTGGTCTACAGAGTGAGTTCCAGGACAGCCAGGACTACACAGAGAAACCCTGTCTCGAAAACAAAACAAAACAAAACAAAAAACCATACATGCTTAAGGTGATACAGTGAAACCTATTATTTTGTATGCGAACAAGTCAGAGTTAAGGGAGTTAGGGCTGAACTGGATAGAACTGGCATAAGAACGACATCATGTATGGTTTTTAAAACCCCAAGGGTTCTTCTGTCTATGTGGATAATCTTTGACCCTTTCATGTGTTGCATCAGGCAAAGGAAATCAGTTAAAAACAGTTGTAATACGTAGGTAGAGTGTGGCCATTAAGAAATGCATGTTTCTTTATAGCTCAATATCTCCTTTTGGATTGGAGGTGGGAATAATGAGTGCAGCCAATCAGAACAAAAGCAGGTTGGCAAGAGACCAATGGGAAGCCAGTATGGAAATAGCTTTTGCTTTGGCATCAGTTGGCGGTACTGACCCTGGCAAACAGCACAACTCAGCACAGCGGAGTCCTGGTCTTTGGGATTTTGAAAGGCTGCATTTTGATTTCAACTCTGAGCCGGTTTAGGCTTGGAAGAACACACCTCTGGGGAAGAACTTTGGTTTTAAGGTCATTAACATGGGGATGAGGGCTTGGTGATAAGGACCAGAAGCGCTGCTGGAGGGTGGGTAGTAACTTGAAGATGTGGTGGCCACTTCCTTCTTTATATTGTAATCTTTGTCACTGGTAGCAAACAAGTATAAAACAGGGGGGTGGAGGATAAGGTCTGTTCCTGAGGCTACTTCAGAACCGTTTAGGAAGTCTTAGGTTAAGGCTAGCTATAAGGGAAAGCAAAATAACTCGTCCGTCCCAGGACCATCCCGAATACGTTTTCGTAGGCTATGTCTCACCACTTCAGTGGGGGCGTCAGGAAGGAGATCCCACCTGTTGTTGATATGACAAGCCACGTGCGTGTTGCAGGGTTCACGGCCCCGAGGAGGAGGAGGGACTTTTTCCTAATTCAATCAAAGGCATCACACAATCGAACGTCAAATCATTTCAAGTCTTCTTAAAAATATATTGCTTACCCCTGTCCTCACTCCGAACCTTAACTGATATGACTCAGTTTACCTTGTTTCTCCGTCTCCGAGAGAGGGAAAAGAAATACGTTTTGAAGTCAGAGTGGTGAAGTGGAATCCCAGAGCGATTTGTTCTCGTGGGAAATGAGGAGTGGGATGCTTGTCTTTGCCCCTCTCCTCTTTAAGATTCCCCTCCATCAAATGCGTATGATGCACCTGCCTCGTGCCGCAGACTGTGTTTACAACCTGAATGAAAACCAGGATCTCACGTCTCGGCCTTTGAGAGACTCGCTGCTCCAGGCACACACAGGATCAGATCATCACCGCAATAGCAGTACACTCACCATCCACTCCTTCCTGTGTGCAGGTAGCACCCTGAGGATAAGACACCAGCCTAAGTGTCCCTGCAAATATTCCTGGAGCATGAGAGAGAATGGGTGGCATTTTGATGTGCTCAGAGCTGAGTGCAACCCATCTTAGATAGGTGGGGTGTGGCTGAACCGGATCCCAGTGGGCCTCATGGTCTTTTGTTTTTTTTTTTTTTTTTCTTCTTCCATATTACAATAGAATCGTCTGACATAGTGCAGGGCAGTCCCGGAAACGCAATGTCAAACAACAGTTTTTCTTTCTGGGCAACAAAAAGTGACAACAAGCCTGATTTACTCTGTGGGAGGCCAGCGGATTACTTTGTGGTCCAGAAGCATTTCACAATTCTTATATGTGCCACTATTGTTTTGGGAGGTAAGTAGCTGTGTGAGACTCTCCTCTGTCCTTAGACCCTTTCCTCATTGTAGGAGATCTCAGCGACATCGCAAGAGTAGCCAATGGAACTTCGAGACTGTGGATGAAGGCCGATCACACAGCTTCGCTCTAACCCATTGCTTTATTCAGGAACACCGGCTGCGCGTGGGAGGGTGGCAGGCACACCAAGAGGCCCGAGACTGCCATCAAGGAGCGCCCTTCTGGGGGAGGGAGGCAAACAAATAACCACGAGGCAGTGTGCTAGGTGTACACATCGAGATAATGCTAGGGTTCCCTAGTAACGAGGAGGAGGGAGATCCGGATACTGCCTACGTGACCAGGCCTACCCTGATCAAATTACCGGAGGTAAGGGGAGGCAGCTTGTCGAACGGACAAGGAAGACAAACAATCCACGGTTTGCATACTTTGTATCATGGCTTTTTAGATCTCCTCTTTGACTTCTCATCTGGGAGTCAGAGGCAGGCAGATCTCTGAGTTTGAGGCCAGAGTGAGCGAGTTGCAAGACAACCAGGGTTAGACAGAAACGCCCTCTCTCAAAAGAAAGGTTCCATTTTATTATATGCATAGGAATGTTTCTCCTCTCTCTATGTGTGTGTGCCCTGTGCATGCGTTGCCCACAGTGCCAGAAGAGGGTGTAGAAGAGGGTATCAGAGCCTCTAGAACTGTGTATGGCTGCTTCTGAGCTGACTCGAGTGCCAGGGCTGGGGACTGAACCTGGGTCCTCTGGAAAATCAGCAAGTACGCTTAACTGCAGAGCCATCCCCCCCCGCCCCGCCCCCCCAGCCGCCATTATGGCTTCTCGGCTTCTGGTGGGATTTTTTTTTGACAGGGCTTCTCAGTGTAGCCCTGGCTGTCCTGGAACTCGCTCTGTAGACCAGGCTGGCCTCGAACTCAGAAATCCACCCACCTCTACCTCCCAAGTGCTGGGATTAAAAGTGTGCGCCACCACTGCCCAGCAAATTAATTCGCACACCACGTGGTTCCACTGGGGCTCAAACCCAGGACCTTGTGCATGTAAAGCAGATGTGATAACCGCTATAGTAGGGAACTGGGCGGGGATTTTTCTTTACCCGCTTTCCCTGCCTTAAAAAAAAAAAAAATTAGGGCTTTGTAAATAAAGGCCCCCTGAACATTGATTACAAATTCAGCAGGTGCACTGAATGGTATTCATAGAGATAAAGTAGCCCAGTCACTAACACTCCTACAAGGAGAGTTTCTAGGTCTCTGTAAAGGCAATATTACTTGGGAAGAATACCAGCTGCTCCCAAAACTTTTCTGGTCTCAGGAAGACTACCAAGGACCAAATAATGAAACACATGCATGTACAGAGTATCTTTGTCTTAGTATCATCAGAGAGTGGAATCTCTTTGTCTGGGTCTTTTAATATACTCACCAATGGCTTCCGTTCCTTTCAGTAACCACAGCGATCAGATGACCATGAGCCCTGATAACTCTAGATATACCCTGAGGATATAAAGAAAAGTGGCCAGGAACAGAGGGCATTGCAGAAATAGTGTGAAAAACCAACTCTTTACCCAGACTTAAGCATAAGAAATATTCAATAATTCTTTGCTGATTTGGGTCAAGCTCAGTCTGGGTGGCGGGAAGTACCCAATGTAGGCCTCCAGTGAGTCTTGCTTTCTGCCACTGGTCGATGGTTGTAGAGCGAGCCTAATATGTTCTGGGGTGAGCAACTCTGAGGCTGGTGAAGCCTCAATATTTCCCATAGTCTTCTTCGAGGGGTGCCCATTATATGTACCTTATACATAACAGATTGCATTTGTGGGTCCAGTGAGTTTCAGGAAGTAAAAGCACTTGTCACATAAGCCTGTCCACATGAGTTCAATTCCCAGAACCCACATAAGGTATGTAGAGTCCTTGAATTTCTACACACACACACACACACACACACACATCCAAATACATTTGTAATAATTATTAACTTCACACATACTATGACTAAGAAAAAGTTAAAAATTAAATAGCTAGGCTGAATATTAATGACATTATTTTGGAAATATAAACATCTCTTTTGGTAAGGTGTATACACACACACATACATATGTAATGGGTTACAGTACAGGTTGACACAGGCATACAATACAATATATACTGATTGAATAGGGTAATTACTATTTTGAAACTATAACTTATATTTTTATTTTTTTAGGATTTTCAAGGATGGTTTTAAAGAATTCTGAGGTCTTTGTCTTGATGATTCTCTCTGTGTCGGGATTTGTGACAGGGCGACTGGCTTACCATTTTGTTGAGGTACTGTGTACATAATAAGTTAGAGCGTAAATCAAAGGTCCAACACCTCACAGAAGGTCCAATCCTAATATGCAAGTGTTTCTTTTTCCTTAGTCCTGGGGAGCAAACTCAGGACCACACGCATGCCAGGCAGGAGCACCCGATCAATTACGAGCATCCCCAACCCTATGGGATTACAAACATGTGAACAGATGTTAGAATAATTTCATACAGTGCTGAGCATTTTCGCAAAGAAAGACACAGAAGAAACACAACGAGAGAGTCATACGTTCAGAAACCTTCACATAAAGCAGTAGTTTGGAAGGGAGGCATTGACGTGCCTTGGCAGGTTCTGTGTCACTCTTCTCTAAGCCTTACCCTTTCTGTCTTGTTGCTCCTCCTGAGTCCCTGTTCCTTTCCTTTGTGGGTGCACTGGTCTATTTCCTGATGTTCACTTTAAACATGTAGAGGCTTGATACAAAAGGCAGAATCCCTTTTCTTTTAAGATTTATTTTACGTGCACAGGGTGTTTTGCCTTCATGTCTGTAGGTGCATTGCATGCATTCCTAGGCAGAAGAGAGTGCAGATCCCCTGGAACTGGAGCTACAGATTCCAGATAACACACAGTTAGCCTCTGTGTGGGTGCCGGGCACTTCACCTGGTCCTCAGCAAGAGCAGCAAGGGCTCTAACTACTAGGCCATCTCTCTGGCTCCTGGTAAAGCATTCTCTCTCTCTCTCTCTCTCTCTCTCTCTCTCTCTCTCTCCCTCTCCCCTCTCAGATTAAATATGAAACATGCACCACACACAACATAACCTCAAGAAAATACTCCTTCATTGTCTCAACTTAATAATGCCTGGTCTTGGTAATTTCAAGATGGGAAACAACACCTATAGGATATTTATTGGGCTGTGAAAACCTATCAGTCTCCCCACGTCTCACCACTCCCACTAGCTAGCATCATTTTAGAGTTTGCTATGTGCCACTGTACTAATGAATTTACCAACCCAACAGCCCTTGGGTTGAGCCATGCATTCATGCGGGGCTGTGATGGTAGTACTCACTGGCCACTTTAATGAGGAACCGAGGCACTGAGAAGTTGGATCATATACAGTTGCTAAATTGGAACAGTTTAGGAAACACTTTTAGAGGAGAATAATATTACAACACTTCAGCCACCACTGTGTTTTCTATTACTTTATCTACACAGTCACCTTCCATGCCCTATACACTATTATGTCACTGTCTAAGCATCATATTTCTCTACTGACTCACAGGGAATTTTTTTTTTCAATTTAAGCATATCTCCACAAATCCACAAATATATGGGCAAGAATATATAGTAGATATATTAAACTAAATATCTAATGGTCTAATTAAAATACTTTTCTGTGGATTAGATAGCATTATCTCAGGTGACACTAATGGTAAGGGGGATATCATTTCTATAAATGCCAATTATAGGTTATAATATATATTATAGGTTATAATATATATTCAATGTTCATGTAAAATATCATATCAAAGAAGATCAGTTTAAAAGGAGAAAAGAATGGAAAAGAGGGGGCTGGAGAGATGGCTCAGTGGTTAAGAGCACTTGTTACTCTTGGAGGTGTCTAGGCTCAGTTCCCACCACCAACATGGAGACTCACAACCCTTTGTTCTAGGGGATCTGACACTTTACCTTGGCCTCCTGGGGGCACCGAAGGCATGTAATGCATATGCACAAATGCAGCCATAAAATGTGTACATATAAAACTAAAAGAAAAATTCTTCAAAAGGGGAAAAGATGTATTTGGACTCCTGGTTTCATACTTTTCAGTCCTTGGTTGTTCGGCACCATGACTGCGGTTTGTGGGGAGACGGACATTATCACGGCAGAGGATGGGGCAGAGCAAAGCTGCTCACCTCAGGACAGAGAAAGCTAGAAAGAAAGGGGTCAGGACAAGATACGCTCTCGAATGCCACCTTAAGGACCTTCCATTCAGCACCCATATCCGAAGAGCCCAAGGACGACATTTGCATTCTGATGATTCAGCGCCACCTGCTGGAACCAATCCCTCAAACAAACCTTTTCCGGGGCGGGGCGGGGCCCACGCTTCTAAACCACCACAGTAACAGACTAATTTTTCCTTGCATTTGTTACTTTAGGTGCACCAAATTGTCTACCCTCTTCTAAAAACACCAAGCTTTTCACTGTATTGTTATTTTTTGCCTTTAATTGTATTCGTGGCCGCTTTGGATGTGGACTTTTATATAGTCAAGAACGTGTTCTGGCAGGTAAGAAAACATTCTAAAACAGCTAATCATCTCTGCTCTGTAGAACTTCTAATTTAAAAGGGTCACAGGGTGGGGCAGGGTGGGGACGGGATTAATGTTTGCTGAGGCTCCGCCAAGTTTAGGATCCAAGAAAATAACATCTCAGTGTTGCCTGTGAGTCAAGGAAGCAGAATTCACAAGAGGGTCGGTAAACCCTTAGGTCTGGGCTCTGGTCCTAATCCAGTTTCATCTCGACTGTGCCTGCTTTTTGTTGCCAGGGTTGCTGTTATTTATCTTTTCTCTTTTTCCTTAATTACACTTGTTGCACTATTTTATTTCTGTTTTTCAGAAAATGTTGCACATTTTCCCCGTTTTGGTTTAACTCTGTTTTTTTTTTTTTCCTAGCATCTTGAATTAAAATCAGTTGAATTGTAGCACAATAATGGTATTTTGCATATGCAGGGTGTAATTTTTTCCCCTTTTGCCTGACCTCATGTTTTATCTTTTAGTGTTTTAATTATTACTAAATTCTAATTTTTAAAAAGCTCTCTGGGGGGGGGCAGGGACACATTCATTCTTTTTTAGTTATATAGTTTTGACTGGCCCTCAACTTGATATGTAGACCAGGCTGACTTTGGATATACAAGGTTCTGCCTGTTGGGGCTAAGTTATGAACCACCATGTCAGCAGAGCAGGTAGAGACGTGCAATTAACCTGTGGTGTGTTAGAGTCCTTTGGGTGCTTTGTATCCACAAACCTTGTATCATTCTCTGCCAGTTAAAAATAATTAAGTAATGGCAAAAGCCATGACCCATTTGGTGAGACACTGGCTGCTCCTCCAGAGGTCCTGGATTTGGTTCCCAGCACCCACCCGGCAGCTCACAATCATCTGTAACTTCAGTTTCAGGGGATCCAATGCCCATTTCTGGCCTCCATGGAGTCTGGGTATGCAGGTAGTATAAATATACATACACAGATATACATACAGGTAGAACCCCCATTCTGTAACATTAAAAAGTTAAAAAGAATAAAATGGTGACTATACCCAAAATACGTTGTGTACATGCATGAAATTCTCAAAGAATAAGTTTTAAAATGTTATATTACTAGAAATAATATAATAAAAGCAACCTGTAATCCAAGATCTGGGTCTTTAATGCGAGCAAACGCAGTCGAGCTCCCTTTGGATAGACGTAATGCTGTGTGGTGAATTGGTTCACAGGTCTTGCTAACAGGATTGATTAGCTTTGGCACAGCGTTCGCCATCATTTCGTACGTGGTCCTGAAACTCAACGGGGACTCGTGGGACCTGCAGTGCTGCATGCTGTTCAGCATCACCCTGTGTGTCATAGACCCTCTGCACTCTGTCAACACGCTGAAGACCATCGGTACGCCAGGCCCCTGCCCTCGACCTGAAGATTCCAGGACCTGTTATTGCCCCTGGGTTATAGTTTTCTTGCATGGTTTCTGGATTCAGCAGAGTAGGGCTTTATTTTCTCAAGGAGAATCAGGTTCTGAGTAACTTAGTACTGAACCCTATCACTCAGAGGTCATGGGGAGGCATCCTAGTACTTTACCTCCAGATTAAAAACTGGAAAAAAACAATTTCCCTTCTTGACTCAGAACAGGAAGCCCTGTATAACCCTGCTGTGAATTCATCATCATGATGGATGCTATCCTCAAACCGTGAACCACATTAATCTTTCTTCCTTGATTCTTTTCTTCCTTCCTTTCTTCCTTCCTTTCTTCCTTCCTTCCTTCCTTCCTTCCTTCCTTCCTTTCTTTCTTTCTTTCTTTCTTTCTTTCTTTCTTTCTTTCTTTCTTATCTGTGTGTTGCAGTGTGTGAGTATGTGTATATGCAGCCAGTGCCTTAGGAAGTCAAGAGAAGGCTTCAGAAACCTGACACTGCAGCTATAAGTAGTTGTGAGCTATCCAGTTTGGGTGCTGGGAAGCAAATCCAGAGAGTCACAGACAGTTGTGAGCTGCCATGTGGGTACATTTTGAACCCGGGTCCTCTGGATGAGCCGTCAGTGATCTTAACCTCTGAGCCATCTCTCCAGACCCCTTAGGTTGTTTCTTGTCAGGTATTTTCTAACAAGGAGAAAAATAACTAATTAAATTAATTGAAAGTGCTCCATTGTCTGGCTCTGGGCTTACCCTGTCATCCCAAGAAGCCTTATGGAAACCCAAGAGTGTCCTGCTTCTCTGTGAAGGTCTTCCGGGGGCACCAGGTAAAACCAGCCTGGAACCTGCCCCTACCAATCCCTTGCCAGTCCCGTCCACCTGGGGCACAGGCAGCAGCAGTGAGCTGAGTGCTACCTTCTCACCAATATTGTCTGGACTATGCCTTCCCGAGAAGTCCTGATAGCACCAGGATCATCCAGCCAATACCAGGGCCAACAAGATGGCTACAAGACAGTATAAGAACAGAATCCACAAGAGCCAGGGTAATATGGCACCACTAGAGCCCAGCTATCCTGCTATAGCAAGCCCTGGGTATACTAACACAGCCAAAGCACAAGAAGATGACCTTAAACCCAATCTTACAAAGATGATAGAGGCCTTTAATTAGCACATACCTTAAAGAAATACAGGAAAATGCAATCAAACAGGTGAAGAAAATGAATAAAATTGTCCAAGAACTGAAAATGGAAAGAGAAACAATAAAGAAAACACAAATTGAGGCAATCCTGGACATGGACAACCTAGGAAAGAGAACAGGAACTACAGATGCAAACATCACAAACAGAATGCAAGAGACAGAAGAATCTCGGGCATAGGAGATACCATAGGAAAAATTGATACACTGGTCTTAGAAAATGAAAAATATAAAAAGTTCGTGGCACAAAGCATCCAGAAAAATTGGGACACTATGAAAAGACCAGACCTAAGAATAATAGAAATAGAAGAACCAGAAAATCCCCAGCTCAAAGGCCCAGAAAATATCTTTAACAAAAATCACAGAAAGAAAGAGATGCCTATAAACACAAAAGAAGCTTAAAGAACACTAAATAGCTTGGACCAGAAAAGAAAATCCTCTAGCCACATAATAATCAAAACACAAAATGTACAGAACAAAGAAAGAATGTAAAAGATGCAAGGGGAAAAGACCAAGCAACATATAAAGGCAGAACTATTAGAATTACACCTGACTTCTCGCTAGAAACTCTAAAAGCCTGAGTAGATGTTTTGCAGTCTCTAAGAGACTACAGATGCCAGCTCAAATTAGTATAGCCAGCAAAACTTTTAATTACCATAGACAGAGAAAGGAAGATATACAATGATAAAACTAAATTTAAAAATATCTTTCCTCTAGTTCAGTCCTACAGAGGGTATTAGAGGGAAAACTCCAATGTAAGGGAGTAACCACACCCAAGAAAACATAAGAAATAGATAAGTTCACACTAGTAAAACCAAAGGAAAGGAAACACACACACACACACACACACACACTCGCACACACACACATGCACATGCACACGCTCGCGCACACATGCACACACACACACACACACACACACACACAGTACTACCACCAACATCAGGATAACAGGAACTAACAACCACTGGTCATGAGTATCTCTCACCATCAATGGATTCAATCCCCCAATAAAAAGACACAGACCGACAGTGTGGATGAGTAAACAGGGTCCGTCATTCTGCTGCATACAAGAAACATACCTCAGCAACAAAGCTAGACATTTCCTCAGCATAAAGGGTTGGAAAAAGGTTTACAAGCAAATGGACCCCATAAACAAACAGGAGTAGCCATTCTAATATCAAAAAAAAAAAAAAAAAAAAAAAAAAAAAAAGAAAAAAGAAAAAAGAAAGAAAGAAAGAAAAAGAAAAAGAAAAAAATAGGCTTTCAGCTAAAATTAAAAGAGATTCAGAAGGACACTTCATACTCATCGAAGGAAAAAAATCCACCAAGATGACATCTTAGTTCTGAGCATCTATACCTCAAATGCACAGGCACCCATGTTCTTAAAAGAAACATTTCGAAAGCTTATTAATAGTGGGAGACTTTGACACCCTACTCTGACACAGAAATGACAGGTCACTGACACAGAAACTTGAGAAATCTCATTCTAGCAGTGTAACAGCACACCTGAAAGCTCGAACAAAAAAGAGGAAACACACCCAAGAGGGACAGATGGCAGACAATAAACTCAGGGCCGGAATCAATAAATTAGAAACAAAGGGAACAATTCAAAGAATCAACAAAAATGAGAGTTGGCCCTTTGAGAAAAATCAACAAGACAAACAAACCCTTAGCCAAATTAACTAAAAGGCATACAGACATTATCCAAATGAACAAAATCAGAAATGAAAAGGGGGACATAACAACAGACACTGAAGAAATTCAAAGAACCGTTAGGTCTCACTTCAGAAGCCTGTACTCCACAAAATTGGAAAATCTAAATGAAATGGATGATTTTTCTAGACAGATATCACTTACCAAAGTTAAATTAAGATAAGATAAAGTATCTAAGTAGTCTCTGAGAAAATAGGGTCATTAAAGTCTCCCCCAAAAGCTCAGGGTCAGATGTTTTTAAGCACAGAATTCAACCAGACTTTCAAAGAAGAGTTAACACTAATACTCTTCAAACTAGTCCACAAAACAGAAACAGAAGGAACATTGCCAAATTCAACCTATGAGGCCACAGTCATCTTGATATCTAAACTACACACGCAAAAAAAAAAAAAAAAAAAAAATCATTGAAGAAAGAGAATTTCAGACCAGTTTCCCTTATGAACATTGATGCAAAAATACTCAATAAAATACTCACAAACCAAATCCAAGAACCCATCAAAGACATCATCCACAGTGATCAAGTAGGCTTCATCCCAGGGACACAGGGGTTGTTCAATATATGAAAATCTACCAATGTAATCCACCACATAAACAAAGGAAAAGGAACGGTGAGCAAGCCAGCGGCTCGGGCAGTAAGGGCCTGCCTCCATGGCCGGTGTCTCAGGTCCTGCTTGAGTTCCTGACCTGACCTCCCTCCATGATTGAATTGTGATACTGAAAATGTAAGCCAGAGGGACCCTCTTCTCCCCAAATTGCTTGTTACAGCAATAGAGATCAGACCTGGACAGTAGCTTTAAATCAGCGTGCTTACACAAGGTAAACCCTGCAAATTAGACTTTCTTTTTCTGTTTTTTTTTTTTTTTTGAAAGAGGATCTAGAAACTTAGACCTAACATATGCCAGACAAGAGCTCCATTGATTGGCTCCATCCCCAGCCCAGATGAGATTCCTTTTCATTTTGGAGAGCTGGCATATTGACATACCACTGGACATGGGACATACAAGAGACTCAGCTCAAACTTTGAGAGATGCAAACCACAGGGTTAGTGGAGAAAAGATTTCTGGATAAAGAAATGGCCAAAGCACTTGAAGTCACAACAGTGGGAACTATCCAGAAGCAATGAGAGAAAGAGACTGGGAAAAACCGAGTTTTAATAAGCTGTGAGACAAACACGGGGGACCCAATACATGAGTCCCTAAAGGTGGCAGACAGAGCAAAGGGACATACATTTGAATAAATATAAAATTTTAAGTTTTGTAAAAACCCAAAGGTTCAAATATCTCAAAAAATTCCCAAGCCCAAAACAAAGCTATACCACAGAAAATCAAATATAGAATCCTTTAAAATAAACTATCCAGTAACAACAAACGAACCTCAATAGCATCCAGAAGAAATGGTACGGATATTTACTATATAATGTGATTATACCGATTAGAGAAAACTCTTTAGAAATATAAAGATGCCACCCAGAAGGCAGCACAGCAATGTTTTTTAGAGCATTAGAAGAATAAACAACAAAACCCAATCCTGTTAGGTTAGACTTGTACACTCAGAGTATCTGGAAGTGAAGATGAAATACAGGCTTTCTCCAATACTTGGAAGCTGAGTGGATTTCTCATTTGCCGACATGTACCATATAAAATGCTAAAAGAAGCCTCCAGGCAGAAAGACAGTTTGTATCAGATGGAAGTTCGGATGTGGAATTTGATCTACCAAGACCCTGGCAACCACTAATCTATTTTTGATGTCTATGTCCGTGTGTTTGTCTTCTCTGGACACCATGTAAGTCAGCCATATAATGCAATATCATTCTTTATCCATAGGTGGATCCAAGGTCCTCCCTCAGCACTTGTCTGCAACAACACGTAATATGGAGTCCTAAATATACTGTTTTGTCTCTATATCCACATCTCTGATAAAACTTAATTCATAACATAGCCCCATTAAGAAGATAAAAACAGGGCTGGAGAGATGGCTCAGCAGTTAAGAGCACTGACTGCTCTTCCGAAGGTCCCGAGTTCAAATCCCAGCAACCACGTGGTGGCTCACAACCATCTGTAGTGAGATCTGACACCCTCTTCTGGTGTGTCTGAAGAAAGCTACAGTGTACTTATATATAATAGTAATAAATCCTTTAAAAAAAGAAGATAAAAACTATCTAATGATGAACAGAAAAGTATAGCAATATGTTATAATTAGTTATTTAAATATTTTTTGTTTTAAAGATTTATTTATGTATATGAGTTATACTGTAACTGTACAGATGGTTGTGAGCCACCATGTCGTTGCTGGGATTTGAACTCAGGACCTTCAGAAGAGCAGTCAGTGCTCTTAACTGCTGAGCCATCTCTCCAGCCCAGTGATTTTGACCTTATGAGCTGTTTATTTCTGCAGTTTTTCATTTTCTACGTTGGGACTTCAGTTGGCCTCAGGACTAAACTGATGGAGAGTGGGGTCACAGATACCACAGGACAGTGTGCATGGCTTTTTGTCTATCATCGTCCACTCACAAGGCTCTCAGGGCTCGTTGTTCTGTAATTGGACCAGCACTTAGTTCCTTTCTGTGGGGAGACAGTGTCCTGTTAGAGGGGCGTAGCCTCCTTCATTCATGTTCTCATTAGCTGACAGGCATTGACTCGTGAATAACTCTGAATATCATGTACAGACATCCATGTACATATACTTACTGGGCTGTAGTTTATATCTCTCTCTGTCTCTTTCTGTCTCTCTGTCTCTTTCTCTCTTGAGATGGGGGTTCTCTATACAGTCCTGACTATTCAGGAACTCGCTATTTAGACCAGGCTGGCCTCAAACTCACAGAGATCCTCCTGCCTCTGCCTCTGCCTCTGCCTCTGCTTTCCAGTTCTGGGATTAAAGGCATGCACCCCAGTGTCTGGCTATTTTGCTCTTTTCTAAAATGAGCTTCTTCTGGACCCTGACGGCTATTCAAGCTAAGATTTGTCTCATTCAGAAGCTTTAGAATGTGTATGGCAGGGTGGAGAGCTGGCTCAGCAGGTACAGCGTTTGCATAAGGGCTGTAGTTCTGACCTCCAGCATCCACTTCAAAGCCAGGTAGACGTGGTGGGTTACCCATAATCCTAGTGTGTGGGAAAGCAGAGACAAAGACTCCCAGAGCAAGCTGACAGGCCAGACTAGCCCAAACAGAGCAGCTTTGGGACCGGTGAGGCCTTGCCTTAATAGACAGGGAGAGTGACTGAGGAAGGTAGTCAACATCAGCCTCAGGCCTCACGTGTGAATGCACACAGGCAACCAGACACGGGTATATGCAAACATGGAGTAAAAGGAAAGGAACAGGCATTTGAGGCAGCGAGCATCAAAGGGTTGGCTTTAACTGTCAACTTGTCACAACCCCGCGTCACCTGAGAAGCGAGTCTCAGTGATTGCCTGCATAAAGGATGAATTAACTGATAGAGCAAACCCCAGCTCTGCTGTGCCGACCCACTATAACCGTGCCCCCGTGGGCGGCACTACTCCCTAGGCGGGGCATCTCGGACTGTGTGAGTGTGCGAGAGGGCTGAGTCCGCGTGGGTCTGGATGCATGGGTTTCTCTCTGCCTTTGATAATGTGTGCAAGGTGACCGGCTGTTCTCAATGCCTGGGGTCTTCACATCCCTGCTAGGATGGACTGTAACCCGGGACCTGTGAACTAAAGAAAACCCTTTGTCCTATAAGTTGCTTTTATCATATAAGTTTATTTATTTATTTTTTTATCATAGCAGCAGAAATGAAACCAGGACAGGGAGGTACCAGGGTGCTCCTGTTATATCCTTTGCCACCGCAAAGTCAGAAGGCAGAGTAGGAAACTTAAAAAGTGTTAGCTGGGATTGTCTCAGACCCGTGCCGGTTATGATGGTCTTCTTTCTCGCTCTTCCCCCCCCCCCATCATGTTCTATCGCTTCTGTGCTTTCTACGCAAGAGCATCATTTCCACGCACATTAAACGCCGCCCCGTGCTTCCTTCCTTTCCCAGGTATCTCTAAGATGTACACGGATATCATCCGAGGAGAGTCGCTGATCATTTGCAGTTTCACATGCATTTTCTTTGGAATTTTTCGAGGCCACACAACTAATGCTTCCATGTTCAGGGGTAAGATCGTTGTGCTCTGTCTGTATACTTCCTACGATTATTATTGAAATGAGAGTGCATGTGTCTCTGCATCTTTCTCTAATACATGGCTCGTGGACCAGTCAAAATGAGAAGTGAGGCTGGAGAGATGGCTCAGCGGTTAAGAGCACTGACTGTCCTTCTGAAGGTCCTCAGTTCAAATCCCAGCAACCATATGGTGGCTCACAACCATCTGTAATAAGAACTGACACCCTCTTCTGGTGTGTCTGAAGACAGCTACAGTGTACTTATATATAACAATAAGTAAATCTTTAAAAAAAATGAGAAGTGAGGTAATAGGAAAGTATAATTACTGTATTTGCATTTTATTGATCACTAAAATGCAAAGTGTGCATTGCATTGATCTGTAATAGGCTAGCCGGGGTGTTTGGGGGGGATGGAAAGAGAAAAGGGAAGGAGGAAAGGAGGAAATTATATAATTTTATAATCTCAAAAAAATGAAAAGAAATTATTAAAAAGGCCCATCTCCTGCCCCTTGGCATGCATGTGCGCGCGCGCGCGCGCACACACACACACACACACACACACACACACACCACAGAGTTGCATCATCTGTCTCAGCTCATTCCTTCCCCCCCCACCCCCCCCAGCTGAGACCAACATGTTTCTCAGTTGGTGGATGCTAAGAGTTGGACTTGGTCTTAGATTTGAGGGTGAAAGCAGGCAATTAATGCAGTATTGGTAAAACAATCCTAAGAGTGACAACAGCCAGATTTGTGTGGCTAACGGTGGAATATGGGATGTGGAATACGTTCCCCTGACGGGTTTCTAGATATTTCATTAGTAGCTAGAGAAGAAGGGGGGAAATCAGAGCATATCGTGAAGGGGGGGGGGGACGGGCTCTCCCGGTACGCATTTGTGCTAGCCGCGGGTTGGGGGGGGGGCGGTGAGGAGGACCGAAAGCAGAGAGAAGTGTTGGTGGAAATTGGGTAGTTAATTTTAAAAATGGCTTATTAGGGCTGGGCGGTGGTGGCGCATGCCTTTAATCCCAGCTTGGGAGGCAGAGGCAGAGGCAGGCGGATTTCTGAGTTCGCGGCCAGCCTGGTCTACAGAGTGAGTTCCTGGACAGCCAGGACTACACAGAGAAACCCTGTCTCGAAAAACCAAAAAAAAAAAAAAAAAAAAAAGTATTAGTACCCATTCATTATGTAATGGTTTTCATGATGTATTTCAATTGTATCCACTCCTGTTACTCTCTCTTGTCTCTTTCCCCAGGGTCATTGTTCCCCCTTTCAGCCAGCCCTTTCTATTTAATGTCTTTTGGTGTGTGACTTAAGGAGTTTCACGGGACTGTTTACGGGAGGGAGTGTGGGTGGGAGCTTGTTTACATCCCTGGGGAAATCTACATTAAGTAGATCTCTCTTTCAGACTTTCACCGGGCACTCTGCCTGCTGAAGAACGGGCTCCCTGTTTACAAACCTCAACAGCAGACCAAAGTGCAGTCAGTAAAAAGCAAACAAAACCAACAAACATGCCAGGACCCAGACGGTTAACTCAAGTTTTCCTTTCTCCCGTTCTCTCCTTTCTTTTATGTTTAGAGTTACATATAATCATCGGACTCAGCTTTGATATTTTTGGAAGCACAATATGTGGATATTGGTGTACGAGAGTCATTCAGGTTATATTGACCGACCTCTTTAGCAACACCCTGACGAACGTTGTCCTCTGTTTTTCGCTGGTATACATGACTTTTTACCTTGGTAAGGCAAACAAACGCAAGAGCTACCATCCTGCTGGAGAGCCTGGGATCCCGGTTTGCTCCGCCCCTTTCTCCTTCCTCCTTTATGGCTTCCTGTCTCGTCACATCACCTCTCTGCCATCTCTAGTTCTTGCCTGACCTCTCATTGCAAGCCGATGTCTCTTGTCTTTGCGCTCGCATCTCTGGGTACTCTCACCCCTTTGCGCTCTATTCTCTACCCCTATAACAAGTCCACGGCAGTGCCCTGGAAGTGCAATCACCGTGGAGTTGTGTTCTGTTCCGACTCTTGAGCAGCTCTCCTATCAAATGGGAAAAGTCGGCGGAGAAGTTCCCGAGGGCTTTCCAAGCTCGTCAGCCTTCACTCGCTAACCTAAAAGGGCTTTTCAAATAGCAGTCTCTTCTTGAATCTAGAAGGTGGGGAAGATCAAGAGTGCCTGTGTCTAGAAGTGAAGCTGAGGGGTCGGGTAACTGCAGGAGTAACGGTACCCAGCCCCCGTGGGCCTTCCGTTAGTTAGTTCAGTTTTGTAAAATTGGGACTTGAGGTATTACAGTTCCCAGGAGCCATATTAAAGATGACCAAACCGCTGTCGCTCCCATCTCATACAGTGGAGCAACTTCAACCAATGAAGATCCCAGCTCTCTTTAACACTACTGGTTATGGGAAGGCAGGTTTTTCCCTGTAGATATATCGCCACCTAGTGGCTGCTTCCTGCCCTGAGAAACTGACGGAATCCCTGTTTCTTTTGGCTTGCTTTCTTTTCTCTGTGAAAGTTTTGTGGATGCCTTACCTCAGTCTTCCCACCTCCCTACCCACACTGCGAGCCTCTTGAGTGGCGCTCAGAGTCAGTTCTTTACTCGATCAGTTTTTCCTCTTTTCAGCCAAGCTTAGAGTTGCTCAAATGCCCGACAGTAACTTAAATACGCGATGATCGAATGAACCAACATTCCTTCCCAAAGTGCTTTTGAGTGGACAGAACCCAGATATACTCCACCAGTCAGCAACGTTGGGAAACACTTAGCCTCTCTAAGCTTGTCTCTTCTTCTGTAGAAGAAGTGTAAGGCACTTCAGGAGCTCCTTATGTACACAGCTCCTCCCACCTCCTTCTGAGTGACAGTTGTTCCTGGAGGTGAGGGTGTGTGTGTGTGTCTTTATGCCATACACATCAAGACTTCCTCCCCAATCCCAGACACTTGTTTTTGAGCGTTTGCCAGCTCACCACTGGGTTCAAGACAGGGTGGTTCGTAAATGCTGGTTCCTTTCTTCTTTCTAATAGGAATGGAGGTGTTTGCAGCCAGTGTTTGGTGCCCCCTTAGATCAAATGGATGAGAGCCGAGGGCGGAGTGACGAGAGCGGGTCACAGAAGGCATTTTAGCCTCCTCTTCACATTAGAAGATTCCCAGCCCAGACACACAAGTTTTCAAGTTGGGAATGAGGCTCTCACATGATTAACAATACAAGTTCCTTATTTTAATTTATCAATATAACCAAAATGTTCCATCTGTTTGGCTCAAGTCATTGAAACACAAACATTTGATAAAAATGTGCTTAAAACCCAGCAAGAATATATATATCTATAAATCAAGATCATATATATGTACACACACACACATATGTATATCAGACAAAAATAAGAGCTAGCATTTATTCATTATAAGAAGAATCTGGAACCGGGCAGTGGTGACGCACGCCTGTAGTCCCAGCACTTGGGAGGCAGAGGCAGGTGGATTTCTGAGTTCAAGGCCAGCCTGGTCTACAGAGTGAGTTCCAGGACAGCCAGGGCTATCCAGAGAAATCCTATCAAAAAAAAAAAGGAGAAAAAAGGAGAAAAAGAAACTGGAAATAAGAGTTTGATGGTTGTCTCCCAACCAAAACATTTACAGAACTATTAGCTTTACTCGACTTGATTGTTTAATTTAATTCATTAGGTCAGTAGATATAAAAATAAAGTCCAAAGTGAAGTTAAGTGAATAAATACATGAAAAGAATTATGAACTCGCCGGGCGTGGTGGCACACGCCTGTAATCCCAGCACTTGGGAGGCAGAGGCAGGCCGATTTCCGAGTTCGAGGCCAGCCTGGTCTACAGAGTGAGTTCCAGGACAGCCAGAGCTACACAGAGAAACCCTGTCTTGAAAACCAAAAAGAAAAAAAAGATATATATATATAAAGAATTACAAACTCTTCTCTCCTGAATATAAACAAGTGTTGCTAAGCAGTAGGCCAGGTAGGCAGCTTGCTGTGCCGCCTCAAAGCTCCTCCTCTGCTCGCTCAGACGCGCTTTCTCTTCCTTTCTGTCTACTGTCACCCTGGGCTCTCTGGAGACTCTGCGGCCCGCCACCTTTTGTATTTTTGAGTTGGAACATTCTCTCTAGACTATGTATCAAAATTTAGAGCCCAGTGGATTGCCACTTTAGCCGGGGAGGGAAGGGCAAACGCTCCAGGAAGCAGTGAGTCCGAACAGTCAGCAACTCCTGGCCCACGCAGCACAGTGTCCCCGAGGTGCTGAGCAGAGATTACATAATTTCTTTTCCCACTCGCCCTAGCCTCAGGGATGAGGCAGGACCGGTAAACTGGGTCAAATCTGCCCTGAGCTAAAAACAGCTTTATGAAAAGAGCAGAAAAAGAGAGAGAGAGAGAGAGAGAGAGAGAGAGAGAGAATAATATCTCACGGAGTTGAAGATTATATGAAGTCTAAAGTCGTAGCATTTTATTGGCTAGCCATTCGTTTGCTTATTGTCTCCGGCTTCTTGCAGAGTCACAGCTGAGAGGAGTAGATGTGAGAGGTTTCACGGCGCACAAAGGCTAGCTATTTATTATAGTGCCCGTTTCAGAAGAAGCATTGCTGTTCCCTGAGCTACAGCATTAGGCTAATCCCTCGAAGCAACAAGAACCACTACTTTCAACTTTCCTACTGATTCCTCAGAGCACATCAGCATGCAGATTTAATCACGTTTATATTTAATTCCCTTTCTTCTCTCCCCAGTGGAATATTTCGGCATGTCGGGCATTGTTGCTTTGGTCACGGTAGGCCTGAATTTGGATTCTTTAAGTTTTAAACCGAGGATGGAGTTCATCATTACTAAGTGAGTTTCCCGATGTGTATTCAGTATAGATTTCAGAGAATTACAGTACTTGGCCAGTCCTGTCTTTGAGGAGATGTATACAATTCTATTTATTTACGTATTTCTGTCTTTAAAGTTTCAGTGTGCCATCAGTGATCAGCATTATTGATTTTGTTATTCTGAGGAAAGAATCAGTGGTTCAGAGACAATAATGCCTTCTCTGCGCCACTCCGATAGACTTATGCTATGAATTGTTGGGGTCTTTTCCCTTCCCATCCACACTTGGCTGACACCATCGTAATGTGTGAAGGAAGGAAGAAGGAAGGAGGTCAGAGCGAGATGCGTTAGCGACAGAACTCTTACCCACCCTTCCCACCTGGTGTTAGAAAGACGTCATGTGGATGGGGGATGGGGGTAGGGGTTGGTGTTGGTGTGGGTGTTAGGGTGGGGCTGGGGGGTGGGTCAGTGTCTTCTCAGATGAATGGATTAGGCCTCCTCTCAGAAACCATGCAAAATCACAGACACTAAGTCGAAATCTGCCAAAGAAATTCTCATCTCAAACAAAAGCAGATGGACCATAAGCCTTCACTCTGGCTTTTCCATGACAATTTGTTGAGTGTAAAGGCTGTTCTGAAATAATGTCCTTCCTGGGAAAAGTAAATACCTGTGGTGGAGGACGGCAATATGCTATTGTTTTGGTTTGGTTTTGCAAACTGAGACAAAATCGGCACATACAACTTGTGTGCCTTCGGTATGTTTGTGACTCGGGCTTGGGACTGCCGGGTTCACTGGACTAACGGATTCGCGTAGCAGCTGCGCTGGGCTGTCAGGGGCGCGGTCTCTCAGTACTCACTCCTTACTTACTGTAATGACCCATCCCACTTGTTTGGTCCTCCATTTAAGCCACCATCTTTTTCTGCCTGCCAAGGCTCGGCTGTTGAATTTGAAGCTGGAGGGAGGCAGTTAGAACAAGACGTTTCGAAAACAAAAACAAAAACAAAACCGAACAACAACAACACCCAAAAGCATGCTATTGTTAAATGGTACACCTGCTTATACTTAAAAACAAACAAACAAACAAACAAAAAAAAAACAACCTAATAAGTATTCTAAGCTTATGTGTTTTCTGGATCCTGCTATTTGCAAGGGGATTGTTAGACCCTACGGAGATATTTGAAAAAGCCTTCAACTCCTAAGTTATTGTGTGACAGCTGAGAGGTAGGAGTTGGGACCTCAGGGCCTCCATTCTTATCTTTCTCCACAGGAGCTCTGAGTGGCTTGAATCCGGAAATAGAAATCACTTGGAGAGTCACAGCATGTGCCGATTATATCAGATAATGCTTTATCACGGCTAAATTGGGACTTCATAATGTTCTTCCCTAGTGTAGATTTTGAGAGTCATTTTTGAGGAGACAGGCTTTGGGGCAGAACAGCTTACTTCACCAGCTTAAAGGGGAAGTCCCAAGAGAGGGACTCAAGAGGAGGCGGGACTTGAGATCTGTCTGTAGATGAATGATCTGGCTCTGGCTCATGCAAGCCAGCACGTAGAGCATAGAGTTTTTTCCCCAGAAGCAATCCAAGAAAAAAAATCTATTGCTTTCTCTTGCTTTACTGTGCTGGGGCAGCATTTCAGGGACACAGAAGAGGTCATGTCTAACCAGAGTGTGTCGGATGGAGAACACAGGAAAAAGAACCGGGTTTCCAAGACTTGTAGGCATTCAGCAGATTGGAAAGCAGACAAGAGACACTTTCCAAAGTAAAGGGAGGAGCACGTGCAAGTCCCAGCAGGAGAAGTGGCAGTGAAGCTTTGGGTCATCCTCACCTGTCAGCTGAAGGTGCCCGGCCGGATGCCTCTCTGCAGCCCACCCTTGCTCTGGGCTTTGCACTGCTGGCTAACCCCAGAGAAATCAGTACATCGCCAGCTTGGGGACAGCTCTGTTTCTCTGCTTTGCTCTTTCTGTTGTGAGAGGCATCCCATGGGTTCTGGTATAATGAAGATAATGACCTGAGTATCTCAACCTGATAAAATACCTTCTCATGTTGACTGTAACTATTATGGAGGCCACGGCTTCCACTGAGGGAACAGTGATAGGTATAAAATGGGTGCTCTTATGTGAAAAAGAATATACCTTAAAAGTGCATTGATTAAAATGCCTTTTCCTTTCCATCCCTCCTAGATTCTTAATAATGTGTTCGTCTGTATATGAACATTTAATATACGCTTTCTTTGGCATTGTTATTGGCTGTGGAGAAATCAAGTATTTCAGATTTCACTCCCTGGTTTTCACTGTGACTTTATTTGTAACGGTGAATTTTGTAAGGTAACGATTATATTTTAAAGTTCCTTTTGCTGGGCTTAGATTATTTTTTTGTGTATATGTGCATGTATATATTCAGTTCCCCAACTGTGTGTGTGTGTGTGTGTGTGTGTGTGTGTGTGTGTGTGTTTGTGCATGTTTGATTTTATTTTGCTGAAGACTCATTTGTATCAAACCATCTGAAACACAGTATACATAGTCTGCTGGTAAAGATCCCCTGAAGGTAGATTCTTGGGGACTGGAGAGATGGCCTGGAGGTGTGGAGCCATGGCTGCTCTTTCAGAGGACCTGGATTTACTTCCCAGAACCTATAAAGCAACTCATAACACACTGTAATTCAGGTTCCAAGGGGATCTAATGCCTTCTTCTGGCTTCTGAAGTCAGTCATAATGCATGTGATACACAGACATATATGCAGGCAAGACATCTATAGACATAATAAAATAATGAAAAAATAAAGGTTAGATTCTGAATTTTGTCATAAGATCCTATTGAAAAGTGACCTTAAAATAAACAGAAACACATTGAAGTAAGTATAGAATTCTTTTCTGGTTTTCTCTCTCTCTCTCTCTCTCTCTCTCCTCTCTCTCTCTCTCTCTCTCTCTCTCTCTCTCTCTCTCTCTCTCTCTGTGTGTGTGTGTGTGTGTGTAGTGCATATGGGCTGTGCATGTGTACGGGACGGCTGAGTTGATTCTGAGACTCGTCTCTGACTGCCCTCACACTTTGCTTACTGAAGTAGTCTCTGAATGAAGGCCAGGGCTCACTGATGCACCCATTCCTGCAGCTTACCCTGGGAATTTCCTGTCTCTGCCTCCTGAGGCTGGAATTACCCCTGGCCCACCACACCCACCAGACATTTGCTTGATTTTGGGGAATCTGAACTCTACTCCTCATACTTATTTGGCAAGTAATTTCACCAATGACCCCCACCCCCCAGACCTAGTGTGTGATTCTTGTAGGAGCTAAAGAGAAATTTTGTTTGGTTAAGTTTATTAACATGTCTATAATAAATTTTTTGGTCTAATCAGCTCCTCTTTCACTTTCTCAGTCATTTTATTCTTTTGCACAGAATAGATAAACTTGCCAATTTGTTTTGAAGAAATGTCCATACAGGAACTTACTCCCTAACTGTAAATTATACACCATAATATTAGGGATAAATCCTTATACGTGTGTAGAATCTCTCCCACTGTACATATACTATAGTATACACAAAATTGAGGTTAGCCCCACTGGCTTATTGATAACTATGCTGTTTTCTCGTTCCTGGAGACTTTTAAGTGACATTTAGTGCTGAGTGCATGATTTTAACCACAGATGACGTTCCTGTATGAAGTGCGTTTATTTGTTTGTATTGTTTCCTGCCCACAGGCTGCTTACTATCATTTTAGTGAGCCCTATTTTGATGCATTCAAGTTATGAGTATGACTGGCGTTGGGGATGCGTCATCGCATGGTCTGGGATCAGAGGCGTTTTCAGCTTACTCTTGGCTCCCGATATTTACAATATTTCCCGATTTAAATTAGCGGCGCCACATATGGTAGGGAAAATAATCATGCATTGTGATTATTTTTTATTTACTCATTCTTACTTATTTTGCAGCATGCTGTATCCAATCTTAAAGTTAACCAACTTTGGGCTAGACTTTTTTTTTTAAAATACATTCTTTTCACTGCAAAAGGACATTGTCAGAAAAATGTTTATGTTGACAGTGACAAGGGGCCAGTGTTCACCTCGCAATTATTATTAGGGTTACTTGGAGACTTGATTTTCAACCCCGACTCCGCCATTCACTGAGCCCCAGCTTCTAACTGGGGATTGAGACGATGCTCTGTAAAACAGCTGACGCCTAATAAATGCCCTGTGAGTTTTGCTGAGCACACAAATGCCATTTTCCCCCAATAGCTATCAGAAGGTGTGACAATAAAATGCCCTCGTTCAGAACATTCAAATCTCTGTGTAGCTTCTAGAACAAAACCTGAGGTGCTAGTTATGTATACCAAGGAAAGAGACTATAAATTGTTGCATAAAGGACATCCTTTAGTCTTCTGACTCATTTAAAAATGTTTGACCATAGCCAGATAAAGTGACACATACCTTTGACCCCAGCACTTGGGAATCAGAGACAGGCAGCTCTCTGTGAGTTCGGGGCTAGCCTGGTTTACATAGCAAGTTCCATGACAGCCACAGCTTTGTCGAGAGACTGTCTCAAAACTAAATCAAGAAAAAAAAAGTCTGGCTGAAGACTTTGTGATCTGCAGTGAAACACAATACATGGTTTCCTTTATTTTTCCAAACCTTGGGCAAGCTGGTGGTTCTAACAGTCTGTGATATATAGTGCTGTAGCAGACACCCTAGACACGTGCTGGCAGCTGGGGGGAGGGACTTCATTATTGCTTCATTCGCTTCTGCAGTGCTGGGACTCGAACCTAGGGGCTCGCACATACTGAGCAAATCTATCACCAGAACCCTAGTCTCTGGACCTCAGTGTATATGACAGTGTGGAATGAGAAAGAAAAGTTTCTAGACTTTTCCAGGGCCAATTTTCTACAATCTACCTATGAAATACACTTCAAATTTTTTCTTGGAGGGAGCAAACCACCACGCGCTAGCCACCTTCTCATCTGCTGAGGGATCTGGAAGTGCGTATCAGCAGTCTTTGATGTCTGGTTGCTGGCCTGGGACTTTTCTCTTTGCCGCTGTTTTGTTCCTGTCCCAAGAAGCCCATGGAGTAGACTTTTTTTTTTTTTTTTTTTTTTTTTTTTTTTGAGATTAACTGGCAACCTTTTTTATTTTGAATGTGGGGAAATTAAAGAAGATGGAGAATTATGTTCCTAGGTCTTTTGTAAGACTTTGTGGCCTTGGTCTGGGAATTAATTTGGTGTTGAAGAAAGTCTGAGTTTCACAAAGACACAATAACCAAGAACTTATCCCCCTGGATTCTCTCCTGTGCAGTGAACCGGCCTAAAGGGAACTGTTGACGAGCACTTGGGTATCATTTTTGCAGCGTTTCCTAAGTCTGCATGATATGAGGAATCCCCTGAGTTGCGCTCCGAGCCTACAGTCACGACGTCTGAGCCTGGGAGTCAGAGTGTTTGACGAGTGCCTCGGATGTTTCTTTAGTTTGGGAAAATGCCTAGGAGGAGATATTGTTATTAACTTCATTTCCTAGTGAAGAGTCCTAAGCTAAGCTCATAGGGCTCCGGGGCTCATGGCTGAGAGGAGAGAACGCTAAGCTGGCAGGTGTGTCTGTCCTTTTGTTTGCTCTGGCTGACCATGCAGGTGGCCACAGCCTCGCTGACTAGTCTCCTTATTCTAGAATATACATCAGTTTTCTTTTTTTCCTCATTCAAACAGAAAGCTAATTTCTGCCCTGGTGTACTATGACCAAACAGTGTCCACAAAGCGACCCCTTTGTGGGGTCTGTTTGTGGACACAAAGATCCCTTTGCAATCTGCTTATTAGAAACAGAATTTAGAAATACGGGTTGAGTTAGAATTTTGCAGGTGGGTAAATGAACATTGCTCTCTCCTGGAAAGAGTATTTGATACTTTGGCTGTAATATCTGTATGCTTTCTTTTTAGTTTATATTCTATATACAAGTACTATCATTATTGACAACGGGAATAAATTCGCATATGATGCTTCGGTCAGCCGATACATTGGGTAAAGTATATGTATTATTCAGAGGGTTACTGGGAGGAAAATGCAAATAGAGTATTAATGGAGGATTGTGTAGACGTCTCTTAGAGATCTCAGGAACTGGCTTAGGAATGAGTTCTTTTTATTAATGGATTGTATATAGATAATTCATTAATTGTAATATTGGTTCATATAATTAAGTAGAAACCAAGTGAATAAAGCCCTAAAAAAAAAAAAAAAAGGACAGGTCTTTTCCTTCTATCAAAGCATTGAGACTAATGGGATGTGGGGCCTGGAGGAGAAGCAGCTTTTCTTTAAGGACACACCCATCATTCCCGTGCATACACCAGCAGTTAGAGCTTAATGACGTGAGACACAAGAGTGACAGGGTCTGGACAATCTTAGTTTTCCGGCCTGGCCATGTTTTTAGTCAGTGTCAGGGGTTCCATCGGCAGAAGAAGAAAGGAGAGAGTGGCATCGGGAGATACTTCACAAGCTCTGCTGTGGCTGCCTATCTCCAAAAGGAACTGAATCTGCAGACAGAAATATACAGTTAGAATGAAACCACAGACGGGGCATTTAATAATGTCTAAAAGGAATTCGAAACTATTTATAATACAATACCTAAGGACAGTGACATAATACATAAACATGTGAGGTGGAGAAATCCAGAATAGGCCTGTTGGTAGCACAGGAGTCAGGGGGAGGGACAGAAGCTGGGGCGGGCACTCTGCCAAGGCCTTCAGTACCTTTTTTTTTTTTTTTCCCAAAACCACAGGTTTGTGTGCTCTCTCCCTCCCAAGACAAATGGCTGTTCGAAACGCCATTGAACACATACAGGAGATTATACGGAACACAATAACTTTATTTAAGACAGAAAAGATTTTGACAAACGTTAACTGGAATGTAGTAGAGGAGAAAGCGAAGATCGAATACAATTCTGTGAGTTGATAGTCTCCCGCAACCCCCCCCCCCCGTCCCCCTCCGCCCCCCCCCCCCCGCTCTGGATCTTTCTGTCTCCCGCTCCCGCTCCGGGCTCCGGGTCTTCCTGTGTCCCTCCCCAGCTCCGCTCCAGGCCTTCCTGTCTCCCGCTCCCGTTCCGGGTCTTCCTGTCTCCCGCTCCCGTTCCGGGTCTTCCTGTCTCCCGCTCCGCTCCGGGCCTTCCTGTCTCCCGCTCCTGCTCCGGGTCTTCCTGTCTCCCGCTCCGCTCCGGGCCTTCCTGTCTCCCGCTCCTGCTCCGGGTCTTCCTGTCTCCCGCTCCGGCTCAGGGTCTCCCTGTCTCTCGACTCAATGCTGAATATATGATTCTGGAGCCGGGCAGACAGCTCAGCGGGTAGAGTGCTTGTCACACAAGCAGGGGGGGCTGAGTTTGATTCTCAGAATATACATAGAAAAGCCTGCTGCTGCTGCTGCCGCCGCCGCCGCCGCTGCGCACTTGTGGCTCCAGGCCGTCGGGACTCACAGGACAGCCACCTATCCTAGGCTGTGGGTTCGTGCTTACATTGATAGACTATACATCAAGAGTTGAATGTTTATAATTGTCCAAGAAAACAAATTTAATTAATAAAAAAAATCCCCTTGGAAAGTAAAACATAAGCAAAAAACTAAAAGAAGGTGAACGGCTATTCTGAGGAAGGACGTCTGCCCTGAGCACATATGTACACACAAACCTACATCTCTGTACATGCGCCTTCGCACAATCCTGATTCTACTAAATGTTTGGTTTTGGACCCTGGGACAAGGGACTGAGGTGCATATTTTACTGTACCAAAGCAGACCTGGCACCCAGGTTCTCCCAGCGCGACTCAGTCCCCACCTGGCATACCCTGTCCCTAACCTCGAACTTTCCAGCCCAGGGCTGCGCTTCCTTCAGGTGCGCCTCCCTATATAAGCCAGACATTTTGGGCTCTCTCTTTCTCTTCTCTCTCTGTGCCACTTCTCTCTCTATGGACACGCCCTTTCTCTTTCTCCTCCTTCCCTAGCCCCTCTCCATGGTGACTCCCCTGGCCTATATCCTTGGGGACAGCGAACACAGCTTCCCAATAAACCTACCTTTAATATAATATAATCTCGCCTGAACTGTCTCATTTCACCGGCAGCATAGAAATAAACTATCACCAGCTAAATGCTGTAAAATATGTATTAGCTTTGCTGTCCTGCTGAAGCAGTTTAAGTTCTGTTCCTAAAGAGAAAGTCTTTATGAGTGGCCTTTCAATCAGCTCCAAGGAGCATGGACATTCCTTAAAATGAATTGCAAACGAGATTTTGGCCAAGATGATACTTGTAACAGGTTGCGATCCTGAGAGAACTTCCCTGTGTGTTGCAGAAAGCACATGGCCGATGTGTAGAATAGTGGAGCTGAGGTGGGTTAGAGGGTAAGTGGAGAACAGCCTCATAGAGAAGCATCCCCCAGGTTACACAGCGCTCACCCCCCCCCACACACACCTCCCGTGCAGTCCCGAGTCAGTTACCAGAAGCTTTGTTAAGTACAGTGTTTGCCCTGTCTTTACCAGTTTTACTTATTTTTGACTTCGTCTCTTCAGATCTTAAAACAGACTCACATTCAAGTTTCCCATATTCACCTTGGTCCAAAAGAGGAGTCCCCAACCGATGAAGTTTTAATAGAAGAGGCCAGATTGCATGTGGCTATAATACAAATGGTTGGTATTATTCAGTCTTAATTGTATTTTTTTTTTTTTTGTCTTACATGCCTTTCATCTTTACGGTTTTGAGGTGATTAGAAAACCCTTTTGTCTCCTTATATAGTCTATTGACACAATTAGTGTTTGAAACTACAGAAATTTATTTAGTTATTTATTTGATGTGTGTGCGTGCATATGTGAGTGAGTGTGTGTGTGAGTATGTGTGTGAGTGTGTGTGAGTGTGTGAGTGTGTGTGAGTGCGTGAGTGCGTGTGTATGTGTGTGAGTGTGTGAGTGCATGTGTATGTGTGTGTGAGTGTGTGAGTGTGTGTGAGTGAGTGTGTGTGTGTGTGTGTGTGTGTGTGTGTGTGTGAAGGCCGGAAGTTGATAATGGGTGTCTTTCTCAGTTGCCCTCCAACCTTACTTTTCCAGACAGTGCCTCTTACTGCTCTGAACCCACTGTTCTGGCCAGGGTGAGAGCTGGCAAGCCGTCTGCTCAGTGAGTCCAGGCAATTGTCACTTAGCCGGAGACCTGAGTTCTAGTCCCTGGTCAGAAGGGACTAGGGGAAGGACAGAACCAATTCCCACACATTGCCCTCTGACCTTCTTGTGCTCACACAAACAATAAAGAAATGTAAAAATCACTAAATACAAATGTAAAAAGAAGCCTAAGTTATATGTATGCTTTGGTTTTTTTTTTCTTTTGAGGCAGCCCAGGCAGGCCTGGAACTCATGACAATCTTCCTGCCTCTCAAGTGCTGGGATTACAGGTGTGAGTCACAGTTCTCCACCATTCCATTTATCTTGATCCTTTGCAATTTCTATTTAAATACACATATATAAATATATGTACATATGAGATGCTAAAATGTAAAACCTGTTTTAGAGCAGCTTTGAGAAGCAGTGTAACGATGGTATCCTTGGAGTAGAGGCAGCGCGAATATTGATCGGTGCCACCAAAAGCTACTGCCCCATCCACGGGAAGTAAGCGCAACACTTCTTCAATTGATAGTTCCCAAATGGAATGAGTGCGTCACTATGGACAAACTGGGAACCGAATGCCCGGATTAACCAATATGTCATTTCTGCTCTCTGTTTCTGTCTGCTGGACCTTCTGTTCACCTGCCCGTTCATTCATCTATCCAATACCAATTTTTCTTCTTCTCCCTCCTGCCCCCTTTCCTTCCCCCTCTTCCTTCTACCTCCTCTCCCTCCCTTCCTCTGTCTATTCCTCTCTCCCTCCCTTTCTTTTTTATGCTGAGCCTTGAACCCAGGGCCTTGAGCATGCTGGGTAAACTCTCACCACTGTCTGTATCTCCATCCTCTACCTGTCTTGTTTGAATGGCCCTCTCCCTCCTGCCTCCCCACTTCATTAATTTCGTAAGTTTGGAGATGATTTGGCCTTAAGTAAGACACAAGGGAATCCATGGATTCCCTTTGACTGCTCTTACAATTACTTTGCTTTTATATCAATTCACTTTATTGGGAAAGGTACAGAAGCCTGGGTCTTGTTCACAGACTGCCCTCTGGGGATGGAGTGCGCTCTGGGGTACTTGGCCTAAATGATGCAGTGCAGTCTTGTGGGAAAGGTTCAGTGTCTTAGAGATCTGGTTACTATCCTGACCAGCATTGGACACTCTGAGATACCAGCCAGGGGACATTACTGTTTCAACAGTGGGGTGATCTCTGAGACCTATCATTGGCCCAGGGATTGCATTTGGGAAAGTTGGGGCCTTCAGTGGCCTTTCAGGTTGGGCAACATGAAACAAAAAGAAACTTGATTCCAGAACTCCCAAGGGGACGGTCAGAGGGGCTTTAATTGGGTTCATCTCAGGTCAGAATAGATCCAGGAACAAGGACACAGGAGTGTCAGGCTACAAATGTCACTGAAACATGACCATGGTGGACAGGTGAGTAGGTGCAGGAGCTAAGGGTTAAGAATATTCAGTAAGCTCACATTAATTTGCATTTGTATATCTTCCCCCTTTTATTGTTCCCAACACTATTTTTAATAATACGTATGCACGTCTCTCTTAGATTCATGAGCATTTCTGATGTTTCAACTTACGTGAGAGCTAGAAGTTGGCTTATAAAGTTTAAAAACATGTTAACTTACTTGGAATATCACAAAGAAAGGGTACTTTTTACTGTACCTGGGTGAGTATCATGCGCCTTTAACAGTGGCATACACAGAATATCACCATTCCAACATTTTAGAGTAGAATACCCCTCCCTTCAGACTAATTTTATGTCAGATATTTACAGGTTAAGTGTTGGCCGAACAGTGTGTCTGCCTTTTCTATTCTGTCTTAGCAACTGCACTGGTACCCTTGTCAAAGAAACTGATAGCATCTTAGGGCTCGCTTATAAACCATGTTGCTTGCTGTATTCATCTGGGTGGAGGACTGGGCCAGGGCGAGCCACATCCACGATGGCTAAATCTAGCTCCATGTAACTTCATCTGTGGAATAGTATAATGTTTTAATAATACAGCATCAATGCCTAAAATGAAGGAAACATTAACACTACCTTAGGAATCCTTATCACTGATTTTCCAAAATATTATAAAATACACATTTTGCTTAGCTTGGATAGATTTTTCTCTTTTCTGTGTAGGTTATGAACTTATATATAATTTTTAGAGCAGGAAAACAACCTTCCCCCCACCCCCAGCCCCAACAGGAGATGTCAAAGCAAGAACATACCAGCAATAGTTTTTGCTTTCTTCCATTGAATACACTGAAAGAGAACATAAAAACTTCAGCTCCTAGAATCCTGACATATATTCGGGAGCACATGTCTCTTTTCTAGTTTCTGTGAGGGAATACTGGTCATGAAGCAACTCAAGGGAGAGTAATTTTGGCTCAAAGTTTGAACAGGCGTAGGTCACCATGGCAGAGGAGGAATGGCATTGGGAGAGGAAGTCTGCTTGCTCAGACCTGAGTAGAGATGATTTTTTGTCTGCCTGTCTGCCTGCCTGCCTGTCTGTCTGTCTATCTGCCTGTCTGTCTGTCTATCTGCCTGTCTGTCTGTCTGTCATCTCCCTCTTTCCCTCCTTCTCTCCTCCAGTCACACCTACTGTGTGTTTATGATTGCCACCAGCCACATCATATCCTGAAGATGACTCTCTACCACATTCTTCTTCCTTTGGTTCCCACAATCCTTGCACCCCCTCTTCCAAGATGCTCCCTGGGCCTCAGAGGTGGTGACATAATGTCCTATTTGAGGCCAAGTACTCAACAGTGCCTTAATCTCATCATTGTGACCAGTTATGAGTCCCCGCTTTGACTGTGGCCCTCTGTAAAAGACGTTCCTCTGACGGAAGCTCGCTGTGCGAGTCTACGGGTATACACTTACATATTTGGAAGGCAGTTTTACCGTCCATTTGACAAAACTTCAGCTGCTATTCTGCCATAAGGATTGTGCGTTCCTCGGCCGTGGGCTTTTGACCCAGCTCTACTGGGCAGGCAGGTACTCCATCCAGGGGGGTGTGCCTCGAGTCTCCCTCAAATCTCACTGAGATGTGCTTGTTTCTCTCAGAACCTTCATGCTGTTATTGAACGAGTGGGTGTGTGCTGGCTGGGCGTAGAGCATTGAGACACTCGAGGTCCACAGCTGACTGGCTGCTGACGACGCGTCTCTGTCCACAGCCTGCACCTTCCCGCCCTGCCGATGTGCGCGGGCAGGGAGGAAGCCCCCAGTTCAGTTCAGGCTCAGCTTCCTCCCTCGGGGTTTTGTAGGCCGAGTGGGTATTGTCTTTACTGATAAGGATCTAGAATATCTATTTCTACCGGGTAAGCAAGAGCTCAGCAAGCCTCTGGGAGCTACCTGGACAACAAGACATAAGGAGGGACTCTCACAGACGAGGTGTTTCTTCATCCAGTCAAGTGGGCCAAGCGAAGCCGCTTTCCCGCCAGGGAGCCCCTTTTGCTCAGTTCTATTTTCAATGCACTAGAACGTTGTAAGAAATGAATACGTTAATTATTGAATATCTTCCCTGTTCAAAAATGTTAAACAATTCCGATGAATAACACACCCTCCTCTAAGAGAGCCTCTTGCTTTTGACTTATATACATTAATGGAGTCATCCTCTTGTGCTCCTCCATTATAATCTCTATAGAAAGTATGCCTGTTGTTGTTATTGTTTCAGTTATTTTGAGACAGGGTTTCTCTGTCTAGCGCTGGCTGTCCCGGAACTCATGGCGCTGACCAGACTGGGCTCGGGCTCAGTGATCTGAACGCCTCTGCCTCCTGACGCTGGGATGGAAGGCGTATACCGCCACACCCTGCTGTATGTTTGTTATTTTTATTTATCTTTTTCATATTATTTCTAGTTTAATTTGTTTAGACAGATGGTGGACTTCCCTGCTTACTGGTTATACTTTAAATGATCTGATATTTTATTTGGTCTTTTTCTTTTCCAGGAATAATAAATTTCTGATTTTGGTCTATCGCATTATAATTTCAGAAGAATTTGAATATGCAACACATGTTGTAACAGTAATGTATATTTTCCCTATGATAATACATTTGTGGCCAATTGCAAGAGAGTTAAATGTATCGGCACTGATATCCATAAACTACTATTTTATGTTTTTATATACATTAGAGTCAGCACTGAAGGTACGGTGGAAAATAGAAATACGTTGTACAAAAAAAAAATGGTTTAGATATTTTGAATCCACTTCTGCTACTTTATTTTTTTTTTGTTTTGTTTTTTTTTTTTTTTTTGTTTTTTGGTTTTTTGGATTTGTCTTTTTCGAAACAGGGTTTCTTTGTATAGCCCTGGCTGTCCTGGAACTCACTTTGTAGACCAGGCTGGCCTCGAAATCCGCCTGCCTCTGCCTCCCAGAGTGCTGGGATTACAGGCGTGCGCCACCACCGCCCACTTCTGCTACTTTATTATACTTGATACCAGAAGCTATTTGTTATTCCAGCTGATGGTATCCTGGAATGTTGACACCCTTAGCCTGAGCCTTGGACCTCAGCTAAGTCTCATAAAAGTAGAGAGACACCCAAGGATTAGGTGAAAATAAAAACCCTGAAAATTTCAGATATAGATGCCTTCCTTAAATTCTTCCTGAAATAATGCAGAACATTCCCATAATGCATTGTATAAACAAATGCAGGTGAACTGGCTTGAGAGCCACAGGTCAGACCAGACAGCTCAGGGACCATACTTTACCATGCCTCAGTATGAACAGTCTTACAGCAAGCAATGTTTTGATGTGGAAAATTAATGGTTTAGGGGAATTCCAGACAAGTGGCTTAAAATTCAGCTTTTAGAATACAGCTCCAGGGGCTGGAGAGATGGCTCAGTGGTTAAGAATGGGTACCACCGGGCAGTGGTGGCGCATGCCTGTAATCCCAGCACTTGGGAGGCAGAGGCAGGCCGATTTCTGAGTTCGAGGCCAGCCTGGTCTACAGAGTGAGTTCCAGGACAGCCAGAGCTACACAGAGAAACCCTGTCTCAAAAAACAAAACAAAACAAAACAAAACAAAACAAACAAACAAAAAGAATGGGTACCACTCTTGCAGAGGGTCCAGGTTCAGTTCCCAGAATCCACACTGAGGGAGTCACAATTACTTGTAACTGTAACTCCAGATCCAGAGCATGTGGTGCTCTCTTCTGGGCTCCCTGGGCACCTGCACACATGTAGTACACACACACACACACACACACACACACACACACACACACAGAGAGAGAGAGAGAGAGAGAGAGAGAGAGAGAGAGAGAATAACATTTAGAAAACAATTCATTTCTAGCCGACTTACAATTAAGTCTTTCCTTCTCTCCTCTGTCAGTACATAGCTGTGAAGGAGTAATATGCACTCTTTGTTTTTTTAAACAGATACTAATTTTAAAAAGGAAATATTTTCTTCAGAATTGGAATACTTTGGACTTTTTCATCATAGTCATGGGAATCATTGATATATTGTGCATGTACTTCGTCAAGCTGAGGCCAGACAGCTTGGTTCTCATCCAGTTTACGGTGGTGATAGGATATTTAAGAGTGATTAGGTTTCTTCCCATCTTCAAGGTAAGGCTTCTTATGCTGAGATGCTGTTTCTCTGCATGGTCTGCTAGGCGATTCACTAGATTTCACTGCGCTGAGAGACATGAGAGAGGGGGAGTTGCTTCTTCCAGAATGTTCCTTGAACAGCTGCCTGCTTGGTTTGCCCCTCTCGCGCTCCTTTGCTGTTACTTACATCTTACCTTCACCGAGGGTTTTCCAGTCATAGCAGATGAGAGCAGAGACCCGGGCTCCCCAGCTTTATACCCCATCCTTTTTGCTCTCTTCTGCCAGCCTAGTTTTTTTTTTTTTTTTTTTTTTTTTGGTAATTTTCCTTCTATTTATTAGTGATGTACATTTAGTGTTCATAAGAATTGCTCTACAGGGGGCTGGAGAGATGGCTCAGAGGTTAAGAGCACTGACTGCTCTTCCAGAGGTCCTGAGTTCAAATCCCAGTAACCACATGATAACTCACAACCATCCATAATGGGATCTGATGCCCTCTTCTGGTGCGTCTGAAGACAACAACAGTTTACTCGTACACAAAATAAATAAATAAATCTTTTTTTTAAAAAACAAAAAAAGATTTGCTCTACAGGATTGTATATGTAAAATCCACTGAAAGGGATAATTTTGATTCTATGGTATTTGCCTCACATAGACGGAACTGCATTACACATAGTTTGTGTAGACATAAAGAAGAATAGTGAGGTTAAGACAGCTTGAAAGAACTTATCAGGAAAATCTGTTTTTAAGGAGATGTCTTGTGCACATAAATGCACAAGAGAGGGCTTCTCTGTGTAGCCCTAACTCTATTGGAACTTGCTCTGTAGACCAGGCTGGCTTTGAACTTGGAGATTCCACTGCCTCTGCCTCCCAAGTGCTGGATTAAAGGTATGAGCCACCACAGCCAGTGCAAGATAATTATTTTAGAAGTAATATTCTATGAAAAATTTTAAAGATGGAAAAGGGTTTAATGGTGTTTTGTTTGTTTTTAAAATTTAATTATTTAATGTGAGTGCTCTATCTGCATGTACACTTGCATGCCAGAAGAGGGCACCAGATTACATTATAGGTGGTTGTGGGCCACCATGCCGTTGCTGGGAATGGAGCTCAGGACCTCTGGACGAGCGGACAGTGCTGAGTTATCTCTCCAGCCCCCTGGTAGTGCATTTTTGTGTAAGCCAAATTGTTGTGTGACTTTTGAGGAGAGATGTAAAAAGAAATCATCTGTACATTTCAGATCGGGAATCAATGACAGGCTAAAGTAGTGATTGGCAAACCTGTGAGTTTTGAGGGGGAGGGGTGGTATTTAACAGGAATGTGGGCAAAGGGTTTCTTACAGAGATATTGGTGAGTCAGGGGAGGCGGGTCAGTTTCCTTTCCCCAGCATTCCTTACTGTTACATAATTTCGGGAAGAGGCCTTGTGATCCTTGTAAGTTTCAGGGACTTTCTGATTCTTGTGAGTAGTTTACTTTCTGAGTCTTAAAGAGAACTTCCCCCAGAATAGACTGTTTCACTTTAGGGGAGATTGTTAAACAATACAAATCTATTGAGAATGCATCCACCAATTCTCTATCAGTTAGCCCCGTGTCTTGTACTGCCTGGCCAAAATCTTAACAGAGTATTTAAGAAAGTAATATTATTATTACATATTTGGATTTTTTTGTTTTTGTTTTTTTCTTTTTTGAGACATGGTTTCTCTGTGTAGCCCTGGCTGTCCTGGAACTCACTCTGTAGACCAGGCTGGCCTCGAACTCAGAGATCCACCTGCCTCTGCCTCCCAAGTGCTGGGATTAAAGGCGTGTACCACTACTGCCCAACAAAATTAGATTTTTTAAATTAATTTTCTATTTCCCCCTCTTCTTGTAGCACAGCCACCCCCTGCACCAACCCCCTTTCCATTTTCATGTCCTGGGTGCTGCTGCCCTCCCTGCCTTGCTCAGGGCCTTTTATTTCCTCCTGTGGTCTCCTCCCTTGTTTTGTAGCCCATACCCACACTCACCCCTATTTATGTGCATACACATAAGCATTGTAAACTACATCCTCATGAGAGAGAAAGTACTTAACGCAATGTATGATTTCCCTGCCCCCATCATTTCAGATTATAATCCCAATACTAATAAACTTGGCGGACGTTCAGATCAAAAAGAGCCTCAGCTTGATGTACAGTATCACAAAAGGCTATGTCAAAAGTCAGGAAGATGCCAAGCTTTTGATAAGGCAAATTTCTGGACGTGAATCAATCTATCGGGTAAGAAACAGGCAGTGGCCATTTTTTTTGGAGGTGGTGGTATGGATGGGAATGACCTTACTTAAGTGTGTTCTTATCTTGTAAGATCAGCTTGTTATGTATTTGACCAACAGACAGATTTTAGTAGTCAAATGGGTTCTGATATTTGTTATACAAAGTGCTTCAGAAAACAACCTGAATTCTGTGTGTGTGTGTGTGTGTGTGTGTGTGTGTGTGGTTGTATTTGTGTGGATACATTTAGATGTGCTATATGAGATTCTATTTCAAACAAAATAAGGTAAGACACAACAACAAAACAAAACAAAACAAAACATGCCCCACAATCTCTGTCGTGTGATTGGAAAAAAGCAACCGCACAGTCTGTTTGCCTCGTGTGGAGTGGCCGTCAGGGAGCGTGAACTCGTTATGGGGTGTGCTCACATCCTTTCTCCTGTTTCTCTGTTCTCGGCAGAGCAGATCCCCAAATAGCTCTTCCCTGGGCACAGCTTCAAATTGGTGTCTGCCTTTGAGAAGTCTCAGTGGTACACAGTAGGGCGCTGAGTACTTTTCCTTCCTTTCTTTGTTCCTTCCTTCCTTCCTTCCTTCCTTCCTTCCTTCCTTCCTTCCTTCCTAGCCAATGATAGTCACAGAAAAGCATGGCACTTATACAAGATATCAGCCATGCAACACGATCCGCCCTGCCACAAGGTCAGCCATGCAACACAGTGCAGTTTGAGTCCCAGGGGAATTGTACTGGAACTCCCCAGAAGACAAACACTCCCCCTAATCACACTAACTGAGAATTCCTCTGTATTCCTGCGTCTCTAACTTTTCATCAGGCGATAAAGCCAGGACTGTCCTTGGTGTAACGAGAACCATTTCTTAATTTCTTACAGAAATTATATGACATTTTAGAACGAAACAAACGAGAGGCTATTAGAGAACTAGGTAAGTGGTTAGAGCGTTTGGTTCCTGTTTTGTTTTTGAATAATTCTTTGGTTTTGTTTTCTTGTGGTTCTGACAGCCGGAATCCTAGATGATAGTGCTGTCAAGGTTGGTTTCTGGTGGAGACTGGCTTCTGGCCGGGCAAACATGACTGCTTGGTTACTGTGACCCCATCTGACCTTTCCTGAACACACAGAGGCACTCCAGCGCCAATTTCTCTAGTGAGGGCCATCCTCACAAGGTGGGGGCCCCACCCTTGCAATATCATTTACGCTTATCACCTCTGTAAAGGCCCTTTCTCTAAATGTGGTCACTGTGGATTTGAGCTTCATTGTGTGACATTGGCACGTTACAATTCAGCCCACGGCAGAGGGAAAAGATCTGGGAAGAAAAAGCATCCCCCCAAATCCAAAGAAGTATCTGGAGAACCCAACCATGCATGGGTGTTCTCTCCTTCATAAGTGTGCACATACTCTGTGATTTAAGTTCTCCAGCTCTCCCGCTGTGAGCATTTGTTCTTCTGTAATTGGGATGTTTGCAACCCCTGTCTCCCTGCAGCGAGCCCTTTCCTGACAGATGTTCCTCAGGGGCTCTGTTGCTCTGGGGACGACTTATTCTCACCACAAGCTCCTCGCTCTGCTTCAAGCCTCACAAAGGGTGCTTCAGGCAGTGAAGTCTTCCCCTTCATGTTCTCACTCATTCCTTTATTCCAGCATTTACTGGTCACAAGTAATGTCCAAAGATGGAACAGCAGTGCTGGGTAGGTGCAGGTTCTGGCATTCTGGTGGAGCGGCTGAGTGCACCGAAGGACATCACTGCAGAACATGGGGCGTGGGGGTGGGGAGGGATCCCCTCAGCTGCTGTGGCAGTGTTGTAGGGAAGGCTCAAAGCAGGGGCGCTTATTAAGATAGCAAGGTCACACTGGAAGCAGGGCTGTGTGTTTAGATGGCCAGGTCAGAGTCCTTAAGATTTTTAGGAAAGGGCACATGAAGGTTTGTTACCTTTGACAAGAAGTTGTTCTGACTCATTTTATACAGCAGACTTCAGAAAGTAGAAACTCTCACTAACTATCCCCCCTCCCTCTTTGGTAAGACTGTCCCAGAGTATAGGGTTGCAGGAAATGCTATTTTTGTTTGAGCGTCAGCATTCAGTTTGCTTTACTTGAAGGAGATGGTAGGAGCTCAAGGATTCTATGCTGAGCATCTTGTGACCACCGACTTCGTGGGCATTAAAGCATCAGGCCACAGCTCTGGCTGAAGGTAGGACATTAATAAACGGAAGCCACTAGAAAAGGGATAAAGGCCACTTTGGACTCACAGTCACACTGTAAGGTGCCGTATGGACTTAATAGGGATGTGCTTTTGAGATCACTGCGGAAAGAACAGTCTAATGGCTGTCCGTGCTCGGATAGGATAAACCAAGATTCTAGTGCTGTTCCAAGAAACTGAAAGCCCATTGTTACCATTGACTTAGCAGAGGGTTTTTTATTTCTTTTCTCTTAAAAAGTGCAGGCCCTACGGCCTGTGTAGCATGATGCTGTGTCTTAGATGGTGTGGAGTATTATGAGGTTTCCTCAGTTTGGTCCTGATCAATGGAGTGTTTGTTTCCACATCAATGGAGTGTTTGTTTCCACATGGCTCCCGTGAGTGGTTATGGAATGGGAATGCCAGCAAGAGTGATATCACACACACACACACACACACACACACACACACACCTCATTTAATCCTTATAATCACTACTTGTATGGCTTATACTATTCTTCTATGATCTTTTTTACCAGTGTTTGAAACTGGGGCTTAGTGTGGTTATCTTGCCTGAGGTCACATGATTTAAGAAGTGGCAGTCAGATCTCTAGCGCTGGTAGATATAGTACTAAAACCTATGCTCTAGATCATAGATACCTCTTATTTTACTGATCAACTCATTTTAGTGAAAAAAAAAGTGTAGGTACCTTCCATACATACATCAGAGATTATGCTCAGTGTAAAGATGACAGCGTGAGTCTAATTCCTGATGTCCTGTGTTTATTAAAAGGGAATGAATATTCCACTTGATCCCCCAAGACCCATCCATCTAAGTCTTTCCGAAAGTCTTTTTGTCATCCAACCAACAGAGAATACGGGGCAGAGACATCGAACCCATACTCTAGAGAAATGAGTTTTGGTGTTGATATAGTCAGAGATGCCACGGGGATAAGGTAGAGTGGGCTAGCCGTGGGGGAAGCTAGTTTTCAGTTTTCTCATCCATATAATGGGGATGCAAATTCATCCTACCAGCCTCATGGGTTCCGTGTGCAGCTAGAACAAATGGCTATTCTACAAATACTACGGATGTTCTAATGCAACGTGAGTCATTGTTGTGGCTATTGCAAGGGTTGCTTATCATGTTTGACTTTTCCCAGGACTCATAGAGCACGAAGGCCGCGATGTGGTCATCGCTCTGAAGACAAAGCAGACAATCCGCAACGTGATTGCCAAAGCCCTGAAAAACCTCACCTTCCTTTGGTCAAGAGGCATCATCGACAAGCATGAGGGCATCGAGATGAACAAGGTAATGACGCAGCTCCCATCTCGTTTGGTTCCGCCAGCTCAGATGTAACTAGAAAAGCCGAGGCACGTGTGCAGCCACGGGCGCTGCTCCGTGTGTGATTCCCCCGCAGCCTGTTTAACGCCTGTGGCCATCAGAGCCAGTGCTTCCTGGTAGGCACCAGCCCTTAGAACAACCTGACTGCAAGTGACAGACACCAGTGGTCTCGAAGTTCAGTGAAGGAGTCAGTCTGACAGTTTAACAAAAAGGACGCAGAAGGGACTGGTGGGGTGTGTGGTCAGGCCTCCAGAAGGGACTTAAAGAAAGATTTAGAGCCAGGCGGTGGTGGCGCACGCCTTTAATCCCAGCACTTGGGAGGCAGAGGCAGGCGGATTTCTGAGTTCGAGGCCAGCCTGGTCTAGAGTGAGTTCCAGGACAGCCGGAACTATACAGAGAAACCCTGTCTCGAAAAACCAAAAAAAAAAAAAAAAAAAAAAAAAAAAAAAAGATTTAGAAAGCTTTTCAGATTCCTTAGTTCTTATCAGGATTGTGCCTGTGAAATCCTCCTCTGGCTTGTTTTCTGGACTCATTTTCTGCTTCTTTATCTGCTGGTGGAGTTTATACTGCCTAGTTCCCTGAGGGGGGCATCCACAGGGATAGTAATACAGTAAAGGGAGGAGACCAATTGTGTGTGTGTGTGTGTGTGTGTGTGTGTGTGTGTGTAAGACAGGGTAGGATGTCATAATTAAATTCTAAAGATGATAAGCTTGATTTGAGTTGCTAAGTGAAAACAGGAAGAAGGCAAGAAGGCAATAGGGACAAAAAGAGTATAATACACACGAGGGGAGAAACTGAGTCACAACAGAAATTTATTTAGATTTCCTTGGTTTTGGCTTCAAGTCCATGTCCTATCACAAAAACAATCACCATAAATTTGAATGTTCATTTTTAGGTACTTCTTACAAAAATAAAAGCCTTGAATAACTTTCCAATGGCGATCCCACCTCCCACCCCTGACAAATACCTTCCCAACATCGTTTGGATGGAAAATAAGGATGTTCTCATTGAGTTCTTCAAGGTAATAATATCTTCTGTTCTGGCTCAGGCTTGTTGTAAACATTTTCCTCTGCTCCAACCAATGACTAAAGAAAACCATATCAATAAACAGAAATGTAGTTAAATTCAGTCTTTTGGGGGTTGAAGATAACAGAAACCTAACTTAAACAAAGAGAAAGTGTCCTGAAGAATTGAGGTTGCTTTTTACAGCCCAAGCCCCAGAGAGGGCTTAAACACTTTATTTGTTTATTTGCTCAGTCATCCCCAGAACATTTACAAGGCGTGTTAGCATTATTTATTATGCAAGTACCGATTATAAAGTCTTTGCTTGTTTGCTTATACTTTTATTTTTCAAAGTTGATGTGTTATGTTATATAGGACAACCCAAGAATATGTTTTTTTACGTTTATGTGACTTGAAAAGTATTTTTAATTTTAAAATCTTATTTCTGTTTAGACAAGGGGTCAATGACATTTTAGGGTTTAACTCTCTCCCCCTATTTAATTTTATTTTTTCACTCAGGAAAGAACCAAACTCACCTACTTTGACTATGGGGATATCATTTGTAGAGAAGGTGAAATGCCTCAAGGAATCTTCTTGATTATTTCAGGAATGGCGAGTGTAAGAAGAACTGGCTTTTACATTTTTTTTAAATGCATTTTGAATGTATAGTTGTAACGTCAGGGTAAGTTTTGGAGCTGAAAAGTTTGGAATCGTGAGTCTCTCCCACATGGAGCCGTTTCTGCAGAGTTTAGCGTGACAACTGAGGCAGAACCCCGCATTCCATACTTGACCAGGCTTCCCATTCTACGGAGCACTCTCAGAGCTGTAGAGGCATCCGTGGTCTGAAGATGTTCAGACATGGGAACCAGTAGGCATTTGGACGCATTTCCCTGAGTGAGACAGGCAAAGGGCTTGGCTGCAACTCAGAGGTCAAGTTGAATGAAGATCAAAATACAACTGGGCAGTTGATCAGTGCGAGGCTTCTGGTGAACGGGCGAGGGGGGAAGGGAGGAGTGAGAAAGGGAATACGAACTCAGTAGTGGGGTGGGGCAAGAGTCCTCGGTCTCTTCATACCTGCACTTCAGCAGATGACTACAGTGGTCCGCTTGGCCTGGACACTGATCAATTCCTAATTCCCAGATGAGGCTCTATGTGACAAAGCTTTATCCTAGGGAAAAGAATATATTTAACTTCCAAATTTTATTTTATTTATTTATTTTTTTAAAAGATTTCTTTATTTATTATATGTAAGTACACTGTAGCTCTCTTCAGATACCAGAAAAGGGCATCAGATCTCTCTCTCTCTCTCTCTCTCTCTCTCTCTCTCTCTCTCTCTCTCTCCCTCCCTCCCTCCCTCCCTCCCTCCCTTTCTCCCTCCCTCCCCCCCCTCTCTCGTTTTGTTTTTCAAGACAGGGTTTCTCTGTGTAGCCCTGGCTATCCTGGAACTCACTCTGTAGACCAGGCTGGCCTCTAACTCAGAAATCTGCCTGTCTCTGCCTCCCAAGTGCTGGGATTAAAGGCGTGCACCACCACTGCCCGGTGCTGATGGTCCATCCATAAAGCCCACTTGTGAGTGCTGGAATTTGAATTTATGATTTTTGTAAGAGCAGTCAGGTGCTCTTATCTGCTGAGACATCTCTCTAGCTCCAACTTCCAAATTTTAAAATGAGTATTTCAGACCTTTTACTACTGAGAAAATAAAGTACTGTGGTGAATATAATATAAAGACAATGTAATACCAAGTGTCTGATTCTAGACAGTTTTGTTCATTGATTAAACAGATGTGTACTTTGTTACTCTCAAGAGCAAGCACTGTTCATTCTAGGAACAGGATTGATTGACAAAACTGAAAAAAAAACTTTTTTAAAAAAGATTTATTTATTATTATGTGTAAGTACACTGTAGCTGTCTTCACACACACCAGAAGAGGGGGTCAGATCCCATTATGGATGGTTGTGAGCCACCATATGGTTGCTGGGATTTGAACTCAGGACCTTTGGAAGAACAGTCAGTGCTCTTAAGCACTGAGTCGTTTCTCCAGCCCCCTAAAATATCTTGATTCATTTGGAACTTATTTTCCAGTGGAAGGATAAAAGAAGAGGGCATAATATACAAAATAAGTTAAATGCATATACTGTAAATGTAACTTTATTCATAGGATCGAATTGTCTTGGAGGCTTACTGCTGAGTAAACTCACCCTTTCTAGTTCTTTCTGAACTCTGGCTGGCTAGTTCAAGTCAGCTGTTCCAGTTCAAACTCCTTTGCTAGCTGACTGATTCAATCTGGCTTCTCTCAGCTTCTCACTGAATTGCTCTGCTTGGCTTCACACCAACTTTGACAATATGTTCTAATCTCCTTGCTCCTTTACATTCTCTGGCTTGTTCTGTCTTCACCCGTGTCCTGTCTCTGTAAAACTGCCTCTCTCCCTCTCTGTGTCTCTGTCTCTCTCTGTCCTGCTCTCTTAACTCACCTCTCTTTCCCGGGCTGTTCTCTGAAATAGCCTCTTTTTCCTCTGCTGTTCTCTTGAGAGTTGGGTGTATCCTATCTCTGACTCATTTTGTCATATCTTTCTCTGATTTGTTACTTTGTCCATCAACTACACTTTCCAACATGGCTTCCTTCTTGTACAAACTAAATTTATCTTTACTATTAAGGATTAAAGGTGTGTACTAAAGGTGTGTCTGTATTCCAACCAGATCATACTGTAATCCAGGGTGTGTCTGTATTCCAGCTGGATCATGTAGACCTAGAAGGTCTTTGAATGTGGTCTCGTATCAGAGCAGCCATGCCACTGGATTAAAATTTCTCTACAATACACATTTAGTATAGTAAAAGAGGTGTGTCCTAGGGATTAGGATTCTCTAGAAAAACCTCATTCTCAGAATGAAGATGTGTCACCCACAGGCCCTCTGATGCAAAGAGTGAACAAACACACCATTCCTTGCTTTTTTCATTCTTGCATAGTTCAGGGTTTGATCTAGGGAATGGTGCTGCCCATACTGGCTTGGCCAATAAACAATCAAGACAATCCCTCACACACGCCCACAGATGAATCTGATTTAGATAATTTCTCCCCGTTGAGACTCATCTCAAGGTGATTTTGTTATGAGAAGTTGCCATTTCAATCCAGAGTCAGGCTTTTCTGTGGGCAGAGGCCCTGGTAACAAAACTAGTGCCCGTGAAGGGACAATATTTTGAGTCCTTTGGATATGGCACTCCCAGAATTTCACCTGTGGCTCTCTGGTCCTGAGGATTTGTTTGTTCGTTTCGTTTCTTGAGACAGCGCTTCTGTGTGTAGCCCTGGGTGTTCTGGGACTGGCCTTGAGTCTCTGCCTCCTGAGTGTTGCTGGGATTAAAATTAAAGGCATGTACCACCTCCCCCCCTCTCTCTCTCCCTCTCTCTCTCTCATGTACCACCTCTCTCTCTCTCTCTTTCCTTTTACAGCATTGGTGTGTCTCTCACCGCCTATGAAGAAAACAACATAGCATAAAAATGGGAAAATTAATTTATTTACAGCTCTGTCCATAAATGGGGAGAGGAAAGTTCTCAATCTGTCTAGGCATTTCTCATAAAAATGAGCAGAACTTAAAGAAAAGCCAGGAAGTATGTGCATGGTGGTAGCTTTTACCTTGCGAAGTGAGTCTTCTGACACCAGGGGTCCTGCGGATGGCTCGTCCTTACTCTCAGCATGGAAACCCCAATTTCTGCCCCCTGTTGCAGCAGAACTCATCAGTGTCCTTTTGATACCTGCAAACAGATTTTGGCCTACAATGAGATCTCTTCAGAGTAATGTTCAAGTCTAAACACCAAATTTATTTTTGTTTCTTGTATCCCTTGTGTGTATCCTAAAGATACTTTTATACAGAGTTTTTATTGCATCTCCATTTTGACTGTGACCCATCACAGAAGACCAAATGTGGAATTTTCTACCAGTGGTGTTAAGTTTCAGCCCTCAGAAAATTTCAGATTTTGGAGCGTTTTAGATTTCAGCATGCCCCCTCCCCCCAGCCAGTGGTATGTAAAAAGTACTGCAGGTGTAAAGAACTTAGTTTTAATTTTTATAAAAGTAGTCAAGCAAGGCAGTGTGTTTTTGTTATTTAATCCTTAGAACAGTCTCGAGGCTTTTGTTTCTTTTGTTGTGATATTGTTTTGTTTTTTTGGTGCTAAGAATTGAACTTTATGATCTCAAGCATGTTAGTGCAAGAGTCTTACTTTTTATATAAGCAAATCCTTTGCCTTGAGGTTGCTGAAATACAAAATAAACCATGACTTTTGTGAGAGTTAATGCTTTCCAGCCACGTTTCATTAAAGAATCTTTGACTCCCTCTGGAATAGTCATAAGAAAGAGTGGAGGCTATTGGTATATTCAAGGGACTTAACACTTTTTTAATTTCCCTTGTGTGATGGTTCATATATGATTGGCCCAAGGACTGACCCTATTAGAAGGTGTGGCCTTATTGGAGTAGGTGTGTCACTGAGGGTGTGGGTTTAAGACCCTCACCCTAGTTGCCTGGAAGTCAGTCTTCCACTTGCAGCCTTCAGATGAAGATGCAGAACTCTCAACTACTCCTGCACCATATCTGCCTGGATGCTGCCATGTTTCTGCCTTGATGACAATGGACTGAACCTCTGAGTCTGTAAGCCAGCCCCAATTAAATGTTGTCTTTTATAAAACTTGCATTGGTCCTGGTGTCTGTTCACAGCAGTGAAACCCTAACTAAGACACCTTGTCATAATTTCTCCCCCAACAGTTACATAGCTCATCTCCCACCTTTGGGATAGACTTAAGCCAGAGGACTGACAGACAGTACAGGACTATGTATACAGAGTACTGTACCAGTGGGGATGTACTTGGTGAGCTAAGCTGTTTGCTTAAGCGTGAAGTTGAATATACGGCCATCTGTGAAACTACACTGCAGGTACGGAATAGCTCTGCTGTAGGTCATTGGTTAATGCTCACTAAGGAAAGCCAGGGCCTTTTCTTGGGTTTGGGTTTTGATATTCTCTTTGATCATCTGGTGCCAGCCGTACAGAACAGCTTAGAGAAGTTTAATCTCTCACATAGGAAGCTGTGCTGAGCTCTGCTGCTTCCTGCGTGTGGATGAGCTATTTAATCGCCTGTTGTTTTTCTTATTAAATAGAGAGGATGCCTGTCCTTTGATGTTATGAAGATGGGAAAAATATTTATGGGGCTATTCTGTTTGAAATGGCCACCATTCTGAAGGCGAGTGTTCTGTAACAATACTCACTTGTTTTCAAACTCCCTTTCAGCCGGGCTGTGGTGGCGCACGCCTGTAATCCCAGCACTTGGGAGGCAGAGGCAGGTGGATTTCCGAGTTCGAAGCCAGCCTGGTCTACAAAGTGAGTTCCAGGATAGTCAGGGCTACACAGAGAAACCCTGTCTCACCCCCCCCCCCAAAAAAAACCAACCAAACAAACACCCAACTCCCTTTCTTTCATTTTTCACTTGCCAAGTAACAAGTAACAAGTTACTTGTTCAACATGTAAGTAACCTGAAGTCCCATTTGGTGTAGACAATCCCAATAAAAGGGAGCCAAAGTTCCTACTACGAATTGTTCTCAGTCTTTGAGGCTGATAGAAGGAAGAGAGTAAAACACAGACTCTTAGGGGCATTGTGGAACAGCAAAGAGGAATGGTGTTTTATCAGATTATACTATGTTGTTTCTGGAAAAGGAGAGAAAGCGTGTATTTAGTCACATGTTTGAACGACCTCATGACAATTCATTTAGCTTGAATTCTGACAGGGTACACGCTGTTTGCCTCTGGACAGGGGCCCTGTAAGTAGGGAGCTCTGTGGATTCATTACTGTGAGGGCTCAGTTCCTGAATCTCAACCTTGTAAACCAAAAACTTCAACGTAACTGTTGAATGATAAGTAGCCTGGGCATTTTTTTTTTAAAGGCTTTAAAAAAATTTTTTTTAGCTTATGTGTAGTTGTGCTTATGCATGCATGCATGCATGTGTGCATGTGTGTGTGTGTATGTGTGCACATGCGCGCGCGTGCATGTGGAAGCGTGCACATATGCGTGTAGGTATTTATTCCAGGAGACCAGAGGCATTAGATCCCTAGGAGCTGGGGTTGTAGATGACTGGGAACCACCTGACATGGGTACTGGGAACCAAACCTGGGTCCTCTGGAGAAAAGCCAGCGCTCTTAACTGCTGAGTCAGCTCTACAGTCCCTCTGGGGCGACTTTTTTTTTTTTAAGTTTATAGCTTTCACTGGACTGCAGATTTTTATCCTCTTATATAATGTTTCCACAATGCCAATTCTTTTAAATATCTGAGGATTATATCAGTACTAGAGCACCACAGAGTTGGAAGTTGGCTTTCTGAGAGATGGTGACCTTATTGTTTAATGATGGATTGTAATTTAGTTGTCTGTAGCCTGGCACCTTGTTATTTCAGGCCTTCTTCATCTCCTTGGAGGATTTATATGAAGGTTTTGATGTCTTCTGGCCATCTCTAGAATATAAAATATGGCTCAAGCTTGCTCTTGGTATTGCAAATCAGTATTTTGAAGCAAGTATTGTTGGTGAGGTAAGTCATGTGAAGAGAATATAAATGAATTGATATATACCAAATTTCTGATACAGTAGATCCTATATTTTTCAGACAAAGATAGAAAGGAAGGTGGTGACTTAGTTTGTGTTTTACTGCTGTGAACAGACACCATGACCAACTCTTATTAAGGACAACATTTAATTGGCGCTGGCTTTTAAGTTCAGAGGTTCCATCCATTATCATCAAGGCAGGAACATGGCAGCATCTAGGCAGGCATGACCCTGGAAGAGCTGAGAGTTCTATATCGTATTCCAAGGCAAACAGAAGACTGACTTCCAGGCAGCTAGGATAAAGGCCTTAAAGCCATGCCCACAGTGACACACTTCCTCCAACACGGCCATACCTCCTAAGAGTACCACCTCCTAGGCCAAGCCCACAGGTGGTGTCTGACTCTTTAAAATGAGTTTTAACTATTAGAGCTTTAACTACCATCTCATCCTGAATCCCCGTGCCATTAACAGTCTTATCACAATTAATTTTTCCAGGTTACCTGAAAGATCGTTTTAAAAAAACAAAATAGAAAATACTAAATAGGAAGATCTTCCAAAGCAAAGCATATCATTAATTAGAAGTTAAGGGACAGCCCCGAACGTACATCTTTTAGTTCTTTCGGGGAACTTTGTTGAGATGACTAAGTCCTGTTCATGAACTTTTCCTCCAACAAGGTTTATAGAGTATAACTATAAACCTTGGGTTAAAAAGAGTGTGTCCTCCAAGCCAGCCAGGTTTCATTTACAATATGACAATAATAACTCTCAAGATAATTTTGGAGTAAGGAGACTAAGATTTATCGCCTTTTATATTGTCTCTCCACGAGGAAGTAAGACAATTGCTAGTGTAGAATGAGCCTCCTGAGAGGGAAGTTAAGGCCAGGGTGTTGGGCTTTCTTGACAGCGTGGCAACTGTCCTTCATAGCCATGGCGACTGTCCTCCATAGCCATGGCAACTGTCCTCCATAGCCATGCCGCAATTCACAAGCCATGCAAATTCATGGTGCAGATGAGAATGGTGCAACTGTCCTCCATAGCCATGCTGCAATTCACAAGCCATGCAAATTCATGGTGCAGATGAGAACGGTCAGAAATAGACTGTTAAGTGCACTAATGTTCATGCACAATCCACTTAATCTTGCTATCGCTGAGATAATACACTCTGACATGAGTCACCTAATGGTTAGCTCATGGTTCAAAGTCCATTGTGGCAGAGGAATCAAGGCGGCAGGAGCTTGAAGCAGCTGGACGCAACACCCACGGGCGGCTCACAGAGGAGTGCAGATTAGTGCTCGGTCTTCCTTCTCCACTCAGTGCCAGCTCGGGACCCCCTGCCCACGATGAAGATTAATTAGTTAATAAAGATTACATTAATTAACATGACCAAGACCATCCCTCACAGGCATGCCCAGAGGGTCACCTCCCTAGATTCTTTCTAGTTGACAACACTAACCATCACCTCCCCAGTCTTTCTCCTCAGGGAATATCTATTAGATCCTCTGTATCCCACTGGATAAGTTCAGAATCTAATTTATTCTGCTTAGCTACAAACTCATTTCATCCCCCCACAATAACCTAGTGAGCCCTCCCTGTATCCAAGTTTGTCTACAACTTTCTCCCACGCCCACACAGCTTCATCCCCAACTGTATCTCCGTAGCCCTACTTCCAAACAGAGTCATATTCTGAGATGCCGAAGGTCAGAACATCAAGTAAGACCTTTAGGAAAGGGGACTCAGTTCCACCCACAAAGCTTCCATTCGGTTCCAAAGTCTGTGATTCAGAGCTACCATCACACATGGCCCAGATGAAGGGCCTTGATCGCTCTGGTCTCCGCTTTTGGCCCTTACTGCTTATTCAGTTGTCATGTGGGACATTTGCTTACTGCCAGGAGAAACCTGTGGGTCCTAAACCCGGCTAAGCCTAGAAATCCCATAGCACATAGCCGATCACATGGAACACTTGGTGAAGCTGAAGGCTCCTTCCTTCATCGGGCAGGGCAACCAAGTTCAAAGTCATTTGCAGAAGCCAGGCTAGACTAAGAAGTTCTGCTGATTCCTGGATCTAGGTGCAATCTGACTTCCCCAAGTAGCCCAGACCAGTGCAACTGTTTTCTTCTTGATATCATGTATCTATTTTTTTAGACTTATACAGTGTAATCTCCTTGTAGGATTTAAAGTTTCAGAAGTGTGTGATGTTCAATCACGCGTATGTGGAGACTCTGTCAAGCTATAATGAAATGACTCTTAATCATGTGACTATGAAACTCATTATTCTTGTGTATGGCATTGTGATCAACAGCAAGACAGAAGAAACACATACTGCACCCAGCATCATTCCTAAGTCTTGTGAGCAGGTAAGGAGCATAATTTCTTTTTCTTTTTCTTTTTTTTTTTTTTTTAACACTTGATCTTAGCCAAAAGACTGAGAAACGATTTTTTCTTTTTTTTAAAGATTTACTTATTTATTATATGTAAGTACACTGTAGCTGTATTCAGACACACCAGAAGAGGGCATTAGATCTCATTACAGATGGTTGCAAGTCACCATGTGGTTGCTGGGACTTGAACTCAGGACCTTTGGAAGAGCAGTCGGGTGCTCTTAACCGCTGAGCCACCTCTCCAGCCCTGGGAGCATAATTTCTAAAGAGCCCGTTTGCTTTTGCATGGTGCTCCACAAGTGGTTTTAAAGCTCAGACAATAACAGCTAATTGTGTATTTAATTTAAATTTATATTTGGAGTCTGGATGTAAGGGCTGACTGGCACCTACTGGATGTAAGAACCCAGCAAGCAGCTTAGCTCTTCTGACTTTTAGTTTGCTACTTAATGCAATGAGGATGTGGACAGCAGCCCAGTTGTTAGGCTAATGTGAGGACTAAACGAAGCAATTCATATTTAGAGATGCTAGCTTAATCTCTGTTCTGCTCCTGGCATCTCAGGAGGCCAGTGGGAAGGCTGGTCTTGAGTATAGGTTGATCTTCAGTATAGGTGTAAAAGTTACCCATGGCTTGCTAGCCATTGTCTTCTTTCCAAATGGGGGTATTCTAGTCCAGTTATAAGCAAGCAGTGAAAATTTTTCCTTTGGTTTCCATAAACATGCAAAAGACAATTTTCTGGCCTAAGATTTCTTTGAAGCAACATGAAAGAAGATTTCAAAGTAAGAAGACAGGGCCTGTGTGGTAAGTGCTTAAGTCCCAGCTGTTTGCCAGGGAGAGGTGCTAGCCAGTTGGAGGCCAGCCTGAACTAAGTCATGAGTTCCTGCCTCAAAACTCTAGAAAACAGACAGACAGACATGCATGCGCACACCACTTTGGTTGGAGACTGTCTTAGGGTTTCACTGCTGTGAACAGACACCATGACCAATGCAAGTTTTATAAAAGACAACATTTAATTGGGGCTGGCTTACAGGCTCAGAGGTTCAGTCCATTGTCATCAATGCAGAAATATGGCAGCATCCAGGCAGATATGGTGCAGGAGGAGCTGAGAGTTCTACATCTTCATCTGAAGGCTGTTAGTTGAAGACTCACTTCTAGGCAACCCACAGGCACAGTGACACACCTACTCCAATAAGGCCTCCTAATAGGATCATTCCCTGGGCCAATCATATACAAACCATCACATTCCATTTCCTGGTCCCCATAGGCTTGTTCAAACATGAGTCTATGGGGCCATACTTAAACATAGCATAATGCAAAATGCATTTAGTCCAACTTCTAAAGCCCCTGTAGTCTATAGCAGCCTCTACAGTGTTAAAAGTCCAAAGTTCAAGGTCTCTTTTGAGATTCATCCAATCACTTAACTGTAATTCCCCAAGCAACACAGGAAACCAGCTGGGCAAAGTCCAAACTCTGCATCTCCACGTCTGATGGCAAAGCAGTCTTCAGATCTCCAACTCCTTTTTCATCTTTGTGGATTGCAACAAGGTTCTGTCTCCTGGGCTTGTTCCACTCCCTGTTAGCAGCTTTCTTTGGTAGTCATCCTGTGGCTCTGGCATCTTTAACATCTTGGGGTCCCCAAGTCAATTTCAGCTTCACAGTTTCTTGTTCCAATATCTGAGATCCACACATGACCTTCTGTGCATCTCTAAAGAGCTGGTGTCACTTTTCCTGCTTTGCCCTTCTTTAGCTCTCTAAGTTGAGGTTGATCCACTCTGCTGCCACTGCTGTTCTTGGTGGTCATCCCATGGTACTGGCATCTCCAATATGCTAGGGTCTTCCACTGCAACTATGCTTCACCAAAGCCTCTCATAGGCTCTCTTCATGGTACCAAGCCTCAACTCCTTTGCATGACCCCTTCAGTCCTGGGCTGTCAATTACAACTGAGGGTGGACTTTCACCAATGGCCTTCCACAGCCTCTCACAGTGCCAAACCTCAGGTGTTAGTCATGATGCCTTCATGCCTTCAAAACCAGTACCACCTGGATGATTCTTACTTGTTACCAAGTACAGCTGCAACATGAGACACAATCTTGGCTATCTCTGGAATACAGATTCATTGTGTCCTCAGAAAGCACTTTCCAGAAGATTTCGCCTCAGTGATGCTGGTCTTTTCTTAATCACCACTAAGTTTTTAGCTCCAGCTAACCAGCATCAATTGTCCCAGTAGTAGTCTTCTCTTCTTGAATATAAAGTCAGAGACACATGACTGAAGCTGCTGAGTTCTGCTGCTTGCAGGAGCTGGAACATCGACCCCTCCCCCCTACTTGTTCTATTACATTATCACTGGCTTCCTTTTGCCCAGCTCCTTCACTGCCTAAGTTGGCTGTTCCTGAATCTTGCTCCATAGACTGACTTTGAACTCAAGAGATCTGCATGTCTGTCTCCTAAACACTGGGATTAAAGGTGTGGTCCACCAAGCCTGGATTAAAGTTTTTCTTCACCTAGAATTTGCTCTGTTTTAGGCTGGCCTTGAACTCAGAGATCTGCTTATCTTTGCCTCCTGGGATTAAAGGCTTGTACTAGGTGCCTGGACCTAAATTTAGCTGGGTTGAATCTTGCCCCAAGGTCACCACTCCCTTAATTCAATATAATATCCTTGAATTCAGCTCCATTTCACTTCCTGGAGTCCCTTTAATACTCAAACTATATATATATATATATATATATATATATATATATATATATAGGTTTTTTTCGAGACAGGGTTTCTCTGTGTAGTCCTGGCTGTCCTGGAACTCATTCTGTAGACCAGGCTGGCCTCGAACTCAGAAATCCACCTGCCTCTGCCTCCCAAGTGCTGGGATTAAAGGCGTGCGCCACCACCGCCCGGCCTCAAACTATATATTTTGTACTTTTCCTTTCTCAGCTTGCTGTTTGTTCAAAATTCTCTTCATCAGACTTAACCAGAGAACAAAGTCTTTGTTTGGGCTTTTTTGAGACTTCCTTTGCAGGTGCAATTAATATAAATCTCTTTACCTTAGCCCTGGGCAGTCTCTTCAGACAATGGCATAAAGCAGCCACGTTCTTCACCAAAACATCACAAAAACAGTCTCTCAGCCATATATTAAAGTTCTCCACTGAAACCTCTTGGACCATCAGGCCTACACAATTCAAATGACCCTCAGCACCACTGCCTTCCATATTCCTACTAGGCTGGCCCATTAAGCCCTACTTAAAACATTTCATGGCTTTCCAAATCCAAAGTCCCCAAATCCACAAAAGCATGGTCAGGCCTATCACAGCAATTCCCCAGTCCCTGGTACCAACTTCTGTCTTAGTTAGGGTTTCACTGCTGTGAACAGACACCATGACCAATGCAAGTTTTATAAAAGACAACATTTAATTGGGACTGGCTTACAGGCTCAGCGGTTCAGTCCATTGTCATCAAGGCAGAAACATGGCAGCATCCAGGCAGGCATGGTGCAGGAGGAGCTGAGATTTCTACATCTTCATCTGAAGGCTGCTAGTCGAAGACTCACTTCTAGGCAACTAGGGTGAGGGTCTTAAACCCACAGGCACAGTGACACACCTACTCCAATAAGGCCTCCTAATAGGATCATTCCCTGGGCCAGTCATATACAAACCATCACAGAGACCTAGTGCTAAGTTTCAGTTTACTTCCTGCAGCCTTGACAAAGAAGATTGGGAAGCAGCCACTTAGGAATCAGATGTCTGCTCTTTTGACCACTTTTTATTTCTTTTGCCTGTAGATCCAGGGAATTGCAGATGTAAGCAAGCTTCTCGTAATCCCGACCTCTGAGCCTGTCAAAAATGATGCGACCTCCCATGCCATGGGTAAGGGACGATACATAGCTTTTTAATGGTGAGAAAACTATTGTGAACCATTTCAACAAGTGCAAATTTCTTTTAATCCTGGAAGGCGATTGGATTGGAGGGGGGTTCCCACTCTGGGGCCCACACAGGATGTCACTTTGCTTTTGGGAGGTCACCTAGCAAAGACTAAGGTCCAGGCTCTAAGATCCATGTAGCTCCTGCCTCTCCTCTCTCCCTCCTCCCTCCATATTCTTGACAGCTGATGAGTCCTGGTAAATGGAGCCACAAAGTGACATTGGGGTGCTGTTGACATGGGGAGAGGGGAGACTCCCATTTTGGGGTCAGGCAGAGGTGGGAAACTGGTCTGCTCCCCAGTAACTGAAGGGAATCTGGAGCCTGATGCACCCTGCTTGAGTATTACAAGCTACAGTCACTGGCACGCGTCCAACGGCTTGCATAATTACACTTTGAAGGTCACTAAGTAATTGCAGTCGGGAGATGCAGTTCTCAATCATGCTACGGAGCACTGATTATACAGAGAACAGTAGGTAGGAAGGCTTTGATCTGGAGAAAATATACCCAGGGATTTCATTCTGTGCTCCTTGTCCTTGCCTTACTGGGTTTAATCACAATGCCATCCTACCTGTCCCAGTTTGAGTACAGAGTCAGCTTGGGTGTTATAGTAAATCTCCTTCTTTTTCAATGTAAACAAGTGCTTTGTCTTTCTGTATGGCTGCATGTTAGAAGAGAGTATCAGATCCCATTCGAGATGGTTCTGAGCAACCATGCGGTTGCTGGGAATTGAATTCAGGACCTCTGGAAGAGCGACCAGTGCTCTTGACCACTGGAGCCATCTCTCCAGCACTGACCGTGCAATTCTTAATGAGTTGCTAGTTTGAGAGGAGACCTCTCTTTCATCAGGCCCCCTGGCAAGATACTAGACCAAAGGTAGCAGTAGTATTCTGTGGTGGGCTTGAGACAAAACTCAAAAATGGTAAGCCTAGTTCCTTGAGTTTGGACCCTGACATGTATTTTGCTTTGAAATTTTTCAATAAGTTGCCATGGGGGGAAAGAAAATAGAAAAGTGAGATGGTCTGGCAACAATGAGTGAGATAGCAGCCGACTTGTGTGGCAGGGGGGCTCCGTAGTCCACACTATACCCTCTTGCCTGGACACAGCGGCTTTATTAGAAGGACCTGCTTGTCGGCCCATACAGTAGACCTTTAGGAGCTTATTAACAGAACTCCAAGGGAAGAAAGTAGAGGGTGCCTTTGGAGAGGGGAAAGGGAGGTGAAGACTTACGTGGAGAGAGCAGACCGGTGTTCCAAACCTCCTGTTGCCTTGACTCAGTGTTCCCTTTGTGTTCTCTCTCTTCACCTCAGTCAACACCGGTCTTCGAACGACCAAGAAAGACTATAACTGGAAAAGAAAAGATGAGGTAAGAAGCCGGGCACTTGGGATAAGTTTCCCTCATTGTGACTATTAATCTGCATAGCTACAGATAAGTTAAGTCTGGTGCGGTGGCGCGCACACCTATAATCCCAGCACTCGGGAGGCAGAGCTGGAGGACCGGGAGCTTAAGGTCATTCTCAGCTGCCTAGCAAGGTTGAGAGCAGCCCAAGCTGTACGAGACCCTGTTTCTAAATAAACATATAAGTAAGTCGTGAGGTGAGGGAGCAAAATGCAGGTAGTGAGAAAAGACACCTTGTTATACAATTCACTTCGTCGGCCTAATTGAGACGAAACTAATCTGCATTACTTAAAAACTAAAATTAGGGAACCATGTTTTTTTTTTTTTTTTTTTTTTGTTTTGTTTTTGTTTTTCAAGACAGGGTTTCTCTGTGTAGTTCTGGCTGTCCTGGAACTCACTCTGTAGACCAGACTGGCCTCGAACTCAGAAATCCGCTTGCTTCTGCCTCCCAAGTGCTGGGATTACAGGTGTGCACCACCACCACCCGGCTTAGGGAACCATGTTTTGAATCCGTGTAACTTTGAGGGCCGGGGAAATGGCTCGGTGGCTAGCGTGTTTCCTCTACAGGCTTTGGGGACCCTATGTTTGGGTACCCCATCTTGATGGAAAAACTAGGCATGGCAGCACGCTGCCATAGCTTGTGAATAGGAGGAGGGGTGGATTGTGGGACTCCTTAGTCAGCCTGTGTAAAAACTGCTCCAGTCTCAAAAAATAAACTTTAAAAAATAAATAAATAAATAAATAAATAATGGAGACATGATAGGGGAGCGATCTGAGTACATCCTCTCTGGCTCCCCTTCCGGACACAGGCATGGTGGCATGCACACATGTACACATGCACATGGACAACATAGACACGTATAGCTGACACACCCAGGTTTCCTCTCCTCATTCTTTCTCAATCCTTACTTCAGGAAGTGAGGATCTGTGGGGAGAGGAGGGACACCCCTCAAGACCAGACCTATTCAGAGCTGTCTAAGTGGTTGTGCTTCTCCCTTTCAGAGTGTGCTACTGGGGAGGCTGTCCAGACGGGCCTCTAAGGCCAGGCTTGTGAGGTCACAGGCTGATGGTGGGTGTCTTCCTGGAGTATCATCCAAATTAACTGCTAGTTTCCTTAAACTATCAGTTTTATATCAAACATTATTGAGTAGGATGGCAAACTTATTTGGATTTTTACAGATAAAAACAGAAACGTTAAAAAATATTAGTTTATTTAATTAAAATATCATTACATCATTTCTCCCTCCCGCTTTGCTTTCTGACTCCTCTCCTGTTCCCCTTCAAACTCATGGTCTCATTATTGTTGTTACATTTGTGTGTGTGTGTGTGTGTGTGTGTGTGTGAATAAATATTAAACTTCAGGCTGGAGAGATGGCTCAGCGGTTAAGAGCACTGATTGCTCTTCCAGAGGTCCTGAGTTCAATTCCCAGCAACCACATGGTGGCTCACAACCATCTGTAATGGGGTCTGATGTCCTCTTCTGGTATGTCTGAAGACAGTGACTGTGTACTTATATACATACAATAAATATTTTTTTAAAAAAAAAGGATTTACAAAAACTCCATTTGGTGCTGCTTATCTGGATATTTGGGGTGGGAGCTGACCACTTGGGATTAGATAACCATTTATTTGGGGTTCATCTCTGGGGAAGATTAATTCTCCCTGACTCAGCAGTTTGTAATTGCCTGTATCACATTTGGGGTGATTCCTTCAATCACGGTGACATGTCCACTGGTGTCATTGTTCAGGTCTTGCTTAGACCGCCATATTGTTGAGATTTCATGGGTGTAGGCTGTGACCTCGCAGCGCAGTATCTCTTCCCCTGGTTATATCCTTCTTTGTAGCCATCTTCTGTGATGTTCCCTGAGTCTTAGGTGGAAAAGACTGTATTGTAGATGTATCCACTTGGGGGTGGGAGCGGGCATTGAGCCTCAGAGTCAGTTGTTTTACATTTTGACTAGCTGTGACTTTCTGTAATGGTCTCTGTCTGCTGCAAAAGAAGTTCCTTTGAAGAAGGGCAAGAGCTACAGTTTGCCGGGCATGGTGGTGCACGCCTGTAATCCCAGCACTTGGGAGGCAGAGGCAGGCGGATTTCTGAGTTCGAGGCCAGCCTGGTCTACAGAGTGAATTCCAGGACAGCCAGGACTACACAGAGAAACCCTGTCTCGAAAAACAAACAAACAAAAAAACAAAAAACAAAACAAAACAACAACAACAAAAAAAAGAGCTACAGTTACCTGTGGGTATATGGGTAAGTATTTAGAAGGTAGTTAGGCATTTTACTTGTTTAGGAAACCGGCAATAGTAGTTGCCACTGAGACATAAATGCTATTACTACACCTTTTCGGGATACCTTGAAGTGCTGATCACTGCTGTGGGTCATAGACATCACAGCAAACCTCAGAATATTTGAAATGTGTTTTTCAAGCCATGCATAGATTTGATTTCACTTTTCTTGATCCCCTCAGCTCCTAGAGCTGATGTGGGGAAGTCTGAGTAGTACTGGAAGCCAGGCCAACATTTGTGCAGGCAAAGGACTTGTTACCTTGGGTCAGAACAGAATAGAGAGCCCAGGTGGTAAGATTGCCTGCAACTCTCAGGATGGTAGCGTCTTTCTCTCTCCGTTTAGTCTCTTACTAGCTCTTTTGAAGCAACGCCTACCTCTTGGTGGAGTGCATGACAGATAGGTCTGAGAGGTTGACTGGGCATAGGAGTGATGGGTGCTAGGGTCAGGTCTTAGGGGCCTTCCGCAGCTTGCCTCATTTTGATTTCTAATGGCTAGATGTCCTCTAAGCAAAAGTGACACACACACACACACACACACACACACACACACACACAATCCTCAAGGAGATGTCCATGATAATGTTCTTTTAAGAGAAGATTTAGTCCTATCACTTACATTTTGGTGCTGATACACCAAATACATATATGGGGCTGAAGAGATGGCTCAGTGGTTAACAGATCTTGCTGCTCTTGCAGGGAAACCAAGTTTGGTTCTCAGCACCCCCACTGAGAGCTCACAACCATCTCTCACTCCAATTCTAGAGGATCCGGGTACCGTACAGGCACTAGGCACACATAGTACACATACATACAGGTAAAACACCTAGACACATAAAATAAAAACAAACGACTAAACAGAAGTTAGAAATATACATGTTAATCATACTGTAACTCAGAGCCCTTAGTTTGTAAGTTCTTTTAAGGGAAGAGGTGCGAAATAATAAAACAGAAACTTTTCCTTAAGTTTTGATTGCATTTAACTGGTAAGAAGCCTTTTTTGAAGTGTGCATAGTCTAATATTTTTGACTTTCTTTTTGCAGTCTGAAAGTGGACACCCCCTTAGAAAGGTATATTAACAAGACAGCTCTGGCACATGGAATCAGGTAAAGGCAGATCTGATGGCACAGCACAAATGACGCCAACTTAGAAACTGCTCCAACCGTTCACGGCCGCGTTAATTTTATAAGCGCTTAATGGGCCGCCACAAACACTTCAGATCTTTAGTAGTTGCATTATCCGTGAGATACTCAAACTTCTTCAGGATAATATAAAATCCTTTAAAACGTAGTGATGGGACTCTTCCCCCGGCTGAGCGTAAGCCGTAACAGTAAGTTGGCAAATGAGATGTTTGTAGTTAATGCAGTAGTCTAACTCACCATACCTGCAGATTTTCCTTGTGAAGTTGCCATACTTAGTGACTCTCTGACTTTCTCTATCTTCCCTCTCTAGCTTAATTTGCTGAAGATGGGGAAATGCTCCACGGTCTTGGCCACTGAAAGCAAAGTTGGGGAGGAGTCTGCATTCTTAACATCGCAGTCCTGTCTGAGGGAAATTTCTGCTTTATTTTTCAAAGTCAAATAAAGGGGAATGCTATGGTTAATGAATAACTTCAGAATTCATTATTCCTCCTCACTTCAACCAGACTGAGAATATATGATAGTTTTGAGAAAATGAGAGAGGTAAATAAATAAATAAATAAAGTAAATAAGTAAATAAATAAATAAGAAAAAGTTGAAGCTTTCAAACCTTCTCAGGATAGGTTATGAGTGGTCTTTTGGGTATCAAGAAATATCAGGTGTGGCTGCACACTGCTGAAACTTAACTGTACTTGACCACAGAGCTTCAATTTTTTTTTTCTGATCTGATGTCTGGTGTCGTCCGTCGGCTAAGGGTGTCGTGGACCAAGCCCTTCCTTGTGCCTCATCCACGCTCATCGTTGGCTTGGCCTCTCACGTTCTGGGTGGTCCCCTTGGCTTCCAGGAGTAGTGGAAAGGGCTTTCAAACTGGGTGGAGGCCTGCTTAGTTTTGACTGTCAGTTTGCCACAACAGAGACATGAGGAGAGAGCCTCGGTTGAGGAATTACCTAGTTTGAGTGGGCCCACGGACAATTTTGTGATGGGAATTGCCTTGACTGTTAACTGATGTCGGATCCAGTCTCCTGGGGTGGTACCATTTCATGGGTGGTGCCCTGAGCTGTTTAAGGACTAAAAAATATAAGCATCAGGCAGAGACGCATTTATTTATTCTTTGCTCTTGATTGTGGATATGACATGACCAGTTCCTGCCTTGACTTCCCCAAAATGATGGCCTGGAACCTGGAACCATAGGTGAGATAAGCCCTTCTCCCCCTGTTACTTCTGTAGAGAAACAATGAGTACCTTTGCCTTTGAGAGGGGAACAGACATTGGTGGGCGACAACGGTATTGCTCTGCCTGTTACCAGTAGCTGGAGTCTCCATATGGCTCTATGGTCCCAGTCTCTGGGCTCTTTTTTAATGGACTGACTGCTCAGTATATTTAGTGCATGTTTAACCGTGCACTCAAGGGTAGGTGGTAGAGATGCACTAGAAAGGGCGGAAGCTATACGGTCTTGCTTCGGAGAGGCACATCAGCACGCAGTTGAAATGATTAGATGGCACTTCACCCGATGCGTACAGAACGTGCTGCACTTCAGACTAGAAGACAACCACCAAGTAGGACAGTTTCCTGAGGGTAGAAATTATCAAAGACTAGTTTTTCTCTCTCTGCTCTGTTACTTGTTCAGCCTTCCAATAAAGGAGAAAAGACCCCACCCAAAAAGCCCGCACCCCCCCAAACCTAATTATGGGTTCAGCTAAAGAATTACTTTAGAAGCCCAGCATGGAGGCTCACACCTACAATCCTAGCACTTGGGAAGTAGATCAAAAGTTCAAGGCCAGCCTGCACAATAGTGTCTTAAAAAAAAAAAAAAAAAAAAAGAAAGGTAAATTCTAAGAAACTCTTAGGAATCGTCTATTTGTGTCTCACAGGCAAGAAATAATCGCATATTGTTTCTGAACCTGTCAGTCAGAAGAGGATGGTAATGACTTTCTTTAAATTTATGTGTATGCATACAAGTAGGAGGCAGAGGACAGACTTAGGTTTTCTTTTTTTCTTTTTTGTTTGTTTTTTCGAGACAGGGTTTCTCTGTATAGCCCTGGCTGTCCTGGAACTCACTCTGTAACCAGGCTGGCCTCGAACTCAGAAATCTGCCTGCCTCTGCCTCCCAAGTGCTGGGATTAGAGTACACCACTACCGCCCGGCAGACTTAGGCTTTCTTCAGGAGCTGACCACTTTATCTTCAAACAGGATCTCTCGGAGGGAACGGGGACTTGCAGACTGGCGTGGGTTAGTTGGACAGGGAGACCCCAGAGATGCACCTGTCTTTGACCCCTCAGTGGTGGGACTACAAGCATGCCCACACCACATGTGGCTTTTTGTTTAGGCACTGGGGACTGTATGGCAAGTACTTCACAACCTGCATGGCTTTAACAAGGGACAATGAGGGAGGCCATGGCTGGGTGCTGCATCTAGGAGCTGGCCGCTCAACTCGGTCCCTTAGACAGCCACTCTCCTTGACAGGACTAGAGTTCAGCTTATCACTGCTTTTTAATTCTGGAAGAGCCACACAAACTCTTCAATTCTAGGGCCAGGGTCAGTGGCAAACACACCTTTAATCCTAGCATTTGGGAGGCAGGGGCAAGTGAGCCTCAGAGAGTTTGAGGCTAGCCTGGGCTACATGGTGAGTTCCTGTTTCAAGTCAAATTAAAAGACAAAAATAGTGGTTCTCAACCCATTGCTGCAACATGTTGTGGTGACCCTAACCATAAATTTTTTATTGCTGTGCAGTGGTGGCACATGCCTTTAATCCCAGCACTTGGGAGGCAGAGGCAGGCGGATTTCTGAGTTTGAGGCCAGCCTGGTCTACAGAGTGAGTTCCACGACAGCCAGGGCTACACTGAGAAACCCTGTCTTGAAAAAAACCAAAACCAAATTGTTTCTACTTCTGAACTGTAAATTTGCTGTAGTTATGAACTATAATGTAAATGTTCTCCACTGGTCCATGGTGACCTCTGCGAAAGGGTTGTTTGAACCCAAAAGGGGTTGTGACCCACAAGTTGAAAACCTCTGAGTTCAGAGGTGCTGATCTGCATACCTGCTCCCAAGAAAACAGTAAACAAGGAATTGGCCTAACATACATGTCGGAATTCATCCTTCAGTGGCTCCTGGTTCACACAGAGATTTATCTGTCATTGGAGAAAAATACTCATGGCCATCCCAGCAAGAAGGAAGCAGGCCTGTCCGTTAGAATGTCAGTCTAAGATAGTAGCGCTTTAAAATGTGACAACAGTTTTCTGATCAGGATTTTATTTGTTGAACCTCAAAATGCAGAATTCAGAAATGGCCACCCACTACTACGACATGGAGTGGTAAAGCATCGCCACCACTCTTATGTAAGGTGCGTTCACATGCAGATATCACCAGAGAGCAGATGTGGAAACTCCAGGAGATGCATGCGCACTCTCGGGAGGCAAAAGAAAGGCTTTCTGAGCCCACTTTGATAGAAACTTACAATGGATTTCCTGTAAGAATACTCCCAAGGCCGTTCACACTTTATTTACTAAAAATACAGAATTGAAAGATTCTCCCCATTTTAGTGCTCTCCAAAATGGGTAACAGAAGATTCGGTTTGGAAAACTACAAAAGGTGTTTAATAATTCTAGCATGGAGCCCACACTGGCACTACCTTGCTCATCACAGACCCTGCAGAGACCTAAGGAGTCGCCAATACATATTTCATTTTCAAAGAAAGCAGGACACCGTGATAGGCAGAGGGGCAGAATGCTGGCGAAGGCACAGAGAGAGAATCCCGAGAAGGTTTTGGTGCCATTTCCATTTAATGACCCAGGAGTATAGTGAGCGATCTACACGACTTCGGCTGTGATCACGCCGTGACCTTTCTACGGAACTGCTGCAAGGACCCGCGGCTGTCAGCTGGCATCTTCAGGCCCCAGTGCTGGGCGCGCAGTTGCAGCCCCAATTCCCACAGAGACTTAAGGCTGGGGTGTATAACGGAGGTATTTCTGGCCAGACGGGAGCTCTTTGGTGAAGACTCCTTTAGGGAAGCATCGTTTGGCTTCTTCTTCGGGGACCTCGGGAAGGACCATCACGCTCTCTCCCTTCTGTTGGGAGACATTAAAAATGGCACAATTCAACCTTTCAGTAGTGCTAAGAGGTCGCAAAGGATGAATTATGGAAAAGTGGTAAATGAAAGTATTCTCTGCTCTCTTTACTCTTCTTTGAGGAACTTGTTTTACAAATTGACTTTTGACATGTTAGGAGAGTGTTTCTCCATCGCAAGTAGGAACAGCCCTACTTTAAATTCCATTATAGCTGGCCACTACTCCTAAAAGTTTAATTCAAAATCTAGCCCCCCTCCCCCAAATCCCTTTAAAGTTTACAGATACTTTTTGACAGTCTCAGGACTTGCCTGTCAGAAAAATCAAAACCTAATACTCAAGTTGACACAGAAGAGAAAGCAGCAGTTAAGAGTCTCTTGGTGTGTCATCTTGTCCTATTTATCTGCAGAGATGTTTCTTAGGTGTATTACAAGTTTATGAACAATCTAGAGTGGTAGTGCATATCTGTAATCTCAGTGCCCTGGGGCCTGAGGCGGATTAGGAGTCCAAGGCCAGCCCTTGATAAAACACAGAGCTCCTATTTTAAAAGGGTTGGGAGTGGAGATTGAGTCCAAAGATAGAGTGCTTGCCTGGTACGCACGAAGCCCTAGGTCTAGTTCCCAGGACTATTTCTAACTGGTCATGGTGAGATCCTAGCACTTGAGGCACAGGCAAAATGGTGAAATTTTGAGGCTAGCCTGGGTTACATGAGACCATGACACACACATACACACACACACACACACACACACACACACACACACCATGTTTCTGAGCAAGTATCAAAGACTATGTTTAAAAGGTTGGAGCATAAGAGAAGAATGCTCTAACATCAGCATACCAGCAATTACACAGCCACTGTGACAGAGGTGAGACAGCCACTCCAGCTTTGCCTCCTTCCTGAGTTCTGAGACCCATGCTATGTAGCCCGGGCTGAGCTAGAGCTTATCTCCCAGCCCCGTCTCTGGAATGCAAGGACCGCAAGTTCCACCCCAACAAGAAATATTTGGCTCATTAGGTAATAGATGTAAAGTTTTTTTTCGAAAATCTCGTCTATGTTAAGTATTCTGTATCTGAAAAGGAAACGTGTCACATGTGAGCGTTTTGGGATATGGCGTTTGTGCACTTCCCAGTTGAACATCCCTAACCTCCAAAAATTGGATTGTGGCGCTGGGTTAGGAATGTTTAACTTCTAGATGAAAAAGGGATCATTGTGACCCTATATTGGAATTATGTAGGGTTAGCAAAAAAACAAAAACAACAAAAAAAAAAGTTTGCGTTTTATACAAACAGTGTGAGTGGTCTCAAATCCTCCTGGTACCCTGAGAAACCCGAGAAATGCAGACCCTGCAGGCAGCCACGAGCGCCTGTCCTGTCCTTTGGATCAGGGCACCCAGCTGGCTCTGTAGCAGCTTTACCTTCCAGTCGACTGGGGTGGCAACCGGCTTTGATTCTGTCAGCTGGAGAGAGTCAATCACTCTGAGAATCTCGTCAAAGTTCCTGCCCGTGGTGGCCGGGTAGAGGATAGACAGCTTTAGTTTCTTGTCAGGGCCAAAAATGAACACCTGTAAAACACACACGCACACGGCGTTCTTTAGTGCACGAAGGTAGAGCTGCCTCTGGGCACTCAGGCTCAGGAGCTCCACACCTCTTCCCCCTAGTCCAGGGAAGAAAACAGACCCGGCAGAGGAGTTCATTAAAAGGTAGCCAAACCAGGGAGGGAAAGGCTCCTCCTGTCTGTCTACCCTTCCTCTAACAACAGGGGTTCTCAACCTTCCCAGGGCTGAGACCCTTTAATACAGATCCTCCCAAATTTATTTTGTTGCTACTTCACAACTCTAATTTTGCAACTGTTATGAATCACAATGATATGCAGACTATGCTGTGACCCTTGTGAAAGGATTGTTTGACACCGCCCCCCCCCCAAAAGGGGTCAGGACCCAAAGGCTGAGAACCATTGCCCTATCAGTTCTACAACTAAAAAAACAAACAAACAAAACAAAAACAAAAACAGAAGAAAGAGTGGGTGAGGGGATAAAGTTCTGTCTGGGTCACAGGGCACTTTCTTGTCTATGTGTTCTTGAAATTTTGTTGTTCCAGAAAGAAAAAAAAAATGCAATGCAAACGTTCAGGGTTGAGCTTCAAGTAGATGTACTACTTCACCTAGGATGGTTATTGTGCACGTATTTATTATTAATGTGAGCTGTAATTTATTTATTATATAAATACATTACTAATGTGGGCTGTGTATTAGTGGAGATTAAGCAGGAGATATAGAGCTAAGATTCTTTTTAGTTCTAGAAAACAGTTTTGGAAGTGCTATTTATTTATGTATAGATACCCAGCAGCTATGAATTAAACAGAAATTTTAGCTGGGTATTCCAGCCACTCTGCAAGTGCGTACAAAGGACAGTCACTAGCACACAGCTGTCTCACAACTGTACATGGTCCTCTTGTATTGGCTCAAGCATTTACACAGCACTGCGACTCACCACACGGGCCGTCACAGGCATGTCGTTAGCATCCTTCTCTGCTGGATCCAACATGCCCAAAAGGATGGCAAGGTCCCTGTCCTTATCATCGATGATGGGAAATGGTAGCTTCTCTGTGGGTGTTGCACCATTGTAAGCATTGATATCCTGAAACAAGAGAAAGCGGAGCGAAGAGTCTTAAACTTGACACAGGTCTCTGCATCTCACAGGACTAAGAATCAGTCTGCAAGCCAAGGAACAATCATCACAGTCATATTCTCTAAGGAATTTTAGTAAGATGCATGAACAGATACTTCTCATTGCAAGCAATTACTCACGCAAAGGAATATAACCAGAAGGTAACTAGTTTAGGAAGTAAAGGGAAGTGGATTTAAAATTAGAAAAAGGTGAGTTTATTATTCATGTGAGGCTCATCAGAATGGATACCGGATTGACAGGCTGGCAGATTTGAAGTAGTTGGGACTTTTTTTGCATTTCTTTTGAAGATGAGAGGAGATACCAATCTCTCTGAAAAGGCTGGCATAGTCATTAACTTTATTGCCTGAAGTTGTGGCTCACTGGCTACCTGTTATTTAGTCACCAGCCAAACTAGAACCGATAGCTTCCTGCCAGCACACCTAGAGCGTCCCTGAGCAATCAGTTATAGGTTAAAGTGGGCATTGCTTTTGGACATTTGAATGTTTTCCATTCCAGAAGAACACAAGTTTGGAAACTTTTAAGAAGGTGGGAGAAATGAACCCAGCCATGTTTCTATTCAGATGTGCTATGTATCGATGACGAGCTCTCAACTCTTCTGGAATTTATTTATATTTTGATATCGATAGACATTATTGAGTACTGATACATTAATTCCTGACCTTGTCACTTGTTTAAATGACAGTACATTATATTCACAGGCACCAAAGAACCACATTATTTACTCTGTCTTTATATTATCCTAAGTCAGGACAATTTCACTCTTTACCACCTAGCACAGAAAGAACACTGAGGTTCAGGTTCTTTTCAATTGGCCGGGCTTGAGCAAATCATTCCAGTATCCACTGGCTTATAGTAGAGTGCTTTGCCAGAATCTAATGAGAAACTGCCCACGATGAAAAGGTAGAAATGCCAGTTTCCCATCGGCAAGGTACGCAGTACAAAAAAAATTCACCTCAGGAAAGATAACCCTGCTTAATCTCCTACTCATCACCCTTTTGATCCTAGACATTTAGGATTAATCGGTGTGAAATGGCCATGGAATGTAGCCCAATGCACACCTAAATGCTACCTTTTATTTAATCTCATGTGACTGACAGTGCTCAGTACATACATACAAATGGGAGGTATCGTGTGGTATATTGAAACAAAGCCAATTATAACATCCTGCCCAAATACTTGTAAGTACTTTTGCTCAAAGCAGAAATTTCGATCCATTCATTCAATAAATCCTGTCACCTATACTGAGAACTTTTGTAGCAGTGAACTAGTTTACTCCTGCTGGACCCTACACTCCCAAGAGGGGGAAATATAGTGACCAGACAAGTAATATGCAGAGATTTAGAGAAGGGCTAAAGAGGAGATATGAAGTATGATTAGGTGTCATAATTCTAGATAAAGAAAAAAAGGGGGGGTTATAATGAGGTGCCATTTGAGGTAAAATGGCAAGGCAGTACAGTACAGGTAAGGCGGGCGGATGTATTTAATACGGGGTGCCCATGAGTGTGCGTGGATAATCCAGACAGCATTAGGGCTGTGAAAACACGAGGCGGTTAAGAACGGCCATGGAGTTTCAACTTAGCAGCTCCAAAATGTAGCAGCTATTAGCTGGGATGAATCGAATCTTGGAATAGATAGTGCCGTCCACTTTTATACATACATGCTAGGTTCAACATGTCTGCGTGGCCAAGAGAGGTGCCAAGGAGGCCATGTTTTACTATCCGGGGACCAGAGGAGAGTCCTGACAGATGGGACTCCGAGAAAAGTGGTCCGTGAATGAATGAAATAAGCCTGAGCCAACTTCAGCACCAATTAGGAACTGGGAAGACAATGAAGAAGTTATTCTAAGTATGGACAGCTGGAGGCAGCAATCTGAAGAGCCAGAGCAGAGTAAGGTTGAAAGATGAATTGGGCTGAATTCTGATAACCAGGTAAGACGGTAACCAAGATATCGTTGGATATAACACAGAGATCATTACAAAGTTGAAGTCTGACTTTAGTTAACCAGCGACCCTGGAACCCGAGGTTTACATACTTTTATCTCAGAAAGCAAGTTACATTCTATGAAACTTCAGACTCACAGCACATGCCAATCAATACTGATACAGAGGAGGGGAAAGCGAAGCGGGGCTTTCCCTGTTTTCTTACTAAGGAAGGAGCACAAAGTCTTCCCTGAGCTCTCTGGTCATCAGCAAGCGTACAGCCATTTCCCCCTCCAACAACCAATCAGTTCTACAATGTATACCACCACTGAGTCTTCAACTCAACCTGGACATTATCTACCTGCAGAGATAGATTCCACAAAAGAATCAGATCGAGAAGATCACCCCAACTTTCGATACCAATTAAGTTTCAATCTGACTAAAAAATCTGGGACTCTTATGATCCTTTCTTTGGGACTGGTTTAACTTGTTGGAACATACAGAATTAATTTAGGGGAAATGCATTTACAAAGGATGCAGATGAATAGATGTGCAAATTCAGGATGGCGCTTCCATGCCCCAGGTATACCTAAGCTTCTAGGAAAGCACACTCGTTTAGCAATCCAGATCATGGAACTCTATTAGGATTTGTATGGAATCTTCACTGCATAGGCACGGTTGGTTAAATCATCATACTGATGCATGCACACAGTTCAACCTTCAGCTGCTTCTCCCCCTAGTCCTGCCTGGTTCTGTTCAAAGCTGTGGAGGGAGCCGTGGCAATCAATCAATCAATCAATCAATCAATCAATCATTAGCATATAAAAAGACACTTCATCTCAGAAGACATAAAGGCTATTAGGAATGAACAGAAGGCAACAGAAAGGAGGAATATATATCACACACACACATATACATATATATATATATACCTCAGATCATAGAACTATACCTTGCTCCAGGCAAGATGGTCCTCAACACTGTCTACTGAAATAGCAATCAACTTAACATTCCTCTTGGCAAACTGTGGTGCCAGCTTTGCAGCTCTGCCAAGTTCTGTGGTGCACACTGGGGTAAAGTCCCGTGGGTGGGAAAAGAGAATGCCCCATCTGGAATGAAGAAGAAGGTCACAACTGAGAAGACAGTCACCACCACACAGAATGAAACACTCAATATTGGTACTTAAAATGTCTGCAAAACGAAGTCATTTAAACCTTTTAGTTCCAACCCTGTCTCCAGAGAAGCCCAAATGGACAGCTCAAATATCTATCAATAGATAAAATCTTATACATCAAACATATAAGATTCAAGATAAGTGGTTCAAAAGGATCCATTTTAGGGTGTCACTTAAAAAGAAAACAAAGAACTGTAGATCAGGCTGGCCTTGAACTCAGAGACTGGCCGACCTCTGCCTCCCAGAGTGCTTGAGACTAACAGTGTGGACCACCACACCTAGCCACGCACCGCACTGTGACTCCTTTTCAGTCGATAAAATCTGTGCTTTTCAAGTCAAGCACCCTATTGAAATATTCCTGGAGCCTTTTGTTTTTTTCTAGCACAGTCCTTGAAATTCATCACCTACTATGCCCCAAATGCACACAGATGCCTGATTATAATAATAAACAGATTATGTAACCGGGAGCAGAAAGAGCTCTAGCCTCAGACTTGTAGGTAAATAAAATTCAGCTTGGCACTTGGCTTTCTGGAAGCAGGCAAGATATAAAATCTTTCATAGTCACTCCGCTGATCTAACCTGTTAAACAAGGCACCCATATTTGTACCACGACAAAAAAACAAAAAAACAAAACAAAACAAAACAAAACAAAAAACTACTTAACAGTTGCAGTTTCTTACTTTAGACCAAGCAGGTAGAAAATACAGACACCCTACAATGTACCCTTCCCCGACTATAATCAAATCCATGTCCAAGGTTAACACTGTACAGAGTTTGAGGATGATTCAAACTGAGTTCCCAAGAAACGTCAGTACAGAGTGTGGAGTACAATTCCCACTCGTTGGCTCTTTCAGGCTCCAAGGAAAACGTGGCGTGAAGTCCGGTACACTCCCACTGCCGGAGCCATCCAGGGCCAAGGTCTCAAGCTAGAAGATTACTCAATGTGGCATTTGGCAGACCTCGCAGAGCACAAAAAACAAAGAAAGCACAGAAAAAGCTACACCCTGCCTTCCACCTACACCCGTCACTCACGCAACTCGGCGCAAGGCAAGGTCTAAGAGAATGAGGGCCCTGCGGTAGGGAAGAGGATCGTGATGGTTCGGTTTTGTTTTGGTTTTTTTTTTTTTTTTTTTTTTTTGCTTAATAAGGGGCAGGAAGAGCAACATACATCTTTTGAAATTTGATCTAGCTGTCACACTTAGGCCTTAGGTTCTAAGGAGAAGGACCGATGGCAGTCAGATGAGACGTAAATTGCAGGAAAAATAAAAATAAGAAAGGGAACAGAGCATTCTTTTTTTTTTTTTTTTTTAAATGTACTGTTACAGGAGTGATGAATTAGATTTTTTTTTGTTTTGATTTCTCGAGACAGGGGTTCTCTGTATAGCCCTGGCTGTCCTCTGGAACTCACTCTGTAGACCAGGCTGTCCTTGAACTCAGAAATCCGCCTGCCCTGTCTCCCAAGTACTGGGATTACAGGCGTGCGCCACCACCCCCCAGCTAGAATTTTTCAAATTGCGAGGCAATGGTTTGTTTTGCTGAGTCATGCTGGTGAACTCATTTCCGCCCCTTCCCCTCCATACACAAGGGTGTACCTCAAGGCATTCCAAGAATGTCTGCTTTCCCTACTCTTTGGGAAGAGATTCAAAGACATTATGCCATTCCCTTCCTCATTTTCAACAGAGGAAAGGTTTCCTCCCTCTAACTGAATAGTCTCTCCTACCAGAAAGACACCTCTGGTGCAGGTGTTTTGCTCAGTGAGGAACCCTGGGATACATAAGATGCTCTTCCACATCCAGAGGCCATACAAAGCTGCTCAAACCCACACAGCTCCCCAAATCTTTGGCTCTTTCTAATTATCAGGGGTAGAGTAATGCTTAAAATTTCTTTTTGCCCTCCAAAGGATATTTGAGTCCGTAAGTGGCAAACTGACTTGAGATCGTCTACAGAATGGAGTTTGGAAAAACTAGGCAAATTCCTTGTATTACAAATGGCACACAGGGTGGAAATGGTTATTGCCAGCACATCATGATTCACCGGGGCTAAGCACACTGTTCTGATTGCTTATAAATTCACCTCATCTTAAGCTGCTTCTTCTGTTTGTCTAATTGTTATTTAGAGACAGAGCCTCACTAAGTTGGCTTGGCCTTGAAGTTTCGATCTTCCCAACTGTCTCCTTGGTAGCTGGAATAAAACAGCTGCCTGGATGCAGCAGGGAAACGTAACATTTTAAATCAGATCTGATCAATAGACAATCACACAGATCCCCGCCCCGGACTCCAGTGTGGCTAGCTTCACAGTATACGTGCTTTAGATTCAAATTTATCTCTTGTCCGTACAGACAGATGAAGAGTTCCAGCAAGATCTCGATTTCCTGGGGGTGTGAGCTGCAGACAGGAACGGGAAGGAACACTGTAAATCACGGGCAGTCTTGGATAAATATTAACACTGGATTTTGAGTTATGAGGCTGGCTGTCATGCTTATTTGTAGACTTTTCTCCTGCTAGGCCTGTGGGTTCCATTTGCTACTTTTTCTAGTCTACCTTTCTCTTTTAAAAGCTCTGCTTTCCTTTAGTCAGTAGGCGCTAAACTCACCTCAGGAAAGAATGCTCGCCTGATTCTCTGATGCTTCCTTCCCTTTCTGGTCTCTGAGTAGTTTCATGAACCGTTCTATCCTCCCATACATAACATACATACATACATACATACATACATACATACATACTTGATATGGAAAGGACAGACCCAGGAGTTTGTTCATCGAGTGTAGTAGGGCACAGAAACTCCAGAACCACAACGTAGTCTGACACGTAGGAATAACGCGAACCAAAACTAAGCATCTTACAATTTGCGCATTCAGGGGCTGTAAAACTAAGTCGAGGGCTGGAGAGATGGCTCAGCGGTTAAGAGCACTGACTGCTTTTCCAAAGATCCTGAGTTCAAATCCCAGTAACCACATGGTGGCTCACAACCATCCGTAATGAGATCTGACACCCTCTTCTGGTGTGTCTGAAGACAGCTAAGGTGTACTTACATATAATAAATAAATAAATCTTAAAAAAAAAAAAAAACTAAGTCGATATCGGTGCACACCTAGCCATTATGGCCACCACTGTTGCTATCAGCAGCAAGGCTAGGCGCTGATGCAAGGCAGAGGGGGAGGGGACCACTGGGGAACAAAAGAGTCTCAAAGTGGGGAGGCACACGTGTCCTAGCCTTGGAATGGCCTACGGTGGCAAAGTGGTTGTAGGGGCTTATAAGCCTTTCCCTCAAAGCGTTGCTTCTCCTAGATTCACGGCCACGCCTACACAGTGTTCCTGGGTCCTCCCAAAGCTGTTACATATAATCTTGTTTTTGACCACTGAAGGAGACTCTGGACAAAAAGTCTTTTGGCTACTTACTTGGCACGGTAGTTTTTTTTAATTCAGAAGTCCGCAAATAACACTCCCCGAAGTTAAGCTGGACCTCAGATAACGTCGGGCCAGCCCTTAATTTGCGGCTGTGTACTCTAACTTTGGCCTTAGGCACCCACCTTCCGCAGGGTGCAAATTCTAGATCGGCGGGAGGGCGGGCAGTGATACCTTGGGCAAGCGTCCGGGGAAGTGACCTCAAACACCGAACGACCCTGCCCCACCCACCTCCCCTGGGCTTTCAGATCGACCACGAAACAAACCCAGCACCGTTTACAAAGCTAGGTTAAATGGACAACAAGCCGTCCTCCCCAAGGACACCCTTCCCCATGCCATCCCAACCACGCTGGGTCAGGGAAGGATCCGCTGATCCGCGCAGGGCCGGCCAGAGGTCACAGGTCCCTAGCAACGCCCAGTGATGCTCGGCAGGACCCCGGCGGCGGGCACGTGCGGGAACCGGTGAGGGGCTAAGGCAGCGACGCGCCGCGGCCGAGCGCAGCACGGAAAGAAGCGGAGCAGGTAGCTCTGGGGACCCGTCGCCTAGCAGGGCGACTCGGTGGCCACTTACGAATCTCCCAGGAAATCGTGGAAGCGGATGCGACCGATGGTGGTATTAGCCTCAAAGTTGGGGGCTTCGTCCCCGAGAAGCAACCCTCCGGGCATGGCGGCAGTGGTGACGCTGAGAACAAGGAGGCGCAGCCGCAGCAGTGAGCAGCGGGCGGGCTCCGGCGGAGACCTAGATCAGCGGTGGCCGGATGGGCGGGCTCGGGGGCGGGGAGGGGCGGGGCGGGGCGGGGCGACCGCGAGTCTGGCCGCTGCGGTTCTTCACGTGGAGCTTGCTGGCAAGTGATATTCTGGAACGAAAGGAGGCCACGTGCAATAGGAAGGAAGCGTAAGGCCGAGAATTGCTGGGGCTGGTAGGTCTGGTGGCTCTGCAAAGATGCTCTAGGCCAAGGCGGAATTAGTGCAGACCCTCTGGCATTCCCACACGCGTCGGACTTATAACTTAGAAGTCTGGCGGTACACCCCCCCTTTTTTTTAATATGAGCGTCTAGTAGTTGACCTGAAGCCAACCTAGGCTTCAGAAGTTTCTCAGGATGTGGCAAGAACCAGACTTGCGGTGGACGTGAAGTCAGAGGAAGTGCTTTTCTTATTGCAGCAACAGTTCTGTACCAATGTCAATAAGGGGGCAATGGACACAACCTATTTTATTTTGCCTCCCCATTCCTGGTGTTCCTTATGAAGTATAAACTCCTCAACACATTAATCCGAAAGCTTAAGTATAGGTTTCACAACAGGCTTCTTGAGATCGAGTGTGTGCGAGCCAATTTCCACCTGAAGAAATGGGAGATTTTTGATTCACTTCCTATTTCCTAAACACAAAGTCGAGAAGATGCCTGCCCTTATTAGAGACAGATGGTAGACGGTCGCCACAGAAACCAGAATCTATTAGAAGCTCAGCCTGGTGATTGCAAATGTGAAAACCCCGACTACTCCGAAGAAAGGAGGAGAATTATAAGTTCCTAGCTACAGAGGAAGTTCAAGGCCAACCCAGGGAACTTAGAGTCATCCTCAAAAGAAAGAGGAACGGGGAAGTGGAATGCTTGCCTGGAGTGTGGGAGGCCCTATGTCCAATGGCCAGTGCTAGGGTGTGGTGGAGAACAAAATGTTAGAAAGCCCCAGAGTCCTAGTTGGAGAAATGAAAGTGAGCTTATATTAATTAAGTGAGGCTAACTAGAGGTCCGGCTTCAGACCCTTCGGTCCAGCCTGGGAAAGCTTGCAGAACAGTATATACTAGGTAAACTACTTAGCACATGGCGAGCACCCTGACAGTGGTAGCTATTATTTAGATGATATGATTCCTGCAATGACTCTTACTTTACTTACTGCTAGCTCGACATCCTGGGAAGCCTGATGTGAGACGTAATCCCAACTCTTACAGGAAAAGGGAATTATGATACCGTGTAAGGTGATATGGACAGGGGGCTGCGAGCATTTGGGATTCGGTGTGAGGAATCCTCTGGAATAGACTCAACAGATTTAAAGGAACATTGTGGCGGTGCTGAGTGCAGGGACCCACTGTGACCTGTGCTCCCATCGTGGTGTTAAGCCCTGTCTTTGTGTCTCCATACACAGTGGCCATACCTGCTTCACAGAGAATGCCGACATGCATTTTAAAGTTAAGGTAACTTGATCTCTAGCTTGACTCCATCCTTCTGTTTTTGAAAACACATATCGTCACTTTATTTATTTACTAATTTTCATAGTAGGGAAGCCAAGTAGCTGGGCCTCTGGGAACTATGGGCAGTGTTGCAAAGATGGGCTAAAAATCGGATACACCACAATAAAGAGACTGGATAGAGAAACAAAGTGATTGTTCTCTATCAAAGGCATAATTATGTAGCCACCACTTTAAATTAAGCAAGTATAGTAAGATAAACACCTTTTCCAACCTATAGTGCCGGGAGTAGCATGCTGGTGGTGATTTAGTCACCATGCTTTAGCCTTGGAAAAAACTAGAATTCTTTCAAGGAAGAGAGTAACATGTCTATTTGTTTGTTTTTCAAGACAGGATATCTTTGTGTATCACTGGCTGTTCTGGAACATACTCTGCAAACCAGGCTGGTCTCCAGCTCACAGAGATCTGCCTTTCTCTGTGATCAAAGGTATGCGCCACTGCCCAGTTGAGATTTAACTCTTTTTTTTTTTTTTTTTTTTTTTTTCCGTTTTTCGAGACAGGGTTTCTCTGTATAGCTCTGGCTGTCCTGGAACTCACTCTTTAGACCAGGCTGGCCTTGAACTCAGAAATCTGCCTGCCTCTGCCTCCCAAGTGCTGGGATTAAAGGTGTGTGCCACCACCACCCGACTGAGATTAACTTTTTTGACAACACAGTTTATTTCACAAGACACTGGAATTTCTGTCTTCTAGCAACAGAAGGCTACAGGCCCACTTGGAAACAGTGGTTACAAAGTCGCCTTCTTTTTTTTTTCTTTATTACTGTTTCTTCATTCTGTTTGTCATATTGTGAACATGAAAGATGAAGGCAATTCATCTTTTTGCCTTTATTCAAGGCAAAAGCCTGGTATAGTATATATCCTTGTGAAAGCAAAGAATGTTCTCACGTATTTAGTATGTGAATAAAGTTAGAAGTCCACTGTGTTGTTTGGCCCTTGTAGGTGAACAAGAACCAGAACATTGCAGGGGGACGGTTAAGACCATTCTCTCAAAGACAAGTGAGAAATACAGTGGGAAAGGAGGGAGGGGCTCACTGTGGGAGAGACTAGAATGTGGAAAGGAAACAGGCTAAGGGAACCATTTGCTATGAAGGACTGAAGGTTCTGGTATCAGGAGGAAATGCTTTCAAACAACTTAATGGTTGGAGAGAACACCGAGGTCCTCAGAATGATCTCCTGAGGGCTAACAAGAAAGTGCAGGACTTGCCAGTGGGCTGTTGTCTGATTCACACAGCCCGTACTCTTCTAACTGCTTCAAAATCAAAATCAGGGTCTCTCTCTCTCTCTCTCTCTCTCTCTCTCTCTCTCTCTCTCTCTCTCTCTCCTTCTCTGAGCCTGTGGACTTTTAGGAAGAGAAAAGGAGGAAGGAAAAGAGGGGTAGGGCAGACGATAAACAAAAACAAAGTCTATATTGAAACCCAACACTTTGTATGCTAATGAAAACATTCAAAAAATGTTGGTTTAAACATACTGGATGTATGTTTACCAAAAAGATTATACTAGAATATTCCTAAGGCGATGTCAAAGGGACAGAATAACTATTCACATCGCCCATGATGCGTGTTACAAAGGGAATGAATTGTTGGTAGCTACGCAGTAAGTTACTGACCAGCCGGCGGAATGGAGCCTCCCCACATCCACACAGTGATGGGGGTGAATCTAAGACTTGATCTCTCTCTCTTCTCCACACACCCCCAGAGGCCTCTTCTCTTCCTCTTCCCCCTCTCTTTCTGTCCTTTTCTGTCTCCCTCTCCCTGCCTCTCCCCTTTCCAGGTTCCTGCTCTACTCCTTGGCTCCCTTCCCCCAATAAAACTTCCTTTTGTACTTGTCCTGTCTTTCAGGGGGACCTCTTGGCAGGGCCCACTGAGGCGCTTTCTCCTGCATTATTATGCCGTGTTTTATAAAACACAAAGAGATGGATACATAGAAGGAGTGTTTGGCATTCTCGGGACTCAACAGCCACCTTCCAACTCTTACTATAGGAGAGATGGCTCAGCTGTTAAAAGCACTGTCTGTCTCCTGATTCGATTCCCAGCAACCATCTGTAATGGGGTCTGATGCCCTCTTCTGGGGTGTCTGAAGATATTGACAGTGTACTCACATACATAAAACAAACAAACAAACAAACAAGTCTTTTAATTTTTCCTTTTTAAAAAAAGTGTTAGCAATTAACACTTTTTACATTTAAATGCTTTTTAACATTTAAAAAGTTCTTCCTACTCTTTTCTGTTCATCTCTCTTTTCTTTCATACCTTGAAACACCTCTTGTTAGATCCAATGGATGCTTTTCTTCACTTTCTATATGCCGGGCAGAGTCGACTACTTTGTTATTATTATTTTGGGACCACTTCTTTTCTGCTTCCACAGTACCACACTATCCAGCTTTTCCTCCTTTCTTACGGGCAGTTCTTTCTCCTTCCTCTTTCTTCCAAGTGTTGGTTCTTTCCAGAGCTCACTGCTCTCTCTCTCCCCCAGTATCTTTTTTCCCATTAATTAATTAATTAATTAATTAATTTACTTTACATCCCTATGGAAGCTTCTCCTTCCTCTCTCTTACCAGTGCCTCCCCCACCCCCTCCACCTTTCCTTCAGAGAAGGGGAGGCCTCCCATGGATATCAACCTGCCTTGGCATATCAAGGTTGCAGTAGGACAAGGCACATCTTCTCCTATTGAGGCCAGACAAGGCAGCCCAGTTAGGGGAAAGGGGTCCAAAGGCAGGCGATGTCTTGGGGGACTCACACAAAGTGAGCTGCACATCTGTGACATCTGTGTAGGGGCCTAGGTCTGTCCCGTGCATCCCTCTGGATGTTCTGCAATCCCTCTGAACATTCTTCCAAAAATAAAAACGTATAGTTTCTCTGTAAGTCATATAACTGGACCCGTGACTTTAAATTACACTTAATACGCTGAAAAATGTCCACTTTTATCTTTAAAAAAAAAAAAAGCTCAAGATTTGTATAACTATCTGCTCATTTGACGTATGACCAATATGTAATTCTTAATCCTCTCTGCCCTCTGCCCCACAAACTTTTTTGTCCTATACTGTCTCATCAGTGACCCCTTTTATGCTTGCTGCAAAGCATGTCTTCGTCTCGCCCTCAGCCTCTTTTGGAGGTACACGCCCTCCTAGCTGCACACTTGTCTTTCGTTGTCCTAGCTGTGGGATCAGAACTGTTCAAGTTATATCCCCCTCCTCTGATAGACAGCAGGCTGTCTGTTGGGACCTGTCCATTGGAGTCCAGGGTGTCCTGAAAAGGATTCTCAGGACTGCAGAAAAAAAGGAAAGACCTTATCTTTTTCTGTTCTGTTTTCCTCCCTTCATGTGACCGAGAACAGATCGGCCCGCCGCTGGCCTTGGTGATACAGATCACGAGGATAGCTTCCCCGCAGGGCTATTTGGATGGGAGTTAAACACTGTTAATAATTGCCCAGTGTATTCATGCCACAGTAGGTCTTTATTGGTAGCAGTTTTTGAATATGCTGGCAGGGGCTGGGGAGATGGCTCAGTGGTTAAGAGCACTGATTGTTCTTCCAGAGGTCCTGAGCTCACCACATGGTGGCTCACAACCATCTGCAGTGGGGTCTGATGTCCTCTTCTGGGGTGTCTGAAAAAAAGCAATGGTGAATACATTAAAAAAAAAAAAAAAGAATATACTGTCAGGAGTGACATTTGACTTTTTGGTTGCTTAACCAAAGCTGTGGAATCTTTCCCTTGGGCTCAACCTTCTTAAGTGGTGGCCTGTCAATCAAGAACTTTTTTGTTGTTGGCTGTTGTTTTTAGTTTTTTTTTGTTTGTTTGTTTTGTTTTTGAGACAGAGTTTCTCTTTGTAGCCCTGGCTGTCCTTGAACTCACTTTGTAGACCAGGCTGGCCTTGAACTCAGAAATCCGCCTGCCTCTGCCTCCCAAGTGCTGGGATTAAAGGCGTGTGACACCACTGCCCCGCCCCAAGAAGACTTTTTTATTTGACAGTCAGCCCAATGGTCATCATGGTTGCTTAGAACCCCTCTCAGATGCCCTGAGAAAAAGCCACCCCGGCCATGAAAACCAGTGAGTGTCTTCAGAAGCCACCACAAGTGCTTTAGGGGACTTGCTTCAGTCATGACTGCTCTAGACAACACCCAACAACTTCTAGAGATTTCTTTTGGCCATGATCTTATAGCAGTTGTACAGAGTAGTCCCACCTGCCTTCCAGCAGTCATTCAGGAGCGAAAAGGCTATGAGTGGCAGAAGGAAACTGTACGTTAAAAGCTCGTGGCTGGGAAAACTGGAAGCACGCCATTCCCCCTTTCTGGACAAGCGAGCATGCTGCTTCTCTCCTCAGGCCGGCTTCCCTCCTATGTACCATGTCCCTAGTCAAGGCCCCAGTGAAGCCTCCAGTAGCTCTCTGCTGGTTGCGTATTGCCTCTTTTACAACCAGGGTAGCTGACAGACAAAACCCTGGGGCCTCCAGACTGGGCACTTATTTCAAAGCATCACTTAGAAGGTGGTTAGAGGGCAATGTGGGAGTCTCTCGGCCCTGGGGAAGTCCTGAGGCTGCACGCTCTTGGCTAACTCAGAATCTAGGAACTCACTGAAGAGTTCCAGAGAAGAGCTGGGACCTGAGACTGAATGACTGGAAGTGCTGGAAGGGTTAACAGTCTGAGGAGAGCAGAGAAGGTGGGAGGTAGAAGACTGCAAACAGCCAAGGGAAGGGAAAACCCTGGCTGCTGGGAAACTTCTAGAGAGCCAGGGAAGGCCAAGAGCTGAGGGTCCTGACACCAAACGCTTGGTGTTAACTGTATTAACTTCTGAGTACAAGGCCACTCGCCCTTAAAGCCCAGAGAATTAAGCCTGTGACTTGAGTACTGAGGACTGTAAGTCTCTGGGTTTAAAAACCTAGGGCCATAAGCCTCTAGTTCTCAAGGCCCACTGCCAAAAGCCTCAGTCTCTGAAAGCTCAGACCTCTGACTTTCAAAGCCTCCAGCCATGAGTCTCTGATTCTCAGGGCCTAGAACTATAAGCCTCAGAGCTCAAAAGCCTTTGGATTTTGGACTCACAACATTAAAGGAGTTATTCCTTGCCTATTTACAATTCCTACCTAAGTAGAAAAAAAGAACACCGTGTGTGTGTGTGTGTGTGTGTGTGTGTGTGTGTGTGTGTTTTCCCCGTTGTTTTCTAGGCAATAGATTGCTCCCATGACCCCATTGAGGGACATGGAAATTGTGATTTCTTTAAAAAAATTTTATTTATTATTATTTATATGAGTACACTGAAGGTGTGTTCAGACACACACCAGAAGAGGGCATCAGATCCCATTCCAGATGGTTGTGAGCCACCATGTGGGTGCTGCGAATTGAACTCAGGACGTTTCAGAAGAGCAGTCAGTGCTCTTAACCGCTGACCCATCTTTCTACCCGGAAATTGTGATTTTTTATCCTAGTGGGGTGACATTTTATACAATCGAGCCACTTCCTGTTTGTAGTGACCCTTTTCTACATTCCTAAGGATGCCTCTGTTTGCTTGTTCCTAAGTCTAAGAAGTGCTGTCCAGAGTTCGTGAGTACACTACTTTTATATCATACTTAAAAAATTCCTTTCCTAGCAATGAACTACCCTTTGTCAAGGTTAACAGCTCTTTACAGTTGTGTTATTTCAATGACTGGTTTCTGTCTGTTGCCCACATGCACCCTGACTGACAAAATGCATACTAGTCCTGGGAGAGACTGTATCCTCTCTAATAGATACACCTTTATAGGTTAGGCCTGAGCCCATTGTTAATGGAAAACATAAGCCTAGTAATCCATGGCACTCACTGGCATCAAAATCAAAGGATCACATCCGGTTGATTTCTACGAAATGCCAACTGAAGCGCGTGCTTGGGCGCTAAGCAGCTGCTGCGCTTGGCCCTGGCGGCAGCAACGGTCCGGGCCAGGAACGTGGTGTGACCTGCGATCGCATATTGCTGAGTGGAATGGGGTGTTTACAGACGCAAGGAAAAGCCAAGGTCCTTACACTCGTGGCTCAATTCTTTGCCTAATGAGAGAGCTCTCATGGTAACCCTGACACAGCCCTAACGTGATGTTTTCCCTCCTACAGATTTTGGTACTGTTAAAAAAAAAAAAAAAATCAAGAGCCAGGCGTGGTGGCGCACGCCTGTAATCCCTGCACTTGGGAGGCAAAGGCAGGCGGATTTCTGAGTTCGAGGCCAGCCTGGTCTACAGAGTGAGTTCCAGGACAGCCAGGACTACACAGAGAAACTCTGTCTCGAAAAACAAAACAAAACACAAAACAAAACAAGAGTTCCAGGACAGCCAGGACTACACAGACAAACCCTGTCTCAAAAAACAAAACAAAACAAAACAAAACAAAAAATCAAAGTTTAATTGTTCGGTTGCCACGCTATGACATCATTGGAAATCACAGCTTGGCCAATTTTCTCATATGGAAGTTAATAAGCCTTTGATCCTGGAAAGAAGGACCGCAAACTTCAGGTAGGGTCCTATAGTTGGACTGAAGTGAATGGACGATTTGAATCCCTGAGTTACTCTGAATCTCCTCTGCCAGTGGAGGGGGCTTGTCTTTCTTTACAGAGCCTGGAGCGGGCACCCTGCCTCCCCCACCCAAAGGAAAGGTCACACACTTTCCATCAGAACAACCTCCAAGCCTTCTTAGTACCACCATGCACACCGCAAGGCTCAGGTTTCAATGATTGTCACTCTGCGGCTGAGTTCAGAGTCCCAGATTTGTCTTCTCTAAGGAGTCTCTTGCCTTCCCCGCAGGGGAGTACGGGCCAAGACAGCCCGACCAAACAGCAGGCTCCAGATTCTTAAACACAATGGTTTTGTTTAAGAATGTACTTAAGTGTGTCCTGTACTTAATTTCAACAGGTAACGCTATGACTATTAAATAGACGAATTCATTTACATGAAACGTCTCCATGGTGACTGTTGTCCAACTCAGGGCTTGTCAGCACTGTCCCTTTGTGTTGACAATGGCAAGTTAAATACTTGTAGCTTTCTGCCCGCATCCCTGGTATTCTGGGACTTCAGCGTCACGAAAGTCTTGGGCAGAAGAAGCAGGACCTTTGGCACAGGCAGCCTCTTTATGTCTGAGATTCGTTCTCAGTGTTCTGATTGCTAAGTCACATTTAGCAGATGCCTGGGACCAAGCTGTTCTGAGGAGAAGGGTGGGTTTGCCCTAGTCCTTGACCACTGAATGTAAGCACTGCTAACAAAGTTTTGTATTTTACAGAGGGATAAACAGTTAAGATTGTGTAAGCAGAGTACTTACATATGCTACTTGTCATCAACACTCCTTCCCAAGAGTCCACATGGTCAGGCAGAGTTATTTCACAATTAACAATAAAAAATTCTTTGTGAGATCCGCCCCCCCCTCCCCCAGGGTTTCTCTGTGTAGTCCTGGCTGACCTGGAACTCACTCTGTAGACCAGGCTGGCCTTGAACTCAGAAATCTGCCTGCCTCTGCCTCCCAAGTGCTGGGATTAAAGGCGTGCACCACCACTGCCTGGCTCTTTGTTTGTTTGTTTTTCTTTTGTTTTTTTTTTCGAGACAGGTTTCTCTGTGTAGCCCTGGCTGTCCTGGAACTCACTCTGTAGACCAGGCTGGCCTCGAACTCAGAAATTCACCTGCCTCTGCCTCCCAAGTGCTGGGATTTTTGTGAGATTTTGATCAGTGGATTGATAACTCAGAATATACTTTTTCCCCTCTTGGGTTCTACTTTTGTATATCTAAGAGTGTAGTTGGTTCTCATTAGTAAGCATCCAGTCTTCATTTTCATTTCATCTTAGTTGAGAAATAAACAAACAAACGAACAAACAAACCCTGGGTTCTGAAAACCAAACCAAACGTGCAGGCCCCATGCAGGCATAGATTCTGCCCTGCTGTATGCATGCCAGGCCCATTGCTGTGATCAGTGTCCTTGCAGAAAGGTAACTGGGAAGGGTAGGTGTTGTTTGGTTCGTAGACAAACATCTCTAGTGAAGGACAGACGATAGAAGGTGCATGCTTCCATTTAAAGGCCTGAGAGGGAGTATCAGTGGTAGTGACTTCTAATATACAGATAGATTTGTTCAACATTTCAGCAGAGTTTCTGGATTATTTGATATAAAAACTATTTACAAAGCTAAATTATTCAAATACTTTATTTACAAATTCATCTATGAATCTGTCCAATGACCAGAGACCAGAGATCTCTATTTCTCCTCCTTTAACTTTTTCCTTCCTTCCTTCCTTCCTTCCTTCCTTCCTTCCTTCCTTCCTTCCTTCCTTCCTTCCCTCTCTCTCTCTCTCTCTCTTTCTTTCTTTCTTTCTTTCTTTCTTTCTTTCTTTCTTTCTTTCTTTCTTTCTTTCTCTTTCTTTCCTCCTCCTCCTCCTCCTCCTCCTCCTCCTCCTTCTTTTTTTTTCTCTCTCTCTCTGTCTCTCTCCCTTTCTGCTTTTCATATTTGAGTATTCATCTATTAAGTTTAGATTACCCAACTTAGGAAGGTTCAGGTTTTGAGTAGTCTTTGTGGCAAAGATGGGGTATGTGTCTGCACCTTATTTTTGCCACGAACACAACCTCCTAGGCCGGGTATGTCAGTGGTAGGATGGATGTACCGCAGTGTGGAACAGTTGGAGGTCTGGGGGTGACACAAACAATGCTAGGTTTCCTAATCAGATTAATTCTACAATGTTGCATTCAAGTTCCCACAATCTGCTCTTTTAAAGTCTGCTTTTATCCCCTTTCAGTAAAAGCCATACTTCCCTCTGAAACAGCCGTAGTTTTAGGGATTGCCTCTGTCTGGTTACCATTCCCACTCAGTGTCTGAAAAGTCTAGTTGCATGGAGTCATGCCAACCAAGAGAAAATAGTCTAGAACTTCTTTAGTGAGCCCAGTCTGTGAAAATGCGGAAGGCACGTGCTTATTGTTAAGCTAGAACAGACCCTTGAGCACAGAGGACCCAGGCTCTGGGTGTCTCATAGACACCTACCACGTCATCCCTTTTACTTGTTCAACATGATCGGTCATGCTCTCTTTATATTTACTGATACTAAGGAGGGGAACCCAAGAAGCTAGGCCGAGTATCGAAGTCATCCGGTGGTGTACTCTGCATGAACAAATGATACTTGCTTCTCTAGCTTTTTCTCCAAACTAGAGTTTTTGTATTTCAGCCTTTGATGTTGAACCAGAGCCAGAAACTATGGCTCAAAGGAGGGTGTGTGGAAAAGGGCAGCGGTGAGACATTTAGGTGCACATCAGACAGCTTCATAGGAGGAATTTGGGAAAGATAAAACCTTTTGGCTGTTTTGGATCACATTCTGCAGAGCAAGTAGAAGCTCCTTGGAGTAAGAGGTACATCTGGAGTTATACCAAAGGGATCCCAGCCACCCCCAGCCACTGGGACACACTAAGACTTAGTTGTGGGTCTAATGGCAATGAGAAATACCATTATAATACACAATATTAATAGAATATAATAATACAAAATTATACGTATTATTTTATGTGTGTGAGTATTTTGCCTCCATGTATGTTCGTGCACTTGTTAGTGTGCCTGGTATTCAGGGTCTTGAAGAGAGTACCTGACTCTTTAGAACTGACCGGAGTTACTGACAGTTGTGAGTTACCATGTTGGTGCTGGGGAGTTGAACCTGGGTCCTCTGGAAGAACAGCCAGTGCTTGTAACCACCGAGCAGCACCTCCCCCTTAAAATTTTATTTATTTACTCTTTTTTATGAGTATTTGTGACTGTCTCCATGTTTGTCTGTGCACAGGTGCCTGGTGCCTGTCAGGTACAGACAAGTTCTGAGGTGAGAATTGATTGGCCCTTGGAACTCTGAGAGAGCAGCCAGGGGGTGCCCTTCACCTCTAAGCCATACGTGGTTTCCCCAAAACTTAGATATGCGTTCAGGCTTTCTTTTCTGTTTGTTTCTCTTTCTCTCTCCCAGCACCACACTACCCGCAGAACTTACAGGAAGTTTTGGTATCTAGTAGGAAGCAGCCCGCCTGAAGGAAATTTCTTTTCTATAAATGATTCATTGCCCCACGTTCTTCCTTATGATTTATTCTCATGCACATATCTTTGCTATTAACCACAGAACCAACAAACAGAACCCAAACCAATAAGATTAATATCATAATCTCATTGACTTTGTCAATTAATTCAGAGTAAGACCTAGGTATTTTAAACAGCAAACATTTTAGAGACTCAATATGTCTTTTTCATTTTTGTTAAGACTAATACCATAATTTTATTCATAAAGATATATAGAGACACTAACGGGACACAAATACACATGCAGGCAAAATACCCACACACACATAATACACATAATTTTTAAACCACCCCGAATGCTTCTCATTACCACTAGACCCACAGCTAAGGAGGTCAAGTCTCGGTGTGTCCAAGTGGCTGGGGGTGGCCGGGAGCCCTTGGGTATAACTCCAGATGTAACGCTTACACATAAGAATTGTGTGTTTTGTGATTTACTCAAGATTGCTTTCTTTTTAAAACTGCTTTTCTTTTTTTTTAATTTTTTATTTTTTTAATTTTCTATATTCTTTGTTTACATTCTGAAAGCTTTCCCCTTTCTCAGTTCCCCCCTCACCATATGTCCCATATGTCCTCTTCCAACCCCCCACCCCCACTCCCCACCCCCCTCCCCCGCCTATTCCTCAATCACCACCCCACCATTTCTCTGCTCTATTCTGGTACTCTCCTACAAAACTGGATCCAGTCCTTTCAGGACCAGGGGCCTCTCCTTCCTTCTTCTTGGGAATCTTTTGACTTGCTAATTGTGCCTTGAGTATTTAGGGCTTCTGGGCTCATTAATATCCACTTATCAGTGATTGCATTTCATGTGTATTCTTTTGTGATTGGGTTAACTCGCTTAGGATGGTATTTTACAGATCTAACCATTTACCTACAAATTGCATGAATTCATTATTTTTAATTGCTGAGTAGTATTCCATTGTATAAATATACCACATTTTCTGTATCCATTCCTCCTTTGAGGGATATCTGGGCTCCTTCCAACTTCTGGCTATTATAAATAAGGCTGCTATGAACATAGTGGAGCATGTGTTTTTATTGTATGCAGGAGAATCCTCTGGGTATATGCCCAGGAGTGGTATGACAGGGTCCTCTGGAAGTGTCATGCCCAATTTTCTGAGGAACCGCCAGACTGATTTCCAGAGCGGTTGTACCATCTTGCAGTCCCACCAACAGTGTAGGAGTGTTCCTCTTTCTCCACATCCTCACCAGCACCTGTTGTCTCTTGAGTTTTTAATCTTAGCCATTCTGACTGGTGTGAGGTGGAATCTCAGGGTTGTTTTGATTTGCATTTCCCTGATGACTAATGATGTTGAACATCTCTTAAGGTGTTTCTCGGCCATCCGAATTTCTTCTGGTGAAAATTCTTTGTTTAGCTCTGTACCCCATTTTTTGATAGGGTTATTTGGTTCTTTGGGGTCTAACTTCTTGAGTTCTTTGTCTATATTGGATATTAGCCCCCTGTCGGATGTGGGGTTGGTGAAGATCTTTTCCCAATTTGTTGATGGCTGTTTTGTCCTTCTGACCTTATCCTTTGCCTTACAGAAACTTTGTGATTTTATGAGGTCCCATTTGTCAATTCTTGATCTTAGAGCATAAGCTATTGGTGTTCTGTTCAGAAACTTTCCCCCTGTGCCCATGTCCTCCAGGGTCTTCCCCAGTTTCTTTTCTATTAGTTTCAGTGTGTCAGGTTTTAAGTGGAGGTCCTTGATCCACTTGGAGTTGATCTTAGTACAAGGAGATAAGAGTGGGTCAATTTGCATTCTTCTGCATGTTGACCTCCAGTTGAACCAGCACCATCTGTTGAAAAGGCTATCTTTTTTCCACTGGATGGTTGTAGCTCCTTTATCAAAGATCAAGTGACCATAAGTCTGTGGGTTCATTTCTGGGTCTTCAATTCTGTTCCACTGATCTACTTGCCTGTTGCTGTACCAATAACTGCTTTTCTGAAAAGGATGTGTTCCCATTGTATTTTCAACTGGCTATTCCTTTTCTACCAGAATACATTTATTTGTATGTACTTGGCTAGCACAGTAAAATTTCTTTTTGGTTTTTCTCTATTTTTCTTTTCCCTCCGTTCCTTCCTTCCTCCCTCCCTCCCTGCCTTCCTTACTTCCTTCTCTTCCCCTCTTCCTTCTCTCCCTCCTTCTGTCCTTCCCTCCCTCCCTCCCTCCTTCTCTCCCTTCCTTCCTTTCTTCCTTCCCTCCTCCCTCCTTTTCTTTGAGACAGGGTCTCATGTAGCCTTTCTTTGAGATAGGGCCTCATGTAGCCTAGGCTGGCTTCAAACTCACTATGCGGGCGAGGGTGACTTTGGACTTTCTGAGTTTTCTGCTTCTACCTCTCCATGCTAAGATGACAGAGTGTGCCACCACTAGTGTTTTGCTTTTTGTTTTTTTAATGTGGTCCTGGGGATCGAACTCAGTCTGCCCAGCTTTATTCCCTGCTCATCCATGCCTTCCTGAAACATTACAGTGAACCTTCCCCACGCCTTCTCCCTGGAGTCTTCTGGTCCTGCCTGCTCCTGGTATCTCCCCATAGGAACCTGCATGGTACAGCATACTCTCTTTTCTTGAGAGCTGAAAGTTTGCCAATCATTTTTCTGCTTGTTGTGTGACTCTAATTGAATAAAAAAAAAATCCCAGGTACATGAAGAAAAACAGTTAGTTGATTCTTTGGTGAGAAATGTAGCGCTAACAGAGGTGCATTAAGGGAGGGAGACACTGGATAGGGGCTTAGAAGCTGAGCATCCAGTAGGGATGAAGGGATAAATAATGGATGAAAATCAGCCCTGGCATAATCCTCTTCTTTATTTGTGATCAGCTGAGAAACTGATAATTAACTCAGGGTAAAAGTAGGAATACAAGCCACCAGCCAAGACCTTTGTCACACTTCCCTTCTCAGAGAAGAGACGTCTCTGTTCACTGAGCAATTAATGTCTAAGACCAAAAGAGCCAGGGCTAGTGTTAGGTGCAGGTAAACAACAAATGGAGGCAATAGAAACTGTAAACCTGTGTTATATTAGGATCTTGACTGTACCCCGCTACTTCCCAAAGACCTGTGTGTTAAAGCCTTGGTCCCCATGATGACATTGTTGGGAAGTGGTCAAATCTTACAGAGAGCAGGACCCAGTGAGATATGTCTTTAGATCATCTTTAGATCATTGCCTGTGTGTACATGAACAGGTGTGTGTGTGTGTGTGTGTGTGTGTGTGTGTGTAGGGAGTGTCCTGTGTGTACAGGTGTGTGTATGTGTGTAGGGAGTGTCCTGTGTATACAGGTGTGTGTGTGTGTGTGTGTGTGTATGTGTGTGTGTGTGTGTGTGTGTGTGTGTGTGTGTGTGGTGTATTAGTCAGGGTTTCTATTCCTGGACAAAACATCATGACCAAGAAGCAAGTTGGGGAGGAAAGGGTTTATTCAGCTTACACTTCCATGTTGCTGTTGATCACCAAAGGAAGCCAGGACTGGCACTCAAGCAAGTCAGGAAGCAGGAGCTGATGCAGACAGAGGCCATGGAGGGATGTTCCTTACTGGCTTGCTTCCCCTGGCTTGCTCAGCCTGCTCTCTTCCTAAGTCTCAGTGTCTCCCAAGACTACCAGCCCAGGGATGGCACCACTCACAAGGGGCCCTCCCCGCTTGATCACCAATTGAGAAAATGCCCCACAGCTGGATCTCATGTAGGCACTTCCCCAACTGAAGCGCTTTCTCTGTGATAACGCCAGCCTGTGTCAAATTGACACATAAAACCAGCCAGTACAGGGAGTGTTCTGTGTGTGCAGGTGTGTGTGTGTGGGGGTGGTGGTGGTGGGGAGAGTGTCCTCTGGAGACAGGCAGTGACACTTTAAGCTTGTTCTGTTCTGGCCACAGAGTGAGTAGTTTTGCTTCTCTGCTCACTCTGCCATCTAACATGTGCTGCCTCCCCACCGCTGGACCACAGCCATTGTGGACTCGACCCTTCAGAACTGTGAGCCAAAACAAACCTTTTTTTTTTTTTTTGGTTTTGGTTTTTCGAGACAGGGTTTCTCTGTGTAGTCCTGGCTGTCCTGGAACTCACTCTGTAGACCAGGCTGGCCTGGAACTCAGAAATCCACCTGCCTCTGCCTCCCAAGCGCTGGGATTACAGGCGTGCACCACCATGCCCGGCAACCTTTTTCTTTATAGTTTTTCTCAGGGCTTTTTTTTTTTTTTTCATACCGACCTTAAGCTACAATGCTCCTCCCCAAACAAAACAACAATCTAGAAAGAAAGAAGACACGTTACCCAGAGAATGCAGGTTAACATACATAGGGCTGAATTTCAGCTTTGGAACCCCTGATCCTGAAGTTAGAAAAGAACCCTCAGAGGAGGGCTCAGGGGAGAACTAGGGTTGAAGGTAGCTCCTGGAACGTGGAAGAGGGGAAGGCAAACGGTCTTTCTGTAGGGAAGAGTGGCTTGAGCAAATCAAGATGAAGTATACTTGGGTACAGGGCTTGAGCTCTTCTGGATAAAGCAGAAGTTAGGTGTTTGCTGTGTCAAGAGCAATAGTCCAGGGAGGTAGAGGATGGACGATATGGTCTTCAGTGTGTCACACACTCCAAGGGAATAATTTTCCAGCTGTAAAGGTGCAATCTTTATAGAAATTCAGTTCAAGCAGGTTCCAGATGGTTTGGCCAAAGGAATACAATTCTGGAGTAGAAAGCACTCTTTCTTTTAGAATCTGCTAACCTTCAGGGGACCATCATGAATAATGCAGGCATCAACATACACCTTTGGAGGCCCACAACCATGTACTTTTTAGTTGTTGTTTCTTTGGCTTTTTGAGACAGGATCTCCCTACATAGTTCTGCTGACCTAGACCAGACTTTACTGTATAGACCAGACTTATAGACTCTCAAACTCACAGATATTCACCTGCCTCTGCCTCCCAAAGGCGGGATTAGGGATGTGCACCACCACATCCGGCTCAGTGTACTTTTCATTAGAGTGGAAAACTAGGAAACACTCAAAGCACAGCTTAAAACAAAAGCTTACTGCTCTCAAAGCATAGAATAACAATTTTGGAGCTTGGATTTCTAGCCCTTTTAATACTAATGAGAAGGTATAAAGCAGTGAAGGGAGTGAGGAGGAGGTGAAGAATGGGGAAAGACAAGAGAGGGGGAGGAAAAGGAATGGTGGGGTGCTTTGAATGAAAATAAGGACACGTGCTCCCCTATGTTCATAGCAGCCCTATTTATAATAGCCAGAAGCTGGAAAGAACCCAGATGTCCCTCAACAGAGGAATGGATACAGAAACTGTGGTATATATACACAATGGAGTACTATTCAGCCATTAAAATCAATGAATTCATGAAATTCTTAGGCACATGGATGGAACTAGAAAGTGTCATCCTGAGTGAGATAACCCAATCACAAAAGAACACACATGGTATGCACTCACTGATAAGTGGATGTTAGCCCAAAAGCTCAAAATAAACAAGTTACAATTCATAGACCACAGGAAGCTCAAGAGGAAGGAGGACTGAAGTGGGGGTACTTTGGTTCCTCTGAGAAAGGGAACAAAATTCTCACAGGAGCAATAAAGGAGACAAAGTGTGGAGCAGAGACTGAAGTAAAGGCCACCCAGAGACTGCCATACCTGGGGATTCATACTATAAACAGTCACCAAACCCTGACACTATTATGGAAGACAAGAAGTGCATACCAAAAGGAACATGCCATGGTTGTCTCTGGAGGGGCCCTGCCAGAGCCTTACACACACAGAGGCAGATGCTAGCAGCCAACATGGACTGGGCATGGGGTCCCCAATGGAGGAGTTGGAGGGCAGACTGGAGGAGTTGAAGAGGTTTACAGCTCCATGGGAAGAACAATGATGTCAGCCACCCAGATGCCCCAGGACTCCCAGGGACTAAACCATCAACCAAGGGGTACACATGGTTCCAGCCAAAAATGTGGCAGAGGAATGCCTTGTAGTGGGAGAGAGGTCCTTGGTCAGGTGAAGGCTCAATAGATGCCCCAACAAAGGGAAATTGAGGTGGGGGTGGGGGAGAGGTGGGAATGGGTTGGGTGGAGGGGCATATACTTGGAGGCAGGGGGTGGGAGGAGAGGTTGGGGGTTTTCAGGGAGGGGGGAAACAGGAAAAAGTTTTAGCATTTGAAATGTAAATGAAGATTATATTCCATAAAAAAAAAAAGAAAGAAAATGACCCCCATGGGCTCATAGGGAGCAGCACTATTAGGAGGTGTGGCCTTGATGGAGTGGGTGTGGCCTTGTTGGAGTGGGTGTGGCCTTGTTGGTGGAAGTGTTGGGAAGTGTTTTGAAGTCTCAGATGCTCAAGCCAGGCCCAGTGTGGCTTTCTCTTCCTGATGTACGCTGACCCAAATGTAGAACTCTCTGCTACCTCTCCAGCATCATGTCTGTCTGTGTGCCACCATGATTCCTGCCATAAAGATAATAGACTAAACCTTTGAACTTTAAGACAGCCCCAATTAAATGATTTCCTTTATAAGAGCTGCTGTGGTCATGGTGTCGTTTCAGTTTCACAGCAATAGGATGCTGACTAAGGCAGATGAGAAAGAGGAAAAGGGTTAGAAATAGAAGAAATTAAAAAAAAAAAAAGAAAAGAAAAGAAATAGAAGAAATACTTAGGGAGGAAAGATCTGCAGTGTGGACTGAGCAGCCTTCGAGGAGCCTGCTGGGTAGAGGGGTGATGCCTTGACTTGAATTCCTCTGGGTTTCCTTGAGAAAAGGGTAGGAAAAGGAAAAGGGGGGGGGTCACCTCTGTTCCAATTAGAACTCAGTGGAATTGGCAGTTTTGAGAAGCAGCTTTTATTTTCCCTCTTTACCATTTGCTTTTTGGTAATCAGTGAATTTTCTTATGGGGTTTTGAATATCTCCACCTTTGACACAATTACATATACCTGAAGATTTAGTAATTTTTATTAGATTACATAGCTATAACCTGTATTTTACTTTGGTAGACTTAAACTCTGATCTACTTTTTATAGTATCACTACTACTACTACTACTACTACTACTACTACTACTACTTTTATTATCATCAACCCAAGCCCAGGTTGGTATCAGTCTTGATAGCCAAGGATGGCCTTGAACGTGTGATCCTCCTACTTCTATCTCCTTTCTGGTAGTCATGTGCAAAGAATCATCTTATGCAGCATTAGAAGTCAGGCGCAGGGGAAGGCAAGCACTCATTCTAGGCAAACATTCTACCGACTAAGTGTAATTATCTCAAAAACTCATCACGTTTTACAGATTTCACTTGAAGACAGTGTTTTAAGAAATAAGTTTTTAAGAACATAAGTTTGTTTTCGGTTTCTTTAGCACCAGATATAAAAAGTAAAAGGTGCAAGAAAATAACATGAGAATGTCCACTCCAGAAGAAAATATGTTTGTGTGGTTTATTAAAGAGCTCTGAACAAAATGCCTGCCTCTTTCTTGCTAGAGGAAATAAGAGTGGTCTGTGAGGAAGACAGTGACACCAGGTTGAAGCTTATACTGCTGGACAGTGTTGTCTGTCATAGTCCCTGAGGATGACATCATCTTCAAACTAGATGGAATCAAGAACAGACCCACTTTGTTCCTTTCCCGGGAGGAGGGTTAATGTCATGGTTAGAAGTTACACATTTGACGCTGGCAGCTGGAAAGGGGTCGTGCTCTATCTCTCTGATCATAAGCCAAAGGACATACCATTTGGTAGCTTTTCTGTTTGATGGAACCTATCCCAGTGCACTCATGAAGCCTCCTGTTGAAGTGGAGCCATTTCCAGGATGGGACCTCCAGGACTACATGATGGCTACATGGTGGTCTTTTTTTCTTTTTGGCTTTTTGAGACAGGGTTTCTCTGTATAGCCCTGGCTGTCTTGGAACTCACTCTGTAGAACAGACTGGCCTCAAACTCAGAAATCCGCCTGCCTCTGCCTCCCAAGTGGTGGGATTCCAGGCATGTGCCACCACGCCCAGCTCATGATACTCTTTAATGTCTCATAACAAAACAACTTTATTCTCTTCTTTCTTTCTATTGCTCCAACTTACTTGACTCATATGTGCAATGGCAAAATGGTGGAGAACATTTGGGAGAAGGGATGCGTTATGCTGCCAGGGCACTAGGACTCGAACTTCGCAGGTTAGAAACCAGCAGAATAGAAGAACCGAGAGGAAGCAACACTGACTACGGACAAGTTCTGTAGTCACAAGCAACCACACATACATCATGTTGTTGCCTAGAAAAGAGGTTTTTTGTTTTGAAACTGTCTTTGACAGTGAAAGTCAAGGAGATGTGTTTTCCTGATACACGGTGAACTCAGTCCGTTCCTCTATATTGAAAGATCTTAGGACAGATCTACAGAGCTCAGGTTCATCTTCTGTCACAGGTTGCCCTGTTGTCTTCACGTTTTTTTCCTCTCAGTTGATCACCTCAGCTTGTTCTGATGGGCTGGAGCAGGCTCAGATTGTTTTGTGGGTATACTTGTCTATGTTAGGTCAAGGATTATGTTTTATATTTCCTTTGGAACTCCTAGTTGTTTGCACAAAAATGCATGCTAATGGGTCGTTCTAATGATGTTGTTTTCTTGCCGCATTGAGAATAGTGTTGAGGTCTTACACGTTTGCATATTAACACAGTGCATAGAACCAGGAACCTGGAGGCAAGTGACAGAGACTTGAATCCTGTTCCATACTTGTTAAGATCTTGAACTTGAACAAAACTTTGACCTTTCAGCTTCCTTGTGTCCACCCAGAAAATAGCGAGTAATCTCTCCTCTACCCTTTGTGAGCTGTAACTGCTATAGAAATATAATACACGTGACTGTAAAATGTTTACGCCCTTGTCACTTGTACAATGAACTTCCCCATTCTTCACCTGGGTCAGGTTTGGGGTCAGGAGAGAGCCCAAGCAGTGTGACTAGGGACCAAGCCTGGGCATGCCTTGGCTGTGTCCCCGCCCTGTTCTGCACAGGAGCTACTTGCAGAGTCTTGCCTGTTTTCCTCTTCTCTCCTCTCTTCTCTTCTCCTCTCCTCTCCTCTCCTCTCCTCTCCTCTCCTCTCCTCTCCTCTCCTCTCCTCTCCTCTCCTCTCCTCTCCTCTCCTCTCCTCTCCTCTCTTCTCTTCTCTTCTCTTCTCTTCTCTTCTCTTCTCTTCTTTACTCTTCTCTTCTCTTATTTATTTTTATTTTTATTTATTTATTTTATTTTTGGTTTTCTGAGACAGGGTTTCTCTGTGTAGCCCTAGCTGTCCTGGAACTCACTCTGTAGACCAGGCTGGCCTCAAACTCAGAAATCTGCCTGCCTCTGCCTCCCAAGTGCTGCGATTAAAGGCGTGCACCACCACTGCCCAACGCCTGTTTTTCTCAACACAGATTTTTATGACAGGCTTTGAGGGATCTGTACAGTAAAGGACAAAGAGTGTTGTCCTCTGCTACCTACTTCTTGTAAATATATTTTTTTTTTCAGAGAACTGTGGTAGATGCTGAAGAATGAGAAATTATTTATTTTTTTAAAGCTTCAGTCTGGTGAAGGAGATAGAACAGACACACACACACACACACACACACACACACACACGTAGACTGTAAGTTGTGATAAGTGTGAGCATGTATACAAATCAGTTGTGATGGAAGATAAGGTGGGTGGAAGACTTACTTTGGGCAGTTTGAGGCTTCCATTAGCAGAGACCTGAGAAAAGCCAGTCATGCAGAGATCTGAGATAAGAACTTTCTGGGCATAGAGAACTTTGTGTGGGAAGGGCCTGGGGCTCAGGCACATTTTCTAGTAGTGAGCTGAAAGGTGATTAAAATGCAGAGGACAGAGGTCCAGGCGAGTTGGAAGGGGGGAACTGAAGCCAGGACTGGACGCTGGGGAGTATGAAAGTTCAAGAATCACCTTACTGTTTCTGTCTCAGTCAGAATATTACCCCAGAATATATGACTTTCTCATCAAAACACGGGAGATAGCCTTATCTCTTTCATCCACCTAAACACTGGACTTCATATCTAGTCACAGATACCACTAGCCTACCGATACCACTTTCAAATATCTTTGTAAATCCATTCTTTGCAAACTTCATTGCTGTCACCAGAGATAGAACCATTGTCCCCCTTGCCCTAGATACTGTAGAAGCTGTCTGTGTAGCAGTATGCTGGTAAAAGCCCTCATGGTGACCATGTTTTGGAACGCCTAACTAGTAGCAGTTGCAAGTGTCCTTGGCATCAATGTGCACACCCCTGCATATCTGTCTACTAACATGGTGCTGTTAAACATGGTGTTAGGAAGATATTTACAAGTTGACCTTCTGATACTCTAGCAAATTGGTGCTTCTTCTAGTACACACCCAGAACTATCCTTTCTTTTATTATCTCAAATATTTACTAGTTGAAGACTTTGAAATATCTAGTACATTTTTTTGGTAACAAAGACTTGAATTTTTCTATAGTTGAAGAATGCAGAGTTTTTTTTTCCCAACAGTATTCTTTTGTTAAATGTTATTTTAAAAAAATGTTTTATTTATTTACATTCCAAATGTTGCCTCCCTCCCCAGTTCCCCCTCCAAGAGTTCTCTACCCCCTTTCCCCTCTCCTTTGCCTTTAAGAGGGTACTCCCCCACCCCTCACCACCACCCTCACCCACCTACCCACCCCTATACCATCACCCCATCCCTCTTTCCTGGGGTGTCAAGTTTCCACAGGATTAGGCAAATCCTCTCCCACTGAGGCCAAACAAAGCAGTCCTCTGCTATGCAAGTGCTGGGGTCCACGGACCAGCCCAAGTATGCTACTTAGTTGGTGGCTTGGTCTGGGGGAGCTCCCAGGGGTCCAGGTTAGTTGACACTGTTGGTCTTTGGGGTTGTCATCCCCTTCAGCAACTTCAATCCGTCCCTTAACTCTTCCATAGGGGTCCCTGACCTCCGTCCAGCGGTTGGCTGTGTCTTCATCTGTCTCAGTCAGCTGCTGGTAGAGTTTCTCAGAGGACAGCCATGAGCTGTTTGGATCGTTCATCCTCAGTACCCTCTATGCCCTGTTTCAACTTTTGACTTCATTGTGAGCTGGGTGGCGACATCATGAAATGTCAGGTTAGTTTTGGTCTTAGGTCCTTGTTGAGAAGTTTAGACTAAAGCCTGAATCCACAGCCAGCACTGACCCTAAGGCTTTGATTGAGCAATGCCTAGGAGGGCAAATGAGATCCTCTGTAACTCTGGGTGTGTGTGCCAGCTTCCCAGTCTGCGACAGACACCAGAGGCAGTCGGCTTGCTGAGAGAAAGGGTTTATTTTGTGTCACAGTTTTGGAAATCTGACTCCATGATCAGGCAGGCCCACTAGTTTCAGGGTTCTTGGGAGGGACAGATGGCCACAGCAAGGAGCCCCTGGAGCCACAAATACAGGCGATGATTAAATTTAAGGTAATCTTCTAGGCATATTTGTCTTCTACGTTAGGGATTTAACAGAAGGATACAGCCCGACAAAAATGGAGAACTGAAAAGGTACTCCAGGAGAACAAAAGGACTGAATACTTTTTTTTTTTTGTCATCTAAAGAATGTGAACATCTGATGCATCGCACAAACAGATCTTTGAGTCAGTGAAACCTTTGAATTATTGCGCAAGAATCCCATTGACTCCGCCTAGTTGCATGCAATTTCCTCCTCCAACCCTGCTTAACTCTGCCCAAGAGTAGAAATGCAGTTAACACTTCCACAACTTTGCTGATTGCTGCTGAAAGCCAGTTTGTCAGAAGCTTAGGATCATGGTTTAGGCAGAAGATTAGGTTAAAGAGGCACCAAGGCCTGCATTCACTCATCTCTGTTATGTATCAGAACTTTTCAGTATTTTTAAACATTGTAACTGAAATAGCGGCACCCCTGCCCAGGTGCCACTGGGATTGAATTCTTTTTCCTCCCAATGGATTTAATTGTGTGTGTGTGTGTGTGTGTGTGTGTGTGTGTGTGCTGATAGTGTTTCTCTATACAAGGACAGCTGGTAATAAGTCTCCTTTTGAGCAAGGGAGCAAGTGAAGTATTTTACACACACACACACACACACACACACACACACACACCTAATTAATTGCTACCAATATTTGAATAGTACTTCATAGATTACATAGGCTATTCATACTGATTTCCTCTCTCAATGCTTACAACAATCCTATAAAATTACCCACTCACTGTGTAGGAAAGGGAACTAAAACCCACAAACTGATTTAAAGCCAAACCATTGGAGACAGAACGAGGACACCAGTGTGCTTTGTATCACAGACAGTTCTGGGAGCCATTTCTCCTGCTTCCTATCTTCGTCACATTTCTAGCACTGAGCTAGAAATCTTGCATCAGATCTGCCAGACACATTGGGGTGATCAGAGATTCATATTTCTTTCAGCTTTGAGCAACCTGGTAAGAATGTGAAACTTGTGACTTTTTCCCTTTGGGGGTTTTGATCCATCAATGTGGGTTATAACAACCTACTTTTACAATGGTGCAGGGTAAAAGAACATGTCTAATCCTGGTAGACCTTTGCAGACTCACAAATGACATTAGCAGACTGAGGTATTTACCAACCTTCAAACTAAAATGTATTTTGTCTGATACACTAGTGTGTTGATTTATAAAAAGAACAGCTTTAGTTTTGGGGGTTTCAGTCTGTAACCAACTGACTGGTGTGTGATGACACAGCATATTGTGGCAGGAGTGTGCGAATAACCAAGCCATTCACTTTATGCCTGTATATAAAAGAGACAGGGGAAGAAGGCAGCCTTCTTTCAGAGCGAGTTTCCATGGGCCTGATACTCCTCATTCCCTCTTAAAGACTCCACCTCTCCCAGTAGTGCCAAGCTGGTGAATAAGCTTTATCATGTGGGCCTTTAAAGGACATTCCAGATCTGAACTACAGCAACTGGTAAGAGGTCTTCAGTTGTAATTACTTAAAAGTTCTTTCAGAACGAGAACATTCTGTTACTCTACTTAACACTGTGTGCCAAGAAGTTGCTTAGTAAACCAAATGGTTTTGGCCTAGAAAAAAAAAAATCTCCAAACAGGTACCCAGGGTTCAACAGAGAGACAAATCTGGCAACTTTTAACATTTGATACAAATCCAACTTTTTAGACTGTAAACCTCTACAAATCCCACAGGAATTAGGGAATTAGAATTAGATGTGAAACATAAAACAAATAGAAGAACACAAATCGATAGAGGAAAGTACACTAGAAAATTATTTGGTATTTTGGTAGCCTTCCTAAGTATAAGATAATTAAAGAAACCACAAAGAACAGATTTGACCTTAGCCACTTGACTCTCAGGGAGAGAGAACAAGCACATTCCTCACCCTGGAATTACCGTTCCCACCACACCTGAGCCTAAATTCTCTCAGGCTGACCCTGAACCCAGGAATCTGCCTGCATTTGTATCTTCCTGTCTTTGTATCTTTCTAACAAGCTGGCTCATAGCACAGCTGCCTCTGTCCCTTTAGATCTGTGAAGCTCCTTATACAATTCACATTGCATCCTTATATTTTTGCATAGTTGAGAAATTACATATTTTTGAACTCATGTTTTTAGAGTCCTTTTCCACAGCCTTAAGGGCAGTCCTGAAGGCTGCCGAGGCATTAGTCATACCTCTACCTACCAGAGTCATGCTGTCTCTGATTACCAGGGAGTCATTAACGTTAGTGGGAAGAACATTCCTCAGAGGAATGTGAAATATGTACATTATTATACACACAAGCCTTATGCCCACAGCAGCCATTGACACCCCTGGAGACTGATACCCTATTGGCCCTGTCCCAGGGGCAGAAGCCATGTCATACCCACCCCCCACCAAGGCCATGCCAGGCTCGGCATGCCACCATACCCAATTTATATTATTTGCTTTGCAATACTTATTTATTTATGTATGTGTCTATGTGAGTATATGTGCATGGGTAGGTGTTCACCCATGCATACGTGTGTGTTTGTATGTGTGTTATATGTGTCTGTGGGATGCCCTGGTTTCTGTGTGGGTGCTGGAATCCAAACTCTGCTCTTAAGACTGTGCAGCAATCACTCTCAACCACTCATCTCCAGCTCTGTGCAAAGGACACAGTTCACAAGGACAGGGATGCAAGCTTCTGATAAGAACACTTGGAAATAACACCAAAAGTGCATATACCACTCATGGTGATGCTTTCTACCTGCTCAGACTTGTTGGGGCATACTTAATGTTTCATGATGCTGGTGGAAGGGAAAATTTTCTGGAGATTAAAAAAATGTTTATTTCCTTGAGCCTAGCTGGACCTATATGAAGAATATGAACTATTAAAATGTTTGTTGTTCTTCTTAGGGAATGGGGCATGCCCTTAAGCTTTTCTTTTATTGGAGTTGTCATATTTTATAAAAAGATAAAGAAGGAAGGGATATGTTTTGGGGGATGTGTAGTCAGGTCTGGGGAAAGGGGTGCCTCTGTGGGAATTATGCTGAGGCATCCCTTCCCCGGGAGGGATGAGCCACACAACGGTAGAGTATATTATAGAGTTTACTCAGGGCATGGGGAGGGGAGTTGAGAGGGTAGTAGAGGCAGAGAAAGGCAGAGAGAGAAGAGAAGAGGAGGAGTAGAGGCCTGCCATGAGCACAGGGAGAGAGGGGGAAGGTAAACGGAGAGAGATGGGGAAAGGGACAGGAAGACAGAGCAGGAGCAAGAAGGCGAGAGCAAGAGAGAGCAGAGGGGGCGGAGTGGAGGGGGCGAGCAGCTCCTCTTATAGTGAGTCAGGCACACCTGGCTGTTGCCAGGCAACTGTGGGATGGAGCTTAGACAAAATGCTAACAGTAGTGTCAGGGAAATGTTAGTGATCCCCCAAAACAGACAGGAGCCCATCTGGTGCAACTCACAGCAGGGTCTTTATTCTATTTGAGCTAGCTAGCTCTGGCCCCTGCAACCCACCACCATCTCACAAGATGGTTTTGGTGGTGGGGAAGCCCTGAATGTCTATGGGGCAAGGCTTTATGGTAAGCAGCAAGCAGGGAGTACGTGTGCAAGCATCTAATTGGAAAGCTACTTTGGCCTTTATTTTTATTTATTTATTTATTTATTATTTAGTTTTTTTGAGACAGGGTTTCTCTGTCTAGCCCTGGCTGTCCTGGAACTCACTCTGTAGACCAGGCTGGCCTTGAACTCAGAAATCTGCCTGCTTCTGCTTCCCAGAGTGCTGGGATTACAGGTGTGCGCCACCACCTCCTGGCTTACTTTGGCCTTTAATTGATTGGTACTGGGAGTCATATCATAAACTTAATTTCTGTTCCCCTCTGCATTGGTGGTCGGTAGGCAAGGGGTAAACTTGTAACCTGGGGGTATAGGTTTGTTGAAGGAATAATCTGGAGACACTGGTCTTATTGAGGGTGTATCCTGGAGATGCTGGTCTTGTTGGGGATTAGCCTAGAGACTGGGTTTTGTTGGGTGGCAACTTGGAAACTAATGCTAGGTACCGTCTTGTTAGTTTACCTGAGTTCAAACTTAGGTCAGGTTCTCTTAAATGGAGTCTGAATTTAAAAGATCTGGCATCTCATTATGTTCTGAATTAAGAAATTTCTTGGGTTGCATAAAATGTTATGATGGAAGAGTTAAAGTAAGAAGATTGAAATAGAAGTAAAGGTAGGAAATATGCATACAATGCAACATTAATTTGTATTAGTAACACACATGCAGACACACATGGACACACAGACACACAGACACACACACACACACACACACACACACACACACACACACACACAGTTCCAGATGGAGTATTCAGATGGGGCAGACAGATATATATGTATATGAGAATCTAGTTTGTGATAGAAATAAAGAAAAACTATTTAAAAGATGATATTGGGTTGTTTGACAATCTGGGAAATAGTAAGAAGGGATTTAAAAAAAAAAAACCAAAACCTAAATAGCATTTAACAAAACAAATCTCAAATGGAATAAATTATGTGTGGAGAAATGGCACATTGGTGAAAACAGTTATACAGCTACTTACTACTACCACAAAAACTGTATCTCTACATCTATCCTGTCTGTCTATCTCTTAAAAGTAATGCATTTAGGACCTTTAAAGCAATTCCTTTCCTTTTAGTCACATAAGGGGAAAACTGGGGCAGAGTAGACAATCCCAAGTAGAAGTCCAACTCATTAAGGCAGATGAATGCGCCTCTTGTAGCTGAGGCCCGGAAAGGACACAAGGACAGTGTCTCTCCCCTGGGCAAGAGCTCCCCTTCCAGGCAATGTTACCAAAAGCTTCTCCAGCGAACTCAAAGCACAGGCCACTGCCCAGCAACTTATTAAAGAATGCGTGGCAAAGACTTTCAAGGACCTTAGCTTGAAAGGAGCGGCAGAACATTCATTTTCAAACCCAACCTGATGATGATTACTTAAGGAAAAGGAGATGTTTTCTTAAAGAAATATTGTCTTGGGGGATATTCACAATGCAAGAGTATTTTCCAAAGAGAACTGGAGACTTAACTATATTGATTCATTCATTTTATGTTGGTAAAAACAAAACATTAATTTAGAAATATGAACGATGTACTCTGTGCTGAGTTACATCGGATACACATAAGACAAATGACCTAAGTGGGAGTTCTGCACATCACCTACTGTAACCAGGAGTTCTACACCTGTGACTACACGTAAGCATCCTGGAGAGTTCTGTTCTTTACTAGTGTCCCGTGGACAGAGTACAGGTCCCACTAGTCAGATTCGGACCCTCAAATTAATTTCCTTTCAGTCACATGCAGGGAAAATCAGGACTGACTAGTCAATCCCAAAGCAGGGGCTTATGGGAGTGGCTCCATAAGCCATTGGGAAAGTGACAGGAGTTGGGTTCCCATACCACAGAAACCAAAGCGCTTAACTGAATTTCTCTGAGGAGCTGGTAAAATGATTAGCTAGCTTTGCAAATCCATAAGTATAAATCCTACAGAAGATTGTCTCCCTGAGAAGGGTTCTCAATTTCTTGATAGTCAGAAAGGGAGAGAGAGAGAGAGAGAGAGAGAGAGAGAGAGAGAGAGAGAGAGAGAGAGAGAGAGAGAGAGAATCAGAACAGGTTGGATCCATTAGCATTTAGGCTATGTCTTTCCTGTTCTAGTGCCATCTTTACATATGTGATTCAATGTTGGTACAATTGACCTTTTCAAAAGAGACCTTATAGCTCCTTATGTTTAGGATGTTAAGAAGGAACTTGATTTCCTGGGGGACTTCCTCTTCTGTTTATCCACAAAGTAACCTACATATTAGAGGAGAGAGGTATGTGTGCTTGACTAATCAAGGAGATCTTGGGCTAAGGCTAGTGCAAATGAATGGGGCCTTTCTCTGAATCCTTGGTATAAAACAGCTTGACCATGGCAGCTCTTAAAAGGAAAGCATTTAATTGGGGCTAGCTTACAGTTTCAGAGGTTTGGTCCATTATTGTCATGGGGGGAAGCATGGTGGCATGCAGATAGACAAGGTGCTGGAGATTCAGCTGAGAGTTCTTCATCCAGATCAGCAGGCAAAGGAAGACAAAGTCACACTAGGCCTGTCTTGAGCATCTTAGACCCCAAAGTCCACCCCACGTGACACACTTCCTCCAACAAGGCCACACCTCTGAATAGTGCCACCCTCTGAGCCTTTTTGGGCATTTTCATTTCAAACTACCACCCAGTCCAAGTGACCTGTCTGGACTCATGAGTTGGATCTTCAGAGGCAAAGAGGTTTAATTATTGGGGCATGATGGATACAAAAGAAGGTATTACATTTTTTCCTTTTTTCTTTATATTTATTCTCTCATAATACATCCCAATGGCAGCCTCCTCTCCCTCTACTGCTTTCAATCCCCTCCCCACCTACCCTGTCCCCCAGATCCACAGCTCCTCCATTTCCCTTTGGAAAAGAGCAGGCCTCCCAGGGAGATCAACTGAGCACAGTGTAACAAGATACAGTAAGATTAGGCACAAAACCCCATGTCAAAGGTCGGACTTGGAAACCCAGTAGGAAAAAAAGGATCCCAAGAGTAGGCAAAAGAGTCAGAGAAACCCCCACCTCCACTGCTAGGAGTCCCACAGAAACACCAAGCTAACAGCCATAACATGTAGAAAATATTTAATCTCAAATTGGAGGTTTCTACCTCACCTTTGATCATTCAACTCACAGATAAAACACACACACCTTTATAATTATGATAAGCCTTAATCAGCACTAAAGCTGGTCAGAGATCTACCCTCTAAACTATTAGAATTTATTTCCCCATCAATAAGCCCAAATTATAACTTGCTATGTTTTATCTGGACAACTCTTTTTTTTTTTGATTTTTTTTATTGTATATATTCTATATTTACAATTCATTTCCCTTTTTCTGGTTCCCCACCCCCAAAGGTCCCACATGTCCTTTTCCCTCCCCCTGCTCCCGCATCCACCCCCTCCCACTTTACTGTTCTTGTACTCTCCCACAATGATGTTTTGGTCCATTCTAGCACCAGTGTCCACTCCTTTCTTCTTGTGAGACATCACTTGATATGTGATTTGTGTCTTTGGTGTTCTAAGCTTCTAGGCTAATATCCACTTATCAGTGACTGTATACCATGGGTATTCTTTTGAGACTGGGTCACCTCACTTAGTATGACATTCTCCAGCTCCATCCATTTCTCTAGGAATTTCATGAATTCATTGTTTCTAATGGCTGTATAGTACTCCATTGTGTATATATACCACATTTTTTGTATCCATTCCTCTGTTGAGGGACATCTGGGTTCTTTCCAGCTTCTGGCTATTATATATAAAGCTGCTATGAACATAGTGGAGCAAGTATCCTTATTGCATGCTGGTGAATCTTCTGGGTATATTCCCAGGAGTGGTATGGCTGGGTCCTCCGGAAGTATCACGCCCAGTTTTCTTAGGAACCGCCATACTGATTTCCAGAGTGGTTGTACCAGCTTGCATTCCCACCAGCAGTGGAGGAGTGTTCCTCTTTCTCCACATCCTCGCCAACACCTGATGTCTTCTGAGTTTTTAATCTTAGCCATTCTGACTGGTGTGAGGTGAAATCTCAGGGTTGTTTTAATTTGCATTTCCCTAATGACTAGTGATGTTGAACATTTTTTAAGGTGTTTCTCAGCCATCCGAATTTCTTCAGGTGAAAAGACTCTGTTTAGCTCTGTACCCCATTTTTGTATAGGGTTATTTGGTTTTCTGGGGTCTAACCTCTTGAGTTCTTTGTATACATTGGAGATTAGCCCTCTGTCGGATGTGGGGTTGGTGAAGATTTTTTCCCAATTTGTTGGTTGCCGATTTATCCTTTTGACAGTGTCTTTTGCCTTACAGAAACTTTGTAGTTTTATGAGGTCCCATTTGTCTATTCTTGCTCTTAGAGCATAAGCAATTGGTGTTCTGTTCAGGAATTTTTCCCCTGAGCCAATGTCCTCAAGGGTCTTCCCCAGTTTCTTTTCTATTAGTTTTAGTGTGTCTGGTTTTATGTGGAGGTCTTTGATCCACTTGGAGTTGAGCTTAGTGCAAGGAGATAAGAGTGGATCAATTCTCATTCTTCTGCATGTTGACCTCCAGTTGAGCCAGCACCATCTGTTGAAAAGGCTATCTTTTTTCCACTGGATGTTTTCAGCTCCTTTGTCGAAGATCAATTGGCCATAGATGTGTGGGTTCAATTCTGGGTCTTCGATCCTATTCCATTGATCCGCTTCCCTGTCACTGAACCAATACCATGCAGTTTTTAATACCACTGCTCTGTAATATTGCTTGAGGTCCGGGATATTGATTCCCCCAGAAGTTCTTTTGCTGTTGATGATAGTTTTAGCTATCCTGGGTTTTTTGTTATTCCAGATGAATTTGAGAATTGCTCTTTCTAGCTCTATGAAGAACTGAGTTGGGATTTTGATGGGAATTGCATTGAATCTGTATATTGCTTTGGGCAAGATTGCCATTTTGACTATATTAGTCCTGCCAACCCACGAGCATGGAAGATTTTCCCATTTTCTGATGTCTTCTTCAATTTCCCTCTTCAGAGACCTGAAGTTTTTGTCGTATAAATCTTTCACATGTTTGGTTAGCGTCACTCCAAGATACTTTATATCATTTGTGGCTATTGTGAAGGGTGTCATTTCCCTAATTTCTTTCTCAGCCTGCTTATCCTTCGCGTATAGGAAGGCTACTGATTTACTTGAGTTGATTTTATAGCCAGCCACTTTGCTGAAGTTGTTTATCAGTTGCAGGAGTTCTCTGGTGGAGGTTTTTGGGTCACTTAAGTATACTATCATATCATCTGCAAATAGTGATAGTTTGACTTCTTCCTTTCCGATTTGTATCCCTTTGACTTCCCTCTGTTGTCGAATTGCTCTAGCTAGTACCTCAAGTACTATATTGAAGAGACATGGCGAGAGAGGACAGCCTTGTCTAGTCCCTGATTTTAGAGGGATTGCTTCGAGTTTTTCTCCGTTTACCTTGATGTTGGCTACTGGTCTGCTGTATATTGCTTTTACTATGTTTAGATATGGGCCTTGAATTCCTGTTCTTTCTAGGACCTTTAGCATGAAAGGATGCTGAATTTTGTCAAATGCTTTTTCAGCATCCAATGAGATGACCATGTGGTTTTTTTCTTTGAGTTTGTTTATGTAGTGGATTACGTTGATGGATTTCCGTATATTGAACCATCCCTGCATCCCTGGGATGAAGCCAACTTGATCATGGTGAATGATCGTTTTGATGTGTTCTTGGATTCGGTTGGCAAGTATTTTGTTTAGTATTTTTGCATCGATATTCATAAGAGAAATTGGCCTGTAGTTCTCTTTCTTAGTTGGATCTTTGTGTGGTTTTGGTATCAGGGTAATTGTGGCTTCATAGAATGAGTTGGGTAGTGTTCCTTCTGTTTCTATTTTGTGGAATAATTTGAAGAGTATCGGTATCAGGACTTCTTTGAAGGTCTGATAGAATTCTGCACTAACTGTCTGGTCCTGTGCTCTTTTTGGTTGGAAGACTGTCTATGACCCCTTCTATTTCTTTGGGGGTTATGGGTCTGTTTAGACGATCTATTTGATCCTGGTTTAATTTTGGTATTTGGTAACTGTCGAGGAAATTGTCCATTTCCTCCAGATTCTCCAGTTGTGTTGAGTATAGGTTTTTGTAGTAGGATCTGATGATTTTTTGAATTTCCTCAGTTTCTGTTGTTATATCTCCCTTTTCATTTCTAATTTTGTTAATTTGAATACTGTCTCTGTGCCCTTTAGTAAGTCTGGCTAGGGGTTTATCTATCTTGTTGATCTTCTCAAAGAACCAGCTCCTGGTTTTGTTGATTCTTTGTATGGTTCTCTTTGTTTCAATTTGATTGATTTCAGCCCTGAGTTTGATGATTTCCTGTCTTCTACTCCTCCTGGGTGAAATTGCTTCTTTTTGTTCCAGAGCTTTCAAGTGCGCCATTAAGTTGCTAGTATATGCTCTCTCCTGTTTCTTTTTGGAGACACTCAGGGCTATGAGTTTTCCTCTAAGCACTGCTTTCATTGTGTCCCATAGATTTGGGTATGTTGTGCCTTCATTTTCATTAAGTTCTAAGAATTCTTTGATTTCTTTCTTTATTTCTTCCTGGACTAAGGTATCATTGAGTAGAATATTGTTCAGCCTCCAAGCGTATGGGGATTTTCTGTTGTTTTTGTTGCTATTGAAGAACACTCTTACTCCATGGTGATCTGATAAGAGGCATGGGATTAGTTCGATCTTTTTATATTTGTTGAGATCTGTCTTGTGTCCAATTATATGGTCGATTTTGGAGAAGGTACCATGAGGGGCTGAGAAAAAGGTATAGTCTTTTGCTTTAGGGTGAAATGTTCTATATATATCTGTTAAATCCAATTGCTCCAAAGTTTCGATGAGTTTCTCCGTGTCTCTGTTTAGTTTCTGTTTTCCTGGTCGGTCCACTGTAGATAGTGGAGTATTGAGGTCCCCCACAATCATTGTGTTAGGTGCAATGTGTGCTTTGAGCTTTAGTAAGGTTTCTTTTACAAATGAGGGTGCCCTTACATTTGGAGCGTAGATGTTTAAAATTGTGAGTTCCTCTTGGTGGATTCTTCCTTTGACTAGCAGGAAGTGACCTTCTGTGTCTCTTTTGATGACTTTGGGTTGAAAGTCAATTTTATCTGATATTAAAATGGCTACTCCAGCTTGCTTCCTGTGACCATTTGCTTGCAAAATTGTCTTCCATCCTTTTACTCTAAGGTAGTGTTTGTCTTTGACTCTGAGGTGTGTTTCCTGTAAGCAGCAAAATGTAGGGTCCTGTTTCCGTATCCAGTCTGTTAGTCTATGTCTTTTTATTGGGGAGTTGAGTCCATTGATGTTAAGAGATATTAAGGAATAGAGATTATTACTTCCTGACATTTTTTATGTTATTTTTGTTTTTGAGTAGTTATCTTCCTTTGAGTTTGATGGAAGAAGTTTACTGTCTTGCTTTTTCTTGGGTGCCATTTCCTTCCTTGTGTTGGAGTTTTCCTCCTATTATCCTTTGTAGAGCTGGGTTAGTGGAAAGATATTGTGTAAATTTGGTCCTGTCATGGAATATTTTGATTTCTCCATCTATGTTGATTGAGAGTTTTGCTGGGTGTAGTAGTCTTGGCTGACATTTGTTTTCTCTTAGGGTCTGCATGAGGTCTGCCCAGGATCTTCTAGCTTTCATGGTTTCTGGAGAGAAGTCTGGTGTGATTCTGATAGGTCTTCCTTTATATGTTACTTGGCCCTTTTCTCTTACTGCCTTTAATATTCTTTCTTTGTTTAGTACATTTGGGGTTTTGATTATTATGTGACGGGAGGTGTTTCTGTTCTGGTCCAGTCTGTTTGGAGTTCTATAGGCTTCTTGTACATTCATGGGCATCTCTCTCTTTAAGTTAGGAAAGTTTTCTTCCATAATTTTGTTAAAGATATTTGCTGGCCCTTTAAGTTGTAGATCTTCACTCTCATCTATCCCTATAATCCTTAGGTTTGGTCTTCTCATTGTGTCCTGGATTTCCTGGATGTTTTGGGTTACAAGCCTTTTGGATTTTGCATTTTCTTTGACTGTGGAGTCAATGGTTACTATGTTATCTTCAGCATCGGAGATTCTTATTTCTATCTCTTGTATTCTGTTGTTTATGTTTGCATCTACGACCCCTGTTTTCTTCCCAAGGTTTTCTATCTCCAAGGTTGCCTCCTTTTGTGATTTCTTAGTTGTTTCTACCTCTGTGTTCAGATCTTGGATGGTTTTGCTCAGTTCCATCATTTGTTTGTTTGTGTTTTCATGTAATTCTTTAATATATTTTTGTGCTCCCTCTTTCATGACTTCTGCCTGTTGTTTCAAGTTCTCTTGCATTTCTTTAACTGATTTTCTCACTTCCTCTTTATTGGTTTCTGTCTGATGGCCCATATTCTCCTGGAGTTCTTTAAGTGTTTTTTGTGTTTGGATTGTAAGAGCTTCTACTCTATTGATGTTCCCCTGCATTTCTTTAAGAGATTTGTTTATGTCTTTTTTGTGTTCCTCTAGGAGCATCATGACCTGTGCTTTTATATCTAACTCTTGTTTTTCTGGTGTGCTGGGGTATCCTGGACTTGCTGTGGTTGGCGAATTGGGTTCAGATGGTGCCATATTGCCTTGATTTCTGTTAATAACGTTCCTACGTTTGCCTTTTGCCATCTCTTTATCTCTGGCGTTAGTTGGTCTTATTGTAGATGGCGCCCTGCTGAAAGCACAGCACGCCTGTCCCCAGGAGACAGATCCCTTCTGGCAGCTTGTCTGTGCTGGACTATGCTCGCTCTGAGTCCAGGCCCCTGACTCCAGCTGCTAGAGTGCCGAGCTGTGCCCCGAGGCAGCCCGGTGGCCCCTCGCTGCTAGTCCGCTCAGAGAGCTTTTCCCGGCCGGTAGTCTGCACCCACAGCTGAGCTTTCTGTGCCCGGATCTCCTGCAGAGCTAAGCTAAGCTATAACTCTGGCCACGCACCTGATTCCAGCCGCTCACTGCGTCCAGTGTGCCCGCTGTTTGCGCGCGGGGGTCTGGGGCAAGATGGCTGCCCCTGCTGAAAGCACCGCGTGTCCTTGGCTCTATCTGGACAACTCTTAACTTCAATAGCCATGTTCTCATGATTTCTACCACATCTCTTCTTGTCCTCTCTCCATCTTCATTTCTCCTTCCTCATTGTCTCCTGACTCTGACCCAAAGCCTGGGAACAACAAAAACTCTTATCTTTCTTCTGCCCAGCCGCAGGCTGTAGGCATCTTTATTCACCAATCAGGGATAATTGGGGGCCGGTGGGGGGCAAGATTATATAGTATCATGTGGGTTTATGTGCAGATTCTCTCATCCCTGAGGGCAATCGGGCCTTGGGGTCCAGTATTTAGCATTATAATACATTGCAAAGGACCATACGTCAACAAAAACACATATGAAAAGGGTCTAGTGCAGATCCATGCAGGCTCCCTAATTGCTGCCTTAGTCTCTGCGAACCTTTTAAGCCCTGCTTAGTTGGTTCTGTGGGCTGTGTTCTTGTGGTTTCCTCAACTCCTCAGTCTCCTATAATTCTTCATCCCTCTCTTCTGCAGAGATCTATGTAATATTTGACAGTGGATCCCTGTATCTGCTCCCATCAGTTGCTGGAGGAGGCCTCTCTGATGACAGTTGTGCACTGGTCTATGAGTATAGCAGAATATCATTAAGAATCATTTCATTGACTTTTTTTTGTCAGCTGTGTTTGGTTCTACCATAGGTCAAGAAGGCATCTTTTAAGTCTAGAATGGAATAGTAAGTTGTCCCAGAAGATTGTATAAATATTGAATACTAAAGGATGAAGGGGAACCATAACTTCATGGATTAATTTGAGGTATTGTACCAATCGCCATTTGCGAGGTCCTTTGTGAACTCCCAGAATAAATGAGTTATAAGGGCTGGAACATTTTCTCAAGAGTCTGTCTTTTAAAGGACAGAAAAATGGGTTTGAGCCCCTCTATAGTTTCAGGGTCAAGCAGGCACTGTATCTGGTGGGGGAAAATAGGTGAGGTCATTCAAATGTACTATAATCAGTGACACAGTCTAGCTCAGCTCACCTTTAAGCTTATCTGGAGCTTCTCAAGTTGGACATCATGGGAGCCATCGATTTTCTTGCAAGGAGAGATAGCTTGGGGCCTCTTGGATATATGGGGAGTCTTACCTTCCTATGATTGCTTTGATGGTTAGGGAAGGGTGCAGAGAGAATCAAGGTATGACTCTCTCCCAATTGGAGCATTCCTTCTTGAATGGTCCCTTTTGTCCACAGAGGAAGCATGCCCTGGAAGGACCTCTCAGGATGGTTCCCCCCATCCCTGTCCCCAGGTCACCTTCATAATAGCTGAATCTCTTTTTTCCTTCCCTTCTTCATGTCTTGACTGTAATAGGCTGATGAAGTGGTCTAAAGTCTTGGCCTGGGTCATGTGAAGCAGCCTCTGTATTACAGATTCTACAGATGTCTGATGCCAATTGGGTGATGAAATTGTTCTTTGGAAGGACTTCCTCCTTCATGGATTCTGAAGTTTCTTAGTGTGTTTTCATATTGTCTCTTTTACACTCTTAGAAAAGTGATGGAAGGCTCATAGTCCCCCCCAAATTACAGTCAGATAGTTAAGCATAATTGGAGGACTTTATTCTAACCCTATGGAGGACCTCTAAAACAAGTAGTCTCTTGTCCCTTTCTGTTCCCCTTGATCCTAGCTGAGCCTCCAGTTTGAGATGGGGATTGCATGTAGAAGCAGAATTGCAAGTGTGTTCTGAAATAATCATTGCTAGTGTTGACTGCCAGTTCATTTACCCTCCGTTTTTCTATAGACGTCAAGACTTGATCCAGAATAAATATAACATTCTGCTATAATAACCTGTGCTTAACTGGCCAGGGTTTTCAGTGAAACTGCCTAGTTCTCTTTTAATATCTTTAAACTCAGTAAAGGTGAAAGACTGGTGGACATAGACGGCCACAACTTCTCCCATCATTTCTTGGAGAGGGAACACCCTAGAGGTAGAGGCAATGGGGTACCTTGGGAGCCTGGAGTAGGAGATATCCAGCTTCCTCAGGGCAAGGACGGAGTACAGGACTTCAGGGACATTAAATTTGGAGGCTCAGAATTGAGTGCAGGTACTGGAATGTTGGGTTTAAGCACTGGATCCTCAGCCCCCCTTTTTGAGGGAACTGGTCTGCAGATCATAGCTGGAATAGAGGGCTCTAATTGGCAGCTATCAGCCAGTTCTGGGTGGAACTGGAGAAGAAAAGCTGTATATAGGGAATTTCAGACCATATTCCTCTCTCTTTTGCAAAATAGGCCTAGTTGGAGAATGTACCATAATTGGGCTCCTTTGGGATGGCCATTTTTCAGCATCTTCCAGAGGGTATTGCAGTCAAGCCTCCTGGAGGACAAAAGATGAGTCATTTCTTTCTATAATTCCCATGGTTAACTCTGTCTTGGGTGGGTATAGGTGCTCTGTAATTTTCTTTTAAATATCTGGGTATCTGTAAAATTGTCATACACTTCAAAACAGTGTATTTGATTTCCTGCATTCAGGGTTTGAGAAGGAAGCAAAAGACCATGAAAGGTTAAAGTCCCATGGTCCTTCTTGGGAGTCAGACTTGACCAGATAGATTTGATGAGTATCTACCAGGACTTAGTCACCATGATGTTTAAGTCCTCCTGAAGTGTCAGGTCCTGTAGAACTTGCCAAATAAGGAGCAATGTCTGTGGGTGGTCACCAAAGTGATAGATATATGTCAGGAAAAGGAGGAACTGATAAAGGGGACTTGATAAACAAAAACATGTCACATTAGGAACTGAAAGATCAAATGTAGTAATGAGGTAACAGATGAGGAATAGGGAGAGCTTATTCAGACTTCTATCCTAGGATGGGTGGAGAAATGTTCCCATTCTGTTCAGAGACAGAGGGTATGTCCAGATATGACAAGGGAAGAGGCCTCTCCATTGACCTAGGGTCATAACTAGTCCTCAAGGTTTGGCCACCCCAAGACCCTTAGAATCTGAGTCCTATCTGAGTTAGCAGACTTAGCAGTCTCTTGACTGCCCTAGTTCCCCATATTATGGAGGGAGGGAAATCTCTCTGTTTAACAGTTTGAGATTGAGTTGTCTTTTGGACCCCTTCTCTATAGTTCCTGACTTATAAAGAGGAATGGTGGGAGACTCAAGCATGTTAACTGTGGTTGAGGGTTTCCTTTGGCTGCCAAGGAGTGTGATTCTCAGCCAGTTACAGCAGCCATGAATGTCTCTCCAAATCTCAGGTCAGCCTCCATAGATGTAATAAGGGCCCAAGTGAAAGGTTGGCTGTCTAGAGGTTTGGGTTCTTTCCCATGACAAACAAAGAATTGGACTCCTAGGACAAATGGACAAGTGAGAACTCATAGTAAGTGGAAGTAGGTATTTATTGAAGCAACCAGAAAGCACCCCTCAGGATGGGGTAGGGTCTTCAGAGCTGGCTGACTGCCCAGTCATCTCCGGGCAGCACATATTGAGCTCCTGTGGCTTCTCCTTTTGAGATTCCATTCTTCCTCCTAAGTCCCCTCCTGTCATTTTCTACTACGTCATCTTCTCTGCACAGGTGGCCCTTGGCCCAGAGATAACAAAGGCAGATGACTGTGCTTGGTTACATTTTATGGATGACTGCATTTGGTATGTGGGGACATTTTTCTTTCCTTCCTACCTCTTCTCTAACTGCCTATTTCCTACAAACTACTAACACAATGATGTATACATATAGAGTAGGAATGATTCCTGTAGTAAGCAACTACATAGTCGCATCACCCTAGTATATCAATTTAAATAGAATCTTGCTTTCCATGTGCACATGTCCTCAAAGATTTTGTTATGGGATAGAAACACCGAGTCAATTCTTCTAACAAACAAAAGGAAGAGAGCAAAAGGCCCAAGGCATTCTTCCCTGCAATGCTCTCCTCTTTGCTGACATTCTCTGTCATGACCCCACTTCACCTTCTTGACTGTTAAGCATTTTTCACATCTAGCCTAAGAAGTTTATAGTATCTGCATGAACTAACTAGTCAAGGTTTTCTAAAGTCACAGATCTTATGAAATGGCTTTCTATATTAAAGGAAATTATTGGAATGACTTAGAGTCTGCCGTCTAACTAACCCAGCAATGGGCAGCTGTGAATGGGAAGTCCAAGAATCTAGCAGTTGCTCAGTCCCAGGAGGCTAGGTATTTCAGCTGGTGTTCTGTATAAGCTGAAATCCTGAAGAAATAGGTTCCAACAGATGGGCTGTATGTAAGAGCTAGCAGGAGAAGAAGAAGGAAAAGGAGGAGGAAGAAGAAGAGGAGGAAGAGAAGGAAGAAGAGGAGAAGGAAGAGGAGGAGGAGGAGGAGGAGGAGGAGGAGGAGGAGGAGGAGGAGGAGGCGGCCTTTCTTCTTCCGTTTTTATATGTAGGCCTCCAGCAGACCATGTGGCCCAGAATAAAGGTGTGTACCATCATGCCTGGACCTAGGCTATTCCTTATTTGAAACTTGCTGTGTCCCAGGCTGGCCTTGAACTCAGAGATTTGCCTGCCTCTGTCTCCTGGGATTAAAGGCATGTAACACCTTGCCTGGGCCTAAGCTTTTCATGGCTGCTCTGCCTCAAGATCTGGATCACAGGTGAGCCCTCCATTTCTGGATTGTACGGAGTTCATTCCAGATGTGGCCAAGCTGACGACGGGGCTGTATGCCAGCACTCTGCATTTGTTACAGAGAAAGTGGAAGACTTTATGAACATCATTCACGCTGACCACCAAATTAAAAACAAATAAACTATGAGCTACAGATTCAGCTAACAAAGCAGCTTTGAATTCTGTAATTTGGACCTTGAAAAGACACACACATCTGGGTACACTGGTGCCTGTCGGGATAAAGACAGATCACGCAAACACTGCATAGCTGTTCTTTATGCTGTGTGCTAGGTTCCCCGACAACAACCTTCTTAAAGGAGAAATTTTCTTCTTCCAGAAGAATACAAGGAGGATTAGAAGCTATTAGAAAATTTCTATAAAATAGAGAGTGACTAAGGAATGAAAACCCACCGAGCCCACTCCCTCCTTCCATTCTCAGATATTTACGTTGTGCTAACCAAGTGCCAGGCACAGCGTGAGGCGCTGTGATTCCTAGGTAAGGCATGGTTGATCTCCCTCACAGCTGCTGGATGTGGTAGTGGACGTGAACCTTTGAGGATATTTCCCTTTGGGGTCTTGTTCACCAAAGGATGGAGGACGGAGGGATGGAGAAGAACATTCACAAGTTGCAGGGTTAGGATGTGGATTAGGTCTTTTATCTTTTAAGTGTTCTGCTGGCTACCATTCTAAAATAAGTGAAAGTCAGAAAGTGTGGAAACTTAAAGTAGACATAGACGGATTCAACAGAGGGGCGTACACTGTGGAGCCAGTCCCCGATTTCATCAGCCACAGCAAGAACAGGGGCCACAGCAGCTGCAGTGGGAGACCTTCCTCTTTAGGAATTTCCACTCAGGCAAAAGTCAGGATTCTTGGATTTATGATTAAAAAAAGTAACAGGATATCTGGTTTTAGCCAGTTTGGAGCAGCATAGGAGTTCATTAAAGGACATACCAAAGATTTATAAGGGGGTGTTTATAGATCGGGATGATAGATCACAGTTTGTTTATTGTCTTTATGGTGTTTTTCTTGAGTTGTCTTTGGGAATACCCACACTGCTTCTTTAGGCAAATTTGGCCCTACGTTTCTGGATTGTATGGAGTTCATTCCAGATGTGGTCAAGCTGACAACGGGGCTGTATGCCACCACTCTGCATTTTCTACAGAGAAAGTGGAAGACTTTATAAACATTATTAGTGATGCTTGGAGTTTACCAGCTGTCGGCTGTGGAGAGCTTTTGGGGCCGCTTCTAGAAACTTGGCAGGACTTTGACATTGGGCATTTGACAGGGAAGTAGGCTTCAGGCAGGAATCTGATAATGGGCCAGGACACGGATGTAAGCTCAGGCTGGGATCTAATTTGGGGCTAGAACAAAGAAGTGGGCTCCGGCAAGAGTTTGACTTTGGACTGGGACAGGGAAGTAGGCGCCGATATCTTGGTCATCCTGATAAGCCCCTAGAAACAGTGACCTCCGGACTTTATTGCCTTGCTTGCTACTTGACTATTTGTGTTTGTCTTGCTTGTTCCTTAACCTAAAACTGGCCTTATTACTTGCATGTAATTAAAATAGTAAAAAAACAGACTGGGAGAAAATAAACCTGCCTCAGCCTTAGAACTGGACAGGGTCATGCTACAGTGTTGTCTAATCATCTTTTTTTCCGTTTTAATCCTCGATCCTGCCCTGGAGAACCTGTCGACTGACTGAGCGGGCTAACTGGTTACCCCTGGATAATCTCAGGCCTCTTTTCCTTCCTTTTCTATCCTTTATTTCATACTTTAATTGGTTCACAGTGCCCAGACTTGGCCTCCTGGAGACTAGTTCATAGGACCCCCTGGGACACTGAGGCTGTGTGTGCTTTCATGTCTCAGCTGAGCCTTTAATGGACTGAATTTACAATCCTCCTGGTGTCTCTTTCTGTCTAGCTGCGCTGTTCCTGGCTCTGAGGTTGACACAGGTAGAGCCACTGGCGTCCCTTTCAAGCCAGTCCCTCACCTCTTCACCGCTTAGTTGTGTTCATTGCCTTATCGTCTTCTAGAGACAGAGTTCAGTCTCATCTTTTCCTTACATTCCCGCTGAGGCCTGGGCATCTTGTTTCCACACACACTTTCAGATTCCCAGAGCCATTCTTTTATCTTAGACTCTTTGCTTGGATTATGAAACAGTCTTCCCAAATTACCTCTGTTCAGCCTCCATGGCTCCAGTGTCAAGGGTAATTCAGTAATTTTAACAGGATGGTCTGTGCATGTAATCCTTGTAACTACTCTGAGCTAAGCTAACTCAAGGGGCAGGCTAGAAGCCAGAAATTCACTGTCACAGCACATAGGTGAAAGAAGACACCATTTAGCAATGAAATTTAACATGAATCCCTGTTGAAGGGTCTGTACCAAGTACAAAAAGGGACATACTCAGATTACTAGATCAAATACAGGATGATATTCAGTCAAGTGGAATTCTGAACTTTGAAATAGTCCAGGAAGCCTGGGAATTGTGGCCTGAGGACTAGCTCTTCCTTCCCCTCCCTCCCTCCCTCCCTCCCTCCCTCCCTCCCTCCCTCCCTCCCTCCCTTCCTTCCTTCCTTCCTTCCTTCCATTCTCTCTCTCTCTCTCTCTCTCCTCTCTCTTTCTTTTCAAAGCTGCCGAATAAATACTTGGGCATCTGATTGAAGGGGTACCACTTTATGTGTACCTGAAAACTGACTATGTGATCTCATCTTTCAGTTGAGGCAGCTGATGCTCAGGGTTAAGTAAATTACTCGGAGTCCCATAGGAAGTCAGTGGTGGACTCAGAATTCTCTCTTAGGAACCCAAAGTTCCATAGTCTTTCCACACGAGTGTGTCATCCATGCTAAAAACATATTTTCAATTCTTTTCTCTGTCTCAATCTTATAATAAAACCTAATTCTCCACTCTGCTGGACCCTGAACTTCTCCACAAATATATCTTTTTATCTATGGTTATTCCTACCTGGAATGGCCTGGACTCCATCTTGATCCTTGAAAATCTCATCCTGGAAAGCCTGGAAGTAACACTATAGCTTCCAGAAAACCATTAAGGATTGATTTTCCTGTAGGCTTAGATTTTTCTTTTCTGTTTTTCTTCTCTTGGCTTTTTTGAGATGGGGTTTCTCTGTGTAGTCCTGGCTGTCCTGGAACTCACTCTGTAGACCAGGCAGGCCTGAAACTCAGAAATTTGCCTGCCTCTGCCTCCCAAGTGCTAGGATTAAAGGTGTGCACCACCACTGCCTGGCTGGGCTTATATTTTTCAAAACATACTTTAATAATGGTTCTCAAATGCTTTGGTCCTACCCCCTTCTAGCCCACTGTCCAAAGGTAGGGCAGAAAAGATAGTAAATGGGATAAGGGGATGTGGACTTGTTTAGAAGTAGATCTTTGGGAGTAATTCCAATCTCCATTTGTCAGGATACTAACAGTCTAGTTCAAAAGTGTCATTATACACAAATCAGCAATGGTGGCACGATCCAGCAGAAACCACTAGGCCTCTTCTGAATCAAACATGAGTCAGTGGGAGAGACCAGAACCAACCAGAATGCCAGGAGTTTTCTGCTGTGTCTTTCTCAATAAAGTGAAGACCAGGGAAGACACAAGACCAACATTGCACAGGTAGCTATGCTAGTACCCTATCACTGTGTGTTGAGACTCTGCTATAACCTCTCTAAACATCATGTGTCCACCCACAGATCTTGCCTCAGCAAAACACCATGTGAGTCTGCATCACATGACACAACCAGAAACTTGTGCTTCCTTCCCCCATTTGCATTTGTCTAATAGCTCCAGGAACAATTTATCTACTGTTCATGGCTGTTTCCACTTTGCAACTTTCATTCTTGGCACTTGTATATGTTTTCCTAGCGAGCATGTAAACTTTATCCTATTTATCATTGTGCTCTCAGATTGCCTTGTTAATAGGAGACATTGAAAATATATGTGTAGCATAAAATATAAGTAAGCCTCGATCAGAATCTCTTCCCCAAATTCATATGTTTAAATTTAATCACCAATGTGATGATGTTAAGAAGGCAGGCACGCTGGGCGGTGGTGGTGTGTGCCTTTAATCTCAGCACTTGGGAGGCAGAGACAGGCAGATTTCTGAGTTCAAGGCCAGCCTTGTCTACAGAGTGAGTTCCAGGACAGCCAGGACTACACAGAGAAACCCTGTCTCGAAAAACCAAAAAAAAAAAAAAAAAAAAAAAAGGCACATTTATTACCATATCACCTTGAATGTGTCCAATCTCACTTTATTATGGATGATAAGCTGGGCCTGCTTAGTACTTGGATGGGAGAGGTGACCACACCATGAGTTTGGAGTTCTCATGGATTGGATTGGAGCCCCTAGACAAGGCTGGTGGGAGTGAATTTCTTCTGTTCTTTTCTGCCATGTGTAGATAGCAGCCATCACATCTGCTAGTGTCTGGACCTTGGGTCTTTGTCTTAGAGTCTTACGGCTGTGAACGGACACCATGACCAAGGCAGCTCTTATAAGGGGCTGGCTTACAGGTTCAGTCCATTATCTAGGTGGGAGCAGGCAGCATCTAGGCAGGCATGGTGCAGGCAGAGCTGAGAGTTCTACATCTTCATTTGAAGGTTGCTAGTGGAACCTAGGAAACTAGGACAAAGCACACACCACAGTAACACACCTACTCCAACAAGGCCACACCTACTCCAACAAGGCCACACCTACTTCAACAGGGCCACACCCACTAACTGTGTTACTCCCTGGGTTGAGCATATACAAACCGTCACAGTCTTCATCAGTCCCCCAAACTGTAAGAAATCAATTTCCTTTGTTTATAAATTACGTAGGCTTAGCTATTTTGCTATAGTGGCACAAATAGACTAAACACTTTATAAATGATGTTTGCCATAATGGTGTTGCCACACACCATGTAGCAATGTTTTGGTCTATGATAGACCATCCATACCACAATTGTCCCATAAGATTACAGTGGTGCTGAAAAGCCTTCATACTTTAATAGAAGCAACCATAATGTCAGAGATGAAGTACATTAGTCATGTGTCTGTGATGACTAAGTGTAAATAACCCATTGTGCTGACAGGTAAAAGTTTAGCAATATAATTATATATGTCACATGTACTTTATAATGGTGTTAAATCTTGTTACTAGATTATATATTTAACTATGCTATACCTTTATCCTAATTTTAGAGTACATACCTATCTATAAAGAAAGGGTTATTATGAAACAATATGCATGTTAAAATAGGAGCAGCATTATATATCCATGTTTACCTCTTTTCTTGACTGCATCATGAGGTGGTGTCAGTGAGTGACCCATATCACTTAGGTTTAGGAGAGTACAATGTGTGATGTTTACACAAGAGAATTGCCCAGTGATGGAGTTCTTAGAGCATCTCCTGTCGTTCAAGTGACCCACGCCTGAGTAAAAGCTGAAGACAGGGAAGGGAGGTGACCAAGCCCTGTACAAATCATTTCTTCTTCCCTGTGCATGAGCTATTTCTCTTTCCTACCCCATGTTTCCATAAGTTAAAGGCTGCCAATTTCTTCAAGACCTGGATCAATGTCCAGTCTTTCCTAGAGGTCTTCCTTATGGGTCTAGATGACTGTGACTCCTTTATGCTGTGGACACAGATGCCCACAAAGGTTCATAACTGGCTGTCATTACCTATTATCAAGGTGGCACAGAGTACCTGGTAGATCAAAGGCTCTATACCTTGTACTGTGGGAGAGTCTTGGAAAAGCTTTGCAGAAGTGTGGAATTTGGGATATTGATATAATAAAATATGAGATAAAAGGTTTACTTTGATCAAAGTGGTGGGAAGGAAGAGAGGATAAAATAACTCCTGACAAACAGGTTGATTCTTATGTTTATTATTATGGCATATGGCATCTTGAGAAAAATCATCCAGTCGCCTTGCAAATCAGCTTCCTCATACATTACATGGAATTAATGAGACCTGTGTGGTAGTGTGAAAGCTCATATACTGACTAGAGGCAGTCATTGCTGGCATGTTACTAAAGTTAATTAGGCTGTTACAGCATTGTCAGTGGTCAGCATACAAAGAACTCCTTTTTCCATGTCTCTTGTCTTGTGATGTCATCTTGTCTGTTGAAGATGGAAGAGCTTTTCCCTTTGGTCTTCCTTCTGCAGGGAGCTACAGATGGTGTTCTGTTATTACTGAAACTGTAGTCTTGGGTTTTCAAGAGAGGGCTAATGAGTTGTTTCTTTCTCCTACACACACACACACACACACACACACACACACACACACACACACTATGGTGTCTTATTCCTGTACTGTTGCTTTTAGTGGGCTCTTCTATCTGGAAGTTGCTGGTTCAGCCTGGTTAGCAGTTACCGTCCCAGTGAGTATCAGCTGGAAGATCACTCTAGAAGTTTCTCTGACTGGCTTAGGTTCACCTTTGTATTTCCATGATGTAGTAGGCACTGTTTCTCCATCCCAGATTTGTCTCCCTGCATTAGACTCCTCAGACCTTCAGAACTGGTGCATAGTAGTTGCTCCTGGTGTGATTGTGAATGACTGTGTAGACTTTGTTTCCCAGTCTTATCTTTTCATCTCTGGGCCCTAACTCTCCATTCTGCACTGTTTATGGAGAATACTGTTATGTTTTTATGTTTCTTTCTTCTCCTTTTTCCTTCTTCCTCCTTCCTTCTTCTTTTCTGCTAGGGACTAACCTTAACCTTGGGAGAAGGGAAGACTATCCCCTGCAGTCTCTCCTTAGTACACTAAATCCTTTAATGAAATCCAAGTTGACTCATACAACTATAAAATCCACTAAGTATTCAATATCCTTAAAGCATTGAAACACAATGGTTTTATTTTGTTCTCTTTATGTTCTATTTAAATTACATTGTTGAGCTTCAGGTAATTTAAGCCACAGGACCAAGTCACGAGGGACTATTGTGTTTAAATCTCAGTTCACTAAAGTGAGCCTTAAAAGGAGTTATAGAAACATGAATATCGGGGTAGACAGTATAAACAAAGGTTGAGGCTGGTTTTTACCGAGTTTCCGAATAAACAGAAGCTATCAAGGAGGAAAGCATCAGGGGAGTGTACTGCTTGGGTGAGTCCTCTGCCAGGAAGAATCTTTTCTTTATAGTAGCCTGGGAACTATGGCAAGGGTTAGTTCACCTGCGATGGGAACAGTTGACTGATGGGACCTCCCCACACAGCAAGGAGGAGGCAGCATGGTCTGAGGGCAGGTGTTGCCAGGAGCCTGGGGTTTGGAGCTGCTTGCTTTCCTGCTGCTACTTAGGTCAAGTTCCTGTTTTCCCACCAGGGGACAGTTGCCTTGTACAGAAGATACTGGTCAAGCTTTCCAATTTAACCCAGTTAGATTCGAGTTTTGGTGAAAGAATATTTCCGTATACATTTATTTGCATTCCATGTAGTGTGTTCTGAAGGTTGCACGAGCTGTACACTCAACTATTATTTGTGTGTTTGAAACTCAAACCTAACCAGCCTTCCTATGCTTTCTCCAGAACTCCAAATGGGATGTGTTTGTGCTAAGTCTAAGAATCTTGTAGGGCTGTTGTGATAAAGCAGTATTGCAATGACTTCCACTCAGAAAATCTTTAACTTCTATATAGGAACACCAATGGATTCTACTAGAATAACCCTAGTAATTAGTCTGAGTGAACTAATACTGGACTATTAATACACATGGTGGAGATCAGACAGTAGGCTGCTCTGATACCCGGTAGTGCGTGATTCCATTCTACCAAGAAGCCTTTGGTTTTGTCTCCAGTGCAGACACAGAGGCAGAATGACAGTACACTTCATGCACACAGACACAAGGCCCTGCCCACCACCAGCCGTGAGGCACAGATCAGAAACTTATTCCACAAAGCAAAAACCTACCATCTGTAAACTTACTAAAGTAGATCAGGACATGCGAGCACCTGGGAACATGAAAACCACGGCAGAAAAGATGTTATCAAAACCACCAGACCAATGCCACATCCTCAGATGAGCGCAGCGCACGGTTGAAGACCCCGTTTAATCTGACCACACAGTGTGTGTTTCCAGGAGGGGTGCGGAGAACTCTTCACTGTCTTAGAGACCTCGGCTCAGCTCAGACCCCACTTCTAGCTGCCATCCATCCCGACTCTGTCAGTCCATCTGTTTGTCTGTCAGTGCCTGGTCTTACACCTTGCTTACACCATTCTGTGCCTTTGTAGGCTGGGCTCAACCTTGAGACCCTGCAGCCTGGCTCTTTTTAAGCCTCCAGAAGCTCTTCAACTGGGTTCACAAGTATCGTAGGCCCTTGTAGTGACTCTGTCTGTACCTGTGTCAGTCCTTTGCCTCTGCCTCCAGGAAGGCCTCGGGATGTCTTGTACTCGGGCCTCTTTGACCTTTGAGTAGTAGTAGTCATCCTCTCTCTCTCTCTCTCTCTCTCTCTCTCTCTCTCTCACACACACACACACACACACACACACACACTGTGTAATGTGTGAGATTTGAGAGTTAATATTAGTAATTAAGATCAGAATGAAAGGAAGCAAATTTGCCAATGACCATCTATTAAGGGGAATTGGGATTCCTCAAGATGCAGTTGACATAACTTATAATTTATTTTCTTCAATAAGTTTTTTTTTTTTTTGAGTCAGGGTTTCTCTGTATAACCCTGGCTGTCCTGGAACTCACTCTGTAGAGCAGGCTGGCAATAAGTTCTTATTTGTTGGAAATACACAAGCACACCATACCCAAGACAGTGTAATTACTGAAGGTCTTTAAATGGCAATTTGCTATACAGAAGCCCTTGGGGAGAAGTGTCTGAGTGTAGACCAGGGGAAGATGAATTGTAACTAATGTTGATATGTTTGTGGCTTAAGTGTTTATTTCCTTTGTTTTGTATTGAAGCTAGGGAAAATTTACTATATCCTAAGGAATGTGGCTGTGTTAAAACAGCTAATATAATCTCTGGCAAAGAAAAGGGCTTTTACTGCCACCTGGTGTGCATGAACCCTAATTGCAGCATGAGCAACAGTATGCATAGAGGAGAGACAGCCAACACCATAAGATCCCCAAGCATTATGTCTTTGCTCATCAGGTGTCTTTTCTCGTAAGCTCAAGGCTTGAGGACTTGCAGCTGGCTAAGGAATTGTAGTAGGCATAATGGTGACATCACCCATGCTCTCCTCCCTGGGACTGAACGTAAGAAGTGTAGAGGCGATCAGGTAGCGAGCTTCTTAACAGAGCTTCTGTCTAGTTCATGTCAGGCTCTGGGTTCCAACCCAGCTCTGCAAAATCAGGGTAGGATGGGTCTAGGGTAAGTCACTGGTTGCGCTTATATTAAATTTCCATTAAAAATAATAAACTTGTCACAAAGCCCTGACCAAGTCTACTGCAACATGGATGTAAGGGGAGTCTGGTTCTGGCTTGATTGCTCTGACCCCCCCCCCCCAAAGCCTTTGCTATGACTTGTCTTCTGTTTTTTTGACCCCACTGGGATTGGGTAGAGGTACTGGCTCTGTAAGTGCCTCTTTCCTAGCTTCTCAGGCTTCTGTTATTTCCTTCTTCTGTAGCACAGGCATGCCAATACTTTTTTTTTTTTTAAAAAGGTTTATTTTCATTATTTTTTAAAAAGTGTAGTTGCATGAGTATGTGTGCATATGGTTCTGGAAACATGATTGCAGGTCCCCTTAGAGGTCACAGCAGTCTGATTCTCTGATCTGCTGTTACAGGAACTTGTGAGCCTCGTGCAAGGGTGCTGGGAACTGAACTCCGGTCCTGGGAAGAGCGGCTCTTCACCACTTCTCCGCAGCTCTATGACAGGCCAGACATTTGGGTACTGCCTAGGAGTCTCTCCAGGCTTCCTTCCCACATCCTGAGGACCTCTTCAACAGGTGGGGAGCTGAGAGGAAGGCTGACCTGGGCAAGGGCCTCACATCCTGTTAGAAGTGATAGGGATCCCTAGTGGGAGGAAAAAAGTCTTTGACTTCCAGGTCAGGATAGTATCCCTCTGTTACATTTGCTGTCCTAACCTATGACCTTCAATATTTGGCTCTCAATTTATATCACTTTCTATTCTTCACACACACACACACACACACACACACACACACACACACACGTATAAATATACTTTTTTCTGACTGTAAAGTTTTCAAGACACCTACAAATGGAAAGTGCCGAGCCAAGCAAACAAGACTCCTTACAGCTGTGCAGAGAATGACTCACGAGAGACCTCTGCTTTCAGTGGAACTCCCACAGTCAATGCTGTGACCCTGTTTGCTGAAGGTCAGCAAGACCCAAACTTGGAATTTACCTACCGGATGTCAATCCACAAGTCCCCAGGCAGGGTGACTTTTAGGATATAGCAAGAATGCTGTCTTGAGTCTTGGTCAATATGCTGTTTGGGTGTCCTCTAGGGCAGAGGCAGCACGTCAGAATCCTCCATGTCCCCTTCTGAGCAAGCGTTCTCCCAGGCTTAGTTTCACTGGTGCCAGAGTCAGACCAGTAAGGAAAGCCCTGTGGTCTGCCTATTGCTGATGTGGGGCTAGGGGTGCTCAGATGAAAAAAATTGGAATCCTGGCATACCTGGAGCTAGGTGCTTGGGAAGGAAACAGACACCACTTCTTAGACAATTCCTGTCCCTTGGCAGTGTGGTGGGCAGGAGATGCTCTGTGAATTCAGGTGAGGAGTACCAAGTTTGGCTGGACAGGGAAGGCTTCCTGGAGCTTAGCATTGTAATCTCAGTGCTGAAGCCTGTGCTGCCTCCTCTCCTATTCTCTGAACATCTGGTCCCAGGCTCTGTTTGAAACACTGCATAGTCAGTGTCTGTATAAATTTTGCTCTCCTCCAGGCTATCTGGAATGTAGGGTTAACCCAGAGCAAAGAAGCCACTAGCAGTGTGTGTGTATTACATTTACATGTAGTGTATGTACTACAGTTATGTGTATGAGCAGACTCCTTTTTATAATAAGGGATCTAAAAGTACCTCACATCCTTTATTTCCCGAATAACCAACATTTCCTTTAAAAGTGCCTCCCTTCCTTCTACTTAAAAGGATAATAACATATCTAAGCGTGACTGCTTTAACCTTTGTAGAAATCTGTGGTTCCGATGTGAGCTCTCAGCTACTGCTCCAGCACCATGCCTTCCTGCCTGTCTGTTGCTGTGCTCTCGGTCATGATGGCAATGGACTCTAACCCTCTGGAGCCACCGGCCCCAAAGGAAATGCTTTCTCTGATTCATCACTTTGTCTGTCCCTCAATTAGACATCACTGTCAAACATGGCTGCCTCCTTCTACAAACTAACTTTACCTTCATTGTTTGGGATTAAAGGTGTGCACCAGGGGTGTGTCTGTATTCCAGCCAGAAGGATTAAAGCTGTGTGGTGTGTCTGCATTTCAGTCAGATCACACAGACCTTGGATGTGATCCCTTGCCAGAGCAGAAACGTTGCTGGATTAAAATTCCTCTCCATGAAAGAGTCTATTTGGTTTTTCACTTCCATATCACTTCTCATCCTGGAAGGAAGTCAGGACAGGAGTTCAAAGAGGGCAGAAACAAGGAGGCAGGAGCTGATGCAGGGGCCATGTCCCTAACCCTAGGGTTAGGGTTAGGGTTAGGGTTAGGGTTAGGGTTAGGGTTAGGGTTAGGGTTAGGGTTAGGGCTAGGGTGCTGTTTACTGGCTTTCTTTCCATGGTTTTCTCAGCCTGCTTTTTTGTGTTTTATTAATTTTTTATTGAATATATTCTTCATTTACATTTCAAATGTTATACCTTTTTCCAGTTTTCCCCATCTCCAAAAACCCCCAACCCGTCCTCCCATCCCCTTCCTCCAAGAATATGTCCTACTACCCAACCCACTTACCCGCCCTCGATTTCCCCACATTGGGACATCTATTGAGCCTTCACAGGACCAAGGACCTCTCCTCCCACTGATGCCTGTCAAGGCATTCATCTGCCACTCTTTTGGCTGGAACCATGTGTACCCCTTGGTTGATGTCAGCCTGCTTTCTTATAGAGCAGAAAACCACCAGCCCAGGGATAATTCTACCCACAATGGATTATGCCCTCCCCCATTGATCACTAATTAAAAAATGCCTTACAAGGTTCCCTAAAGCCCTATCTTATGGAGTCATTTTCTTTCTTCTTTTAAAGACTTATTGATTTTATGTATATGAGTGCACTGTAGTAGTCTTCAAACACACCAGAAGAGGGCATCAGTTCCCATTACAGATGGTTGTGAGCCACCATGTGGTTGCTCGGAATTGAACTCAGGACCTCTGGAAGAGCAGTTGGTGTTCTTAACTGCTGAGCCATCTCTCCAGCCCTGGAGGTTTTTCTTGATTGAGGTCTCCTCCTTTCAGAAGACTTTAGCCTGTACCAAGTTGACAGAACTACCCCACACATTGGCTTTCTGTTACAGTAACAAATACCCAAGATAATGGGAAAAAGAGAAAAGGTTTACTTTTGCTCACATTTACGTAGGTTTCTGACCTGGTTGGGCAGACCCACTGCTTTTGGACCTGTGGTAAGCAATAAATCCTGTGAATAGCTAGCTCATAGTAGCTAGGAAGGAGAAACAGAAGGAAAAGGAAGGGGTGGGCTCAGAACACAACTCCAATGATGTAGAAGACCTCCTGGTAGGCCTCATTTAAAGTTTGTCCCATCTCCAGAGCTTCAAGATGGTGAGCAGGACCGCACATGGACCTTTGTGGGAAGACTCAAGAGCTAAGCAGTACTAGAGTACCTGGTTCAACCACACAAATGAACTCCGGTTAATTTAGGCTCAAACGGAACTATTGAAAATATAGAAAATTGTAGAGAAACTCTCTTGTGCAATGGAAGCTTCACCTGTCAATAAAAAATCCTGTGGCCAATGAGCTGAGGCAGGATTAGAAAGTGGGACATCCATCAGAGAGAGAGGGAGGGAGGGAGGGAGGGAGGGAGGGAGGGAGGGAGGGAGAGAGAGAGAGAGAGAGAGAGAGAGAGAGAGAGAGAGAGACAGGAATTCTGTGAGAGAGACACGCGTGGAAAAGGAGATTGACCCTGGACACAGAAGAAGATGGTTGCATGAAATGGAGGACCAGGTAACCAACCAACCAACCACACGACATTCACACAATAAAATATATGGGACATTAAAAGAAGTCTCAGAGTCATTATTTTGGGGAACTTGTGCATGGGTGGCAAAGCATGAAGTTACATACAGGATTGTCAGGAAGCCCGAGATTGAGGGTGAGGACTTCAGAGCTGCACAAACGGCCAAATATCACAGAATAGTGCTCGAGGGCTGCAGGCCACAGTGGTGGTCACCCCTCTGTCATTTTCTCCTCTGGTGCTAAGAGCTTGGGGGTGTCAGTACTATTGGGTTGGATTATCCTGTGGTACTCAAGACTCTGGAGCAATGTCAGATTCTTGACAGGGCCCAGGTGTCCATCTGTATCCATGCTGCAGAGCAGGCAGGGCAGGGGTGGTGTGGTGTGGTGGGGGTAGGGGGTGAGGGGGTGGGGGGTTGGGGGGTGAGGGTGGGTGGGTGGGGGAAGGGACCAGTATTCAGTACCAATGACAACAGCGAGAGCTAGTTGTCTCCCACTAAGATTCATGAGGTTGGGGATTTCCAGAAGAGCTCAAAATGCCAGGCAGACAAAAAGGATAAGTTCCCCAACAGATTGAGGGGAATCTTCCAGAGCCTGCAAATGAGAAGTGGAGCTACAGGTGTGAAAACCTGCAGTGAAAGCCTGCAGAGGCCTACTGCATCTTCCTGTCTCTTTGTGCCTCTGCTCTTTCCCCAGCCGTCTCTGGTGTACACTGTAGGAACCCAATTGTTTGTCTGCTATAGACTATCTATTTCCTCTTTCTTATCCTGCCTGAGGGACTCACCAGGACCTTGTCTTTGGCTCGGTGTACAGTTCTGTTTGGCCTAGAACTTGTTCTGTAGACCAGGCTGGCCTTGAACTCAGCAATCTGATAGCCTCTTCCTCCTGAGTGCTGAGATGGAAGGTGTGAGCCACCACACTTAGGCTTGGGAAATGTTTGTAACTGGTTCTATTTTCAAAATCTCTAGTCACTCAGATAATGAGCCAGTTAATGACTTTGGGAGAGGGAGGCAGAGGACACCTTCTTTCTGTTGCATGAGAGGTTTCAAGGTAGTGAGGCTGAGTCAGAAATGGAGGCAGAGTACCAGCAGGACGGCTCAGGAATAAAGGTGCATACTGCCAGCCCTGATGCCCCGAGTCTCATCTCTCGGTCCCATAAGTGGAAAGAAACAACTGACTCCTGAAGCTTGCCTCCGACTTCTATGCTTGCACTTTAGTGTATGTGCGTGCACACATACACTAAAGAAATAATAAACATGTCATAGGGAAAAGAAATGAAGCCATACAGCAGAAAGATTTGCAGGGCTGGCTTTGAAGGGGGCTGCTGCCACAGCAAGGTAATTGTGAGCAGCCTACTAAGAGGATGTGACACATGGCAGTCAACCTCTGGGAAGATTCATTTCAGTATCTTTTGGTCAAGTGTTTACCAAGTGTTCGTTCTCATGACTCAATTCTCCAGAACTTTGGAAATTGTTTTAAAAGACCTTTTAATACCGTACATTAAGAAAACAGGATGAGACACTAGAGAGGACGCTCAGTGGTCAAGAGCACTTGTTGTGAAAGGGTTAGCTCAGGAACTTTGGAAAGGTTGTGGAACACTTGCCCATCCCAGAAAGGAGAGGCTAAATTATATTCCTCTGACCACAGGGAGGTCCCTTAAAAAAAAAAAAGAATTTGAACTTAGGCCAGGACACAGTAGTAAGCTCAGGCAGGAATCTGACTTTGGGCTAGGACAGGAAAGTAGGCTCAGATAAGAGGCTCATTCAAACGGTAGCATGGATGTACATCTTCATGCTTGCCTTTATCAGACAAGAGAGCAGATATACAGTTTGATGAAGTTGATAGGCAAGACTGGTCCAGTTAGTTCTTAGTGTAGTAAAGCACCAAGGTGTGGCCAGTGAAGTCAAAGACATCCTGTGCCAGGTCAACTTTCTGGTAGGTATCCCAAATGCCGTTAGTAGGGGGTGGGGCAGTTGACTCCCATGAATGCCTTGGGGTTATTCTCACCAGAGTTTGCTGCAAATACTAGGAATTTGGAGAAGGACCAATTTTATGCACGCCCATCATATTAGAATCCAAAGTCCCGCCCACTTGTAGACATCTAACACTTTTAAGCTAAAGTATTGATCACTTCTGTATGCAAGAGCACCTTTAATAGGTGACCTTTGGCCGGTGAAATGCTTGGGGATCAGCTCAATGTTCTTAGTCTCAGCCTGGCCTATCAGCTCAGGGGGCCCTTATGTCAACAGAAAGCTCTTAACCAGTTCCCCAGGGATGTGATAGAGGGCTTCTCATCTGCACAGCAGGTGTTCCAGTCCTCATAGAGAACAAAGCAGACCAGCCAAAATCCTGCCATGGATGGGGGAGGGGCTTATGAAATCCCGCCCATATCTGAAGAGATACTGGAAACTGAGGGCTGCCAGGGGAGAGAAAGTCAGATTTCTTTAGGGATGCTGGCTCCTGAGAGACTACCCTTAGTTCAATAGATGATCCTGTGCTTGATCCTGTGTGGGTAGCACTAAATGAACTCAATGGGTTTTAGAGAAAGAGAGGGAGAGAGGGAGAGGGGCGGGGGGGGGGAGAGAGAGAGAGAGAGAGAGAGAGAGAGAGAGAGAGAATGTGAAGTTGGTTGGGAGAGGAATGGTAGTGGAGAATAAGAAAGGAACAGGAGGGGAGATGAGGGGAGATTTGATCCCAACCCTCCTATACAAAGGGGGAGCAAACCAATGGACAAACAGCTAGGATTTAGTGACGCCCACTGTGAATAGCACTGGCATCAGCACCGCAAAGAAAGTTACAGTCCTGCTAAGTCCTATCTGAGCCCATGCTGCGACAAGGGTTCAGTGTGAGAAGCACTGAGGAGGTCCTGCGGAGTCCTACCCAAGGAGCAGGGCTCTTGCATATCTGTGCAGTGCTCTGCTCTGACAGAAAGGGTTGGAATTTCTTGGTGAAAATTACCCTTGTGGAAGAATATGGCTGACTACACTTCGAGTTTTCAAAGGAAGTACATTCCTGCTCTTCCATCAAGCAGAAAAGATGTGCGTCCTCTTCACCTGTATCCTTTACAATACTGGCAACCAACATTGCTTAGGTACCGGACCATGGAGCTCATATAGACATGACCATAACTGTTAAAGCATCATTGGAATGGCTACACTATGTAAGTCTCCCTACCACACACATCTTTTGAACGTTGACATTTTTAAAGGAAGACTAACAATGAGGTAGTAAAATTGCATCTTGAGAGCACCTTACCTCCTTCACATGACAAGATTACATGGGACACTGGCTTTTTTTTTCCCCTATTCTGGCACTGTGAATTTCCGCCTTGAATCCCTGTTGCCACAGTTTCCGTGTAGGTTGACTTGATGATTCACTGCTGACTGGCAGGTGTTACAGATTAAGTTTACAGATTAACATCATCTTGGGTTTACAGTGGATTTTAAAAGTCAAAGCACTGCTTTAAACATTTATTTAATTTAAATTTTTTTCTTTTTCTTTTTCTGTTTGTTTTTGTTTTTGTTTTCGAGACAGGGTTTCTCTGTGTAGCCCTGACTGTCCAGGAACTCACTCTGTAGACCAGGCTGGCCTCGAACTCAGAAATCTGCCTGCCTCTGCCTCCCAAGTGCTGGGATTACAGGCGTGTGCCACCACTGCCCAGCTAAATTTTTTTTCTTTTTTCTTTTTTTTACTGAAGCATAAAGTACCTACAGAAAAGAGTAGAAATGGGAAACGTCTAGCTGGAAGAAATGCATATATATATATATATATATATATATATATATATATATATATATATATAGTGTACCCATTAACCTACCTCTGAGATCAGGAAGCAGATAAAACCAGAGCTATAGACACTCCCTGACCGATCTCCCACTTCCCACTTCCCCTTCACCCCTTTGCCAGCCAATGTAACTGTCCTGGCTGGTTTTGTGTATCAACTTGACACAGGCTGGAGTTATCACAGAGAAAGGAGCCTCCCTTGAGGAAAGGCCTCCATGAAATCCAGCTGTTAGGCATTTTCTCAATGAGTGATCAAGTGGGGAGGACCCAGCCCATTGTGGGTGATGCCATCCCTGGACTGGTAGTCCTGGTTCTATACGAAAGCAATCTAAGCAAGCCAGGGGAAGCAAGCCAGTAAGTAGCACCCTCCATGGCCTTTGCATCAGCTCCTGCCTCCAAGTTCCTACTCTGTGTGAGTTCCAGCCCTGACTTCCTTTGGCGATGAACAGCAGTGTAGAAGTGTAAGCTGAATACACCCTTTCCTCCCCAACTTGCTTCTTGGTCATGATGTTTTGTACAGGAATACAAACCCTGACTAACACAGTAACCAGTGTCTTCATTTCTCATGCTAATGCTGCAGATTAGTTCTGCACAGGGGAGCCATAGTCTAATGTTAAAAACATCTTTAAATTACCCAAAGATTTTAAACCACTGAAAGCAAGTGCCCTTCAGGTAATATTTAGGAAGCGGTTCAATGCAAATTCTGTCTGCTTTGGATATACCTGAAAAGTCTGAAGTTTTCAATTGAATTTTGCCCTTTTTTTGAAATACTTTCCAAAGTGAAGAAAACCATAAAGGATGGTGTAATATTGCTTTTCTTTTTCTTCCCACTGGACTGGCTGTTATCCAGATCTCAAAGCTATCAATAACGCTATTCAGCAGGAAGAGAAGTATGCTTAGGGGAAGCCAGTATGAGAAGCTACAGTGTTTTTAACCACATGTGCTGAAATCCCCTCACCTTCCCAAAACTGACAAAAACCAGTCCTGCATACCTGTCAGCCAGAGTCCTTCCGGGACCTTCAGAGTAGACTGTACTAGGAGGCCCAGAGCACAGAAGTCTACAAAGTAGAAGTTCCATCTTGTTAGGCATATAATTGTTAGGCAGAATATACAACATGTGATGTATTGTTTTCAGTGGAAGCGTGTGACATCAAATGTATTAGAACTCTGATGACTATAGGACACACCGACAGCAGGCAGGTAGAGTATGTTTATGTATGAAGCTGGTGTTTTAGATGTACATCAGGGTACGGCAGTACATAGTGTAATTGATAAAACTCAACCTGACCAAGTTTGGAGGTTCCGTATGAAACAACAGTGAGATCAGACCTTAAATGGATATTTCATTAGGAGGAAAAGATATGTTTAAAGAGAGGTAAGAGCCATTTTTTAACTTGTTTGATAATTAAATTAATATGAGGAGTTAAATCTATCAGCACATACTGAACACAATGAAAATTTCTTGCTCTTTTGACGTAAAAGATTAACAAATAAAAATAAATTAGACAAACTCAAATCAGCAATGTGCCATCAGAGAACTCTGATGACAAATCCGTGGTTTTAGTTAAAGATCATCCATTCACAATCTTGATGATCAGCAATGTAATATTAGACACTGTAGGAATTTTTTATATGACTTGAAAAATAAAGTTCACTGTGAGGGAAAGAGGATGGAAAGTTCTTTTTTTTCATGATTTTTTTAAAGAAGATTTTTTTATTTACTTTTTTTTTTAAAAATGTGTGTACAGTGTAGCTGGTGTGTCTTCAGACACACCAGAAGAGGGCACCAGATCCCATTACAGATGGTTGTGAGCCACCATTGGTTGCTGGGAATTGAACTCAGGACCTCTTAAAGAGCAGTCAGTGCTCTTAACCACTGAGCCCGGAAAATTCTTTATATGACAGTAGTACTAAATATACTGGTTGATAGCAACATGTAGCTATCAATGATTAGAGTAACATATATGCATTATTACAGCAAATTTGGCAGCTTTACACAACACAAATGCATTATCCGGCAGTTCTGAAGGACAGAAGTCCAAGATGAGTTTTGAGGAATTAAAGTCAGGGTGTCAGCCAGCTTAAGCTGTCTGGCTCTAGCTAGACGCTACTCCTTGGTCTTATTTTCTGTTATCAGGAATGGCCCACATTCTTTAGTTCCCAACCTTATGTTATTATAACTTTCACTCCGCCATCACAGACCCTTTCCTGGTTCTAACCGTCCTAGTTTCCTGAGATTACATTGGACTTACCAGAAGATTTTGAGATACTTTCCCCATATCAACATCTTTAATTTAATTGTATGAGAATGTGCGGGTTTCTGCAAACATTAGGGTCTGCAGATGAACAACCCATGAAAGGCAAGAAGGAAATTGGGTTTTGCATGACTTAGCAGGTTCTGCATGACTTAGCAGGTGCTGGTTCAGACTACTGGAGTCTGACCCAAGCAGTTTATTGTAAGCATTTTTAAGCACAGTACAATTTGGAAAAAAGTTTCCTGGTGCAAGACAATCTCCTGTGCATAAAGAGGCACAATTACGTGGAAACTCAACTCAAAGAACAAGTTACTTCTTCAAAGAAGATGGTTCTAGAGATAGGCTACATGTGCTATCTTAAGGGCCCAGTACAGATCTGGTGAGGCTTTGGACATGTAGATAGCATAAAGGTCATCTGCAGCCTTCCACATACATGTGATAGCCTTGCCTTCTGTCTAGGGTGAGTAATTTATGTGTCTCAGGTGTGAGGAAGAATGGTGTGAGGAATCCTGGCTTGGAGTTGTCACACCGGTGAGAGACAGAGCTGTTTCTAATTAGCTGTGAAGTCTTGAAGAAAACATTTTAATCCTCATATTTTATTTTATTAATTAATTAATTAATTAATTTTTTTGTTTTTGTTTTTCAAGACAGGGTTTCTCTGTGTAGTCCTGACTGTCCTGGAACTCACTCTGTAGACCAGGCTGGCCTCGAACTCAGAAGTCTGCCTGCCTCTGCCTCCCAAGTGCTGGGATTAAAGGCATGCGCCACCACTGCCCGGCGAGTCTCATATTTTATATATTTCTGATATCCTTCTGAAAATATGAAGAGAATTTAGGCCTGAAAAAAGTCCACATAGCTAACTTACCAACTGGATATTCTACAGAAGCCCTGCTCTGTCACCACAACTAGGACCTCATGAGCTATAAACCGCACACCACTCTTTAGATTTATAACTATTGTCCTCTTACAGCCAAGCCCATGTTGATTTCTAGAAAGAGCTAGCTTGGTGTTCCCATAAGCAGAGAGCGTAGCAATTGTGCCTATTATTTAATCCTGGGTCCATACATTAGAAACCAAATCTCTTGAAAGTAAGTTTCAAGCAGACGTGACCAGAAATGTGAAGCATATTACTGAGGGCACATGCAAAACCTTTAATACATGTAGCTGGGGCCATGGAAAAAAGCTTGTGTGACAGAATGCGAACCTCACTGTCCTTGAAGGGGTGTCGTATACAAAGCAAACAGCTGGACTTGAGTTCCTCACCAGGATCAAAGTTAGGTGCTAGACCAGAAAAACCCCCAACTAGTCAAACAATCATACTGTTTGTGACATATGATTTCTGGAAGGCGTTATGAAAAACGAAAGAGCAATTTTCTATTAAATCAGTGGCACCCAATCAGCGTTTGTTGCCTGGATGTGCCTGACTCTCAACTCTATTTTTGGGTTGTAAGATTTTCCATAGAAGATTTAATCTTTTCTTCTCACTTTAATAGCTTTTCTCGTCAAGGTGGAACTTGGGGTTGCTTCATCTCTTAACCACAAGCCAGAAAAGATACTTTTTTTTTATCTTCAAGATCTGAGTTCCTCACATGAAATTCTTGGCAGAGACTATAAGATGCACTGCCCTGGCCTGGAGGCCTTGATCTGAAGGGCTAGGCATTCTTCTCTTGCACTGAGCATCTGCCATCATAGAAGCCTGTCTCATTTTTCCTTTAAAAAAAATGCCCAGAGCTAAATTATTCTATTTGCTCTTAAACTTGAAAATAAAAACCTTATGGTTGATAAGTTGTGATGCTTGCTTTCTTTGGTCAGTACAGTGATAAGCATCAATTTTGAATGGAAGTTCGTCAAGTAGATGCCCACCAGTTCAATAGTCATCCCTCCCTCCTGTGGTCTCACACTTTACAACACCACAGAGATCACGGCCAAGCCCACCAGACAGTTCGTCTTGGGAACGGTTACTTTGTAGCAAGTCTTATGCAGATCCCGTCTCTGAGACCGTGGAGTTGTATCTAAGCCCCAGTTCACAACAGCACAGATAGTCAGCAACCACACTCACCACGTTACAAAGTAAGAGTTAGCTGAGATTTTGTTTATGGTTTCTGTTAGTTTATGGCCTGCCAAAGAAAGGAACACTTCACTCTTTCATACACTGACTTTCTCAACTGTAGGAAGAGTGAAAAGTGAAACGCAGTGTATGTGGAGTTGAGAGGAAAATGGGTCAACCTCTTTGGGGGTGGCTCAGTGGTTAAGAGCACTTGCGGCTCTTTCGGAAAATCTGAAATTGGTTCCCAGAACCCAAGTTAGATGGGTCATAACCAGCTGTAACACTAACTCCAAAGGATCTGACATCAGGCCTCCACAGGCATGTTTTCATTCACACACACACACACACACACACACACACACACACACACACACACACAGATAAGATGACAAATTATGATTTAAGAAGCTTTTCTATTCTACTTTTTTCTCCCTAGCATCTACTTACTATGGGAAAAATGGTTTTTATTGAGGTAGTTTCTCATGTGCACCTCCACGTACCTAGATCATGTCCACCTCCCCCGAGTTCCTTCATGAACCCTATTCTCTTCCCCGATAATCTCTGGGTGCTTGCATTTTGATTGCAGCTCTTAATTAATTTAAGACATATTACTCTAATTCTGAAGCCCACAAGCTACACTTCTGACAAACATTCTAAAAGGTAGGAAAATGTTTAAATGTTGACTAGGTTCACTATTCTTTTAAAAATGTTAAGACATTTACTTGACAGTTTCGTGCATGTGTGGCACGCGTTTGTCACACTTTCCCCCTTGGTCCACTCCGTTGAATCAGTTCTTCCTTCTCATCCATCTCATCCATCTTCTGGGTTCAGAGATCCACATGGAAGATGGTGTGGAGAGATTCTAAGAGGTAGAAGTGGTGGATGATGATAAGAAGACAGCATTTTCCAGATACAATGGGGGCAGAGACACATATGAGTGACAGAGACTGTGACAGATGTAGAAGACCCACACATGCTCAAATCAAAATCCCAGTGTGGAAGAGGGGAGGCGAGGACAAAGAACCATCCCTAGCTGGCCAAGAAAATATTCACAAATAACAGGGGCTTGGGGAGGGAAAAATAAGTTTTCTTTATTGGAGTGTCACTGAGTATATCAATCATACTCCTGGACAGGCCCCATGCTCAAGAAAAATTGGCTACCACAAATTTGATCCACGGCTATTAGTGGTTTGTTTTTTGTTGTTGTTTTCTCTTCTTTTTTTTTCCATTCCTTTTATGGGAAAGACTGTGAAGCTGGGTAGGGAGGCAGGGGGCAGGGGGGAGATCTGGGAAGAGTTGGGAAGTGGGAAAGGATATGATAAAAATATACCGCATGAAATTCTCAAAGAGTAAACAAACAAACAAACAAACAAACAAACAGTTGTTTGCATGAGCATGGTTGGGAGATTATTTATGGGAGTGTGCACATCTTATCAGTGGCTCCTCCTCTCTCAGCGACCATTAACTGCCAATAGATTGTCAAGGGAGTAGTGCCTCAGGAGCCCTGTCCATCCTGATGGGGTGTCGATGGGTCCAGTCTTGGTGGATGACTCCAGCGGCTGTGAGCTCATGAGTGTAGCCTCGCTGGCTGTCATGTTCAGAGAAGTGCTTCACAGTCCTCTTCCCTGTTCTCCAGGCTTGGCCTTCTCCCATGCTTTTTCCTTCACATCCCCTGAGCCTTCAAGGCATCGATATAGGTGCCTTGTGTCTTGTTCAGCTCTCAAAAGTCATTCTCAAACTTTGGGGCAGTTGTGAGCATCCGCATTAACCACAGCCTACTGCAAAAGGCTTCTCTAACCAAAGAGGAGAGAAGCACTGATCTCTGAGTATAAACGTAAATATTTAGAAAGCAGATTGGCCCCAATATCCAGTGAAATTGTAGCAAAAATCTCCTAAATCTGGACAAAGAAAGAAATAGCCAAATATAAAAGTCACTTACAGGTCTGGAGAGACGGCTCAGAGGTTAAGAGCACTGACTACTCTTCCAGAGGTCCTGAGTTCAATTCCCAGCACTCACATGGTGGCTCACAACCATCTGTGATGGGATATCATGCCTTCTTCTGGTATGTCTGAAGACTGCAACAGTGTACCCACATATTTAAAATAATTAAATCTTTAAAAAAAAAGGCACTTAGAACCCAATAGTCATGACCAGATAAGGACATGTCCATGACATATGATCATATGTTAAGATGTCAAGATGACAAAAATACAGAGGAAGAAGCTGCCTACAAGTTGAGAAGACATAAATCAAGCCCAGAAGGTATGTATCTTCCAACCAAGATGGCAATATCCAGAAATCTATCATTCATTCATTTTCCTTCCTTCCTTCCCTCCCTCCTTCCCTCCTTCCCTCCTTTCTTCCTTCCTTCCCTCCTTCCCTCCTTCCCTCCTTTCTTCCTTCCTTTCTTCCCTCCTTTCTTCCTTTGGTTTTTCAAGGCAGGCTTTCTCTGTATAGCCCTGGCTTTCCTGGAACTTGCTCTGTAGACTAGCCTGGACTTGAACTCAGAGATCTACTTTCTTCCTCTTGCCTCCTGAGTACTGGGACTAAAGGCATGCCCCACCACTGCTCAGAAATCTCTCTCTTAAAACCGAGGAGAAATTGACTGGTTTGATTTTAGATACAGCTTGTACAGGCAACTACAGCTCCTGTGAGCTTATTATGGATTTTCTTTTTATATTTTCTGGATATAAATTTGGAAATTTATATGCACCTAAGAATTTATTCATTTCTTCTATATGTTCCAACATTTTAAAACACAAGTTATCCAAGTGTCTCCTGATGTGTCTCTGAATTTTATGGGAATCTGCTATAACATCCTTTTTTCTGTCTCCAATTTTATTATTTTGAGTCTTTTCTTTCTCCCTCTTTCTTTGACTTAAATTTGTATTTGTCATTCTTGTTTATCTTTTCAAAACAGCAATGTTTTGTTTGAGTAAATGTATGTCTTCTTTTCTTAGCATGCATTTTGTGGATCGCTGCCCTCATCTTTCTTATTCTTTGTTGTCTACTGCTTCTAGGTTTGGCTTGATCTTGTTTTCCTAAGACTTGGAGTCGCATTGTCAAGTTATTTGATATCTGATTTTTCAATGTCAGCACTCAGACATTTTCTTCCTAAAGCCGCTTTATCTGTGGCCAAAAGGCCTTGGTAAGTTGTGTTCCATTTTTTATTTGACTGCAGCAGCTCTCGAATTTACTCCCAGGGCTCTTCTCCATTTTTGTCTCTGCAGTTCCTTCAGACAGAAACAATTCTGGGTCAGAGTTTTTGACTGTGGGATGGCAACCCCATCCCTCCACTTGATGCCCTGTCATTCTACTGGAGGTGGGCTCTACGAGTTCCCTCTCCCCACTGTTGGGCATTTCATCTAAGGTCCCTCCCTTTGAGTCCTGAGAGTCTCTCACTTCCCCCTCGTACTCTCTGGTACTCTCTACAGGTCCCCCCTTCACCCATCCCCCAGGTTACATATTTCCATTCATTCTCTTGACCCTCAGGGCTTCTCTCCTGTCTCCCCCCCCCAATATCTAATCATGTTTCTCTTTTCCCCTCCCCGTCTCCAACCCAGGTTCCTCCCTCCCTCTGCCTTCCATGATTGTTTTCTTCTCTCTCCCAAGTGGGATTGAGGCATCCTCACTTGGGCCTTCTACTTGTTAGCCTTCTTGAGTTCTGTGAGTTGTATCCTGGGTATTCTGCACTTTTTTGGCTAATATTCACTTATTAGTGAGTACATACCTTACTTGTCCTTTTGGGTCTGAGTTACCTCACTCAGGATGATATTTTCTCAAGGGGAGGCTTCAAAGCCCGACACTATTACTGATACTATGGTGTGCTTACAGACAGGAGCCTAGCATGGCTGTCCTCTGAGAGGCCCAACAAGCAGCTGATTGAGACAGATGCAGACACTTACACCCAACCATTGGACTGAAGCCAGGGACTCCTGTGGTTGAATTAGGGAAAGGCTGGGAGAAGCTGAGGAGGAGGGCGATCCCATAGGAAGACCAGCAGTCTCAACTGACCCAACCCTTGAGATCTCTCAGACATAGAGCCACCAAGCAGGCAGCATACATGAGCTGGTCTGAGGCCCCGACAAATACATAGCAAAGGACTGCCTGGTCTGGCCTCAGTGGGAGACGTTCCTAATTCTCAAGACTTGAGGCTACAGGAAGTAGAGAGGCCTGGCAGGGGGAGTCATCCTCTTGGAGACAGGGGAGGAGAAATGGGATGAGGAACTGTGGGAGGACGGATAGCGGGGGAGGGCAATGACTGGATTGTAAAGTAATAAAAGTAATAAAAAATGTACTCCCTGGCATCTTTAATGGTACACTAATGATTCAAAGAGTAATTCTAATTCTCAGAGCATTTGGGTGGTTTCTGTAGTTAATCTTCTGTTGCTTTCCAATGTCATTTCACCATGTTATGATAAAATAGAAATTATTTTTATTCTTTTGTATCTGTTAAGATTTATTTTTTGTTGAGCCAGGCATGGTGACACTTTTAATTCCAGCAGTCTAGAGGCAGATCTCTGTGAGTTCGAGGCCAGCTTGGTCTACAAAGCAAGTCCAGGACAACCTGGGCTATTACACAAAGAAACCATGTTTTAAAAAACAAAAAACAAAACAGAAACAAACAAACAAACAAAACAACAACAACAACAAATGATTTTTTTTTGTTTCCTAGAATGTGATTTAATTTAGAAATGGATTTATAGGGGGATGGAGAGAGGGCTCAGAGATTAAGAGCACTGACTGCTGTTCCGAAGGTCTTGAGTTTAAATCTCAGCAACCACATGGTGGCTTGCAACCATCCATAATGAGATCTGACACCTTCTTCTGGAGTGTCTGAAGACAGCTACAGTGTACTTACATATAATCAATCATTCAACCAACCAACCAATCAATCAATCAATCTTAGAAATGGCTTTATAGAGAATATGTATTCTGTATCTGTCAAATACAATAATAACAGATATATATTAAGTCCTTTTGACTATCTACAGTGTAGTCCAACTACAGGATCTTTGTTGTTTTTTTTTTTTTTTTCAATGACCTATCTAAAGGTGATAGCAGGAAATCAAAGCCACCCACTTGTATTATATCATGACCTGTCTGACCTGCTGTGGCCAGTTGTTTTCTTGTTAAGAGGATGGGAGCTCTAATAGTCAATGTGTGTGTAATTGCCCCTGCAATGTCTTCTTAATAAACATTTCCTATATTAATATGCAATGTGCCTCTTTATCTCTTCTAGCTAACTTTGATTTGGATTCTACTTCATCAAATAACAGAATAACTATATTCTGACAAAGCAGCTTGGTTTGGACTTCTGTTTTCTTGATAAACTTCCATCCTTCGACCTACACTCTGTGGGTGTCTTTTTTAGTTAGCTGAGTTTTGTAGAACAAGTAGACAATTGGATCCTGCCTTTGAAACAGGACAGTCATCTAGGACATGTGTCTTTATAGATGAGTTGAAACCATTTACTTTTAAAGGTATTATTGAGAAAGGCTTACTGATTCCTGTCATCTTGCTGGTGGTTTTCATGGTTACTTAGATCATATTTGTTATTTTCTCTCCTCTACCATGTATTGGTGTTTTGCTCCTTCACTGTGTTCGTTGTGATAGACTCCTTTCTAGCTCTTGTCTGTTAATCTATTCCTCTCATCAACTTTCACTGCTTCCTGTGCTCTTTTGGACGAAACTGTGCTGCTTCCTTCTCTGAATACGGCATCCCTTTGAGCAGCTTCTGCAGTGCTGGCCTGAACTACCTTGGTTTGTGCTTGTATTAGACTGCTCTCTAAATATTTTTATTTGTACCCATAGACCTGTGGCACTCTCTACCCATGTCAGAGAAACTTCTTTTTGCAGTGGGCAGAAGTTGATTAGAGAGTCACAACTAGTAAAAAAAAATGCTAAGAAGAATTGATTGTGAGTGCTTAGCCCTAAAGGGACACTTCACACACACACACACACACACACACACACACACACACCCTGCCAAAGCTGTAGGATAGGAGTTACTGTCAGATGCTTTCTGCTGGACATGACATGAGTTGTGAAATGCCTTAGTTTGTGTTTGAAATGTTCTTATTTCTCCATCAGTGTTCAGTTCTCCTTAGGAAAGCCTTCATATCCTGGAGTAGTCAGCCAACACAAAATACATTCTGTGTGTGCTTTTTATTTTCTAAGAGAGAGAGAGAAAGGGAGAGGGAGAGGGAGGGAGAGGGAGAGAAAGAGAGAAAGGGAGAAGGAGAGGGAGAGGGAGAGGGGAGAGAGAGGGAAAGGGAGAGGGAGAGAGATCATGAAGTTGGGTGGGCAGGGAGGTAGTTTGGGAGGAATTGTGAGAAATAATATCAAAATATAATGTATGAAAAAATAAAAAAATTAAAAATTAAAACTTAAAAAGATTTTCTGGATATAATAATCTGTCTTTTTAAAATATTTTATTTATTTGTTTGTTTATTTACACTCCAGCTTTTAATATTGCTCCTGTGCTTCTCATTTTGACATCTTAAGTATAATATATCATAGAGATATTCTTATCCAGTGATGTGTATTCCAGAATTCTAAATATCCCTTGTGTTTTTGACATCCATTTTTTCTCTTAATTTGAAAAAAAACCTGTTTTATAGAATAGTCTTGTTATATCTTTAGTTTTTATACATTTCCTACTAACTGAGAATTTTTATAGTTGATCTCTTGACTTTATCTTAAACATTTTCATCATGTTTGTATGTATACGTCTAGGAAATACTACATTCAAACATTAGTAAAGAAATGTGTGTGTGTCTGTATGTGTATGTCTGTGTCTGTGTGTGTCTGTGTGCCTGTTTGTGTGCATGTGTGCCTAAGTGTGTGCATGTGTGTATATGTGTACATTTGTGTCTGTATGTGTGCATATGTGTATGTGGGTGTGTCTGTGTATGTATGTATGTATGTATGTATGTATTTATATATGCATGTATGTGTGTCTGTGTGTGTGTCTGGGTATGTATGTATATATGTATATATGTATGTATATATGTGTGTGTGTCTGTGTCTATGTGTGTGTATCTGTGTGAGTGTGAGTCTCTGTGTGTGTCTGGGTATGTATGTATATATGTATGTATGTATGTGTGTGTCTGTGTCTATGTGTGTGTATCTTTGTGAGTGAGTGTGAGTCTCTGTGTGTGTCTGGGTATGTATATATGTATTATGTATGTATGTATGTATGTATGTATATGTGTATCTGTGTCTATGTGTGTGTATCTGGGTGAGTGAATGTGAGTCTCTCTGTGTCTGTCTGCATCTGTGTGTGTGTGTGTGTGTGTGTGTGTGTGTATGTGTGTGTGTGTGTGTGTGTGTGCTCCCTGAGACAGTGTCTTACTCTGTAGCCCAGGAGTGTATGAAACTCAAGCTTTGACCTTTCCTCCGCTGTTCTGGAATTACTATGTGGATTTATACTACACTCAGATAAGAAAGTTGTTTTTAAGGAAGTGAATGTTTTTGACATCCAAAACTGCTTTTTGGGGTTTTGATGTGGTTTGCAGCGGTACACTGGTATGATTTGCGACTCTACTATTGTGGTGTCTAGGATACAGAAAGTCAGAGTCAGTACATGAAATGAATCTGGCTTTTACTCAGCCTCCTGGCTGGGATAATTTCCTCTCTAAAATCTGTTTTATATAAGCTGCTCACCTTTTCACTTCCCTCTCGCTATCTGATACTGGTGTTCAGTTTTGTTATTGATTGACCACAAAAACCTGGTTTTTTTTTTCTTGTAATATTGAATCAGAAAGTCAAATACTGAAATGCTTCAAAAGAAACACTGGGCTGGAGAGATAATTCAGTGGTTAAGAACACATGCCGCTCTACAGAAGACCCGAGTTTGGTTCTTAGTACCATGTTCCATGGCCCATGACTGTAGCTCTGGTTTTAGTGAATTCAACAACTTGAGTTTCCTAGGGCACCCAAATCCATGTGCATATACTCGTATGCACACATCCACACAATTAAAAATGAAATCGATCTTTAAAAAAAAGTAAAAATGTTGAAATACTTAAGCCTACTAATACATCAGCAAAGGTCACTGAGCAATAAGGGATGCCAACCGTAAAGCATGCTGTGTTCTGCACATTAATCACTCTAAGTACAAGATGATGAATGAGATGAAGAAGGTAAGGAAAGAGGAAAGATAGAAGAAAAGCAGGTTTAATGAACAAAAAGAAAAGCAACAGACAAACAGCATGGCGTGGAATAGAAAAGATTGAAAGGTCAGAAAAAAAATTAAAAAAACGAAAACACATATTCCCCCCCACCCCCATGCTGAGAAAGGATTGAAATAAAAATTAGACAAATGCCAGATAAGGAGTAAAATATAAATCATGAGTTGTAAGATCAAGATATAGTTATAGTTATCAGCATCTGTGTGTTTTTTGGCAAACTCAGGAAAGAGATTGCTAATCTTAGCACCCTAATTGGGAGGACTATCTGCCTTCTTTCTAGATGTACAGTTCCCGAGGTCTTAGGGGCACCCAGTTTATATCCTGGCAACTCATTGCACGGATTTGTTACTGTTTAGAAACCACTTATGAGACTCTGATTTCAACATTATGGGAGAATTGCTGCTGGTGTAAAATCATCCTCTAAGTTTTACTGAAGACATGACCTTTTCTGTTCCCTTTCTTGCGTGCATAGAAATCCAGTATGCCTCAACCTGACATGGTCCATCAGTCACAAAAATGTGACACCCAATGCAGCAGCCGGGGGTGGGGAAGGCATGAAAGTACAACAGCAGCTTCCTTACCCTGCCTGTGCTTTGAGCTGCACACAAATCCACAGCTCCATTTTCCTTTCTTGGCCTTGGGCCCCTTCTTTCCGGCACTCTGTTTCAAAAAAACATCACAAGCTTTGCAGGTGGTTTGTGTTGCACCACAGCTCGTATTCCTGACAGATCCTACGTCTGCACATTAATACTCCTCAATACCTCCAGCCCGAAGCTTTCCCAGACACACTGGCCTAAGAGCCTCAGAAGCAACACATTATATGGGCTTGCTACACAGAAATTCCTTCTGGGTCTGAAGGTTGGAAGGTCATAGTGTTTTAAACAAGAGAGGCTTCGTGGCCACTTGCCTATTCACTCTAAGGCATTTGACTACATGCATAGGAAACCAATCTTCTACAAAGATGCTGGGCAGCTCTGTGTTACCACAATCATGAGTGATCATCACTGCCACAATTGCAATCACACAATGCTTAGGAAATCAATCAATAAATAACAACAACAACAACAGTAATGGGTAACATTTGTTGGGTCCTTCTCATAAAATAAAAAAAAAGATATAGTTATAGTTATAGTATAGAGAGTCTAAAGGGGAAAGACAGACTGAAAGGAAAAAGAAGAGAATACGAGGTTACACTATAATGAAGAAAAATGTGGGAATAAAATTAAGTGACTATGCTATGTGTATGAAAGTGAATAAGAAATAAAATATAAACGTTTTTAAATATGATGAAGTAAAAGTTTTACCAAACTTTCAGGGAAAGCTAAGAAAAAAAAAGAGTCATGGGGTGAAAAAACATGAAGAAAGAAAGAGAGGGAAATAAAAAGATGGTGTGCTCTTTCAGCTCCTTGAAATCTGGAATCCAGCTGTTACAGTCTGGGGTGGGAGTGCAGTGGGTGGGTCGAACGCATCCACACTTGTCTTTGCTGTAGTTCATGCTGGAGTCACACCTTCTTTGGATAAGTATCCACAATGGCCTTCCACAGCTGCCTGAACTTTAGTGGCTTTCCTTCTTTGTGTACTAAGGGCCTTTGATGGCTACATTCAACTCTTTGCAAGATGGGCAGGTTCTCTTCCTTTTTATACTCTCCAGAGAATGCCCCCTAGGCTGGCTCGTGTTCTAGCTGAGAGCCGTCGGACGCAGCTGTGAAACAGATCTTCACAGAGAGAGGATTTGTCTTCCTACTTTTGAGGATCTCTTAAGGATTTATCTGTTGAGAAAATATTTCGGGTTTATGGGTCTCCCCTAGAGGATAGTTGGCCTACCAGAGGGCACACTCTTAGAGAAAACTCATCCCACGTAGCTATCAAATGCCAACAGCTCCTCGGGGACAGGTGGGACTTTGCAACCATTTTCCTTCTCCATGCCGAGATGTCCTGCTTGAACTTGCTTAGATTTTTATGCACGCTGTCACAATTGCCACGGGTTCACACCCGCAACTGCCCTGTTGTGCTCTTTCCATGTAATCATCTGCTGCGTCTGATTATTAAAATCTCTCTGCCCAGTCCTTTGTGATGATTTCTGCGTTTGAGAGGAGGGATAAGATACAGTTGTCCCGCTCAGGACAGAGCACTCCACACTCTCTTATATTGGGCGAGGGTCTCTTGGTGTCTTATCTGTGTGTTCCAGGAGCTATGGTCTTCCCCGGAGGGAGGAAGAGGACGCACAGAGCTCGGCCTGTGTAGCTGATGAGCCCAGTCTCTTCTGTATGTTCACAAAAGGCGAATGTTCTGCCAATTATGCAGTTTTTGAACCTCAGTCTTCTCATTTGTCACCGTCAATAATAATATCCACCTTGTGCTGTGAAGTTAATGAAAAGTGTGTGAGACTGTAGTTAAGTTAGTATGAATATTAGTAACTAATAAACTCACGTAATAGTATATTAAAACTTTGTTATTAGTGTCATTTATTAATTTAAATTTAGTCCTGACACTTAGGGTTATGAAATGACAATTATTTGAAAAACATTTTGTTTTTTGTTTTTCTTTAAAAATATTTTTGAAAATTTTATTTATTTTTATTTATTTATTTTTTGTATATGAGATTTTTTTTTGCCTACACATATACTCACAGAGGTCAGAAGAAGGTATTGGGTCCCCTGGAATCTGAAACCATTACATGAGTGTTGGGAACTGAGCCCTAGTCCTGTAGGAGCTCAGCAAGTGCCCGTAACCACTAAGCCAATTCTCTAGTCCTGTTTTGTTTTGTTTTAGAGATAGGATTTTGCTTTGTAGCCAAAGCTGGTCTGAATTTTACTATGTAGCCTAGGGTAGCCTTGACCCTGTAGTAATCCTCCTGTCTCAGCCTCGCTACTTCAGGGGATATAGTCACAAGACACTACTGTCTTAGTCATTTTCCTGTTGCTTAGACATTTTTCTGTTTCCATATAACCAATTTGGGGGAGTAAAGGGTTTATATTAGTTTATACTTTACAGCCCGTCATCAAGAGAAGTCACCCTAGAAGTTCAAGGCAGGAACCTGGAGGCAAGAGCCAAAGCAGAGACTACGGAGGAATACCACGTACTGGATTGCTCTCAGAGACAGACCTATAGCTGGATACTTACAACTAAGACTTATAATTTTGTTTACACAGAGATGGGGTAGCGTCACAGGATTTTTCCCTGTCCGCAGGAGGCCCGTGATTGGACAGGGAAAAGGGAGGCGGAGCAAAGCGTTGAAGAGACAGGAGCATCTCAGGGGAAAGGGACAGGCCAAGATGGAGGCAGACGTGAGTCAGCGTGGTCTTAGCCAGCCACAGGTACTTATGTTATCACAAGGTTAGACTAATTGGAAGGGAGAGGGAGCCAGAGCTGGGCACACAGTGATTGGATGCTTTGGGGTCTAGCTGGAGAGGCGTCAGGAGAGCAGGAAGCCTGCCTGGCTACCCTGCAGGGGAGTGGGTCGGCTGAGAGAAGCAGGAGTGTGGAGAGTTGTCAGGTTCATTTTTATCATTTCCCAGAACAGTGCACTAGGGGCAACAGCATTGTCTTTTCAAAAATTAGGGCTATGTATTCAAATGGAAAAGTGACAAGTGACTTCTGTCTCCCACCATATACAGATATTAACCCCCAGAAGACTATTGATTTAAACATGAAAAGCCTAGTAATAAAGATTCTAGATGATCAGTTAGGAAAGTATCTTCAGGATGGATGTAGGGGAAAGGTTCATAATGAGACGTGCATGCATCTGTACAGAAAGGGGTGGTAATGGTGAAGGAGGATGAGATAGGGTGGAGGGAGAGAGAAAAAAAGACCAATCGTTTGATAATTTTGACTCATTAAACAGTAAAAGGTCAATAGCAAGTATCTGTGATATAAATAACACACAACGAGCTCATCTCGAAAAGACAGAGACTTCACATTTCCCCCAAAAGGCAGAGTAGAAGACAAGATCGTTGAACAGCACATTTAATTCAAGAGGCTCTCCAAAGTTCAGATTGTGTGTGATCAAATTGAACTCAAATCGAAAACACAATTAAGTGACATTTTATACTCATTAGAACAAGTGAAGCTGAAGATATGGACAGATCTAGTTTGGGAAGGATGGATGCTATATGTTATTTTTTTTGTTTGTTTGTTTTGTCTGTTTTTTTCTGAGACAGGGTTTCTCTGTATAGGCCTGGCTGTCCTGGAACTCACTCTGTAGATAAGGCCGGTCTCAAACTCAGAAATCCACCTGCCTCTGCCTCCTAAGTACTGGGATTAAAGGCATGCACCACCACTGCCTGGCGATGCTATGTTATTAAACAGAAACTTTTAACATGGGTTTATTTATATTTTTCAATAGTCCTTAGTAGAATTTTGCTTACAATCCAAGACCCAGCACATGTTTGTACACTGCACTTATTCCAATAATTAGTTTTGAAACAGTCTCTCAGCCTTTCATGACACCTATGTCCTTGACATATTGGAAGACTATAAGCCAGTGACTTTGTGTGATGTCCCTGAACCTGGGCTTGACGGCTATTCCCCGTGATTAGATTTAGATTAACATTTGCAAGTGTTGTAAGTTACTTGCCAGTATTGTGAAGCAAAAATAAGAAATGAATTGATTTGACAACAAAAGCATAAAACCCTCACATCTCATTTATAAATGTGTTTGTCTAAAGTTTATGCTAAAACCAAAAAACAGAAACAAAGTCGCTTATTAAGACTGATCATTTTAAGAAGAAATTAATGAGTAGTGTTCTGAAATTCAACGAGGTTGTTTCTGAGTCATTCAGACAGTTTCTGGTCTTCTCTCTGGAGTTGGAGGGATGGGTAGACTGGAATTCGCCTCCTACGTCTAAATCCCAAGATGACTCTCAGTGGCCTGGCACCTACTGATGGAGCGGGATGAAGGGGCGTGGCTCGTGGGAATCCCAACTTCTAGTATTTGGCAAAACGATCGCTTGGGTTTACATGTGCTCCTGAAGGTTGAAGAGGAGGAAATTGTGTTCTGATTGTTTTGGGGGGTGGGGTGGGGTGGGGTGGGGTGAGGGGGGATATCACAAGATAGGGGAAGTTGGAAGTGATCATCTGGAGAGACTGGAAGCAAGAGATACCTGTGATAGAAGAAAAAACACCACAAAATTACTCCAGGGGGAAAAAAAACCCTGACATTTAGGACATCCATCGAAGAGAAGATCCCTGCACCAGAGTGTAAGCATTGTGGAGAAAGGCTTTACTCATTTATCTTTCTTTGCCTGGGTCGGTCCTGGGAAGGTTCCAGTGCACCAGACAGGGAGTAAGGGAAGAGGTGAATTAGGATGGACATGGCCTTTTCTCACCCTTGCCATCTCTGATTTTATGCTGATTTCAATTTTAAGGGGAATAATTTTAATTGCTATATTTGACTCTAGTCTTTCATGCTCACAGAAAGAGATCAACACATCTACCAGTATAAGCACTATTTTATAAGATGAGTCATCTTATGTCATAAAAAAATGAAAAACAGCCTTCTACTTACAATTGCAAGAGGCCATTGGGACTTAGATTTTGAAGAGGATGTGTTAAAACAGAAAAACAAATTTACCTCAGAACAGCGGACATTTTTCTTTTATCTTTTCAGAGAACAATCGGAAAAACAGTAAGATTTGCCTGAAATTTCCTCCAGGGGAGAGTAAATAAATTAATACACATGCTTTAAAGGACCACAGTGACCATAAAAACAGGACTAGTTCCTACTGGTATCTTACGATGACCACATTCAATAAATTGAGTAAGAACTGTAATCCTACAGTCAGATGAATAAGTAGTGGGAGCCAAGCCTGCCTTTTTCAAATGTCTGGACAGAAAAGGGTGAAGGGGCTTGAGGGCTCACTTGAAGGTTCCCCTTCTCCAATGTACATTCATCTAAGTTGTCCAGAAAGACTGCATACTATATTTTCTTGGAAAGAAGCAAAGATTGGGATAGAAATACTGAAATATTTAGGGATACCCACAATTTATGATGACTAATAGAAAATATTGTCCCCTAAATTGTGATTCTCCACCCCCCTCCAATTCCCCTTGAATTGTGTACATCCCTTGCCCTCATTAGGATGCTGTGTAAGTAGCTGTATACCAAAAATTCCACCTGGCTTCTCTCAGACTCTCAGAGAGCAAACCTCCCAGTTCTGTGCCCCACACATCTCTGAAGAGCTCCTCATTGCCTTCATGAGTTTTTTTTTTCAACAATATGCCTTACAGAACCTCAGGCTTTCCATCTTGTATGCAATCATTGTGGACTTTAAACTCTTATGCTTTAAAATGTGTCCAGAGGGCTAGTGAGGTGGATCGGGAAAGGAAGGTGCTTGCGTTTGAAACTATGTTGCACCCGACAATCGCTGTGGTGGAAGGAGAAAACTAAGTCTTCGAGGCTGTTCCCTGAGCTCCGCGTGTGCACACAGCCTGAGTGGCCCTACTCAATAAATAAGCACCCTTTAAAATGTGCTCGTGAGGGGAATAGTTGGGGGCAGAGGAACTATGGGAACTATGGTGGGTGGGAACTGGGAAAGGGGAAAGCCTTTGGAATGTAATCATAGAATATAGAAAATAAAAAAAGAATAATTCAAAAAAAAAATGTGCTCGTGAATGTGCCTGTTCAAGTGATGTCACTTAGCGTCCTTCCTTTGAGGGTGGCGTGGACCAAATGGATCACTTCCATCTACTGAAAATAACACGGCAGAAGTAACAATGTGTAGCTTCTGAGAGCAGGTTTGGAGAGGTGTGGCTGCCTCCTTACCCTCCTTCCTCCAGGATCGATCACTGGGAGAAGCTAGTTTCCATGTCATGAGAACATTCACGTCTGTGTAAGGAGCTGAGAACCTTCTCAGCAGCCATGAGCCAAAGTCATTTCAGTGGACAGAAGTGGACTTTCGTTGCTTTGGGGCAAGGGATATTTTAGAAGGAAGGATAAGAATTGGTATTTATACTCTGCCAGCAATGGTGAAAGGCCCCAGATAATTCTCCCCCAATGACAGTGAATATTTAAGGAACTTTCCCTTCATGAGCAAGTAGAATGTTTTGCTCTGAATTTCCCCTTTTCTAAACCACCGAGTTTTCCCTTTCTTGTTTATCTGCTCATGTTTTCCTTCAGTTAAAAGAAATTAATACACACCCCCACCCATTCCCACTGCCTCCAGAATAACATCTGAACTCCTTGATCTAGTCTACGGCTTGGGTACCTCTTAAATGTAACCCCAAAGGCATATATGCTGAAAGTTTAGCTCCTAGTCTGGCATTGTAGGAACCTTTAGGAGGTGGGGCTGAGTAGTCAAGGGTTGTTGTCCTGGGTTAAGGCACGTTTATCAGGATGGGGTTGTTTGGAGAAATTCAGCTTTTAGTCCCTCTTGCATATGGCTTCTCCCCTTTCCCTGGGACTCTGTGTTGTGATACAGTCGGGAGATTCTTGACAGATACCAAGTTATTGGGACTTTCTAACCACCAGAATTATAACCCTCCTTACACAGTATCTGGCCGTAAGAATTTTGACAAAATATGGATTAATTAGTTGATAAGTCCTAGCAAAGCCATTTTGTGTGATTGTGGTTATTTTTGTGGCTTCAGAATAATATTTACTTTGAATCTCATGCAATATTTTACCTTTCTCAAGAATCTTTACCTGGAGACTTTGTTCTAGAAACAACTATTTCATGATTTTCTCACACACATATAATTAATCAATGGCCAAAGCTTCAGAGATAGAACAAAACGGCTGTTTTTCCAGCTAGAGACTTGTAGTCATGTTACTTCTGTGGACAGTTGAAACTGGACTGAAAATGGGGTTACATGAATCTATTCCAAAATGTTACTTCTTTAAAAACTTATTTGAGATAGCCACTCTGTGGCTGTTGAAAAGAAAAACTTTGCTCTAAATTATTAAGCTTGAATACTTGTAGAAAGCAAAATGGTCAGACAACATGGTGTAAGGGATGATCATGTGCCTTAGAACATGGTTTCAAGATGTGACCAAATCCCTATATCAGATCTCCCATCCTCCCAGGACAATTTGAGAGTCCCCAAGAAGAGGGAAGTATATGTATTATTTTAATGTATTTGGTTTATGTGATTCTGTATTCTTATAAACAGTGTTATAGTTTATAAACTCTAAGAGGTTATGTTTTATACCTAAATTGTATTTATTTATTTTATGTGTGTATGTGTGCATATGTGTGTGTATATATGTATGTATGTATATATGTATTTATGTGAGTGAGTGTAGGTGTGTGTACAATATGCTGTCCTTGTGGAGTCAGAGAACAGACTTCAGGATCATTTATTTCCTTCCACCTTGCTGAAGCATTTCTCTTGTCTCTGTTGCTTACGCCAGGATAGCTGGCCTGAGAGTGTCTGGATGATTCGTCTGCCTCCACCTCCTCTAGTCATACAAGTGTGGGGATTATAGATGTATGCTACCACTCAGCTTTTTATTCAAGTTTCTGGGGGCTCAAACTTGGGTGTCAGGCTTGTCAGTGAAGAATATAGAAAGTATCCCACAAACTCCTCTCTTTCACGAAGGCGATCTTCAGTCTGATCATCTTTGGCACTTCTGTATGGGTATGTAAAATTTTACTTAAATGAGTTCATTGGGGGGAAAAATATAGAAAACCGTTTGTAATTGACTTTTGTGAAAGCCCAAAGCACCAGGCACTCAGTGGTCAATAAGGAGCAGGTCCATTTGGAGAGTGAGAGAGTTAGCTGTCTCCCAACAGATCAAAGATGAAACTGTAACAGAGACTCTTAGGGGAAATCCCTAAACGTAGAAACTTCCTTTATGACAACAAAGTGCCCCAGGGACCTCTGAGATTCTATGAACCGATAAAGTGCAATCTGAGCATCAATGGCAGGTACCATCTTTCGTGATTTCTCTGAATGACTAGGGATTTCTGTGTTTGATATCCCCCCCTCTTCCTCAAAGACGTTCCTGGCTGGAAAACCCCCAGCATGGGTGGGGTGAATATAACAGCGTTTGAGGCTCTGGATATTCCCCCAGGGAGTTTAGAGACCAACTTCAGCCTCAATTTCACTGTCCTGTCCTCTATCTCTCCCTCCCTACCCCATCTCTCTTTCCTTCCTTCCCTCATTCCTGGAAAGATAACTCAGAGGTTGAGAGTGTTTGCTGTACAATCAAGAGGAGCCTATAACTCCACCTCTAAGGGATTAGACACCTTTTCTGATCTCCACATGCAGATTGCCACAAATACCCCTGTTCTGCATTATCTCAGAAAAACAAATCTTAATCACTGGCTTCTAAATCAAATAGTCAACATGAGAAGCATATATGGGTTACCTGCTATGGGCCTTTTGATAAAACAGCACAGCTTTGAACTTTGCTATTCTACAGCAGCAGAAAAATATCTTGAAGAAAAATACAGGAATTTCTGTTCTCTTAAGTTATGGAAAATATTAAATTTTTTATTCATCTAATTTGTTGGCATTTTCTTTTTTCTCTTTCTTTTTTCTTTTGACTGCCAACTCAGTGTTAAAAAAAAAACCAAACAATCAGATCAAGGCAACCTAGAGTTCACAACTAAAATATTGGCAATATGTTATTTTCTGTGCCTTGAATTTACTCTCCATCACAGCTCTTTCTCAGTTCCCCTTCCTGTACTGTAGACCTCTTACCAGTTTCTGTGATCACATTTCGGTTCTCTGCATCTTGTCACCACGACAGTCTTTATAGGTGTCCTATGTACACTGCCATGCCTAGATGGCCAGGAACCACAGACTAGATAGCCCTAGAGTATACCTAGGGTAGAAGCAAACATGACAGGGAAAAAAAATCAGTGAAATGATTCCTGCCCTGTCCAGTCATCATCAAAGATCAGAGAGGTTTCCTCCAGCAGCAGATGGAAGCCTGCTCACAGACCTACAACTAGACATTATAAGGAGAGTCTAACTTGGAGGTCTCCATCATGTCCCTCCCCTCATGGATTGGGAACCCCAGGGGGAGGAAAGATCGTATGAGTTAGAAGAGATGGAGGACAAAGGGGAACATGGCCCACTGAACCAACTACGCAGGGCTCACATGGGCCCCCAGAGACTGAAGCAGCAAGCATGGGGCCTGCATGAGTCTGCACAAGGTCGCCTGCAGGTTTATTATGCTGTTAGCTTGGTGTTTTCACGGGACTCCTAACAATGGGAGTGGGTGTATCTCTGACCCTTTCACCTGCTCTTGAGACACTTTTCCTCTTGGGTTGGCTTGTTCAGCCTCTATATGAAGGCTTTTGCCTTGGTTTATCGTATCTTGTTTTGCTCTGTTTGGCTGTTGTGTCTTGGAGGACTCCCTTTTTCTGAAGAGGAAACTGAAGGGGAGTGGACTTGGGGAGAGAGAGGGTGGGGGAAGGTGGGAAAAACTTCAATTGCAATGTATTATATGAAAGGAGAACTTATTTCCCATAAACAGACAAACAAACAAACAAACAAACAAACAATAAATGCAATTCAGGTACTCATCTCACTGTTTCTTCTTATCTTGGTAGGTTACCATTGGAAAAATCAGTATAGACCCCAGGTTTGTACGCAGGGGAGAACCATACCTGTGGGAAAATGAAGGCAGTTGAGTTGGTGGAGGGAACAGTTGAGATTAGAAACAGTAACTGTAAAGGCATTTTAAGATCAGATGGGTGCCTCTCCAGAATCTGCCCACTTCACAGAAAGGGAATCAGGACTTTCTTCCTCATCTAGTGCTCATAGGATCCAGGTTAGTTTGGGGAGTGAGGCATGTCTTTGGGCAAGGTGGATTTCATAAGCTGAGGGAGGGAAGATTTTAGACTGTAGTTCAGCTCATCTGTGATAGCTGCTGCTAATACTCCAAACGTTCGGGGTGAGGTAATGGTGCTCATCGGAGTGCAGGGATCTGAGTGACATGCTGTAACATCTGTGACAATGGTCAACAAGTATAATTAAGGACATGACAACATAAGCCAGCTGATTCTTCCAAGTGTCTCTTTTTAAAACTTTCTCTTGTGTAAGTGGGATATTTTAACAAAGGAAGGCTAGGTCATGCACAGTTGCTAGTTTAGAAGCCTCAATTTCAGGTGTTTACTACTTGTTATATAGCTACTAGATTTCTACATGAAGCGTATTCTGCATATGCTCTGTATTTATCCATGTGATCTGCTTTTGAGTTAAAGACCTGTCTGGGTCATTACAGAATGCTTTCTTCTCATTTTCCCATCTGTAAATTAGTAACAATGACATTTTAACCAGCCCTTTCCAGGGCTTCCCTAACAAAAGATGCCGACCAGAGCCTTTTTTAAAAGCCAGACTGGAGAAGCTCTAGCTGCGGTTAGCTAGAGTGATTTGCTTGCAGACCTGGAGGTGGAGCAGAGCAAGCATGGGTGGCCCAAACCAAAGGACTGGGGCAGGGGACTGTTAAAGCGAGAGTGGGTGTCAATGGTGGGATTATCCTCCAGCCCCCAAAGTGGGTTCTGCTTCCCTGTGGCTAGCAAGGTCCACTTAACCAAGGCAAATTAAAAACGAAACAGATGAAACCCAGAAAAAGCAGGCACATAAAATCATACATGTCAAGAAAACCATTATGTCCCCGGGTCTGTTCTTCTCCCAGATAAAGAGGAGCCACGCCATCTGGAGGAAAGGAGAACCAACAGTATTTACATTGTTCTAAGGTCTTCGGGCCCGCATCTTAGATTTATCACCTCCCCGGTACCGCCGCCGTGACTCATTTAAAAGCAAGCAGCGTTATTTTCAAGTATCTCCCTGTTTGCTCTCTCCTTTTGTTGTGGTCGTGGTTGCTTCCAGCTCATCTTTAATCCTTGACTGTATCAGTACTCTCTCTGTCCCTGTCCTGAAAAGAAATTAGTATGCTTTAGGTCAGAGTTGAGCTGGTGTGGATTTCCCCAGACCCTTCCTGCGGCATCAGAAAGGTTTCCTTGGAGGGCTCAGCCTCTTCATCGTTAATGTCGCAACCTTGGTTTTGCTCAGAAAACTGGAGATAATCCCATGTCAGCCTCAGGGCAGTGTAATGGGATGGCTTCCTCTGAGTTGGAGACTATTTGGCAGTTGGTTCCACCGAGATTAAATTTCTCCTACCCGAGAGGTTTTCTGCTCTATGCTTTACCCATAGTCCTTTATTCTCTATTCTTCTGTCTGAAACTCATATACACTCTGTCATCCATCTACCCTCCTGCCTCCAAATCTGGAAAAGAAGCCCACATTTTATCATCTTCTTTGCAGCTGTCCCATACAGGACACATATCTAGACAGGTCTAGCCTTAACTTTAGTATTTTCTCTTTGGAGCCACACTTTCCAGCCCCCTCCCCACCCCTATACTTGACCCCCATCCATCTCTGAGATGTTTGCTGGGATCATTCCAATAAACCAGGAGGACAGATGGATCTCAAGGCTGATTCATGCTTTCTGTTATTTCAAAATGTGTAGACTGTGTGATTTTAGCATCCACACTCTTGTCAATAGCACATTAATATTATCATAAGGCATACAGTGGTTAGGAAACCTGACTCTGCTTGATTCCTGACAAATCTAGCCTCTGAACCAATGATTTATATTCTATGTAGCTGGGCCACTGACTCCTCACTGCTCTTAAGATCTCTTAAAGTAATCAAGGAATAGCATGTCACTAGATGATATGCAAACATAATAGAAACGTTTTGTTTATGGATATGATCTGAGCCTCCACAAGCAGGCTGGGACTCTTTCTCATGCTCTCCAGCATCATATTCAGCCCTCCACCCTATATCTTTTGGGTTGTTTTCTTCTAACAGATACGATAGGACTAGACTTCTCTTGCTCATTATTGTTTCTCTATAACCTGGAACATAGAAATGTTAATGCAGATCCATTCTCTAACTAAGCTTTGGGAAGTAGAGAGATCCCCTTACAAGTCCTCTGGAAAGAAAGAGAAGTAGTAAGAACAGCTTTGGGGAGCACTATTTACCCAGGGATCTGTGCCTCGTTGAGATGCTACTGAAGTTAAGTTGGCTGTTCAATATTTGACTCTCTGCTACTTTGATTCATCCACACCATCCTTCTTGTTGTTCTGAGATCATGTTAGGCAACGTTTTCTCCCACGGGACAGATACTGTTGATGATAGCCAAGGATGATTCTCTCCTGTACTATATCTTACCAGTTAACAGATCCGTCGTACTTATAATTACTGAACTAGTGTGTAGCTCAAGAGGTTTTTAAGGTTGATTTGGACTACTGTAAAACTCAGTGTGTGTGTGTGTGTGTGTGTGTGTGTGTGTGCATGTAAAGTCAGTGTCTATGTTTCTGCGTGTTTATACTCTATCTCTGTAACCCAATGTGAGCTCCTTGAAGAAGATGAAGATCAAGAAGATGAAGACATGGCTCATCTCAAGTATTTCATCTCTGATTCTAGTACTTACAACATAATGCTGTCTACAGCAGGAATTTCATAGTTGTCTGGTAGATCAAAACTCATGTAATCAGATATTCAGGATAGGAGAGTTGGATGAGCTTGTCACTGTCACTCCCTGTCACCAAGGTGTTCCGATTCTCTCCAAGTATGTTGGCTTCCCAGCTCTGTGTGGTTAACTTATGCTTACCTGGAAATCCCTGCCTCTAAAGGCTCCCTAGGGTAATGCAAATGTGGGCTTTTACTTCTATTTATCACGGTAATGTAATGCAGTCTAACATTCTGATCGCTCGTGTGAGATGTGGGAATAGGGAAATCATGCGTACCTTCTCCCTTGTGATTAGTCTTACTGAACTTGGGAGTGCTATTGCTCTGTGATGGTTGAAATTCTCTATGCTGCCCCGTTCAATGAGGTAACCTCAAGCCAGATGTGGTTACTGAATACTTGAAATGTAGTTACAATGAAAGAGGAACCATGTTAACTGCATTTGATTTTTTAACTATCCTGTATTTAAATGTAAAGAGCCACATGCGACTGATGGCTGCGGTATTGCAAAGTGGGCGCATTGTTAGAGCCAGTTTCTATTATTCTTTCCATAAAACGAACCTGGTTTCATTGATACTCTGTGTCTTTTCTTCTTAAAAATGTTTTTTATTACTTCTATTATTTCTTTCTAATTCTTTCTTGCCTTAACTTGTTCTTTTAATTTTTAACATTTCTTCTAAGCTGAAGGTTTCAGCTACTCCTTAATATTCTCCAGGTCAGTGTTCTTTTCAGATAACTTGGGAATTAGCATAAGTGTTTACTAAACCATATTCTACTATAAAAGCCTATACTCAATGCAACTGGAGAATCTGGAGGAAATGGACAATTTCCTAGACAGATACCAAATTCCAAAATCAAATCAGGATCAGTTAGATCAGCCAAACAGTCCCATAACCCCTAGAGAAATAGAAGGGGTTATAGAAAGTCTCCCAACCACAAAAAGTATGGGACCAGATGGTTTTAGTGCAGAATTTTATCAGACTTTCAGAGAAGACATAACACCAATACTCTTCAAACTATTCCACAAAATAGAAACAGAAGGAACACTGCCCAACTCGTTCTACAAAGCCACAATCACGCTGATACCAAAACCACACAAAGATCCAACAAAGAAAGAGAACTATAGGCCAATTTCCCTTATGAATATCGATGCAAAAATATTAAATAAAATCCTTGCCAACCGAATCCAAGAGCACATCAAAATGATCATTCACCATGATCAAGTAGGCTTCATCCCAGGGATGCAGGGATGGTTCAATATACAGAAATCCATCAATGTAATCCACTACATAAACAAACTCAAAGAAAAAAACCACATGGTCATCTCATTAGATGCTGAAAAAGCATTTGACAAAATTCAGCATCCTTTCATGTTAAAAGTCCTGGAAAGAACAGGAATTCAAGGCCCATACCTAAACATAATAAAAGCAATATACAGCAAACCAGTAGCCAACATCAAACTGAATGGAGAGAAACTTGAAGCAATCCCACTAAAATCAGGGACTAGACAAGGATGCCCTCTCTCTCCATACATATCTTTTTAATATAGTACTTGAAGTTCTAGCGAGAGCAATTAGACAACATAAAGTAGTCAAAGGGATACAAATTGGAAAAGAAGGAGTCAAACTATCATTATTTGCAGATGATATGATAGTATACTTAAGCGACCCAAAAAACTCCACCAGAGAACTCCCACAGCTGATAAACAACTTCAGCAAAGTGGCTGGTTATAAAATCAACTCAAGCAAATCAGTAGCCTTCCTATACTCAAAGGACAAGCAGACTGAGAAAGAAGTTAGGGAAATAAGACCCTTCACAATAGCTACAAACAACATAAAGTAACTTGGCGTGACTCTAACCAAACAAGTGAAAGATCTGTATGACAGGAACTTCAAGTCCTTGAAGAAAGAAATCGAAGAAGACCTCAGAAGATGGAAAATATTTCATGCTCTTGGATTGGCAGGATCAATTTAGTAAAAATGACCATCTTGCCAAAAGCAATCTACAGATTCAATGTAGATTGAATCCATCAAAATCCCAATTCAATTCTTCATAGATCTAGAAAGAGCAATTCTCAAATTCATCTGGAATAACTAAAAACCCAGGATAGCTAAAACTATTCTCAACAATAAAAGGACTTCAGGGGGAATCAATATCCCTGACCTCAAGCAGTACTACAGAGTAATTGTGTTAAAAACTGCATGGTATTGGTACAGCAACAGGCAAGTAGATCAATGGAATAGGATTGAAGACCCAGAAATGAACCCACAGACTTATGGTCACTTGATCTTTGATAAAGGAGCTACAACCATCCAGTGGAAAAAATGATAGCCTTTTCAACAAATGGTGCTGGTTCAAGTGGAGGTCAACATGCAGAAGAATGTGAATTGACCCACTCTTATCTCCTTGTACTAAGATCAACTCCAAGTGGATCAAGGACCTCCACATAAAACCAGACACACTGAAACTAATAGAAAAGAAACTTGGGAAGACCCTGGAGAACATGGGCACAGGGGAAAGTTCCTGAACAGAACACCAATAGCTTACGCTCTAAAATCAAGAATTGACAAATGGGACCTCATAAAATTACAAAGTTTCTGTAAGGCAAAGGACACTGTCAGAAGAACAAAATGGCAACCAACAAGTTGGGAAAAGATCTTCACCAACTCCACATCCGACAGAGGGCTAATATCCAATATATACAAAGAACTCAAGAAGTTAGACCCCAAAGAACCAAATAACCCTATTTAAAATGGGGTACAGAGCTAAACAAAGAATTTTCACCAGAAGAAATTTGGATGGCTGAAAAACACCTTAAGAGATGTTGAACATTATTGGTCATCAGGGAAATGCAAATCAAAACAACCCTGAGATTCCACCTCACACCAGTCAGAATGACTAAGATTAAAAATTCAGGAGAAAACAGGTGCTGGCGAGGATGTGGAGAAAGAGGAACACTCCTCCATTGTTGGTGGGATTGCAAGATGGTACAACCGCTCTGGAAATCAGTCTGGCAGTTCCTCAGAAAATTGGGCATGACACTCCCAGAGGACCCTCTCATACCACTCCTGGGCATATACCCAGAGGATTCCCCTGCATACAGTAAAAACACATGCTCCACAATGTTCATAGCAGCCTTGTTTATAATAGCTAGAAGTTGGAAGGAGCCCAGATAGCCCTCAAAGGAGGAATGGATACAGAAAATGTGGTGCATATATATACAATGGAATACTACTCAGCAATTAAAAATAATGAATTCATGCAATTTGTAGGCAAATGGTTAGATCTGGAAAATATCATCCTAAGTGAGTTAACCCAATCACAAAAGAATACACATGAAATGCAATCACTGATAAGTGGATATTAATGAGCCCAGAAGCCCTGAATACTCAAGGCACAATTAGCAAGTCAAATGATTCCCAAGAAAAAGAAAGGAGAGGACCCTGGGCCTGAGAAGATTGGATCCAGTTTTGTACCAGAACAGGGAAATGGTGGTGGTGGGGTGATTGGGGAATAGTTGGGGGGGGGAGAGGACTTATGGGACATATGTGTGTGTGTGGGGGAACTGGGAAAGGGGAAAGCCTTTGGAATCTTTGGAATGTACACAAAGAATATAGAATAAAAAATTATTAAAAAAAGAAAATAAAGAACTTAAGGGAAGAAAAATGGGATATGTCAGAGTTAGTCCAGTCTGAAAAGCTAATTATTTAGATCTCTATTATTGTATAATCAATTGTGAATGGAGAGCTTAAGCTTATGTTTTGACTTTTTCAATAGAAGACTATCCAAATGAAAGAACAATAAAAACAAAAAGTATGTGTTCCTGCCTCCATAAGGCAGTTCAAAAGACACACTATAAAGCAGTCTGTTACCAGATGGCTTTAGATTAACACAGTAATAAAACTACGTTGTGAGAAAAAAAATGATTAAATTAAATAAAAAATTTAAAAAAGAAAAAAAAAAAGGCATCCCACCAAAAGCAATGTAGCACCTGCAGGGTGCCTCACAACCATCTGTAACTCTATTCCAGGGAATCTGGCTTCCTTTTTTGGCCTCAATGGGCACTGCATACATATGATACATGGACATATATGTAGGCAAATCACCTAACCATATTTAAAAAGGGAGCGGCAGCAGGAGCAGGCTATGAATCTGAACAGGGTAATCTCAAAAGAAGGAATAAACGTGGCTAGGAAGTATATAAAAAAGTGGTCAGAATCCTTAGCAGCTAAAGAAATGTGGATTAGCCAGTCGGTGGTGGCTCATGCCTTTAATCCCAGCACTTGGGGAGGCAGAGGCAGGCAGATTTCTGAGTTCGAGGCCAGCCTGGTCTACAAAGTGAGTTCCAGCCAGAGCTACACAGAGAAACCCTGTCTCGAAAAACCAAAAAAAAAAAAAAAAAAAAAAAAAAAAAAGAAATGTGGATTAATACTACTTTGGGATTTCATCCTGCCTCAGAATGGCCAAGATCAAGAAAACAACGGGCAACAAATGCTGGCAATGTTATAGGGAAATTCCTGTTAGTGGGACTGCAAACTTGTACAATTACTCTGGAAATCAGTGTGGAGCATTGTTTGCAGATATATAGGTAGAACTAGTAAATTTTATATTTACTGAAAATACATATAAAAGTACATTTGTATACATTTATAAATAATTTAAAGGAAGTTATGGGACTTGGTGGGACAAGAATACTTCCCCCAAGAGCCATATATTACATAAGCCTACCTTTGAGCTAATTTAGGTCAGGGGAGTCCAAGAGACTCCACCAATAATGTACACAATCGCTGTTGTCCTTGGCTGCCTCCCTGAACTTGAAGGCAGTAACTTATTGCTGAGGACACTAGATATTTTTGGACACAATCCTTGGAGGAATCATGTTGGAACTGGCCTGGAAAACGTCTCCCTGAGGATTTACTCTCATAGGAGCAGAACGTGCTACTCGAGTTGCCAAGGAAGAGGCACGATTGGTATTTTACTCAGCTGTAAACCACGACAAAGCCTGAGTCAGCAAGATATCCACCATGGTGAGATAGTTGCACTTTGAACTTGGGGTAGTCAAAACCGTCTAATTGGACTTAAGGTCCAGTCAACCAGAGTGAGTTCATGCCAACTACAATGGTAAGTTGTCCCATTGTAAACTCAGCCAATTACACATGGCTGGAGAAGTTACGGACACAAGGTGGGAACTCGGTTATTTTCTTAATCCAATACATTTTTTAGCCGTATTCTAAACATTTAGCCTTATACTCACTGATAAGTGTTTCTCTTGCCCCTAGTCAAGGAAGCTTCCCTTTGCAACCAATGAAGACTACTCTAAAGATTTACAACTGGCCCAAATGCAGAGAATAAATGAGATGCCTGGCACCCAATGGATAGATACATCTGCGCTGCAACTCCGGCACCCAGGCTCAAGGGAAATCAGAAAAGAAGGGACAGAAAAAGTGTGAGAGCTAGAAGACTGGATGTCTGCTGTGAGATAGTGACATTACACTATGACAGAAAAGCTGCACCCTTGAACTATGAACAATATTGTTCCCTGAACAAGACCAGCATAATGACAACACCAGTTGACAAGCTAGGGTGGGTGGGAAATTCCACGAGTCCAACCCTAGAGGAAGAGTTACAAATGGTCAATGCCTCCTGCTGAAAGTGGGAGAATCAATCAGTCTGCTCCAGGGACAAGCTTCCACATTGATCCACTTGTTCAATGCCAAGTGGTCAGTCCTGGATACATGTGTCTGTATGAATAGAATTACATATGGCCAAAGCTAACTGGATATGCCACGTGTGTGTGTGTGTGTGTGTGTGTGTGTGTGTGTAAAACAATAATGATTTAAAGAAGAGATCATGGATTTTGGAGAAGGATATGGGAGGAGTTGGAGGAGGGAGAGGGAGGGTCAGGAATGATGGGTGCAATGCTCATGTAAGAAGTTCTTAAAAATTATTAAACACAAAACATTTAAATGTTGTAATTGCAGGCTTCTATGCTTCCTGAGTTAAAGTGTTACTCTGTGTATAGACGTCTTCCTTATCATTTCACGTTCTCTTTGTATTTGTTCCACTTTTCATGCCATTCCTTATCTCTGTATTGACTGTTTCTGTCATTTCATTGCCTTTATCAAACTTCACATGTCACGAACAGTAGAAGTATCCTGATATTTTAATTCAACATAGTTTCAAAATATACCTCTCAGAAACATAGTTATTGCCATACTTTCACTCCAATCTTATTCGTTTGTTTTTAGTATGAATTGCTTTTCTTAGAAATAAACCACGCTTACTGCCTTTCCCAGTCACTGGTTCCCATACTCAACATCCTGGGCCATCTCCTTACTGCCTAAAGTAACCTTTGAGTTAACTGTAGGGAATTTTAGTTTTGTTGTATATAATTACACTTTTGGCCATTACTTCTCAACTTGTTTGAGCTGTTTCTGTTGGGAGATGAGCTATCATTTTAATCTGATTGTTATTCCTTTGCAGATTATCTGCCTTTCCCCTCTATTTTTATACCTTCCTTCAATGACCACACCATTTACTCCTAAGGTCCTATTCTCCACACTCACCTGCCTCTTGTTAGATAGATTTATACTTATTACTCATTTGTGATCACACAATTTTAGAAAAGGCATTTCATATAAATTCTATGTTATATTATCAGTTATTTCCAGAATTTTAAGTAGTTTGTAATCTTACCCACTACATTTTTAGGTCTTCAAATCAGTTGGGGTACTTTTTGGTTTCTAGGAAATGCAGCATTTCCTTTTGGAGTTCCTACTTGGTGGAGATTTTTTTTTGAGCATCTTGAGGCCACTGACAAGAGCTTCTAGAGATGATTTCTACTTTCTTATTTTAGCAAGCAGGTAATTCATACCAAGCTTGTGGTGTTTTCACGTCATTCTATGTGTTGTTTACTGTAGGAATGTCCAGGGGGCTGAAGAGTTGGCTCAGCAGTTAGGAGCACTGACTGCTCTTCCCAAGGTCCTGAGTTCAATACCCAGCAACCACATGGTGGCTCAAAACCATCTGTAATGGGATCTGATACCCTCTTCTGGTGTGTCTGAAGACAGCTACAGTGTACTCACATACATAAAATAAATAAATCTTTAAAAAAAAGGGAAAAAAAAGGAAAAAAGAAGGAATGTCCAACTTAGATGAACTATCTTGCTTGGTGTTTAGTTTCCCAAAACTGATCAGAATCATGTGTAGATGATCATGTCTTTTTTCTTGTTATTTAATGACTTTCATGATTTAATGATTTCTAATCTTTTTTTTTTTTCAGAGGAATGAGGATGAATGCAGGGTTTGTTGTTTGGAACCTTCATAGACATACTAGAAATACATTTAAAAAATCTGGTTTATCCAGGGCCTGGCTAATGTATAGCAAAGGGTCCTCCAGAGTATAATTGTGCAATCTGAAGTGGAAGGTTCCGGAAACCATGCTTATATGATTCCAGGGCCCGTCACAAGCATCTTTTGAATGAATAATTCGCATTTAATATAGGCAAAGGAAGTGCCATAATCATAGTATGCCCATAGATCAGGTACAAACTTATTGCTGAAACGCATTTTAATGTTTGCTTGTCATGGATACCTGCAATGCTATTTTAAAAATAAGTCTCTTTTCTTTTCAGTTGCAGTAGTTAGTAATACATGGAAATGTTTGTCAGGTTGGTCCCTGCAGATGACATATTAAAATCATTATCTCACAGATATCACATCCTCTCCCCAAGGACTCAGGGAATACTGTGAAGGAGTGGGTAGAGAGGCCGTAGAGAGGAGTGCTATGAAACAGCATCTTTGGAATATGGTTGAACAGTTGCACTAGTGAACAGCTGTGGTTGCTTCTTTAAGACTTACAAGATCAAGCCATTAACTTTCCAGTATCAGTGGGTGAGAGCTCATGAGCACTTACTCTTAGATGAGGAGATATTGAGATTTGATGGCTGGCTACTGGGGGAAGGAGAGTTAGTTTTTACCAGGTGTGAGCCTCCTGGTAGGTTGACTCTGCTCCAGTGGATGGCTCCAGAACTTGAAACTTGTGAACGTAAGCATTGCAAATTAGATTCAGTGGGTTATAAGCAAGCAGAAGGAGGAGAGGAGAAAAAGAGAAGGAAGAAAAAAAGGAGGAGAAGCAGAAGCAGGACAGGCATAATGAAGGGCCAGATGTGGCCAAAATATTCATATGCATTTATGAAATGTCCAAAAGGATAAATAAAAATATTATATTTCAAATAAGATTATTACTCACCACTTCCTCCTAAGTATAACTTACTATAGAAATACAACTTAAGAATAACCACATGTACCAGCTGAAAACATCCTTTTATAAAATTTAACAATTTTTATTGCAAATATTCAGTACATATTATTTATAATTTAATAGTTTAAATACCTAGGCTCCATTCTTTTTTTTTTCTCTCTCTTTTTTATTGTATATATTCTATATTTACAATTCATTTCCCTTTTTCTGGTTCCCCACCCCCAAAGGTCCCACATGTCCTTTTCCCTCCCCCTGCTCCCGCATCCACCCCCTCCCACTTTACTGTTCTTGTACTCTCCCCCAATGATGTTTTGGTCCATTCTAGCACCAGTGTCCACTCCTTTCTTCTTGTGAGACATCACTTGATATGTGATTTGTGTCTTTGGTGTTCCAAGCTTCTAGGCTAATATCCACTTATCAGTGACTGTATACCATGGGTATTCTTTTGGGACTGGGTCACCTCACTTAGTATGACATTCTCCAGCTCCATCCATTTCTCTAAGAATTTCATGAATTCATTGTTTCTAATGGCTGTATAGTACTCCATTGTGTATATATACCACATTTTTTGTATCCATTCCTCTGTTGAGGGACATCTGGGTTCTTTCCAGCTTCTGGCTATTATATATAAAGCTGCTATGAACATAGTGGAGCATGTATCCTTATTGCATGCCCTAGGCTCCATTCTTAAAGCAGACTCTAGACTCACAAAAGCAGTCTAAGATTTTGATAAGGAAATTGTGTTGTGGGGAGCATGAGAAGATCTGGGTCAGTTACACCTGGGGCGTTACTATTTAATGATGCATGCCTCACTTTACTTTCTTTGACATAGGGGTAATTTTAATACCCCTCCAACAATATTGTATTAAATAAGATAATGTTCACAAACCATATAAATGTCTTCTGTATAATGGATTCAGTAAATATTAACTATAAATATCAGTGTTACCCCATTTTTCTAGCTGCAGCATGAACAGCACAGAGGAGAGCCATAGATGTACACAGTGATTCCCAGACTATTGTGTGTACATCTGGAGCCTTCAACATATTAGAAACACATGCAAAACACATTTTCTTATTTTACAAGACTTCGTGTTGATTCTATGCTTTAACTTCCAAAGCTTACCCTTTGGTCTTCTCTGATAGAGAGCATATTGAAGATCTACAAGTAGTTTAACATGGTAATGGAGATGTACACAAGAAAGTAGGGTTTCTTGTGTGAGAACTGAAATGTTAAAAAAAAAAATCCGTGTCTAGTGACTCAGATGAGAGATTACTAAAATCAGGCCAGGCCATTATTGATAATCAAGTTCTGAGTCATGATTTTCAAAATCATCCAGATACCAGTCAGTCAGATCTGAGTCTAATATCAGTGAAGAAGAACTGGAAGATGATATTCAGAACAGAGAACAGAATCACTGAATCATGCCAGTCTCTGTACAGAAAGGTGTTGGAAGCACAGGAGCAAGAAGACATGAGGAATACTGAAAAAGTGAGAGCCTGAGAAAAAGATGATAGTGATTCACCAGTCCTATCTCAAGGGAAATAGCAACCAGTTATGAAGTAATGATTTGTTCTCAAGACTCCTAATGATGGCTTAGATTGAGTGATCTTTGAGACTATTTTGTTTTGACCTTATGTTATCCATCCATCCATCCATCCATCCATCCATCCATCATCTATCCATCGATCCATCCATCCATCTATGCATCCATCCATCATCCATCCATCATCCATCCATCCATCCATCCATACATACATACATACATACATACATTCATATGACAGATATTGAATCCCTACTGTTTGATAAACACTAGTTAGAGATGGGCACATGGAAACTCAGGGATCAGATCTCAAATATTGACTTCAAGGAACTTATAATCTAAAGGAGAAGAAAGACAACAATTATAAGGGAATATGAACTATACTTAAAGTAATTGGTAAAGTGCTAAAAGAGGAATAGCGTCTGGTCTCCCTTGATGGGCCAGAGAGGAGTAGAGATAGGAAGAGGTGATGTTTAGGTTACAGTGATGGAAATCATAGAGGGATTATGTATGCAGGAAGATGTGGCCAGTTTAAATTTAGAAGAACAGGAAGAAGTTTAGTATGAAGATATGAGTTATGATAGGGTTCCCTAGTTAAGACTTGGGTGTAAAAAGGATTTCAGAATGAAAAACAAGGTATTTTCTAAGAAATATAAGCAGATTGGTAAAGGGTTAACACAAAGAAGTCTATAGGAGGTCTTCCTTACACAGGAGAATGTTTTGTAAGTTATCCTAAATAAATGAAAAAATAAATAACTTTGAATGTGATTTTCTTAGACTTTTTAAATAAAAGATGCATTATTGGTATTGCACAGAATAGAATACAGGGAGTGAACCCTGAAGAAAATGGAGCCCTGAAAAAGCTGTTAGTGGTGATAGAAAATTGGAAGGACACAAAATGAAAATACTTAAGAGTATATTCTAAGTTCTCACAGAACTTCTATTAAGTTCTGTGCTTAATGGCTAATTTGTTGGAATGTAGGTGTTTAGGATGATCGACAAGATTCTGATCTGGATGATTTATAACCACTGCTAGGAGACATATAGGGACAGACCAGAATAAAGCTACTGTGAGTTCAGTCTTGGACAAATTGCACTGGAATTGCCTGTTGATTCTTCGTTGGAATAAAGATGCCCAGAGTTACTGGATATAAAGCTGGAGCTCACAAGATAGATGAGGTTACACATTTAAATTTGGGTTTTAATAACAAATGATAGAATTGAAGCCATAGGTAAATAAGAAGACCCATGACAGAATTATGAGTATCATGAAGACTGAAGGAATGAAAAACATGAAGGGAACTGAGTATCCAAAAGACCACACCAGAAGCAAAGCCTCAAGCAGAGAAGGGAACAGCAGCATTAACTGTCATGGAGACAGGGATAGATATCGCACCCATGTGATTTTAAAAAGTGAAATGCCCTTATATCTCATTGGATCTTCCTACAGATTCCAAGTTATGATTGGACCTACTGTTTACTATGGGAACTGCTTGGCCACATTCAAGATGGCAGGAGGAGGGGTCTTTGGGCTGTAGCAACTTATGTTTGCTAGAGGAAGAAGACAGTTACTATTTCTTGAGGACTATATTAATTTCTCTCAAAAGTTTCTTTGGGATTTCTTGGCAGACAGGCAGCTTGGGCCACTTTTATGTAATCATGGTTGGCTGACTCTTTCACTTAAATGTGACTTTTCAGTGCAACTTTTGCCTTGCACTGCTTTTGACTTTTAACTGCTGAGCCATCTCACCAGCCCTCCTCCCATTAACTCTTAAGATTGATATCTTTACATGCTATCAACTTCTTATGAGACTATTTCTGGTAGCTGGAATATGCATCCTGGAACTCTCTTCCTCTATCTGCTGCGATCCTACCATTCTGCTTAGAATTGAAGTTGGCATTTTCTTGAAAGGGTGGTTTCTCTGTGTTAATGGAATTATTTTAATGCTAACTGTGATCTGCCATTGTATTTGATTTATTAAGATATCCAGTGTGTGGGGCTGGAGGGATGGCTCGGCAGTTAAGAGCACTGACTATTCTTCCAGAAGTTCAATTCCCAGCAACCACATGGTGGCTCACAACCATCTGTAATGGAACCTGATACCCTCTTCTGGTGTGTCTGAAGACAGCTACAGTGTACTTTTATAAATAATAAATAAATAAATCTTAAAAAAAGATATACAGTATGGGTTTTTGAGGACTTTGTCCTTCCAATGAATGTTTTACTGAGCTCTGCTTACAGATTCAAAGAGTTTTCCTGCTGTTTCTGGAAATGGTGTATATGACTAATGGCAGGAAAGTTATGCTGTTCAAGGAGTCCATTGCCTCTGGAAAAGGAAACAAGTGGGCTCATGGGAAGAAAAATATTTCTTGACTGTCTTAGGGAGGTGGAATATAAGCAGAAATGCAATCAGAGAATGATTATAAGTAGATAAAGTTATTTACTGAAGAGTGAATTGAACATCTATTTTGTGACAAGCATTGTGCAAGCTTGTATCAATGTAATAGCTGATGAGATAGACAAGATATCTAGATGCATATGATGGGAGGAGTTAGAAGCATTTTCTTAACACTAGAGTTATCTGGGAAATCTAGAGAAAATCAAAATGACTACACAAGACATTGTAAATCTTCAATATCTCTGATTCCTGGCTTTCAGGTTTTACCCCTGTGTTTTTTGGAGGGGGACATACATCAGTAGCTGGTTGAACAGAACAGATGCCACAGTGGTCGCATTCATGAAAGATGCCAAGTGCCTCAAATTTCCCCATGGTCTTCACCCTAGATAGGTTTCTGTCTCTCACCCATGGAAGGTGGCAGATGAGTACCATGAAACCATGTATAGTTTTCTTTTCACCACAGGCAGAGTTTCACTCTAGTTGAACAAGTTCAAAGAAGGTTTCACTCTGATGGCTTTACAGAAACCTGGAACCTTTGAGGCACCATTTTGGCAGACATGTTCTGAAAAACCAGGGTGCTTCTTATTTTAAGCACTTTAATCATGACTTTTTTTTTCAGCCTTCTGTTCACAGTCCTCCAGGAGAGAGTGATCTCCCAGCAGCACTTTCACTTCTTTTATTTTTTTCTATATTCATTGTTTACATTCCAAATGATTTCCTCTTTCCCGGTTCCCCCCTCCTCATAAGTCCCATAAGTTCTCTTCCCTCAGCCCATTCCCCAATCACCCCTTTCCCATTTCTCTGTCCTGGTAATCCCCTACAGTGCTGGATCAAGCCTTTCCAGGACCAGGGCCCTCTCCTTCCTTCTTCTTGGGAATCATTTGATATGTTAATTGTGTCTAGTATTCAGAGCTTCTGGGCTAATATCCTCTTATCAATGACTGCATTCCATGTGTATTCTTTTTTTTTTCATTTCTTTATTCTATATTCTTTGTTTACATTCCAAAGGCTTTCCCCTTTCCCAGTCCCCCCCCCATACGTCCCATAAGTCCCCCCCCCCCATTTCTCTGTTCTGGATCTACAAAATTGGATCCAATCTTTTCAGGCCCAGGGTCCTCTCCTTTCTTCTTCTTGGGAATCGTTTGACTTTTATCATTGGTCCATTTTAGAGTCAGGGTATCTCATTCAGTTGCTTTGGCTGGCACCAAACTGCTGGGTTCAATTGATCATCCTTCCACTGGAATAGCCAGGATTATAAGTGTGTATTATGAATAAAACTGTAATAATGTGTCCTTGTAAGAGTGAGAGTGAGGTATGCTGCCATTGGATGTATGGTTCAATCATGGTGCCACTCTTTGATGTTACAGTTAGCTACAGTCTGCAGGAAAAAAAAGAAACTACCAATATTGACCTCACTGTTGGTGTTGAAATGCAGATTCTTGGATTGAGTTGATCTTAGTACAAGGAGATAAGAATGGGTTGATTTGCATTCTTTTTCCGCCAAGCCTGTTGGAACATTGCTTATTTAGCTTCGTGATGATGTCATTCCACTGTATGACAGCTTTCTGCTGACTCTGTCCCATCTTTCCTCCTCAAATGTATACTAGGTGTTGTACTTCTTAATAAACTTCCTTGTGTGAGTCAACAGTTTATGCAAGACCTCCTGATTCCACCTTTCTTAGTCTCATCTCCTGGTCAACTCCTGCTTAGGATCCTGTCATTGAAAGACAACCTACTGTTCCAGGTCACAGTTTCTTAAAGATTGAAATTTTCCTAGGCTCACCATTCCTCAGTTGGGATAGGATGTGGACTTATTTGTGGAATGCAGAATCATTCTTTTTTTCTGTATTGGACAAGGGGGCACATGTGGCCATGGAACTGCTCTGTCATTAGTAAAGCTGTCTAAATCCATTCAGGCGTTTATCTTTTCTGAGTAAATTCTGAAAGGGTAGCATGGCAAGTTAACATTTAATCAGTTTCTTAGATTGCTTAATCCCAGCACTTGGGAGGCAGAGGCAGATAAATCTTCGAGTCCAAGGCCAGCTTTGTCTACAGTGTAAGCTTCACTCTGTAGGACCACCAAGGCTATACGGAAAAGCCCTGTCTTGAAAAAATAAACAGACTGACAAACAAAAAAAGATTGCTGAAGTCTTTGAGAAAAGTTGGAGCAATGAGGGGTGAGTAGAAGTTGAGTTATGTGAAAATATTGGTGTATATGGTAAAAGAGCAGAGAGAATCGGCTCTCATAAGTTGTTCTCTGACCTAAACGTGCATGCTTTGGTGCACATCTGCATGAATGTTTTGAACACACACATATCCATAAGAACACACACCCACTCACCCATACAAATAAATAAACACATATAATAAAAACGGAACAATGTCCCAATAGAAAAATTGTCAAAGTATGTAAAAGACAAAACCCAAGACATACAGAAATATGTTCAATTTTATTTTACTTAGAAATAAAATATAAAGTATGCTACTTTTTATAACCAGCCACTTTGCTGAAGTTGTTTATCAGCTGTAGGAGTTCTCTGGTAGTTTTTTGGGTCACTTAAGTATACTATCATATCATCTGCGAATAGTGATAGTTTGATTTCTTCCTTTCCAATTTATATCCCTTTGACTTTCTTATGTTGTCGAATTGCTCTAGCTAGTACCTTAAGTACTATATTGAAAAGATATGATGAGAGGGGGCAGCCTTGTCTAGTCCCTGATTTCAGTGGGATTGCTTCAAGTTTCTCTCCATTTATTTTGATGTTGGCTACTGGTCTGCTGTAAATTGCTTTTACTATGTTTAGGTATGGGCCTTGAATTCCTGTTCTTTCCAAGACTTTTAGTATGAAAGGATGCTGAATTTTGTCAAATGCTTTTTCAGCATCCAATAAGATGACCATGTGGTTTTGTTCTTTGAGTTTGTTTATGTAGTGGATTACATTGATGGATTTCCATATATTGAACCATCCCTGCATCCCTGGGATGAAGCCAACTTGATCATGGTGAATGATCGTTTTGATGTGTTCTTGGATTCGGGTGGCAAGAATTTTATTGAGTATTTTTGCATCGATGTTCATAAGGGAAATTGGTCTGAAGTTATCTTTCTTAGTTGGATCTTTGTGTGGTTTTGGTATCGGGGTAATTGTGGCTTCGAAGAATGAGTTGGGTAGTGTTCCTTCTGTTTCTATTTTGTGAAATAGTTTGAAGACTATTGGTATTAGGTCTTCTTTGAAGGTCTGATAGAATTCTGCACCAAAACCGTCTGGTCCTGTGCTTTTTTTGGTTGGAAGACTTTCTATGATCCCTTCTATTTCTTTGGGGGTTATGGGGGTTATGGGATCTAAAGACGATCTATTTGATCCTGATTTAATTTTGGTATTTGGTATCTATCTAGGAAATTGTCCATTTCCTCCAGATTCATCAGTTGTGTTGAGTATAGGCTTTTGTAGTAGGATCTGGTGATTTTTTGAATTTCTTCAGTTTCTGTTATATCTCCCTTTTCATTTCTAATTTTGTTAATTTGGATACTGTCTCTGTGCCCTTTGGTAAGTCTGGCTAAGAGTTTATCTATCTTGTTGATTTTCTCAAAGAACCAGCTCCTGGTTTTGTTGATTCTTTGTATGGTTCTCTTTGTTTCAACTTGATTGATTTCAGCCCTGAGTTTGATTTCCTGTCTTCTACTCCTCCTGGGTGAAATAGCTTCTTTTTGTTCCAGAGCTTTCAGGTGTGCCGTTAAATTGCTAGTATATGCTCTCTCCTGTTTCTTTTTGGAGGCACTCAGGGCTATAAGTTTTCCTCTTAGCACTGCTTTCATTGTGTCCCATAGATTTGGGTATGTTGTGCCTTCATTTTCATTAAATTCTAAAAAGTCTTTGATTTTTTTATTTCTTCCTTGACTAAGGTATCATTGAGTAGAATATTGTTCAGCCCTCATGTGTATGTGGACTTTCTGTTGTTTTTGTTGCTATTGAAGACCACTCTTACTCCATGGTGACCCGATAGGAGGCATGGGATTAATTTGATCTTATATTTGTTGAGGTCTGTCTTGTGACCAATTATAAGGTCGATTTTGGAGAAGGAACCATGAGGTGCTGAGAAAAAGGTATAGTATTTTGCTTTAGGATGAAATGTTCTATATATATCTGTTAAATCCAATTGGTCCAAAGCTTCAATAAGTTTCCCTGTGTCCCTGTTTAGTTTCTGTTTTCCTGATCGGTCCGTTGAGGATAGTGGAGTGTTGAGGTCCCTCACAATTATTGTGTTAGGTGCAATGTGTGCTTTGAGCTTTAATAAAGTTTCTTTTATGAATGAGGGTGCCCTTGCATTTGGAGCATAGGTGTTCAGAATTGTAAGTTCTTCTTGGTGGATTTTTCCTTTGACCAGCAAAAAGTGACCTTCTGTGTCTCTTTTGATGACTTTAGGTTGAAAGTCAATTTTATCTGATATTAGAATGGTTATTCCAGCTTGCTTCCTGAGACCATTTGCTTGTAAAATTGTCTTCCAGCCTTTTACTCTAAGGTAGTGTTTATTTTTGATCCTGAGGTGTGCTTCCTGTATGCAGCAAAATGTAGGGTTCTGTTTCCGTATCTAGTCTGTTAGTCTATGTCTTTTTATCAGGGAATTGAGTCCCTTGATGTTAAGAGATATTAAGGAATAGTGATTATTTCTTCCTGTCATTTTTGATGTTATTTTTGTTTTTGAGTGGTTATCTTCTTTTGAGTTTGATGGAAGAAGGTTACTATCTTGCTTTTTCCAGGGTGTAGTTTCCCTCCTTGTATTGGAGTTTTCCTCCTATTATCCTTTGTAGGGCTGGGTTAGTGGAAAGATATTCTGTAAATTTGGTCTTGTCATGGAATATTTTGTTTTCTCCCTCTACGTTGATTGAGAGTTTTGCTGGGCATAGTAGTCTTGGCTGACATTTGTGTTCTCTTAGAGTCTACATGAGATTCGTCCAGGATCTTTTAGCTTTCATGGTCTCTGGTGAGAAATCTGGTGTGATTCTGATAGGTCTTCCTTTATATGTTACTTGGCCTTTTTCTCTTACTGCCTTTAATATTCTTTCTTTGTTTAGTATGTTTGGGGTTTTGATTATTATGTGATGGGAGGTATTTCTGTTCTGGTCCAGTCTGTTTGGAGTTCTGTAGGCTTCTTGTATATTCATGAGCATCTCTCTCTTTAGGTTAGGGAAGTTTTCTTCCATAATTTTGTTGAAGATATTTACTGGCCTTTTACATTGTAGATCTTCACTCTCATCTATCCCTATAATCCTTAGGTTTTGTCTTCTCATTGTGTCCTGGATTTCCTGAATGTTTTGGGTTACAAGCCTTTTGCATTTTTCATTTTCTTTGACTGTGGAGTCAATGGTTTCTATGGTATCTTCAGCATCTGAGATTATTACTTCTATCTCTTGTATTCTGTTGTTGATATTTGCATCTACGACCCCTGATTTCTTCCCAAGGTTTTCTGTCTCCAAAGTTGTCTCCCTGTGTGATTTCTTAGTTGTTTCTACCTCTGTGTTTAGATCCTGGATGGTTTTGCTCACTTCCTTCACTTGTTTGTTTGTGTTTTCTTGCAATTCTTTAAGAGATTTTTGTGTTTCCTCTTTTATGACTTCTGCCTGTTGACTCAATTTTTCCTGCATTTCTTTCTTTTTGTTTATTATTTTTTTATTTTCTATATTCTTTGTTTACATTCCAAAGGCTTTCCCCTTTCCCAGTTACTCCCCACCATATGTCCCATAATTCCTCTCCCCCCCCCATGCTATTCATCACTCTTTCCCCCCACCCCACGATTTCTCTGTTCTGGGTCTACAATACTGGATCCAATCTTTACAAGCCCAGGGTCCTCTCCTTTTTTTCTTCTTGAGAGTCATTTGACTTGCTAATTGTGCCTTGAGTATTTAGGGCTTCTGGGCTCATTAATATCCACTTATCAGTGATTGCATTTCATGTGTATTCTTTTGTGATTGGGTTAGCTCACTTAGGATGATAGTTTCCAGATCTAACCATTTACCTACAAATTGCATGAATTCATTATTTTTAATTGCTGAGTAGTACTCCATTGTATAAATATACCACATTTTCTGTATCCATTCCTCTTTTGAGGGATATCTGGGCTCCTTCCAATTTCTGGCTATTATAAACAAGGCTGCTATAAACATAGTGGAACATGTGTCTTTGTTGTATGCAGAGGAATCCTCTGGGTATATGCCCAGGAGTGGTATGCCAGGGTCCTCTGGGAGTGGCATGCCCAATTTTCTGAGGAACCGCCACACTGATTTCCAGAGTGGTTTTACCATTTTGCAATCCCACCAACAGTGGAGGAGTGTTCCTCTTTCTCCACATCCTCGCCAGCACTTGTTGTCTCTCGAGTTTTTAATCTTAGCCATTCTGACTGGAGTGAGGTGGAATCTCAGGGTTGTTTTGATTTGCATTTCCCTGATGACTAATGATGTTGAACATCTCTTAAGGTGTTTCTCAGCCATCCGAATTTCTTCTGGTGAAAATTCTTTGTTTAGCTCTGTACCTCATTTTTTGATAGGGTTATTTGGTTCTTTGGGGTCTAACTTCTTGAGTTCTTTGTATATATTTGATATTAGCCCTCTGTTGGATGTGGGGTTGGTGAAGATCATTTCCCACTTTGTTGGTTGCCGTTTTGTCCTTCTGACAGTGTCCTTTGCCTTACAGAAACTTTGTAATTTGATGAGGTCCCATTTGTCAATTCTTGATCTTAGAGCATAAGCTATTGGTATTCTGTTCAGGAACTTTCCCCCTGTGCCCATGTCCTCCAGAGTCTTCCCAAGTTTCTTTTCTAATAGTTTCAGTGTGTCTGGTTTTATGTGGAGGTCCTTGATCCACTTGGAGTTGATCTTAGTACAAGGAGATAAGAGTGGGTCAATTCGCATTCTTCTGCATGTTGACCTCCAGTTGAACCAGCACCATTTGTTGAAAAGGCTATCTTTTTTCCACCGGATGGTTGTGGCTCCTTTATCAAAGATCAAGTGACCATAAGTCTGTGGGTTCATTTCTGGGTCTTCAATCCTATTCCATTGATCTACCTGCCTGTTGCTGTACCAATACCATGCAGTTTTTAACACAATTGCTCTGTAGTACTGCTTGAGGTCAGGGATATTGATTCCCCCAGAAGTCCTTTTATTGTTGAGAATAGTTTTAGCTATCCTGGGTTGTTTGTTGCTCCAGATGAATTTGAGAATTGCTCTTTCTAGATCTATGAAGAATTGAGTTGGGATTTTGATGGGGATTGCATTGAATCTATATATTGCTTTTGGCAAGATGGCCATTTTTACTATATTGATCCTGCCAATCCAGGAGCAAGAAATATTTTTCCATCTTCTGAGGTCTTCTTCGATTTCTTTCTTCAGGGACTTGAAGTTCCTGTCATACAGATCTTTCACTTGTTTGGTTAGAGTTACGCCAAGGTACTTTATGTTGTTTGTGGCTATTGTGAAGGGTGTTATTTCCCTAACTTCTTTCTCAGCCTGCTTGTCCTTTGAGTACAAGAAGGCTACTGATTTGCTTGAGTTAATTTTATAACCAGCCACTTTGCTGAAGTTGTTTATCAGCTGTAGAAGTTCTCTGGTGGAGTTTTTTGGATCGTTTAAGTAGACTATCATATCATCTGCAAATAATGATACTTTGACTTCTTCCTTTCCAGTTTGTATCCCTTTGACTTCCTTATGTTGTCTAATTGCTCTCGCTAGAACTTCAAGTACTATATTGAAAAGATATGGAGAGAGAGGGCAGCCTTGTCTAGTCCCTGATTTTAGTGGGATTGCTTCAAGTTTCTCTCCATTTATTTTGATGTTGGCTACTGGTTTGCTGTAGATTGCTTTTACTATGTTTAGGTATGGGCCTTGAATTCCTGCTCTTTCCAAGACTTTTAGCATGAAAGGATGCTAAATTTTGTCAAATGCTTTTTCAGCATCTAATGAGATGACCATGTGGTTTTTTTCTTTTAGTTTGTTTATGTAGTGGATTACATTGATGGATTTCCGTATATTGAACCATCCCTGCATTCCTGGAATGAAGCCTACTTGATCATGGTGAATGATCATTTTGATATGCTCTTGGATTCGGTTGGCAAGAATTTTATTTAGTATTTTTGCATCAATATTCATAAGAGAAATTGGCCTGTAGTTCTCTTTCTTTGTTGGATCTTTTTGTGGTTTAGGTATCAGCGTAATTGTGGTTTCGAAGAACGAGTTGGGCAGTGTCCCTTCTGTCTCTATTTTGTGGAATAGTTTGAAGAGTATTGGTGTTAAGTCTTCTTTGAAGGTCTGGTAGAATTCTGCACTAAAACCATCCGGTCCCGTACTTTTTTTGGTTGGGAGGCTTTCTATAACCCCTTCTATTTCTTTAAGGGTTATGGGACTGTTTAGCTGGTCTACTTGATGCTGATTTAATTTTGGTATTTGGTATCTGTCTAGGAAATTGTCCATTTCCTCCAGATTCTCCAGTTGTTTTGAGTATAGGCCTTTGTAGTAGGATCTGATGATCTTTTGAATTTCCTCTGTTTCTGTTGTTATATCCCCCTTTTCATTTTTATTTGTTTTTTTTTTTTTTTTTTTTTTTTTTTTTTTTTTTTTTTTGGTTTTTCAAGACAGGGTTTCTCTGTGTAGTCCTGGCTGTCCTGGAACTCACTCTGTAGACCAGGCTGGCCTCGAACTCAGAAATCCACCTGCCTCTGCCTCCCAAGTGCTGGGATTAAAGGCGTGCGCCACCACCGCCCGGCCCCCTTTTCATTTTTAATTTTGTTAATTTGGATACTATCTCTGTGCCCTTTGGTTAGTCTAGCTAAGGGTTTATCTATCTTGTTGATTTTCTCGAAGAACCAGCTCTTGGTTTTGTTGATTCTTTGTATGGTTCTCTTTGTTTCTGCTTGATTGATTTCAGCCCTTAGTTTGATGATTTCCTCTCTTCTACTCCTCCTGGGTGAGTTAGCTTCTTTTTGTTCCAGGGCCTTCAGGTGTGCTGTTAAGTTGCTAGTGTATGCTCTCTCCAGTTTCTTTTTGGAGGCACTCAGGGCTATGAGTTTTCCTCTTAGCACTTCTTTCATTGTGTCCCAGAGATTTGGGTAGGTCGTACCTTCATTTTCATTGAAGTCTAAAAAGTCTTTGATTTCTTTCTTTATTTCTTCCTTGACCAGGGTCTCATTGAGTAGAGTATTGTTCAGTTTCCATGTGTATGTGGGCTTTCTGTTGTTCTTCTTGCTATTGAAGAGCACTTTTACTCCATAGTGATCCGATAGGAGACATGGGATTAGTTTGGTCTTCTTGTATTTGTTGAGGTCTGTCTTGTGACCAATTATATGATCAATTTTTGAGAAGGTACCGTGTGGTGCTGAGAAAAAGGTATACTCTTTTGTTTTAGGATGGAATGTTCTATATATATCTGTTAAATCCAATTGGTCCAAAGCTTCAATTAGTTTCACTGTGTCCCTGTTTATTTTCTGCTTTCCTGATCGGTCCATTGAGGAGAGTGGAGTGTTGAAGTCACCTACAATCATTGTGTTAGGTGTGATGTGTGCTTTAAGCTTTAGTAAAGTTTCTTTTACGAATGAGGGTGCCCTTACATTTGGCGCATAGATGTTCAGTATTGAGAATTCTTCTTGGTGGATTTTCCCTTTGACAAGCAGGAAGTGACCTTCTGTGTCTCTTTTGATGACTTTAGGTTGAAAGTCAATTTTATCTGATATTAGAATGGCTACTCCAGCTTGTTTCCTGGGACCATTTGCTTGTAAAACTCTCTTCCAGCCTTTTACTCTAAGGTGGTGTTTGTCTTTGACACTGAGATGTGTTTCCTGTATGCAGCAAAATGTAGGGTCCTGTTTCCGTATCCAGTCTGTTAGTCTGTGTCTTTTGATTGGGGAATTGAGTCCATTGATATTAAGAGATATTAAGGAATAGTAATTATTACTTCCTGACATTTTGGGCATTATTATTATTATTTGTATTTGAGTGGTTCTCTTCTTTTGGGTTGGATGAGATGGGGTTTCTATCTTGTTTCTTCTGGGGTGTTGTTTCCCCCCTTGTGTTGGTATTTTTCCCCTATTATCCTTTGTAGGGCTGGGTTTGTAGATAAGTATCTTGCAAATTTGGTTTTGTCGTGGAATATCTTGGTTTCCCCATCTATGGCAATTGAGAGTTTTGCTGGGTATAGTAGTCTTGGCTGAAGTTTGTGTTCTCTTAGGGTCTGCATGAGGTCTGCCCAGGATCTTCTAGCTTTCATGGTCTCAGGTGAGAAGTCTGGTGTAATTCTGATAGGTCTTCCTTTATATGTTACTTGTCCTTTTTCTCTTACTGCCTTTAATATTCTTTCTTTGTTTAGTACATTTGGGGTTTTGATTATTATGTGACGGGAAGTATTTTTGTTCTGGTCCAGTCTATTTGGGGTTCTATAGGCTTCTTGTATATTCATGGGCATCTTTCTCTTTAGGTTGGGGAAGTTTTCTTCCATAATTTTGTAGAAGATATTTGCTGGCCCTTTAAGTTGTAGATCTTCATTCTCATCTATCCCTATAATCCTTAGGTTTGGTCTTCTCATTGTGTCCTTGATTTCCTGAATGTTTTGGGTTACAAGCCTTTTGCATTTTTCATTTTCTTTGACTGTGGAGTCAATGGTTTCTATGGTATCTTCAGCATCTGAGATTATTACTTCTATCTCTTGTATTCTGTTGTTGATATTTGCATCTATGACTCCTGATTTCTTCCCAAGGTTTTCTATCTCCAACATTGTCTCCCTTTGCGATTGCTTAGTTGTTTCTACTTCTGTTTTTAGATTTTGTGTGGTTTTGCTCAGATCTTTCAGTTGCTTGTTTGTGTTTTCCTGTAATTCTTTAAGGGATTTTTGTGTTTCCTCTTTTATGACTTCTACTTGTTGACCCATGTTCTCTTGTATTTCTTTAAGTGATTTTTGTTTCTCCCCCTTATTGGGATTCATTTTTTGCTCTATATTCTCCTGGATTTCTTTAAGTGATTTTTGTGTTTGCCTTGTATGGGCTTCTAGTTTTTGATCTATTTTCTCCTCTATTACTTTAAGAAATTTATCTAAGTGATCCTCAATCTGCATCTTTACCAGTGATTTTAGATCTGAGTCTTGTTTTTCTGGTGTGTTGAGATATCTGGGATTTAATTGTGTTTGCCTTGCAATGGCTTCTAGCTTTTGATCTATTTTCTCATGTATTACTTTAAGAGATTTATCTAAGTGTTCCTCTATCAGCATCCTGACCAGTGATTTTAGATCTGAGTCTTGTTTTTCTGGTGTTTCAGGGTATCCAATATTTATTGCTGTCGGGGAACTGGGTTCGGATGCCGCCATACTGCCTTGATTTTTGTTAGTAGCGATCTTACATTTGCCTTTTGCCATCTGGTTAACTCTGGTGTTAGTTGGTCCTGTAGATACTAGCTGGTGCTTGACCCTCCTGCGGGGTTGCAAGGCTATTTCCCAGAGACTGGAATTCCTGAATCACTGTCCTGCAGGGCTCTTGCTCACAGATTGCTGACAGGTGGCCTGAGTCCCCTGAGGTCTTAAACTCAGGATATCCCAGGTACTTGGTTCCGCCTGTTGGGCGGCTGCTCTGCACTGCTCCTGCTCAGGGTTTGCTGTCTGATATCCTGTTTCCCCAGGGGTCTTAAAGTTGGGATATCTCAGTTATCTGGTTCTGCCTGCTGGTCCCAAGCTGCTGGGAAGCTGGCTGGGTCCGGTTTCCGGCTTCCCTGCCACTGGCTGGATGGGAGGCTGGTTCCGCCTCCGGCTGGGTCTGGGCACCTGGCACGCTGGCTGACTCCGGCTTCCCCACCACCAGCTGGATGGGAAGATGCAGGCAATATGGCAGCTGCCTGCAGGGAGCTCGGGGTCGCCCTGCGAGTGCAGAGCGCAGCCGCTACTCTGTGCCCAACTCCCACTCCAGGCCTGAGTCCCCGAAGGTCTTAAGCTCGGGCTGTCTCGGGTACCTGGTTCCGCCGCCGGCTGGGTCTGAGCACCTCTTTCCTGCATTTCTTTAAGTGATTTTTTTCATTTCCTCTTTATTGGCTTCTGTCTGTTGATCCATATTCTCCTGGAATTCTTTAAGTGATTTTTGTGTTTGCATTGTAAGGGCTTCTAACCTATTCATGTTCCCCTGGATTTGTCAGTTCTTACTGTACTAAATTTCTATTGCTGTTATAACACTATGATAAATCTAGTGGCTCAAAGTAACATTAAGTGTGTGTTTCTATAGGTCGGAAATCTAGGAAAGGAGGAGCTGGGCTCTTTCCTTGGAAGCATAATGGGTTAAAATCAATATTTTCTTGGGCTAAAGTTTCCATCTGCCTCTCTTCCAAGTTTACTGAATCTCTTGCCTCAGTGCCCTTAGGCATTAGAACTCCAGACTCTAGGACTTATACTGGGGAACCCTGAGTTCTTGTAATCTTAGTTTTGGATGAGGACTTAATTCGGTTTCCCTGTTTAGAGGCTTTCAGAGTTAAACTAAACCATTCTATGGGCACCTCTGAATTTCTAGCCTGCAGAAGCTCCATCATGGGACTTAGGCTCCATAATCATGTAAGCTATTTTTTTCCCAGTGAATTTGGCTTCATATGTCTAGCTGTGTGTGTTCATTTATATCAATCTTTTTGGCTCTGTCTAGAATTCCTAGTAATCTGCCATGCTAACATTATATACCTACTCATAAATATTTTCTTCCAGGAATCATACTGTTTAGTTAATATTTTAAAAATTAGTTCTTCTAAGATTTATTTTAGGGTCTGGTGTGAAACGAGGATCTAACTTGCTATACATTTTGCAATTGGTTAGGCACCTGTGGTTGTTTGAATAAGAATGGCTCCCATAGACTCATTTGTTTGAATGCTTGGCCCATAGAGAGTAGCACTGTTATGAGATGTGCCTTGTTGGAGGAGGTGTGTCACTGATGGGGGGGGGTGCCTTTGGCATCTCCAATGCTCAAGCTTCAGCCAGTGTGGCATGCAGTCTCCCCCCTCCCCCCCGCCCCTCCACGCCCCCCCCCCCGTGAATCTAGATGTAGAACTCTCGGCTCCTCTAGCACCATGTCTGCTTGTACATATCCTGCCATGATGATAATGGAATAAATCACTGAAAATGTTAGCCAGCCCCAATTAAATGTTTCTCTTTATAAGAGTTGCTGTGGTCATGGTGTCTCTTCACAGCAATAAAAACCTTAATTAAGACAACAGCATTCCAACAATATTTCTTAAGTAGCTCTCTCTAATGCTTATAAAGGCCACTTTTGTTATATAATTCATACATACAGATATTTGTTTCTAAATATTCAATTCTAATCCTGTTGTTACCCAATAAACTGGGATTTCTGTCATTCTTTTTTCTTTTGGTATATTCTAGCTTTATGGTATACTTCCACATTGTTTTGTACTTGGGGAAATCTACTGACACCATTGTGTTTCTAACAACTTTTGTTGTTAGTCTCTTTTGCATATTTTCAAATGTCTTGTAATTTTCTCATTTGTTGTTTTGTCTCCACATAGCTCAACCTATTGGGGAAAATTTCTAACCATGCCAACTACAATCAATTTAAATTTATAATGACTTAAGTATTTTTTAATTTTTTTTTCAGATTTTTTTTATTGAATATTGTCTTCATTTATATTGCCAATGGTAAAACCTTTCCAGATTTCTCCCCTCCCCAAAGACTCCCCAGCCTCTCCTCCCACCCCTGCCTCTAAGTATATGCCCTTCCACTCGACCCATTCCCACTTTCCCCCCTTGATTTCCCTTTGTTGTGGCATTTATTGAGCCTTTACCTGACCAAGGACCACTCTTCCCACTGATGCCCAACAAGGCATTCCTCTGCCACATTTTTGGCTGGAACCGTGTGTACCCCTTGGTTGATGGTTTAGTTCCTGGGAGTCCTGGGGCATCTGGGTGGCTGAAATCATTGTTCTTCCCATGGGGCTATAAACCCTTTCATCTCTGGACCACCCTCCAGGTTCCCCATTGGGGGCCCCACGCCCAGTCCAATGGCTGGCTGCTAGCATCTGCCTCTGTATTTGTAAGGCTCTGGCAGGGCCCCTCCAGAGACACCCATGGCATGCTCCTTTTGGTATACACTTCTTGTCGACCATAGTAGTGTCGGGGTTTGTTGACTGTTTATAGGATGAATCCCCAGATAGGGCAGTCTCTGGGTGGCCTTTACTTCAGTCTCTGCTCCATACATTGTCTCCCTTATTGCTCCTGTGAGTATTTTGTTCCATTTCTCAGAGGAACCAAAGCACCCTCACTTAAGTTTTCCTTCTTGAGCTTCCTGTGCTGGGTGAATTGTAACTTGTTTATTTTGAGCTTTTGGGCTAATATCTGCTTATTAGTGAGTGCATACCATGTGTGTTCCTTTGTGATTGGGTTACCTCGTTCAGGATGACACTTTCTAGTTCCATCCATTTGCCTAAGAAGCTCATGAATTCATTGTTTTTAGTAGCTGAATAGTACTCCATTGTGTATATATACCACAGTTTCTGTATCCATTCCTCTGTTGAAGGACATCTGGGTTCTTTCAAGCTTCTGGCTATTATAAATAAGGCAGCTATGAACATAGTGGAACATGTGTCCTTATTACATGTAGGAACATCTTCTGGGTATATGCCCAGCAGTGGTATAGCTGGGAATGACTTAAGTATTATGTTGGTCAATTATTGACTGTTTTTCCTAGATTATCTATCACCTTCCTCCATGCTAAGATGATTATTTTGTACCGTGTCTTCTTCTCATCAAATCTTTACTCCTCCATTCTCTTTTTAAAAAAAATGTGTGTGCATGCATTCATGCGTGTGTGTGTGTGTGTGTGTGTGTGTGTGTGTGTGTGTGTGTGTGATGGGCATCTGTGGAGGTCAGAGGACAACTTGTAGGAGCCAGTGTTTTCCTTCCAGCACGTGGGGCTGGAGATTTAACTCTGGCTACCAGGCTTGGTAGCAGCCTTCATTAGCTGAGCTATCTCGCTGACCTGCCCTTTTCATTCTTACTCTCACATGTAGAGATTCTTCATTTTTCAATGATGATTTTGTAAATAATCTCTGTTCTAAAAATTTTAAATTCATTTTGTTTTTCAGTGCTCTCCAAAATATTTGATACCGTTATGGATTCTAGGCAAAAATAAGCCAATGTGTTATTGAAGGAGACTGAAGCTTACAAGGGGAGACAGGCCCATAAATGAATCTTATGAGTAGCAAATACGCATTGCTATGCTGGGAGGAATTCAGAGAGAACATGGAGAAACTACTGCTTGGGAGTTGGGAGGAAGACTTCCTCAGGAATGATATTTGAGCAGAATCTGACCAGTGTCAATCAAATCTGAAATCGACTGAGGGCTAATCTGTGTCCATATACTTTAGAAATCAGATAAGTATGCATTCCTCCCTATATTTCTCTTCATAATAGAAGGCAACCCTAATTTTAAAATAAAATTGTGCTATACTTTTTCTTTATATACACATGCATGTGTATATCTATCTATGTATATTCTAATTGTGATATTTTTTTTCAGTTTCCTTTGATTATGTTTTTTGCAAAAGTTATTTATGCTATCCTCAATACCCGTGTTCATCAACAATTGAAGTAATTCATGTCTGTTCTTCAAATACTCACCCTGTATCACCTTGTTTTAGAAGAATTGACCTTTTAGTTTGGGCTAAATATTTTCCTTCTATACTTTTTTGTATACTTTAATTAATTAATTAATTATTTAATTAATGTATTTGTACATGTGCTTCAATATAGTTTTAGCTTATGTACTATTAAGATCATCTTGTTTTATTAACTATTTTATTAATTTAAAAGATAACTAGGAGTATTTTTTCATGCTAGTACTTATTATCCTAGTACTTGGAAGGCAAGTCAGGAAGGTTGCTACAAATTTGAGGACAGCCTGGCCTACATACTAAGTTATATATTAGATAGGGCTACAAAGAGAGACCCTTTTTTTTTTTAAAGATAGCAACAGCAGCAGCAGCAGCTGCTGCAACAACAACACAACAAAACCAAACAAACAAAAAAATTAAACAACTCCCAACCCCTAAACAAGCCAATAATTGAAATTGTCAATACTGCTATAAGGTGGGATTTGCATACCTTTTTCTTATCACTCATATTTCTAGGGACTGGTACCCAGCCTGCAGCACTGTAAGGAGGTGGTGGAAACTTAAGGAGGTGGAACTGATATCCTCTCTCTGTTTTTTGTCTTCTGCTGCCATGAGGCTTAGTTTCCTCTGCTGTAGGACCCCTATCATGTGGTGCCTCACTATAGGCACATGAGCCAAAGCCCCAAACAGACAAAACCATGCACCAACATGGGCATTGCATCATTATAACTTGATTGTTTTATGTGTTTTGTCACAGTGACTAAAAGAAGATTTTTACAAAAGCCTACTACATACCAAACTACTACTGGGCACTAAGAATACAAAAACAATTAAGGCTGTTTGCTGCTGTTCTTAAAATTCCACAATTCCACAGTTTAACAGCAGAAATAAACATATATTGCAAGAGCAATCTGAGTTTTTTTTTTTTTTTTTTTTTTGTGGTAGGATATGTTGAATGGGGTTTTGGTAAAAGATTATTTGAGTTTTCTTTTTTTGTTTGTTTGTTTGTTTGTTTGTTTGTTTGCTTTTGTTTTGAGACAAGGTTTCTCTATGTAGCCCTGACTATCTTGGAACTCACTCTGTAGACCAGGCTGGCCTCGAACTTACAGAAGATCCACTTGTCTCTGCCTTCCAAGTGCTGGGCTTAAAAACCTGCACCACTATGACCCAGCTTTAAGTGGTTTTTTTTTTAAGATTTATTTATTTATTTATTATATGTAAGTACACTAGCTGTCTTCAGACACACCAGAAGAGTGCATCAGATCTTGTTACGGGTGGTTGTGAGCCACCATGTGGTTGCTGGGATTTGAACCCAGGACCTTCAGAACAGCAATTGGTGCTCTTAGCCGCTGAGCCATCTCTCCAGCCCTTTAAGTGTTTCTTAAAAGTGGAATTGAAAATTTCCTGGGAGGAAGAACAGAAGTGTGTACAAAGGCCCTGGAGACATGGTTGGCTATAGAGCCAGCATAGAAACGGTTCAGTTAGAAACAGAGAATAGGAGAGGATCCCTGAACCCGGAAGAGAGAAAGCTAGAATTGTTGGCAGAGGGAGACCATGAAGGATAAGCTGCTTTTCTGTTACACTCAAGGAAATCAAGAGTTAACATTTAGAAAATTTAATGGGCAATCATCTCATTCCCGGATGACTGGAAGTGAAAAGCCAGAGATAATGAAGCAGCTTGACTGGATTTTTGCTGTATTTAGGGAACTGAAAGCATTTGCATGGTCTGCATGGTTGGAGTACTTCAGGTGGAGAGAAGATAAGATCTCATACACTCGTGTGCGGCAATGACTTTGGAAGAGACCAGAACAGTAGCACTTATGCAAACACTTTGTTCAAGGCCCTTATCTCCGGTCTCAACTGTGATCATAAAACACAGCTTGTCAAGATTTCCCTTATGTGCCTAACTCTTGTTGGTTCTGCAGAACACAGCTAATTCTTCCTGATTAATGCAGGTAGAAGCCCAGGAACCCTTCCTCAGAAGACAAATAAGGTCTTCCCTGGGGATGGTCCCAGGACTGTTCATGACAGATTTTTTTTTTTTTGGATTCTCAACTTTCAAATGATTTCTCTTCCTTAAAATTAACCTGTAATGTTTCATCAGCTGGGTCTGGAGCCAGTCTGGATGCCATTCTCAGCCTCCTTTTCTTTTGTGTAGAATGAAGCCAATCCTCCGTTCAGAATGTTACTGTAATGCATTCCATGGGGCGTAAGCATTCTGGAGAGTTCAGAATGAAGGGACCATTTAAAATTAGGAAAGTCTAAAAAAAATTAGGAAAGTCTGTCATAAGTAATGGACACTGATTCCTTTTTAAACGTCCTTTGCTTTCCATTTTTCCCCATTAAAAGCAAAATAGGTTGTAGAAATGTTCTTTTTCCTCCCAACATTTTTTTTTACTTAACAATGCATGAATTCTGCCAAATACAGAAGCATCTGGAGAGTTATGTGATCATAAACTTGCCTTAGAACAAATCCTGGAAGCAGCCCTTGTGTATTTAGCAATAAATTGGTGACTGTGGTCTGACTCCCCTTCTTACTCTTTCTGAGATGTGTAACTCAGAAGTGAGCTGGTTATTACAGGCCTGGGTACTGACATGTTGTTTAATGTTAAGTGGGAAAAAAGTAATGTCAGAAGCATGCTTCATTTGACTTACGGTTTCGCAATGACAGCCAGCTGTGTTCATTCAGTTCCAGGGAAGACATTCTTTATATATAGCCTCTCCTTGCTCTACCTGAAGCATCAATATTTGGAAGAATATATATATGAAAATATTAAGAATATGTAAGATATAAGAATATATGAAAATATTAAGTGAAGTATCTAAGTGTGATTACTTGTTTGTATGTATTTTTAGGACTCCATTAGAATAAGTAGTTAACTAATACGTAAGCATTCTATGTGCTTCTAGGGTGCTATGTGAAGTTTTTAAAATACCATTTTGTAGTGTACAAATATTCCAAACCCTCCTTTCTAGCTCCTTTTTTGAAACACTTAATAGATTATAATCACTGTACTCGTCATACTGTTCAATAAATGTTGGAAAGCATTTCTCCCATCTTAGCCCCGGTTGATCACTCCTTTTCTAATCTTTTCGCCAAGTGGCACACTTTTTCCTTTTTTTTTTTCTTCAAATTTTATTTTAACAATATTGCTAGTATCTATGTACCACACTATTTTCACCTCGTCATCAGTTGAACCCTTCGGTTCTTCACATTTGTTATTCTTGTGACTAGAACTGTGATAAACATAGTAGTACAAGTGCCTCTTCCACACACATTTAATTTTCTCTGAATATGGATCCGGTAGTAGGACTGCTGCATCATACAAAGTCTTAATTTTTTTGAGAATGCTATCATGTAGCCGTCCAGCAGCCACAGGTGAACTGGGTTTACCTGAAAGGGGGGCTGGAAATGAAAAAGGTAAGGGGGATCGAGAGAAGAATGAAGCCAAGACAAAGGTTCTGATAAAGGCTCAAAGTTTAATAATAAGCTTTGTGTTTATAAAGGGAAAACCCACAAAACCCATCTCCTGCTTCAGCTGGAGTATGTTGTAGAGCAAGGTCAGCACCGGCAGCCAAAAGAGCTAAGTTCCCATGGAACCTGCAGCTGCAGCCAAGTCAGATGTCTCTGACCAGGTTGATAAGACCTGTCATGGCAAATATCAAAGATCTGCTTTGCCTGTTCAAGGCTGGGAAAGTTACACTATTTTCTTCTATGACTAATTTACATTCCTGTCTATAGTGAGTAAGTATTCCCCTTTCTATCTAATCAGCACTTGTGGTCTTTTGATAGTAGCCATTCCTACTGGAGTGACAAGACAGCCAGTTGTATGTCTTCCTTTGGAAAGCATCTATTTAGGTCAATTGCCTCATGCATTTTCTCCTCAAGACCTTTAAAACAAACCTGTTTAGAACAGTGGGAACCCTAAGGTCTGATCTGTCTGTGGATTACTCTCTGCTGAAGGAGCCATTTCCCCAAGGCTACAACCCTTGGATGTTGGACATAATCCTGTGGCCATCAGTCACATAAGGCCATGCCCCAGGCCCCTAGTATTCGGACTGGATTCCACCCCCAGAGTCACCTGTCTACAGCCAGGTTTTCCCCATCCCACAGTTACCTGGCAACAGCCAGGTAGCCCAGTTCACTATAAAAGAGGCTGCATGACCTCTCCTTTCTCTCTCTCTCCCTTCTCCCTTCTCTCTCTCTTTTTTAATTTATATTTTCTTCTTCTTCTTCTTCTTCTTCTTCTTCTTCTTCTTCTTCTTCTTCTTCTTCTTCTTCTTCTTCTTCTTCTTCTCCTCCTCCTCCTCCTCCTCCTCCTCCTCCTCCTCCTCCTCCTCCTCCTCCTCCTCCTTCTTAATTCTATATTTTTAATTTACATTCCAAAGGCTTTCCCCTTCCCCAGTTCCCCCCTCACCATTTGTCCCATAAGTCTCCCCCACCCCCCGCCCCACCTATTCCCCAATCACCCCTCCCCACCACTTTCCTGTTCTGGTACTCTGCTACAAAACTGGATTCAATCTTTTCAGGCCCAGTGTCCTCTCCTTCCTTCTTCTTGGGAATCTTTTGACTTGCTAATTGTGCCTTGAGTATTCAGAGCTTCTGGGCTCATTAATATCCACTTATCAGTGATTGCATTTCATGTGTATTCTTTTGTGATTGGGTTAACTCGCTTAGGATGATATTTTCCAGCTCTAACCATTTGCCTACAAATTGCATGAATTCATTATTTGTAATTGCTGAGTAGTATTCCATTATATAAATATACCACATTTTCTGTATCCATTCCTCCTTTGAGGGACATCTGGACTCCTTCCAACTTCTGGCTATTATAAACAAGGCTGCTATGAACATAGTGGCACATGTGTCTTTATTGTATGCATCTACCTTCTCTTTTGCCCTTCTTTCTTGTACTCTTTTCTTGTCTCTTGCCCCCCCGCCCCCATTTTCTTTCCATGTGGCCATGGCCGGCTCTAACCTCTTCTTTCCCTCTTTACTTTTCTCTTTTCTTTTCCCCTGTTTTTCTATAATAAAGCTTTAAAACCATGGGCTGTCTCTTCCTATCTAAGCCTGCCCTGTTTGAGCAATGGAATGGGCCTCACAGTGTCTCCAGTCACCAGACCAGACCAAGGACTCTCCTGCCCTGCTGGGCTTCCTCCACAGAGACATAGGCCTGCCCCATAGGCCCACACTTGGATCAGTTGACATTCAGCGATGTCCCATGTTGGAGTATAAAGGCCCTTGTGAAACATCTTGGAGGACAACAGTAGCTCTTGGTCTCATACTAAAGAAAGTGACTCTTCCCAAAAGAGTAACAATTCCAACTATGCACATTTGTTAAACACCATTGAAAGCCTTTTGGGGTTATTTCCTAGAAATTTAAAAATAAATAACTGCATATGTAGAAGAGGATGGCCTTATCTGGCATCAATGGGAAGGGAGTGCCTTGGTCCTGTGGAGGCTTGATGCCCCAGTGTTGGGGAATGTTAGGGCAGTGAGGCAGGAGTGGAAGGGTGGATAGGGGAGCACCCTCATAGAAGCAGGGCGAGGGGGATGGGATGGGGGTTTGTGAGGGGAAATTGGAAAAGGGGATAACATTTGAAATGTAAATAAATAAAATAGCCAATTAAAAAAGAGAGAAAATAAATAACTAATTCTTTTGAGTAGGTTAGGTAGTTGTCACGTTTTTGCTTTGAACAAAATTCAGGAGCATCAAACTGAGCTTTCAGGTGATAGAATTCAAAGGAATTTCTGATGGTATTCAGTTTAATGTATGAAATTTGAAGTAGGAATAAAATTCATGATGAGGTTTGTCTCGTTTTACCATAAAGTATCATTCATCAAAGAACAAATGAAGTATATTAAAAAGGTTCTTGCTACGTGCTGTAGTTGCCTTTCTCACTGCAGTGACCAAAATATTGAACAGAAGGAACTTCAGGTAAGCGTTTACTATGCTCAGAGTGTAAGGAGATACAGTCCATCCTGGCAGAATACATGTTGTCAGGAATGTGAAGCAGGTGGCTACATTGTATCCACAGACAAGAAGCACAGGGAAATGAACGCTGATGTTCATCCTTTTTATTCAGGTTAGGACCCTGGCCTCTGGTATTTTTGCCTCTCAAATTTAACATCAGTTAAACTTCTCTGGAAACACCCTCACAGATACACAAAAAATATGATTAGGTGTCTCTTAATTCCATCAAGTAGACAATACAAATAAATTATTACACTATCTATACTATTGTGCTATTATAATACAAATATCTTTTAATGTATTATTAAATGGATTGCAATCTGTACTGGCTGGTTTTGTGTGTCAACCTGACATAAGCTGGAGTTATCACAGAGAAAGGAGCCTCCCTTGAGGAAATGCCTCCATGAGATCCAGCTGTGGGGCATTTTCTCAATTAGTGATCAAGGGTGGGAGGGCCCATTGTGGGTGGTGCCACCCCTGGGCTGGTAGTCTTGGGTTATATAAGAAAGCAAGCTGAGCAAGCCAGGGGAAGCAAACCAGTAAGGAACATCCCTCCATGGCCTCTGCATCAGCTCCTGCTTCCTGACCTGCTTGAGTTCCAGTCTGACTTCCTGTGGTAATGAACAGCAATGTTGAAAGTGTAAGCTAAATAAACCCTTTCCTCCCCAACTTGCTTTTTTTTGTTGTTGTTGTTGTTGTTGTTGTTGGTTTTTTTTTTGGTTTTTTGAGACAGGGTTTCTCCGTGTAGTCCTGGCTATCCTGGAACTCACTCTGTAGACCAGGCTGGCCTCGAACTCAGAAATCCGCCTGCCTCTGCCTCCCAAGTGCTGGGATTACAGGCGTGCGCCACCACCGCCTGGCTCCCAACTTGCTTCTTGGTCATGATGTTTTGTGCAGGAATACAAACCCTGACTAAGACTCAATCCAAGTTAATCACACTATTAAAAATCACACTATTAATTACAATAAAAAATTTATATATTACTCAATAAGTTACATACTACTAAGAATTATAATTCAATTCAGAACAAATTTATTTTAAAAGATTTATTTTATTTTTAAGTATGTGTATGAATGTTTCTTTGTATGAGTATGTGTGTGTGTGAGTGCAGGAGCCCAGGGAGACCAGGAGAGGGTTCAGACCACTCAGACAGAGCAAGCGTTACATACCAGCAGCAGTTGTAAAGTACCTGCTTGGGCTTTAGAAATCAAACCTGGGCTACCTGTAAGAATAATAAATGTTCCTCACTGCAGAGCCACTTTTCTAGTCTTGCGATCCAGAACAAATTTAAGAACTATCTAGAGTCCTGTAGTTACAGGAAATAAAACAGAAAAGATATTGTAGTCAGCATGGAAAGAAAATATGAGTGGGTACAAACCAAATGTGTTTTCGATATAAAAAGCATTAGAAAAAACTTTAGGGGAAATTGAATGGAAATATGCTTTCGAGGAGAAAAAGAAATGATGTAACATTTCCAATCATAGATCAAATACTCATATATTTTAAACAGTGGGTGACAGTAAAAGTAAACGTACTGAGTTTCTGACCCAACCATCAAACAAGAGCAAGAGTTGAAGCTCTAGTTTAAAAGTCAATACTTATAATGTAGTTGAATATTTATAATTCCAATTGCATTATTTGACTGTCAACTGGACAGAACCTAGGATCACCTGAGAGAGGAATCTCAATTGAGGGATTGCCTTACTAAGATTAATCTATAAGTATGTTTGTGAGGAATTATTTTGGTCATTAGCAGATGTAGGAAGGCCTTGTTCACTGTGGACAGCAACATTTCCTGGGCAGGTATGTACCTAGTTTTTGGCAACTTTGTGAGTGTTTTATTCCACCCCTCTAACCCACCTTTTACCCATTCAACCCTGTAACACTAGATAGGAGAGAAAAAGAGAATAGATGGGAAAGGGGCAATGCTATTGTTAGATTAGGAGCAGTTGGTTCCTTGGGGCAAGTTTGAGCTTTGCCATTAGGATATCTACTCTCTTCTTCCTTCTTTGACTATGACGACTTAACAAACTGCGATCACCACCAACCAACAGCAGCCAACCAACAACCAACAACCCTTCCCAACTCCTGGGGTCCTAGAATTTGCATATCCTCTGAAAAGTCCCCAGAATTCCAACTGTCACACACTCATAGAAACCGTCTGCTGCTGGAAAAATCATGCCTTTGCTAGAGCACGGGACAAATCATAGTCAGCTGCTGTGAACAATCTGAAGCAACCCCATATCCCACACCTGGTATTAAAACAAACACATATTCTTATAATATTTCTATAGTTTTGTTTAAAGAAGCCAAAATGCCAAAATTGTCACTACATAGCTAGCTGGTCTTGGTCAGTATAAGAAAACTAGCTAAGTAGATGTCAGTGAGCCACCAAGCCGCAGCCCTACATGAGTTCTTTGGTTAGAGGGAATATGTAGAGTAGCAAGTAATCCTGCCTTTAATTTTCTGCCCTGACTTCTCTCAGCAATTGACAGTGACCTGAGTGTATGTTTTTGGTTGGAGTGTCTTATTCCTGCAACAGAAATGAAACTAGATTGACAATTATTAAACAGGAGGAAAGCTTCAATTATACATTTAAATATTTTTGACAAGAGATGTTTTTCTATTTCACTTAAAGAACTATATAAACAAAAGGTTGGTAACCACTGCCCCAGCTAGGGATGCTTGCCACATGCTACAGAAAATTTGTAATCACCTAAATTTCATTTTAGTGTGTGTAATTCGACATATATTTCAAAATATTTTTTATTATTTATTTTACATCCTGACTGCAGTTTTCCCTTCTTCCTCTCCACCTAATTCCTGCTCTCCACCTGCCCCCTCATCTTTTCAGAAAAGTGCATGGGCCCCATGGATGTCAACTAGCCATGGCATATCAACTTGCAGTAATACTAGTCATCTCCTCTCCTATTAAGGGTAGATGAAACAACCTAATAGGAAGATAGGGTCTCAAATGCAGGCAAAGGAGTTAGAGAAAGCCAGTACTCCCACTGTTAGGAGTCCCACAAAAAGCACCAAGCTACACAACTGTAACATATGTGCAAAGGACCTCGGTCAGTCCCATGCAGGTTCCCTGGTTGGTGGTTCAGTCTCTGGGAGCCCCTATGAGCCCAGGTTAGTTGAGTCTGTGGATTTTCTGTGGCATCCTTGACTCTTCTGGCTCCTGCAATCCTTCTTTCTCCTCTTCAGCAGGATTCTCCAAGATCTGCCTAATGATTGGCTGTGGGTCTCTGCATTTGTTTCCATCAGTTGTTGGGTGAAGCCTCTCTGATAACGACTGGGCTAGGCACCAATCTATGAGCACAGAAGAGTATCATTAGGAATCATTTCATTTACTTTTTTTTTTTTTTTAACATTCATATTTAGTTCTATCCTAGGTCTCTGGGTTATCCAGCCTCTGTTTTCTGCCCCTCCAAGCAGTGTTGGGGGTAGGCTCCCTCTAATGGTATGAGTCTCAAGCTGGATCAATCATTGGTTTGCCACTTCCACAATTTCTGCACCACCTTTACCCCAGCACAGGATTCCTTTCTTATAATTTTATGTCTATAAAGGGTTAAATGTGGTAAAGAAGATAGGTAAAGAAGGTAATCCAGGGAGGGAAAAGTAACACAAAATTCCTTGTAAAAAAGACACATGGAGCCGGGCGGTGGTGGCAAATGCCTGTAATCCCAGCCTCTGGGAGGCAGAGGCAGGTGGATTTCGAGGCCAGCCTGGTCTACAGAGTGAGTTCCAGGACATCCAGGGCTATACAGAGAAACCCTGTCTCGATAAAACTAAATCCAAAAAACCAAACCAAACCAAACCAAACCAAACTAAACCAAACCAAAACAAAACAAACCAAACCAAAACAAACCAAAACAAACCAAACCAAACCAAAACAAAAGACACATGGAAATCTACTACTGTGAAAGGATGTACATATATTAAATGCACATATACATCACACACACATATACATTTAAAACTAAAGCTACAGTTTTTATTCTTGTTTGATGGTTGGCTTGGTAAGTTTACTTTTACTGTCACTCACTGTTTAAAATGTATGAGTACTTGCTCTGTGATTGGAAATGTTACGTTCTTTCTTTTTTTCCTTAATAGCACATTTCCATTGAATTTTCTCTAAAGTGTTTTTCTAATGCCTTTTCTATCTAAAACACTTTTGGGTTTTACCTATTCATATTTCCTTTCATGATATATATGAAGTGGGTTATGGTTTTTAGAGTTGTTGGCCAGTGAGGTCCTATAGATCTTATAATAGTAGAGGCTATTGCCAATGTTCTTGGTAACCTTCCAGAGCTTTATGGTAAGATCCTATCTGAAGACATTATATACTTGAGTCATGGAACATGGAGATATCAAGCTGATACTGACCTGGAGCCTCCAATCCTACTGGCTAACTTTCATCATGCTGGAATGTGTTTGAAAGGTACCGGAAGAGAAAAGGAATAATCAATCTTACTCATCTTTGTTTCCTGCAAGCTACAATGATGACTGGCCTCATAAGACATGCTCACTGGGGCAATAGTAACATGAACATTATGGGGATAACCAAACATTTTCTGTTGGGTTTAAGTCCCACTAGAAAAAATTAAACACATACCAAGTTTCATTATTAGGCCAACAACTTGTTAATAGATATAGGTCATAGGCATTAGGGAAAACCTAGAACTGCTAATTTGTCTAAATCAGTGGTTCTTAATTTTCCTAATGCTGTGACCCTTTAATACAGGTCACATTGTGATGACCCCAACCATAAAATTATTTTGTTGCTACATCATCACTTTAAGTTTTCTACTATTATGAATTATAATACAACTATCTGATATGTAGGATATCTGATGTGACACCCTTGTGAAAGGGTCGTTTGACCATCAAAGGAGTTGCAACCCACAGGTTGAGAACCACTAAGTGAATATAATATTAAACTGATTTCTAATGAGTTCTCATTATACCAACAGATTAATGTGTCTCTCAATCCTCATCAGAGAAGTTATATTTGCAGTAGATAGTGTTTAATCCAGAAGCCCACAACTGGCCACAGTGCAGAGGATAAGAGACTGAGGAATGCATACCCCAAATGGGACATCTATATCATCCTTACTCTCAAACCAGAGTGATCATTGCAGAAGAGGGAGAAGAAAGAGCGTAGGAGCCAGAGGCGAAGGGTGACTACAAGGTACAGTAGGTTCTGAACCCAGCAGTACAGCTGTGCATGTGGGTTCTGAACCCAGCAGTGCAGCTGTGCATGAGAATCCAAAGCAGTTATGATAACCCAGCAGTGCAGCTGTGCATGTGAACCCAAAGCAGTTATGACAACCCAGCAGTGCAGCTGTGCATGTGAACCCAAAGCAGTTATGACAACCCAGCAGTGCAGCTGTGCATGTGAACCCAAAGCAGTTATGACGGCAGGCAGAAGACCTGGGAAAGCCTAAGTCAGGCCAAATACCAGCATGGAAAAGGGATGGGTACAAAGTCCCATCCCCTAGTCAAAGAGCTACTGGCTATTGAGGGGGAGTCCATTTTCTCAAGAGTATAGCTCCTGGTAAGTTGACCACACTCTAGTGAAAGGTCACATATCCAAGAATATATGGGAGTGCCACTTGGGTTTGATAGTATTTCTTTTTTGAAATGGTATTAGGTGGGCAGGAAAGAGATTGTGGATCTGGAGGAGTTAGGGGAGAAGGACTGAATATGATCAAATCACATTGTATGAAGATCTTAGATGAGACAATAACATTTATTAAAACATTTATAATTAAAAATAAAAATAAATATTGACAAAAATATTTTTGAAATATGTATTTATTTAATTTATATGACTACACTATAGCTATCTTCAGACACACCAGAAGAGGGCATCAGATCCCATTACAGGTGGTTGTGAACCACCATGTTGTTGCTGGGAATTGAACTCAGGACCTCTGGAAGAGCAGTCGATGCTCTTAATCGCTGAACCATCTCTCCAGCCTGACAGAAATATTTTTACAAAAGAAAATAATCCTTAGGAGTAAATTTATGGTCTCCTAAGGATAACATCAAAATTTCACAACTCACCACACCAGCATAGTACACTAGAGAATTGAACTTGATTTTATTTTCAATACTTCTGTCCTTTCCCTATGGGATTGGCATTGATTTCAGTGTAACCTTTATCTGGGCTCATCAGACTTCTGAGTACTAATGTAACAAAAATATGGAAACAACCTATGTACTCTTAAAAAATAGATATCCCTACCGTGATGAAGGAATGTTATTGCAAGTGACGTCTCCTCCAGCCAATAAATGCCTTGAGAGTCTATTGGTCTCCTTTGCAGTTTGATGTTATATGATCCTCATTTGGGTGTGTTACTCCCATGCATTTAATCACCCTTACCCTTTAAATGCTGCCAGTTTTGAATGAAACACAAAACAAAACCAAGCACTGTAAAAATTTCGGTGTTGCAGATGTTCTGTCGCATGGCTCATATGGAGTAGCAGATCCAGTGTGACTTGGCCCATCAGTGACATGTTCAAATCCCGTTTGGCTCCTCTGACAAGTCCTTGTGGATAAATTATATCCCAGATGCTGGAGATTTTGGAGCAAGGCTCTAACTTTATCTCCAGACAATGGCTTTAAATCTGGCCTCAGAAGAAACTAGTGTTTAATTGCAGGTTGCCAAGCAACCATGTGACCCGAGTTTCCCATCATGAACTATTATTATTAGCCCTGCCACGCCATAAAGTCAGCTACCAGGATTAAGCAGCTCAAATGCCCATGGTCTCTAATGTTCCAATATTTGTCTTCCTCTTTTACTGTGGTCTCACAGGGGAATTCCCTCTGATGAGTAAGAAAAAGCTTGGTCTGTTTTACACACACTGCCTTCAAGTGGCCTGTGTTTGTGTTACAACCCGTTTGAGGGGTAGCTCTGAAGGATAATTGTGAAAGGAAATCTCAGTAGGCACAGGTTTTAGCAGTGCAGCTTCTTGTTTACTTTATTTTGGAGAACATTTCCTGTGGCTCCAAGGTAGTTTAGCCTTGTGGCTTTAAACAATACCCAATGCATCTCAGCGTAAGTAGCCCTCAAAGTTGTAGGTTCTATGTAGTGAAGATCCTGATGCTAACCTTCTTCTGCTTTACCCACTCCCATTCTCAGCATTGTTCTGGTTTTGGACACACACAGCATCTGAGCCAGACAAGGGAGTCCGCACCACTTGGTGGGCTGTAGCTGATAGTGTCACTGGGAGGGAGGGAAGTATAATGAATAGGGCGAGATGCTTGCAAAGTTAGAGTGCAAGTAGGCTTTTATAGAGTGGAAAAACATGGAAACATTTGTCTCATATAAATGTTCACCAAAGGGTTACTTCATTAGACGAGAACTTTGCACTTAAATAGATGGGAGGAATCATCCTTTGGGTACCAGTTAGTCTTTTCCCACAATAACTCTTCGATGTCACCTATTGATCTCATGAGCAAAGTGGTACTCATAGCAGAATAGAAATTATTCACGAATTCAGCAACCTGACTTCTGCTCAAGGTTGACCCAGTCATGGCTGTTGCTGACCCACTCTTGTCAGCAACTGAGACCAGCTTGTTAGCTGTTCTGAGGTTTGTTTTATTTGGCTTCTTCTATCAAGAAAGAGGAAGCATTTCTTCCTTGTTGGAATAGCCACTAGATACATTAGATAAGAGCTTGTCTTCTCTGTGCACATAATGTTTCTGTCTTGGAATTTCCTGAGTGATAAGGACAGTGACTTTGTGATAACAGAATGACTCACAGGGTGACATTTGGTAGTGAACTTTAGTAAAATGACCCAGGATATGGGTCTAGTCACTCAGAAAAGCCAACCATATAATTAGAAGGATTGGGGCTTTGAGCCATGGTGATATTGGCCTGACCTCTGGAAAGCAATAGAGGGGCAGGAGACTATTACTATCACTGATACCTATGTAATGAGATTACGATAAAACTCTGGAAGATGGTGCATGGTGGGCTTGAGTAATTGCTACTTCTCTGCATGCTGCCCCACACTATAGAGGGAATGAGGACAAGTGTGTGAGGGAGAGGACAGCAGAGGCTTCAAATCCCCAGCTCTCCCAGAGCTTGCCTTGTACAATTCTCTATTTAATTGGTTTTTTTTTATAAAGCCTGCAATAATTAATACAGTGCTGTAAAGTTGTCTAGCAAATTATCCAACCAGTAGGGGTGGTAAGAAACCCACCTCCTTAGGTGGGGCATGGTGGCACACACCTTTAATCCCAGCACTCTGGAGGCAGAAGCAGGCAGATCTCTGAGAGTTTAAGGCTAGCCTGGTCTATAGAGCTCGTTCTAGGACTGCTAGGGTTACACAAAGAAATCCTGTCTCAAAACAAAAACAAAAACAAAAAGAAACAAATACACAAAAAAGAAACCTGGCTGCCTGGGTTTTGTGGTGGAGAGTTGGAGTCAGGCTGGCCTTTGGAGGTGACCCCTCCTGGTAGTCAACTGGCAGACGGTGCCTGAAGAGCTATGTTTTAACTTGAGAAGTTTGGCTCAGCCCAGGGTGATTGACTCCCAGCTAATTCTGTTTAATCATACCCACGAAGTGCCATCTAAATCCTTTTCCTTTCTGTTCAGATACTGAGTGTGTCCAGAGCCTCAACAATGCTGAGAATGGAAGTAGGTAGAGCAGAACAAGATTAACATGAGGCTCTTCATCACGTGGAACCTAGAACTTTGAGGGATACTTACGCTGAACTGCATAGATATTCTTTTTTTTTATTATTTAATTTTTATTTTCTATATTCTATGTTTACATTCCAAAGGCTTTCCCCTTTCCCAGTTCCCCTCCACCATATGTCCCATAATTCCTTAAAGCAATGAGGCTACGTTAACCTTGGAGCCGCAGAATTTCTTCCTGAGGTTTTTGAAGTTAGAGATGTTGGATGGTGTCTCTTCGAACAAAATTTGAATTTACATACTCACCCCAGCTGTGTGAGCCATGAGTTTAACCACAGAAAAATAGCAGGACTCTAGGAACATTCTGTTCCTTTTGTTAAACCACCAAGAACTTTAATGTGATCCGGTTATTTGGATCTTTGTTATCTTTGGAATCTGTCAATATATTTAAGTCATATGGAAACTTCTTTTTTCTGTAAGGTTATACGCTCTAAAGGAAGAGATGTGATCAAGTGTTTGAGAGCTGTGTTTGAGGTAAGTGTGAGGCTAAAAGATGGAGCAGAAGGAGTGACCTGGCCTTAAAGATCTACAATAGGTTGTGTTTTGGTTGTTGAGTCATGCTTCCAAGATGAAGTAAGAGGATAGCATAGTAAGAGGAAATTGGATGTCTAATTCTGGTTTCTTTTTTTATCCAAATTTACTCTTGTTTCCTAGGGCTTAGACTAGACTACACGGGCTTCTCAATTTGACCCTTTCTTTTATGACTGGAATGGATTGAGTTGTATTTCTCCACTCCCATCAAAATTCACAAACCAAAGTCCGAACTCTCAGCGTGAGGGGAACTGGGAATATTCTGAGATGGGTACTTTGGGAGAAAATTGGATTTAGAGGAAGAGGTAAAGACGGTGCCCTTATAATTGGATTGGTGTTTTTTTTTTTTTTTTTAACACAACAGACATTTCCTCTGCTGTGCAGGGACACAGCAAGAAGGTAGCTACGACCTCTAAGTCTGGAAGAGGACTCAGGATAGAAGCTAGATAATTAAGTGCTACTTTAAACTTCGATTTCCCAGTGTCTGGAACTGAGAAAAAAAATCTGTTTTTATTATTTTTTATTTTTTATTTTTGGACAAAATCTTATATTGTACCTGAGTTGTTCTGGAATTAGGTATCACAAGCTGGCCTCAGACTTGTAGTGATACTCATGCCCGAGGCTCTGCAGTATTGAAATTACAGGTGTGAGTCACTATACCAAGTCAAATTTCTGTTCTTAAGTCAATGGTATTTCATTTCAGAATCTCATGCAGACTAAAGTCTGGCTAACGCGATTTTCATCAGAATCTGGTGAATCACTTACTAATAGTTTAGGTTGACGTGCTTGTCTGCTTTTGGAAGGGAGAAACAGAAGTGATAACCCCAAAGTGAAAGTTTTCAAGGAAGCCTCAGGTGCAAAGTTTCTCTCTAGTCTCTCTCTCTCTCTCTCTCTCTCTCTCTCTCTCTCTCTCTCTCTCTCTCTCTCTCTCTCTCTCTCTCAGACATAGAAAGCATATTTTTTCTTCCCCAAAGCAGAATAGAGAAACCAGCAATTCCATTCCCCTAAACTATGACACAGTTTTGTCCCTACTTTCTGTAGAAGAATTGGTAGTAAAGAAAATTTCAGAGCTGCCTTGTGGGATCGCACATTCCCATGTCTCCCACATTCTCGTGTCTCCCACATTCCCAAATTCCTTTGCCTTATTCCACAAAGAAAGAAATGCTACAGAAAGAAGTCATGAAGAATCGAAACACAGAAGCCTTGCCTTTTGCCTGTTATGATTAGATTATTTCCCTTTTTTCAGCCATCTCATATTTCTACATGTTTGTCTGTACCTCATTAACCTGTCCATAAAATGGGCAGTTCGCTTTATGACTAGGTTAATGAGATGTGGACAAACATGATTCATACAGCCTGATTCTATAGGCTTTCAGCCTGTTTTTTTTTCCCCCGAGACAGGGTTTCTCTATGTATCCCTGGCTGTCCTGGAACTCACTCTGTAGACCAGGCTGGCCTCGAACTCAGAAATCTGCCTGCCTCTGCCTCCCAAGTGCTGGGATTACAGGCATGCGCCACCACGCCCGGCTTTCAGCCTGTTTTTTATCAAGTAAAACTATGATTGAATTAATTTGTTATACCTTTCTCTTATTAACCTGCCTTTTGTAACTGAGGCATCAGCCATACCACCCACCATGAAGGCAGAGAAGGGGATTCCCAACCAAAACAATCTCAGAGCCAGAGGGATTTAGTGCAGAATTCTTCCAGACACTCAAAAAAGAGCTAATACCAACACTCCTCAAAACATTCCACAAAACAGAAACAGAAGGAACACTACCGAATAGAATGAATGCAGTTATTCTGGTACCTACACCACACAAAGACCCAAGAAAGAAAGAGAACTTCAGTACAATTTCACTTAAGAACATTGATGCTGCCTGCAGGTCATGGACACCCATGTGAAAAGTCCTGATTTCCAGCTCACGGAGGCAGCATTTGAACCTTGAACAAATAGTTTTCATTTACGATTTCCTCATCAACCTTTTCTTTGCTCTGTTTGTAGCCAAATGTTACTTTTTAAAAAAATCTCTGTTAAAGCCAGAAGAGTTGATTAAGAATGGGCCACAGAAACCCTGCAAGCTGGGCCAAAAAATTTCAGTAGGTCAGTAATTTAAACTTCAAATCTGGAAAAAAATTATTAATAATAATGTGAAACAAACCATCTTAAAAAGTGATTCTTGTATATGAATTGTCATATGTTGATATGTGTTTTTAAAAGAGCCTCAGTCTGACTGATTTTAAACACTTTTTTTTCTTCTGTGTATTGCTTTTAAGAGAGCCATCAGTTAGCTATTAGAATCTAGGTTGATGCATTCTTATACTCAGCTGTACTGTGTGATTATTTTCATTATTTTAGGATGGCAACGTGAGACCTGTAATAAAATATATAATGGGGTTGGAAACTGGGGATGAGGATCTACTGCTGAACAGCTAATAAATCATAAAGGATTAATGGGCAAAAAAAGAACATTGATAAAAAAATTTCAACAAACTTCTTGCAAACCAAATTCAAGAACGCATCAAAAATATCATCCCAGGGATGCAAGGATGGATCAATATATTTAAAAAAACTTATGAACATAATCCACTATATAAACAAACTGAAAGACAAAAACCACATGATCATCTTATTAGATGCTGGAAAAGCCTTTGACAAAATACAACACCTCCTCATGTTAAAAGTCTTGGAGAAATCAGGGATTTAAGGCACATACCTAAACATAATAAAAGCAATATACTGCAAGACAATAGCCAACCTCAAAGTAAATGGAGAGGAACTTAAAGTTTAAAATCAGGGGTAAGACAAGGCTACCCACTCTCTCCCTATCTATTTAATATAGCACTTGAAGTTCTAGCTAGAGCAATAAGACAAGAAAAGACGATCAAGGGAACACAAATTGGAAAGGAAAGAAGTCAAGGTATCATGCATGATATGATAGTATACATAAGTGATCTCCAAAATTCTACCAGAGAACTCCTATAGCTGATAAACAACTTCAGTGAAGTAGCTGAAATTAACTCAAAATTAACTCAAAGAAATCAGTAGTTCTCCTTTATACAAAGGATAAATTGTCAGAGAAAGAAGTTAGGGAAAGAACATCCTTCACAATAGCCACCAATAATATAAAATACCTTGGTGTAACTCTAACCAAGCAAGTAAAAGATCTGTATGACAAGAAATAGAAGACAGATCTCCCATGCTCATTGATTGATATAATTAACATAGTGAAAATCACCATCCTGACAAAAGCAATCTACAGATTTAATGCAATCCCCCTCAAAATTCCAAGACAATTTTTAAATAGACATTGAAAGAACAATTTTCAACTTTTTGAAGAACAAACAAACAAACAAACAAACAAACACAAGATAGACAAAATAATCCCCAACAATAAGGGAACTTCTGGGGGAATCACAATCCCTGACCTTAACCTGCACTTCAGAGCAATAATGATTAAAAACTGCATGGTATTAGTACAGAAACAGACAGGTTGATCAATGAACTCAAATTGCAGACCCAGAAGTAAATCCACATACCTAGAGACACTTGATTTTTTGACAAAGAAGCCAAAAATTATACAATGGAAAAAAATCTTCAATAAATGGTGCTGGTCTAACTGGATGTCTGCATGTAGACAAATGCAGACAGATCCATATTTATCACCTGCACGAAACTCAAGTCCACGTGGCTCAAGAACCTCAGCCTAAAACCCAGTACACTAAACCTAATTGAAAAGAAAGTGGAAACGAGCCATGAACACATTGGTACTGTAGACAATTTCCTGAAAAGAACACCAGTGACTCAAGCCCTAAGATCAACAATTCATAAATGGGGACTCATGAAACTGAAAAGCTTCTGTAAGGCGAAGGACATTATCAACAGGACAAATGGGAGCCTAAAGACTGGGAATCGATCTTCGTTAACCTTACATCTGACAGAGAGCTAATATCTGAAACATACAAAGAACTCAAGAAGTTAGACTCCAAATAACGCAGTTCATAACCCAGCAAGAGCTCTATTTGGAAGAGCTGCTTTCCTAACTGGGGCCCATGCTATCTTGTAGGAGATAGAAGATAGCACCCCATGCAAACCAAACAGGTATCTCCTTATCCGGACCAGAGCACAGCAACCACCATTTAATACCTTATTCCAAAGGGCAAGAAAATCAGAAACCCAACTTTGAGAGGGCTCTGTAATCACCTGTGGCAATCTCAAGGAAAAAAAAAGTGTATGCAACAATTTCAACAATTATAAAATTTAATTCCTGCTGAGGTTTCACCTAAGTAACAATGTATGAAGATGTTTCCATTCTGAAATGAAACTTAAGTCTTAAGCCTCCTCTATCTACTGGCTTTAATAAATTGAGACAAAGTAACTTCAGGAAGATTCAGCCTCTGCTATCTTCCTGTCTTTCTATCATAAGAGTTAAGAACTGGAGTTGTCACAGAGTAGAAACTGTACACATTCGTATTTTGCGGAGTGGAGTTAAACATGAGACACTGGACCTTGTTAGTGGAGCAAGAATTTCAGTGAGGGACAAGTTTAGATCCTTCTCTCAAAGTGGTGTGCTTTATAAGATGTCTTTATAAGATGGATTGGATGACATCAAGGCCTCAAACACTGCATCCTCTAAAGTGGTACCCCTGTAGTAGCCCACAAGGGACATGTTCCAGGCACTCTGCCTTGCCTTGTTTATATATCTCTCTTCTAATCCATAGAGTAGTTCTGTTGCAAAGAAACTGTTACCAAGGAAAATGAAACTTAGACGAGAGTAGCTGTTGCAAGGTGACACTCTGCTGTGGCTGAAGCTGAAGCTTAAATCAGATCTTATCATCACCCATATCAGATTGCTAGAGGGACTACCTGATTGAGCCCTTCCGTTCGTTCAATGGACTGGTACTGAGTACTGTCAATGAAAAAGGGGAAGGAGTTCAAGAAGACATCAAATCATCCTCCGCCTTTAAGAACTTAAATAGATCAATTCAAGTTCCCCTACTTTGTTCTGTAACGAAATCCCTTTCAGATCTTTGTTGGCCAACCAGGAAATGGAACTTGTGATGCACACAGGGAGCCCGCAGTGAAATGGTGGGAACTGCCTTAGGGGAATACAGAATTCTGAGAGCAAAGTCACTCCACATGTGCCTGACTTGTGCTATCTTACATACTCTGTGTCTCTAGGCTTCTCTAGGCTTACGTTCTGCCCTCCTCCTCAAAGGTTCAGAACACAGGTGCGTCAGGACCAGCCATGGAGCTACAATGTTTACCACCAGTTTCTCAAGGGATCTTGGGTGGAACCTCAGGATTTAGGCATCTAACATCTTCCCAGGTTACCTGGACAGTGTAGGGACTGTATGTCAACAACCTTGTCAGGTTGCCTGTGCATATTTTAAGCCTTCCTGGTTATGAAGTGATTCTTTCTGGTGGAATCCTTAGTAAGCTTAATCTGTCTTCAGATTTTTTTTTTTTTAATCTTAAAGTCCAAGATCTACTTGCTCACTTTCTTTTCTTCCAATAATATTTTTTGAGATCTTTAGAGATGTTAAGAAACTGTAGATATTAAAATAAATGACCTCGGGGCTGGAGAGATGGCTCAGCGGTTAAGAGCACTGACTGCTCTTCCAAAGGTTATGAGTTCAATTCCCAGCAACCACATGGTGGCTCACAATCATCCATAATGAGATCTGACACTCTCTTCTTGTGTGTCTGAAAACAGCTACAGTGTACTTACATATAATAATAAATAAATCTTAAAAAAAAGTATTACCTCTTTATAAAAAAAAAATAAATGAGCCCTAGACCAGCGGTGTAGCGGCGGGCCTCCATATTGCAACCAGGACACAGCTGGAAAGGCCCAGGTAAACACCCCTTCCAGGGCTACACTCACGGGGGTATCTGCTAGGGTCTCGGAGCCAAGCAGGCGGAGCCCCGCCTAGGCTCTGTGGGACATCCCCGAGCCCTCTGGCGAGCACCAAGGCTGCGTTCTGCAACCAGCTCGCCGGCCCCTGGACCAGCTGTGTAGCGGTGGGCCTCCATATTGCAACCAGGACACAGCTGGAAAGACCCAGGCTATGTGGGACATCCCCGCCCTCTGGTGAGCACCTAGGCTGCGTTCTGCAACCAGCTCGCCGGCCCCTAGACCAGCAGTGTAGCGGCGGGCCTCCATATTGCAACCAGGACACAGCTGGAAAGGCCCAGGCTCTGTGGGACATCCCCGCCCTCTGGTGAGCACCTAGGCTGCGTTCTGCAACCAGCTCGCCGGCCCCTAGACCAGCGGTGTAGCGGCGGGCCTCCATATTGCAACCAAGACACAGCTGGAAAGGCCCAGGTAAACACCCCTTCCAGGGCTACACTCACGGGGGTATCTGCTAGGGTCTCGGAGCCAAGCAGGCGGAGCCCCGCCTAGGCTCTGTGGGACATCCCCGAGCCCTCTGGTGAGCACCAAGGCTGTGTTCTGCAACCAGCTCGCCGGCCCCTGGACCAGCTGTGTAGCGGCGGGCCTCCATATTGCAACCAGGACACAGCTGGAAAGACCCAGGCTATGTGGGACATCCCCGCCCTCTGGTGAGCACCTAGGCTGCGTTCTGCAACCAGCTCGCCGGCCCCTAGACCAGCGGTGTAGCGGCGGGCCTCCATATCGCAACCAGGACACATCTGGAAAGGCCCAAGCTCTGTGGGACATTCCCGTGCCCTCTGGCCAGCACTGAGGCTGCATTTTGCAACCAGCTCGCCGGCCCCTGGACCAGCGGTAGCAACGGGCCTCCATATTGCAACCAGGACATAGCTGGAAAGGCCCAGGTAAACACCCCTTCCAGGGCTACCCTCACGGGGGATCTGCTAGGCTCTCGGAGTTCCTTGCAACCAGGACACAGCTGGAGAAGCCCAGGTAGACAGACTCCAACAGGGGCTACAATCGCATGGGTGGCAGCCAGCTTATGATCCCTTAAAGCAGCAGTCACACATATTCACCAGTAGAGAAACAACAGGTGAGCCCAGCCTCACAGGAGATTCAAACACCAGCCACTGACAACAAGGCCAACTAAAACCAGAAATAACCAGATGGCAAAAGGAAAACGAAGGAACGTTACTAACAAAAATCAAGGCAACATGACAGCATCTGAACCCAGTTCTCCAACAACAGGAATCCCTGGATACCCCAAAACACCAGAAAAACAAGACTTGGATATAAAATCACTGGTCAGGATGCTGGTAGCTGAACACATAGAAAAATCTCGTAAAGAAATAGAGGAGAAAATGGATCAAAAGTTAGAAGCCTTTACGAGGCAAATACAAAAATCACTTCAAGAAATGCAGGAGAAGATGGATCAAAGAGAAGAAGACAATAAGGAAGAAAGACAAAAGTCACTTAAAGAACTACAGAAGAATGTGGGCCAACAAGTAGAAGCTATGAAAGAGGAAGCACAAAAATCTATTAAAGAAATACATGAAAACACAATCAAGCAAGCGAAAGATCTGAGCACATCCATCCAGATACTAAAAACAGAAGTAGAAACAACTAAGAAATCACAGAGGGAGACAACATTGGAGATAGAAAACCTGGGGAAGAAATCAGGGGCCATAGACGCAAGTATCAACAATAGAATACAAGAGATAGAAGACAGAATCTCAGAAGCCGAAGATACCATAGGAACCATCGATTCAACAGTCAAAGAAAATACTAAATGCAAAAAGGTGGTAACCCAAAACATCCAGGAAATCCAAGACACTATGAGAAGACCAAACCTAAGGATTATAGGTATAGACGAGAGTGAAGATTTACAAGTTAAAGGGCCAGCTAATATCTTCTATAAAATTATGGAAGAAAACTTCCCCAACCTAAGGAGAGAGATGCCCATGAATATACAAGAAGCCTATAGAACCCCAAACAGACTGGACCAGAACAGAAATACATCCCGTCACATAATAATCAAAACTCCAAATGTAATAAACAAAGAAAGAATACTAAAGGCAGCAAGAGAAAAAGGCCAAGTAACATATAAAGGAAAACCTATCAGAATAACACCAGACTTCTCACCTGAGACCATGAAAGCTAGAAGATCCTGGGCAGATATCATGCAAACTCTAAGAGAACACAAACTCCAGCCAAAACTACTTTACCCAGCAAAACTCTCAATTGCCATTGATGGAGACATCAAGGTATTCCATGACAAAACCAAATTTGCAAGATATCTCTCCACAAATCCAGCCCTACAAAGGATAATAGGGGGAAAACACCAAGACAAGGACGGAAACTATACCCGGGAAGAAGCAAGATAGAAACCTCCTCTCATCAAACCCAAAAGAGGATAACTTCTCGAATATAAAAAATAAATAAGATAAATAAATATAATTTCAAAAATGTCTGGAGGTAATAATTACTATTCCTTAATATCTCTTAACGTCAATGGACTCAATTCCCCAATAAAAAGACATAGATTAACAGACTGGATACGGAAACAGGACCCTACATTTTGCTGCATACAGGAAACACATCTCAGTGTTAAAGACAAACACTGCCTTAGAGTAAAAGGCTGGAGGACAATTTTACAAGCAAATGGTCTCAGGAAACAAGCTGGAGTAGCCATTCTAATATCAGATAAAATTGACTTCCAACCTAAAATCATCAAAAGAGACTCAGAAGGTCACTTCTTGCTGGCCAAAGGGAAAATCCACCAAGAAGAGCTCTCAATACTGAACATCTATGCTCCAAATGCAAGGGCACCCTCATTCGTAAAAGAAACCTTACTAAAGCTTAAAGCACACATTACACCGAACACAATAATTGTGGGTGACTTCAACACTCCACTCTCCTCAATGGACCGATCAGGAAAGCAGAAACTAAACAGGGACACAGTGAAACTAATTGAAACTCTGGACCAATTGAATTTAACAGATATATATAGAACATTTCATCCTAAAGCTAAATAATATACCTCTTTCTCAGCTCCACATGATACCTTCTCCAAAATAGACCATATAATTGGTCACAAGACAGATGTCAACAAATACAAGAAGATCGAGCTAATCCCATGCCTCCTATCAGATCACCATGGAGCAAGAGTGGTCTTCAATAACAACAAAAACAACAGAAAGCCCACATACACATGGAAACTGAACAATACTCTACTCAATGACACCTTGGTCAAGGAAGAAATAAAAAAAGAAATCAAAGACTTTTTAGAATTCAATGAAAATGAAGGTACAACCTACCCAAATCTATGGGACACAATGAAAGCAGTGCTAAGAGGAAAACGCATAGCTCTAAGTGCATCCAAAAAGAAACTGGAGAGAGCATACACTAGCAGCTTAATGGCACACCTTAAAGCCCTGGAAGAAAAACAAGTTAATTCACCCAGGAGGAGTAGAAGACAAGAAATCATCAAACTCAGGGCTGAAATCAATCAAATAGAAACAAAGAGAACCATACAAAGAATCAACAAGACCAGGAGCTGGTTCTTTGAGAAAATCAACAAGATAGATAAACCCTTAGCCAGACTAACCAAAGGACACAGAGACAGTATACAAATTAACAAAATTAGAAATGAAAAGGGAGACATAACAACAGAAACTGAGGAAATTCAAAAGATCATCAGATCCTACTACAAAGGTCTATACTCAAAACAACTGGAGAATCTGGAGGAAATGGACGATTTCCTAGACAGATATCAAATACCAAAATTAAATCAGCATCAAGTAGACCAGCTAAATAGTCCCATAACCCCTAAAGAAATAGAAGGGGTTATAGAAAGCCTCCCAACCAAAAAAAGTACGGGACCAGATGGTTTTAGTGCAGAATTCTACCAGACCTTCAAAGAAGACTTAACACCAATACTCTTCAAACTATTCCACAAAATAGAGACAGAAGGGACACTGCCCAACTCATTCTTCGAAGCCACAATTACGCTAATACCTAAACCACAAAAAGATCCAACAAAGAAAGAGAACTTCAGGCCAATTTCTCTGATGAATATAGATGCAAAAATACTAAATAAAATTCTTGCTAACCGAATCCAAGAGCACATCAAAACGATCATCCACCATGATCAAGTAGGCTTCATCCCAGGGATGCAGGGATGGTTCAATATACGGAAATCCATCAATGTAATCCACTACATAAACAAACTGAAAGAAAAAAACCACATGGTCATCTCATTAGATGCTGAAAAAGCATTCGACAAAATTCAGCATCCTTTCATGCTAAAAGTCTTGGAAAGAGCAGGAATTCAAGGCCCATACCTAAACATAGTAAAAGCAATCTACAGCAAACCAGTAGCCAACATCAAAATAAATGGAGAGAAACTTGAAGCAATCCCACTAAAATCAGGGACTAGACAAGGCTGCCCTCTCTCTCCATATCTTTTCAATATAGTACTTGAAGTTCTAGCAAGAGCAATTAGACAACATAAGGAAGTCAAAGGGATACAAATTGGAAAGGAAGAAGTGAAACTATCATTATTTGCAGACGATATGATAGTTTACCTAAGTGACCCAAAAAACTCCACCAGAGAACTTCTACAGCTGATAAACAACTTCAGCAAAGTGGCAGGTTATAAAATTAACTCAAGCAAGTCAGTGGCCTTCTTGTACTCAAAGGACAAGCAGGCTGAGAAAGAAATTAGGGAAATAACACCCTTCACAATAGCCACAAACAACATAAAGTATCTTGGCGTAACTCTAACCAAACAAACGAAAGATCTGTACAACAGGAACTTCAAGTCCTTGAAGAAAGAAATCGAAGAAGACCTCAGAAGATGGAAAAATATTTCTTGCTCCTGGATTGGCAGGATCAATATAGTAAAAATGGCCATCTTGCCAAAAGCAATATACAGATTCAATGCAATCCCCATCAAAATCCCAACTCAATTCTTCATAGATCTAGAAAGAGCAATTCTCAAATTCATCTGGAGCAACAAAAAACCCAGGATAGCTAAAACTATTCTCAACAATAAAAGGACTTCTGGGGGAATCAATATCCCTGACCTCAAGCAGTACTACAGAGCAATTGTGTTAAAAACTGCATGGTATTGGTATAGCAACAGGCAAACAGATCAATGGAACAGGATTGAAGACCCAGAAATTAACCCACAGACTTATGGTCACTTGATCTTTGATAAAGGAGCCACAACCATCCGATGGAATAAAGATAGCCTTTTCAACAAATGGTGCTGGTTCAACTGGAGGTCAACATGCAGAAGAATGCGAATTGACCCACTCTTATCTCTTTGCTCTAAGATCAACTCCAAGTGGATCAAGGACCTCCACATAAAACCAGACACACTGAAACTATTAGAAAAGAAACTTGGGAAGACCCTGGAGGACTTGGGCACAGGGGAAAAGTTCCTGAACAGAACACCAATAGCGTATGCACTAAGATCAAGAATCGACAAATGGGACCTCATAAAATTACAAAGTTTCTGCAAAGCAAAGGACACTGTCAGAAGGACAAAACGGCAACCAACAAAGTGGGAAAAGATCTTCACCAACCCCACATCCGACAGAGGGCTAATATCCAATATATACAAAGAACTCAAGAAGTTAGACCGCAAAGAACCAAATAACCCTATCAAAAAATGGGGCACAGAGCTAAACAAAGAATTTTCACCAGAAGAAATTCGGATGGCCGAGAAACACCTTAAGAGATGTTCAATATCATTAGTCATCAGGGAAATGCAAATCAAAACAACCCTGAGATTCCACCTCACACCAGTCAGAATGGCTAAGATTAAAAACTCAAGAGACAACAAGTGCTGGCGAGGATGTGGAGAAAGAGGAACACTCCTCCACTGTTGGTGGGATTGCAAAATGGTAAAACCACTCTGGAAATCAGTTTGGCGGATCCTCAGAAAATTGGGCATGGCACTCCCAGAGGACCCTGGCATACCACTCCTGGGCATATACCCAGAGGATTCCCCTGCATGCAATAAAGACACATGCTCCACTATGTTTATAGCAGCCTTGTTTATAATAGCCAGAAATTGGAAGGAGCCCAAATATCCCTCAAAGGAGGAATGGATACAGAAAATGTGGTATATTTATACAATGGAATACTACTCAGCAATTAAAAATAATGAATTCATGCAATTTGTAGGTAAATGGTTAGACCTGGAAAATATCATCCTGAGTGAGCTAACCCAATCACAAAAGAATGCACATGAAATGCAATCACTGATAAGTGGATATTAATGAGCCCAGAAGCACTAAATACTCAAGACACAAATAGCAAGTCAAATGATTCCCAAGAAGAAGAAAGGAGCGGACCCTGGGCATGTAAAGATTGCATCCAGTTTAGTAAAGAAACCGAGGGGGGAGGGGGAATGATTGAAGAATAGTTGGGGGGGAGAAGAACTATGGGAACTATGGTGGGTGGGAACTGGGAAAGGGGAAAGCCTTTGAAATGTAAACATAGAATATAGAAAATAAAAATAACTAAAAAAAAAAAGACCTCGTGCTTGGAGGTTTTGTATATATAAGACAAATTTCTGCTCTTAACTGCTATTTCATTTTATCAATATAATCTAATAAATTAAAAACATGCTCTAAATTTATTTCAGGATGATGGGTTAAATTTTACATTAAAAATCATTTAGATTTTATTAATGTGCTATGGTGATAAAACTTAGTTAAATAATTCAAAAGTTTTCATGGAACAACTAAATAAAAACTCTCAGTTGGCAGACAGAAATGAAATCTTAATTGATCTGCTTGATGCCATGCAGAGAGTAGTTATTGACTGTCCATATATGGTTGCAGGGGTACATGATATCAGCCATTTATGGATGTACTGGTCAACTTTCAAATGTTTAGATGATGACAGATGCTCAGTATTCAACTCTGGGGAATATATATGAGTATATGATTACTTAAGAGTTTTGGAATCGTATTGTGGTTACGAATTATCAGTGTGACTTTTAACATAGCATCATTACCAGTGTCTTTGGGGCTTGCTAATCAGGAAGTACTGTGGCTATTGGGAATCGTGCATTATCTTTTACTTCTCCAATTTTCTAAAGCTTTGAGATGACTGAATACTAAAGTGTTAGTGTTGAGCGGTGGTGTCATGGTGAAGGGCAGAAAGCTTTGGTATCACAGTGTGAATGTACTTTCAAATGAGTGGGTGGGTGGACTCAGTGATCACATGTGCTCTGCTCAAGATCTCCCACTGACTTTTCCTGCCCTCCCACCCACTGGTATGCTGGATGTAGCATACTACAGCAATGACATCACAAGACACGTAGTACAACTAGAGTCACCAAGAGCACAGTGTCCCCAAAGCATGGGAGTTTTGGAGGGAGGAAAGGGAAGGGGGACATGGTAAAATTATAATTTCAAAAATAAAAGAAATAATTAAAAATATTTTGTCAAAATTGAATGGATATTTTACCTATCAACATTTCTCTCAATCTCCCATTTTAATAAGAGGAAATTAACCAAGACCTCTTTCTTGATATTTAAATCAGATTATCACATCCATGTGTTTTCGGATTGCCTAACCTGAACTTGATGTACCCTGCAAACGTGCTCAATCCCTTTGTAATTATGCCGCAGAAAAAGCAGTGAAGGGGCTGGAGAGATGGCTCAGGGGTTAAGAGCCCTGACTGCTCTTTTGGAGGTCCTGAGTTTAATTCCCAGTAACCACATGGTGGCTCATAACCATCTGTAATGCCCTCTTCTGGTGTGTCTGAAGACAGGGACAGTGCATTCATATACATTACATAAATAATAATAAAAAAGAAAAGAAAAAGCAGTGCAGAACTGATTCAACACGGTGTTAGACTTATCACTCTCCTATCCACTCATGGTTGAGCTCTGAAGTCATCACAAACACTTAAAGAGAACTAAGTTGAAGAAAGAGATGCACAGGCCAGTCCCGCAACCCCCACTTTGTAGAATGATACATTGAGCCAAAATGTCAATAAAAGCACCATGAGCAGTCACCTGTAACATAGCGGCAAGTGATCTCAATTCAAACAAGGTGAAAATTATACTTCAATCCTCAAAAAAGATAAATTCAGCAACAGTATGTATGGGGTTAGTATTACCATGGAAAAACCAACAGGTATAGATAGATGTATTGCATTTTAGAATTCTTGGTTTAAGCACTAGTCAATAGATTGGAAGCATTTCTGAACGTTTAACTTTAAACTCAAAGCAGTTAATATCTGAAAATGCATGTAAGGAGGCACAAGCTTCCAGTGTGGCTTGTGAGAAGTCGGTTCCTCAGAAGTATGGATGCAGGGAGAAATTACTAGATTGCTGATTCTACTGAGCTGCCTTACTTCACATTTCCCGTCTTAATACCATTAAAGAGATATCAAATAAGAGCCGACCTTCATACTTGCTTAGTATTTTTAACAGTCCCAAGTGTGTTCACTCCTGCCCCCATTTTCCTTCTTTCTTTGCAGAGATGGCAATGGCCTCCAGAAACATCATCACAATTCTCAATTTTCTCTTTCCAGGCCTCAGCATTTAGAATATAGATTTCCGGGCTAAAAAATGTTCCCATAAGAGCAGCCCTGGGGCAAGCCTGTGGTGCATTTTCTTGAGTGATGACCAACACGGGAGAGCCCAGCCTGCTGTGGGAGGTGCTACTCCTGGGATGGTAGTCATGGGTGTTCTCAGAAAGTGGCTGAGCAAGCCAGTAAGCAGCACTCCTCCATGGCTTCTGATCATTTCCTGCCTCCGGGTTCCTCCCTTTTGTGGTCTTGTCCGGACTTCCATTGGTGATGGACTATTTGTTACTAGGAAGTGTAAGGTGAAATCAATCTGTTTGAAGTTGCTATTGGTCATGGTGTCTTATCACAGCATAGAAACCCTGAGACAGGAAGGTGGCTCAGTGGTAGAGTGCTTGCCTAGAAAACAGATTTCTGTGGCCCAACTCATTCTTGGAATTGTGGCCTAATTCTTGATCCTGTAAGAATTTCTTCTCCCAAACTGGAGTTTATTCCTACAGTATGGGTGCAGTGTGAAAGCCTTGCTGTATAAAACCTACAGAGAAAGGAGGAAACAAAGTGAAACCTGTACCAAAGCATCCGTGCCATGGGAAGGGGGCTCTCGGGGGACAGGAGGAAGCCGAGGTCATCTGCCATCCTGGTCTATAATCGCTTGATCACTCAAGTACTAGAAAAATGTCAAGGACCCACTCCCAATCCCAGACCTCCTTCTTTCAGCACTTGTTAAAAGTTCTTAGTGTAAGTGTGGATTAAGTCTCAGCTTAAGATCCTTCTAGGGCAAACAAGATGGTTCCTGGAGGAGAGGCACACGCTGTGCCAGCCTGACAGTCTGAGTTTGATCACCCAACTCACATAAAGGTGAAAGAAATCCTTTGAGTCAGTCCAAGTATGAAACAATGCATGTGCTATTTTAATATATTTAATTCAAAATAAGAAAAAGGTAGACACCACTTTTAAACTCCTAACAGCCAGTGAGCAATCACTGATATTCTTAATGAAAAAGATTTATATCTATAAAACCACATGTAAGTGAGCAGTGATTACTCAGATAAGAAATATTTTAAATCAGTTGCTTTGATTAAAGTTGGAGTGGAACCTTCTAGTTCTGTTCACTTAATTACTCTTCTGTTTCCACAGCAGCAAAGCGTTCTTTCAAGTTCTGTTTGAACAATATTGCCATATTCCAACCTATGTTAGTCACCATGTAGATGGAGGTAAGATCATACCATCTCTATTTTAGCCTATCACAGTTCTTCTAGAGCCATACAGACCATAAAAAACCCACAGGAACAGAACAGAGAAGCACCACAGTCTGTAAATATGTTATCTCTCTGCACACACACATATGACACTTACATTGCCACAAAATTCTGTATTATATCCTCTATTATTCTATATCATATCTCCACAGCATTCTGTATCCCACAGTGTGAAGTAACTTACAGTGTACACAAATCCACATGCCACCTGGAAGTTGGAGTCACCTGGTCCCTTATGAAAGTTCTAAGTGTTCCTTGGTAATTTTACTGAATCCAGAGCTCATGTTTGGCGGTCACCTCTGGCTCAAAGCTCTTGCTTCTGTATACTTCATGGCATTTGTGAACTGTGACATCGTCTAGCCAACACTTCTGACCATGCCATCCCAGACACAAGACTCAGTCCGAAGACGTAATTAGGAATCCATTTCATTTAGAATGTTTTGTTGGAGTCTAATCTCATTGCTTCGGAAAGGACAGTTTTCTTCTGCAAACGTGTTGCTTTTATACTTGGACTTATTAAAAAGGTTTCCTTTTAATTTATTACTATGTAAACATGAGTTCAGAGGAGGAAGTGCCCTTTACAGGGTTCATAGAGACAAAAAAAATGTTATCTGGGTTATTAGCTCCCAAACTTATGTTAATGTGGTGAGTAACTTGGGAGTTGCAAGTGTCTGCAGCCGCTTCGGGAAGACACTTCCTGTTGTTTATCCAGACTCACGTTACTAACGTACTCTCAGTGACATGACTAAAATTGCTGTGAAGAGAAGCTGGAGAGCATAAAATCAAAAGCAGAGACAGAGGAAGGTGAGAGGAAGAGAACAAGACCGGAGGAAGGTGAAAACCAGAGACAAGGAAAGAGTGGGAAACTCTTGATGTATCCTGGAGTACAGAGTCAGTGGAGAGAGAAGCCATCACTGTGAGTTGGTGGGTACATGTGAGGAAGTAGTGGAGAGCGTGGTGATCACGAGGGGGAAGTCCTAAGGACGTGGAAACACTTTTGTGAGGAGGAAGCTTGATTTGCTTTCCATGGTTTGATTTGGGGTAGATATAGATGTGTACTTAGCTTTGAGCTGCCAAAATGAAGAATCTGTCTCAGTTTTCCATGGTTGCTCTAGCAATTTATCATAGAACCCAGGGCCTTAAAAGAACACAAAGGGGAACTTTGACCTGAGTCCCATTGGGCTGAATCAAGGCTTGTGAAGGGCATCTTTCCTTCTGGAGACTCGACCCAGAATTGTGCATTTTAACTTCTTAGGGTGACCCAAGTTCATTGGCTTCTGTCTCTTCCTCCATATTCAAACCCAGCAACACCACCTCTCTCTTTCTTTACCTTCTTCTGTAGTTACAGCCCCACGTGGATTGCTATTCACCTTGAAGACTCACGTGATTCGTTTCACTAAGAGAATTCTATTCCCTGTTTCCTTGTGAAGGAATTCATTGTCAAGCAATACCAAACTATTGTCTGCATCTTTTCTGCTCTGTCTAAAAAGAGCAGTCTTCAAGTCTTCAAGTACCTGAATGGTCCTGGGTTTAAGTACCGGCTCAGTTTCTTGGAATTTGGAGGAAGATGAAAATGCAGGAGCAACTGAAGCTAAATAAAGTATACCCTGGCGATCATTCCAGAATGTGATGAGTGTTTTGAACACTTTCATTTTTACATCAGTGAAAACATTAGCTCCGTAGTGCTATCCCATCACAGCAATCTAAGTTTTTTCAAGCTGTGAGTGGTACATTTCCCCCCTATTTAACAATTTGCTTCAGAATCATGTTTCAGTCAACAACAGACTGCACATCTGACAGTGGCCAAATAAATAATATTACATCATGTAGTGACTCATAACAATCATAGCATATAGTTTATGATAGGCAGACAATAATAAACTAGTGCAAAGGCACATTTCCCAGACAGCATCTTCATCATTAAGCAGTGTGTATTTGTGTTTAGTCAATCAAGCAAAGAACAACAAAGAAGAATCATCGTTTTGATTCTTTTTCTTTTTCTTTTAGAGACTTTGAAGTTGTGTTACGTGAGTGTTTTGCCTGCATGTGTGTATGCACACTGTGTGCATGAAGTGCCCATGGGGAAGTGGAGTGATGGAAAGTTATGAGCTGCCATGTTGGTGCTGAGAACTGAAGTCTAGTCCTCTGCAAGAGCATCCAGTGCTCTTACTTGCTGAGCCAGCTCTCCAGCCTCAGAGCGGAAGCGTGTTGTAACATGGTGGGCACCACACCAGGTAAAACTTAACATTTCAAGCATGGCGTTGACAACCTTGCGCCTCACACAAGGTGGCAGAATTGAAGCGGGAATGTACCTGATGCTGTCGCTCATTATTGTGTCCTATATTTCCATGGGGTCTTTCAGATCTAGTCATCTTCCTCTTCTTGAGCACACTAGATTTTAGTTGCTGTTTGATTGCTGTGAAGAGACACCGTGGCCCAAGGAACTTACAGAAGAAAGCATTTAATTGGGGCCTTGCCCACAGTTTCAGAGGGATAGTTCAAAGTCATGACAGGGAGTCTGGCAGCAGGTACACTGACATGGTGCTGGAGAAAGAGAGAGAGAGAGAGAGAGAGAGAGAGAGAGAGAGAGAGAGAGAGAGAGAGAGAGAGAGATTGAGCCTTGCAACTTTAATTATTTCAAAGCCTACTTTTACATCTGATCTTATCCAAAAGGCCAAGAAGTGATTCAAAGCCGACTTTCAAGGATGGGTTCTTAAACACTTTAAGCTCCTTTCTAGCCCACAACCCACCAGAGGCAGTGGAAAAGAAAGGATATGGGGGAGTAGACTTGCTCAGAAATGGTTCTTTGGAGCAAATCCCATGTGCCTTGTCAGAAAATCAGTAGTTCAGTTCATTGGTCAGCAGCAGCTGCAGCAGCAGCTTGATCCACTTGCAAACATTTCACAGATATGCCAGCAGTCCAGTTTTTTTTGTTTGTTTTTGTTTGTTTGTTTTTTTTGTGGTTTTGTTTTTGTTTTTCAAGACAGGGTTTCTCTGTGTAGTCCTGGCTGTCCTGGAACTCACTCTGTAGACCAGGCTGGCCTCGAACTCAGAAATCCACCTGCCTCTGCCTTTCAAGTGCTGGGATTACAGGCGTGCACCACCACCGCCTGGCTCAGCAGTCCAGTTTTATAGAGTTGGAATAGCAAACACGAATCAGCAGTGGTGGCACTGCTCAGTGGAGGCAGCCTGGCCTCAGCTGAGTTGGCACGAGTCAGCAGAAGGAGTGTGGACCAGCAGGGATGACAGGAGAAGTTCTTGGCTGTGCCTTTCTTAGCAAAATGAAGATCACCAAAGGCTGGAGACCAACAAGTATGTATCTATGCGAGTAAACCAAGCCTCCATCACTGTCCGTTGAATCTTATTTATACCCCCCCCAAGCATCATGTGTCCTCCTTGCCTTACCATGTGTCTAGCCTGAGCGTGTGAGTCTGACTTAGCAAAACTTCCCATGAGTCTGTATCTACTGACATCCCTCTGCTAATCAGCTTGAGTTCGAGAACGTGGCAAGAAGCCATGGCACACCACTAGAAGTTTTTTGGTGTGTTTCTCTATGGAGGCCTGACAAATGGAGCTCAACTATGCAATGTAAGGCAGATCAATACATGTGTGTCCTTAGTGAAGAATCCTTTATCACAAGTCCTTCAATGTGCTTGCTTCAGCAGAACATCCTTTCACCTGTGCTTGCTTCAGTGAAACATTTTTTTTTCATGATTCTGCCTTAGTGAAACATTCTTTCACTTGTGTCTACTTCAGGAAAACACTTCTTCACGTGTTTGCTTCAGCAAAACACCATCCAACACAACTGACTTTCCAAAAGGTCCTTAAGTTTCCACTTCAGGGGCTGGCTCAGGCTTTTGAAACCCCAAAACCCACCCCCAGTGACACACCTTCTCCAACAAGGCTACACCTCCTCATCCTTCCCAAGCAGTTCTACTTAGCTGGGAACCAAGTATTCAAACATGTAAGCCCACAGGGGCCATTCTCAATTCAAACCACCACACTTTGCATTTTTGGATGAAGATACTGAAGTCATCTTTTTCCTACTTCATATATTGTGCTATGGCAAAATTGGGACTGGAATTGGAGTGTATGAAATCCTATGCTATGTTTCTCTCTCTCTCTCTCTCTCTCTCTCTCTCTCTCTCTCTCTCTCTAAATTAGACTATCACTAATTTATTCTTGGTCAAAATGACCATAAAATGGTGTTCTTTCTTTAATATACCTCATAAAGTCCATTTTCATAGTCTTTCAAGGCTCCTTTCATCAGGACAGCCTACAGCATTCCTTGCTCTTGGAAATATCAGTGTTTGCATAGAGAAATATTCAGAAAGGACTCATGACTGGGAGTTTCTAGGCCATCACAATCTACAAAAATTAAAGGGCCAAGAGCTAGAGGCTGTATTTGAGGTGCTGTAAGAATGTTTTTTTTTTTTTTTTTTTACAGAACAATTGAGGGATTGAGGGATGGAGTGGTTCTCCCGGAAAATGCTGAGTCTTGGCCATTGGGTTTATGGAAAATGAGACTCAGAGTTCACTTGGCACCATGAACAGTCAAAGGTAATGAAACATATATGGGGCTGGGGAAGGATGCTGGTCAAGCAATCAACTCTATATGGATTAGATCCAATTTTAAATCTAATTAAAACTGCATAGGCAAGACATTGCTCTTCATTAGAAATATAAACATATTAACAGTGCTTGGAAGTCTCCCTAAGCCACTCTGTATTTTCTGTGAATTCTGTTTTTTTTTTTTTTAAGATACTGTCAGGCATCAGACAATGGATTCTACTGTGTTAGAAGAGGTATAAAATTATCCATCTCATTCTCCATTTGCCCTTATCTTGGGATCTTCTTTTGGGCTGATATGACAGCTTAATTACCATGTAAAAAGTCTGATAGTTTTTCTTATCGGGAGAAGCAGATGACATATAAATTCCTGGGGAAAAGAAATTGCTCTTAATCAGAGGGAAAAATGTGGGAGGAAAGTATGGGAAAGAGGATGTGGGTCTGAAGTAAATCATTCCTTGTCAGTAAGGAAGGTTACATTACGCAGAGAGGCCAAGGGAAGAACCAAAATAGAAACTTTTATGACCAGGTTTTGATGGGAACAGGCATGGGATAAAAATGGCTTCATTCATTAAGAGAGGTTGGCTTACAGAAAGGGGAGTGATCAGTTTTCCATCTATCTGGAAACTGGCTACTGGACTTCCAGACTTGCTGCTGCTTAAGTCTATAATATATGTATTTGACTTGAGCAGATCTATTCTGATGCCATCTGATGATGTCACAAGTATAAATTGGCCCTTTGTGGTAGAACAGTAGGATTAATAGGTGGCAATGGAGACTAAATATCATGGAATGAAGTGCTTTCTCAAAAAAAAAAAATAAAGTTCTTTCTTAACCGGCAGTGACATGACTAGGATTCCACAAGAATAAATTAAAAAGTAAAGGACCTCTAATATCCTTGTTCTTGTTAATGAGATAAGGAATACATCATTCTACTCTTGGAACTCTTTTATATAAAGAATTATTATGTTGTTAGCTGGGGAGACGCCTCAGGTCTTGAAGTACCTACTGTGTATGCATGGGGACCTGAGTTGAGATCCCCGGAATCCATGTAAAATCCAGGTCATGCGTCAGCAACCTCAGTGCTGTGGAGAGTGATCAAAAAAGACGCCTGATGCCAACTCCTGATGTGCTACATGCATGCGCCTAAGGGACCTTCATGCACACATGTACACACCCATATGAATGCGCATGCACAACAGACATACACGTTATAGTTTATATGCCAAATGTCTTCACAGGCTCATGTGTTACAACACTTAATCTCCAGCTGGTGATACTGTTTTGAGACATTGTGGAATCTTTAGGGAGTGAGGCTTAACTAAAGGAAGTGGGCAGTCGGAGGCAGGTCTGGAGGTTTATAGACACCCTCCCATTGAGCCTTCTTTCTTCTTTCCTAAGATATGAACCAGCTTTTATCCTGCTACCATGGACAGGTTCATTCCCCTGAATGGACAGGTTCATTCCCCTGAATGGACAGGTTCATTCCCATGAATGGACAGGTTCATTCTCCTGAATGGACAGGTTCATTCCCATGAATGGACAGGTTCATTCCCCTGAATGGACAGGTTCATTCCCATGAATGGACAGGTTCATTCCCATGAATGGACAGGCTCATTCCCACGAATGGACAGGTTCATTCCCATGAATGGACAGGTTCATTCCCATGAATGGACAGGTTCATTCCCATGAATGTTGCCTTGTCTTCCCCACCATTAAACTGAACTAGCTTAAATCCTTCCTTGCCTAAGTTACCTCTGGCAAAGTATTTTTAATAATATAATGACAATGATAAAATATAAATAATACAGAAAACTGGACCTGTTGCAATGATAAATCTGGCCACATGGCTTTGAGGCCTTCTGAACTGGTTTGTGGGAGAAAGGTAAAAGAGTTTGGAGTTACAAGCTCTACAGAACGCTTCAGTTGAAATGTAGATAGTAAGGGCCGTGCTTGTGAGGTTTCCAGGTAGAACGGTGACTCTGGAGCTGGGCTGCAGGCTATCCTTGTTATATTTTGGGGGAAAAAAAATCTGGTTCTGCCCATGTCCTGATCATTAGAAGGCAGCTGGGTTCCAAAGCAACTGACTCGTTTATTTGGGGAGGAAATTTCAGCACAGCATTCAGACTATGGTATGCTCACAGGAAGGGAAGCAGAGAGAGGTGAAAATGTGGAGTTTTTCAAGAAAAGGATCACAAAGCCAGTTAACCTCAGGGACATGCAACTGCTAACTCTACCGATACTTACCAGTAGATGTAAACAAGGTAGGTTTGCAATTGTTAAAGTGGTCAGTGTCGTTAAAAAGCATACCCTCAAGGGTCTTCCCCAGTTTCTTTTCTATTAGTTTTAGTGTGTCTGGTTTTATGTGGAGGTCCTTGATCCACTTGGAGTTGAGCTTAGTGCAAGGAGATAAGAGTGGATCCATTCTCATTCTTCTGCATATTGACCTCCAGTTGAGCCAGCACCATCTGTTGAAAAGGCTATCTTTTTTCCACTGGATGTTTTCAGCTCCTTTGTCGAAGATCAATTGGCCATAGATGTGTGGGTTCAATTCTGGGTCTTCGATCCTATTCCATTGATCCGCCTCCCTGTCACTGAACCAATACCATGCAGTTTTTAATACTACTGCTCTGTAATATTGCTTGAGGTCCGGGATATTGATTCCCCCAGAAGTTCTTTTGTTGTTGATGATAGTTTTAGCTATCCTAAGTTTTTTGTTATTCCAGATGAATTTGAGAATTGCTCTTTTTAACTCTATGAAGAACTGAGTTGGGATTTTGATGGGGATTGTGTTGAATCTGTATATTGCTTTGGGCAAGATTGCCATTTTGACTATATTAGTCCTGCCAACCTACGAGCATGGAAGATTTTCCTATTTTCTGATGTCTTCTTCAATTTCCCTCTTCAGAGACCTGACGTTTTTGTCGTATAAATCTTTCACATGTTTGGTTAGAGTCTCCAAGATACTTTATATCATTTGTGGCTATTGTGAAGGGTGTCATTTCCCTAATTTCTTTCTTGGCCTGCTTATCCTTTGCGTATAGGAAGGCTACTGATTTAAAAATTCCTGAACAGAACACCAATTGCTTATGCTTTAAGAGCAAGAATAGACAAATGGGACCTCATAAAATTACAAAGTTTCTGTAAGGCAAAAGACACTGTCAAAAGGATAAATCGGCAACCAACAAATTGGGAAAAGATCTTCACCAACCCCACATCCGACAGAGGGCTAATATCCAATGTATACAAAGAACTCAAGAGGTTAGACCCCAGAAAACCAAATAACCCTATCCAAAAATGGGGTACAGAGCTAAACAGAGACTTTTCACCTGAAGAAATTTGGATGGCCTAGAAACACCTTAAAAAATGTTCAACATCATTAGTCATTAGGGAAATGCAAATCAAAACAACCCTGAGATTTCACCTCACACCAGTCAGAATGGCTAAGATTAAAAACTCAGAAGACATCAGGTGTTGGTGAGGATGTGGAGAAAGAGGAACACTCCTCCACTGCTGGTGGGAATGCAAGCTGGTACAACCACTCTGTTAATCAGTCTGGCGGTTCCTCAGAAAACTGGACGTGATACTTCCGGAGGACCCAGCCATACCACTCCTGGGAATATACCCAGAAGATTCCCCAGCATGCAATAAGGATACATGCTCCACTATGTTCATAGCAGCCTTATATATAATAGCCAGAAGCTGGAAAGAACCCAGATGTCCCTCAACGGAGGAATGGATACAAAAAATGTGGTATATATACACAATGGAGTACTATTCAGGCATTAGAAACAATGAATTCATGAAATTCTTAGAGAAATGGGTGGAGCTGGAGAACGTCATACTAAGTGAGGTGACCCAGTCTCAAAAGAATACCCATGGTATGCAGTCACTGATAAGTGGATATTAGCCTAGAATCTTGGAACACCAAAGACATAAATCACATACCAAGTGATGTCTGACAAGAAGAAAGGAGTGGACACTGGTGCTAGAATGGACCAAAGCATCATTGTGGGGGAGTACAAGAACAGGGAGGTGGGAGGGGGTGGATGAGGGAGCAGGGGGAGGGAAAAGGGCATGTGGGACCTTTGGGGGTGGGGAACCAGAAAAAGGGAAATGAATTGTAAATATAGAATATATCCAATTAAAAAAAAAAAAAGAAAGCATGCACTCCCCCGGGATGAGTAAATGGTTCCTTGAAGGTAAGACCCTTCCCATGAAAGGCTCCATGCTGTAAAACTGAGAACCTATTAGAAAAATACACATTTTAAAGGAAAGTGTCTGAAAAGATAAAGTTCCCGCATGCTCTGCTGGAAGTGCAAGTCGTTTGTGAATACAGAATGCAAGAGTTATTGGCTTATGGAGTTATTGCCAAAAGATTTCAGAAAACTGCAGAGGCCAGGCAATGCGTCTGTATGAGTGTGTGAAGCTTAAGTCTTGGTGGAAGTACCAGGATATCATAAATACCAGGATATCACCAAACACTGTGGCAAAAGCTTCAGGTACTGGCACCGCTCTTGAACTCTTCACTCAAAGGGCCAAGACTCGATAGCTGCAGCCCTGAGTGCAGTGAGACAGAACTCAGGCTTCCGTCAGCACTGCAGGGAGCTGGAACCACAGTGATGCCACCACAAGCCCCTCACGCTTGCACACGGAGCTGCCTGGCTTAGATTTTTTTTACCCTGCTGGGTGTTGGTCTTGTTTTCATCCGTTCTTTCTTTGATTTGTCCTGATTCATCTCCTTTGGCATGTGAATGTTTATTCCATGCCATTGTGTTAGAATCAGGTAGCTTTTATTTTATTTCATAGCAGCTCTCAATTATAGAAATAAGAAGAAATAACACAGAAAGAAGAAGAAACAAGACAGGTTCATAACTAAGAGATTATAAGGACTCAAAGTTGGGCTGAGGTCATCTCAGTTTTATAACATTAGCCATTATCCAGGAGCAGCACATGTTGGCTTGAGTGTAAAATGTTCACAGCTCACTTGTTTGAACACTTAGTCCCTAGCGGGTAGCGCTGTTTTATAGGGTTGTGGTACCTTTAGGGGGTGGAGCCTAGCTCCAAGTAGTGGGTCACTGGGTCAGGGAGGGAATAGGCCTTGAGATTTACAGCTTGGCCAAATTCTGTTCTGCTTGCTGTGGTGTGAGCAAGCTACCTTAACCTTCCACTATTGTGGAATGAAATTATGACCTAAGGTAAATTCTTTCTTTCCTAAGGTGTTCTATCAGGCATTTGGTTATAGAAATAAGAAGAAGAACCTGCACAGGGAAGTTGCTGGGAAAATGAATTTTTGCCACTGAAGAAGTCTCAAAGCTACAAGAGGTGAGATACTTTTCATTTTTTATTTATTTTTTACTTTTTGCTAGAAGATTCATTGTATTTTTTCATTGTATTTTTAACTGTGTGTGTAGCAGGGAGAGAGGGCTTGTGAGCGTGTGTCTGCGGAGGGTCAGCAGAGGATGTCAAATCTCCTGGAGTTAGAGTTACAAAGGAGTGCCTACTGGTGGTGCTGGGAATCAAAACCAGGACCTGTGGGTGAGCAGTAACTCTCCTAACCACCGAGCCATCTTTCTAGTGCCCATAGAACACATTCCTTTACCACACATAAATCTAAGTTTTGAAATTTTTATCATTGATCTACAAGCATTCTCTATATGCTGCTCTGAAAGTTTTCTTCTCTTCAAACTTTGAAGCTTTATTTTCTAAACTACTGTCTTCAGTAATGAGGAACACAAATTTGGTTTTAGATGGGAACTAAATGGGAACTAAATGATCTAAGGCAGGTAGAAACCCCAGATTATATTAATTATTACCACAATATTCGGTGCTCTAAATTTCCATATTACCCACTTTTCTGTTTCCTTAGTCCCTAGCTTCCTCTTACATTTTGATTTCTCTATATCTCTTATAATTACCTGTTTTATTATTTGTTCAAAAGTTGAATTTTGAGTAGTCTTTTACTATTTGTTACTGTATTAAAATGTTGCCTGGTATGGGGGCAATGAAATGCCTTAGTAGGTAAAGCCATCAAGCCTGACAATTCTTGGAACCTACAAGATGAAAGGGTAGAACTAACTCCACTGACTTCACACATACACACACACACACCCACACACACCCACACACCCCACATGTATATGTCCTCCAAATAAATAAATAAATAAATAAATAAATGAATAAATAAATAAATAAAACACATAAATATGAAAAAAGAGTGGTATTTGTTATGAACAGGTACTTAATACATATTTATTAAATTATTAACTGAATGAAGTAGTCTTAGTAAATTTCCTTAAGTTTATTTTTCCCACTAATAAAAAGTCACTTTTTCCCTCCAAATATTTTAGTAATGACCAAAGAGCATATTGTCTACATACATCTAGCACAGTGCTTGGCCATATCAAATGTATTTAGGACTTTTGGGTTCAAGGGAAGGAATACAAAACCCGTTTCCACCCAGAAGGTTGGAGTGGTTGTGCTTCCTAGCCTGGTGACTTTTATGTAATCTGTATGGTCAGAGACCATACTGGACTCTCCCCATGTCCCTTCTCCTAAACTTACCTTTCTCAGTTCTGTCTATAAAGATAGAACCTATCTTTATGGAAGGTATCTCAAATACTGTAGAGTTCTGATGTAGTCACATTTACTGAGCTTCATTTCTCAAAGGGACTTCAGTATGCTTTGATATGCCTGTGGGGTTGAATTAATCACCACAAAAACAGTTTTTACTAGACGGTGCTGTGTTTAAATAAGCCTAAAATCAATCATTCAGAGACCTAGTCCCGAAGTTTGAACCCAGCCTGGCTGTTGTGCTGTGCAGTGTTGAACTGTCTTCTTGCCTCCTGAAGCTCATTCCTCTGCTGTCTATCAAAGCTGTCGACACCCCAGCACACCCCAGGCCCATGCTGCTGCACTAGTCTCTTGGAGCTAGCAGCTAGATGGCTCAGTAGGTGGACACCTGCTGCCTACCCTGCCGACCTGAATTTATTCTCCGGGACCCACTTGACAGAAGGAGAGCGTTGACTCACCGGTTGCCCTCTGGCTTCTATGTGGTGTGCTGGTCCGCATTCACCCTTCCCCATGGACACAGAGTAAGTAAAATAAAATCTTAATTTAAAAACTCTAGTCACTAAGTTGAGTTTTGTCAAATGGACTTCACCTGATGCGTCGGGCATTCTTCAGGGCAAATTTGGTCATTTCTATTGTGTCCTTTCTCGCCCCCTTCTGAACGTTCCGCTCTCACACCCCTCTCGCTTTCCCCTCTTCCTTGTCGTTTTTTATGCCTTCCACCCCATACTACTCTCCTTTCTAATCCCCACATTTTTCTCATTTCCTTTATCTGTTTCTTTTTATTTTATTTTATTTTTTAATTTGCCAAGGTGAACATGAAAAAGTTATATAGAAAGACAAGGGTCCTGGTGCATCTCAAAAACCAAGCACAGGATACTTTGCTTTAAAATATGTTACAGTTTTATTAGAAATGGAATTGATTTTAGGGGTTATGGGACTGTTTAGACGATCTATTTGGTCCTGATTTAATTTTGGTATTTGGTATCTGTCTAGGAAATTGTCCATTTCCTCCAGATTCTCCAGTTGTGTTGAGTATAGGTTTTTGTAGTAGGATCTGATGATTTTTTGAATTTCCTCAGTTTCTGTTGTTATATCTCCCTTTTCATTTCTAATTTTGTTAATTTGGGTACTGTCGCTGTGCCCTCTGATTAATCTGGCTAAGGGTTTAACTATCTTGTTGATTTTCTCAAAGAACCAGCTCCTGGTTTTGTTGATTCTTTGTATGGTTCTCTTTGTTTCTACTTGATTGATGGAATTGATTTTAGATATAATTTGTCATAGTTGCTCCTCTACCTAAGACAAAACCGCATTCCATCCAGTGAGCCCATCACAACCAGGAAACACAGTGAGTCAAAATGTATGTATACACCTAACTTGCTGAGGACATACATGCCCGAGACAGTGTGTAGGGAGGGGGAGGTGCTGATTCCCTAATTGGCTCTTGATTTGGTCAATAAAGAAGGCGGAAGCTAATTGCTGGACGAAGGTTAAAGGTGGGACTTCCGGGTCCCAGGAGGAAGAAGAGACATGAGGAAGAAGGGGCTTTTCAGCCAGGCTTTGGAACAAGTACCACACAACACGTAAGGTCTTGCAGTCACAAGAACCTGCGGCCTCCAACCACCAGCGGATGGCTGACATAGGCTAGCTGATACGGTTAGGGCCCAGCAATTGTGTTATCTGGCAAGTTCTAAGATAATGAAGTTGTCAGTGTTTTTCTTCTACGGAGCAAAGATGGGCAGAGAAAGAGAAGCCAGGGCGGTAGTTGGCAGCCTGGCGAAGCTAGCAGGGACGGGCTGGGGCGCCATCGCAGCTCCCAGGAGAGGCAGTAGCTGCCCATTGGAGAAGCCAGGAGTGGATCTGACAACAGCCGATCGTGGAGCTACGCAAGGAGCGAGGGCGGTAGTCCTGGGCAAAGGAGGAAATAACAACAGAGGGTATAATTTGTCCCTGGACCCTTCTTTTCTGGTTCCTTGGTGACAGGAAGGGACAGCCCCTTCTCTGTCATAGCTTCTGTCATGATACTTAACGCTTTGCCAAGGAGCCTAAATGCACCTGGGCCAGCTGACTGTGGACTTGGACTTCGGAACGCGTGGGCTCTGCTTCGTAAAATGAAGTCATTGGGGGCGAGGCACAGCCTAAAGGCCAGTTCTGTACAGCATAGACTGACTTACGGAGGGCCAGCTGATAACCACAGCTCGCTTGATCACTTTCTTTGCCACGAAGAAGCTTTCTATGGAGATTCGGGGAGTAATTTATACTTTTTTTTTCTTTCTATTTTCAATGAAGTTCTCACTCCAGCACTAACTTATGAAAAGTGTGTTGGTGGTATTTAGATGTCAAAAAGAGTCAGAAAAGGACACCTGAAACGGCGACTTCTGTTTCTTATCACAGATTCCTCTTTCGATGTTAGTTAGGGTGGAAGGAGGAGATCTCTGTATCAATACAACCACTGGCATTTAGCTAACCTTTCACCACAGGACCTTCACTTCCCAGTTGCTGTGGATAACAAAGATAGGGGAAAAAAAAAAAAACCACTGTTCGGAAAGTTGCTTAGTGTTCCTATGCAAAAGGACATCGCGGCGAGAAGAGACAGAAAACAGAGTGGTTCCATCAAAGCCCCGTGGCTGACCGGAAGGCTAAGATACAGACAGGAAGAGAGAAGCAGGGAATGGTGGGGATGAGTCACTTAATTGCAAACGAAGCGTAGCTGGCAGTGGAGACAGGCCTGGCTAGAGTCAAGGTTTGGGTGGGGAAGCTGTCTTCTGGTCAGGCTCGGTCTCCACCTGCTGCTGCTGGACCATACAGTAAGCACAACCCCCACACACTCAGTCTCAGGACTCTCCATTACAGCCCGCGTGGGACAACAGAAGCTTTGTAGCCAGGGAAAACCAGGGTTTGAATTTTGGCCACAAATTAGCGCGTGACTCTGAAGATGTCACCGAGCTCTGTTTCGTCATTGTTTTGATGCTTTTGGTGACTCAATGAGCTACTGTATGCAAAGTATTCAGTGGGGGTTTCAAAGAACTCAACAAGAATAGCTCTCACCACTAAGATGGACCCATGAGTGGATGAGTGTTGGGACCAGGGTGGTAGCAAGAGTTAAAAAAGATGAAATGGGGGACTGGAGAGATGAATGGGTGGTTGAGGATCCCTTCTGCTCTCCGGGAGGAACTTAGTTTGGTTTCCAATCCGTCGGCCTGTAGCTCCAGCTCCAGGGAGCAGACATCTCTGCCCTTCACCAGTATTCATGAGGCCCGTACTCTCCCACTGGTACCCCCCCATCCCCCAGTAAATAAAAATAGGCCCAGAAAATGATGACGTCTTTAGCTTCAGAGGCCTCTGAGCTTATTTTTCATCTATATCATGTCCTTCCTGATTTTCAGATCAGAGGAAATCACCCTGGGGTTTGGGCTAGGTCATATCCTTGCCGTCTCTGCTGCGTCTTTGGGCATCCCCCTTAGGCAAGCCCCTCTTTCATGCCCTCTTCCTCTGCTGAGGCACCCTGGGATCAACTGGTCTGCCTTCTGTGCTGGCTACCACAATTTCCTCCCCATGCCGCCCCCAGGGGGCCTATATTTTTCCTTGGACACTTGCCCAGGCAAGATGCACTTATAGTCGAGTTCCCCTCTCCTTTCCTGCTTCCTGTCAATACGTGGTTTTCCCCTGGTTGTTTACATTTTATGAGATGTTCGCAAAAAGAAGAAAAAAATATATATATACAAGAGGAAACCACAATGAGACATGATCCTGAGCCTCACACTTGAATCAAGCTACGGCTGGATTCTCTTAGCCAGCCCTCTCCACTATCATCTTTCCCGATGAATTTCTGAATTCACCTTTACATACCCCCCTCCCCTCCCATAAAGTAACTTTCATTTTCTTTATTTTATTTTTCACACAAATGCCCAATGTTTTTTTTTTTTTTTTTTCCTAGACTGACAGTAAGCAATAGAAACTGGATGAATTATAACCAAGTTCTCACTGAGAGATTTTTTTTTAATTTAAAATTTTATTTTTATTATTTTAAGTGTATGGGTGTTTGCCTGCGCGTGTGTTGCGGTAGTGTTTCTACTGCTGTGTTAACACATCATGAAGGAAAGGGTTTATTTGATTAACATAATCCTACATCACAGTCAACTGACGAAAACCAAGGCAAGAACTCAAGCAGGGTTGGAACCCACAGGCAGGAGCTGATGCGGAGGCCATGGAGGGGTGCTGCTCACTGGCTTGCTCCTCTTGGCTTGCTCTGCCTGCATTCTTATAGGACCCAGGATCTCCAGAACAGGGATAGCACCACCCTCAATGGACTGGGCTGTTGCTCATTGATCATTAATTAAGAAACTATCCTACAGGTTTGCCTACAGCCTTTTGGCATAGGAGGCATTTTCTCAGTTGAAACTCCCTCCTCTCCAGAAACTCCACATGTGTCAACTTGATATAAAACTAGCCAGCACACACGTGTATGACATGGATGCAGTGCCAGAAGAGGCCAGAAGAGGGCATCACATTCCCTGAAGCTGTAGTTATGGACAATTGTGAGCAGCCATGTGGGTGCAGGGATCAAGATCCTCTGGTGACACAGACAACGCTCTTAACTGCTGAGTTACCTTTCCAATGTTGTGTGTGTTGTGTTTGTTTCCCCCCCCTTTTTTCTTTTTAAAGGTTCATTCCCACTAAAAAAGAAACCCTGTTCCAGTGAGACTGAAACTTTGGATAGCAATATAACAAGTCTGCTTATTAAAAGCCATGTATCACTGGAGAGATGGCGGTTAAGAGCACCTACTGATCTTCCGAAGGTACTGACTTCAAATCCCAGCAACCAAACGGTGGCTCACAACCATCTGTAGTGAGATCTGACTCCCTCTTCTGGTGTGTCTGAAGATAGCTACAGTGTACTTACATATAATAAATATATCTTTTAAAAAAGCCATGTATTAGGTACTCACAGGTGCCATGTTACTGTCACCTCTAGCAACTCTGTGAGGTTAGGTAGAAAGTGAACTCTCTCTCTCTCTCTCTCTCTCTCTCTCTCTCTCTCTCTCCCCCTCTCTCTCTGATAGAAATTAATTTTTCTTCTGGGTTTGGAGAAAAGAAGAGAAAGACCAAGGTGCCCGCAGGATAGACTGAGGGGACCAGAGACATCATCTGATGGGACCAGGAGAAAGCCTGCTGAGACTAGCGTGAGAACTGTGGTGGAAAAGGTCTTAAATGTCCAAAACACAGCACGCCAGCTCAGCACATGTGTGCATCTACACGGTCTTGCCTTTACCCCGCTTTTTCTGATATTTTCCAAGGTCAGCTGTTTGTCGTTCTTTCATTTTGACGACAGCGTCTCATGCAACCCAGGCTGGCCCTCAGCTCACTATGTAGCCAAGGCTAGCCTTGAACTGTAGCTTTCCTCTTCTTGCTCCCAAATGGCAGGGATTATAGGTACATCCTACCAGGCCGGGCTTTTGCTTTCCATGTCCATTTTAATCATTATACTCTTATCTGACCTTTAAAAGTCATCGGCTTTGATGACTCACTGCCTTGAGGACTTGCCCTCCCTAAGTGCTCTCTCTGGCCGGAGAATGTACCACGATGGAGAGCTAGTGTGCGCAGCTTCCTGCGTTAGGACGCGCTGGGGTATGAGGGAGGAGGCTGCTGTGCCTGTGTGGGCTCGGGGAAAGTTTTCCTTTTTCTCTTTGGATTTCCAGTTTCAAGATTCTTATGACAGGCCATGATGAGTGATGGCTGGGTGTGGCTTTTTTCACTGATGCAACTAACTCCTGATTACAGTCGGGACTTTTCCCCGCTGGTCATCACAGACCCGCAGACCTATGTGGTGGAGTTTTCCTATCTTGTCATTTGCTTTTTATGTTTCCTTTGCTTAGTCAGACTTTATTTCAGGTTTCAATCAGTACCTACCCAGAGAGACCGCTCATCACGAGTAATCAGACTCTCATACTGATCTTTCAGTCATAACAATGAGAAACAATACCAGGGACCAAAGGCTAAGCCCAACTAGTTGGAGAAAACACATCTAGGTTTTGTTCAGAGTGACTGTAGAATAATAATGTTATAATCTTAACTTTGGGCCTAAACTGTTGGGCTGCTAATACCTTCAAATTTGTTGACAGTTTTGTATGTATGTACATATGTATGTATGTATGTATGTATGTACATGTGTATATATGTATGCATGTGTGTATGTACACATGTATGTATGTATGTATGTATGTACATGTGTGTATATGTATGTGTGTATGTGTGTGCATGTGTATATATGTATGTACGTATGTTTGTATGCATGTGTATGTCTGTCTGTCTGTATGTATGTTATTTTCACCTTCCTTCCATTTTCCTTTCTCATTGCCTTCCTTCTCCTGCCAAGCCCTTTCTTCTCCCTAGATCACTCCTCTATTTTCATGTCTTTTGTTTTGTTTTTCTTGTGACCATTGATTTCAATTAGAACTGCTTGCATGACCATGGCCAACACTTACTTAAAAGAGTGGAGACTGCGTAACAGTCGTCCCGCCACTGATGCAAACATCTCCCTTTCCCCAGTTAACTGCCAACAGCACCTCAGGGAGCCTGTGGTGGCTCTGGAGCCTCTCCCCTGTCCACATGGAAGGTTCACAGGCCTCATCTTGTGCAAGTAACCACAGCTGCTGAATATTCACGAACTTCTCTTGAGCATTTATTATACACTCTCTTTTTCAGGTAGTAGTTCCACTTAACTTTCATACAAACCCTGAACAACAACAACAGCAATAACAACAGAACAACAACAACAACAACAACAACAACAACAACAACATGTTCAATTTCAAATGGAGAGAAATTGGGGCTTAGAGAAAATAGGGGGGAAAGGCCATACAGCCGGTACAGTGTCTGGGATCAGAATTCAGCGATCCTGGTCTTACGGTACAGAATGAAGAGACATGCCACATGAGCAGAGTGTGCCAGTAACCCCAGCCAAGTTACCCACACTCTTTGCTTTGTTTTCCTCGCCCATGTAATGAGGAAAAGAGAGCAGTTCTTGGAAAGCATGTGCTTAAATGGGAAGGAGCACACCACTGAGCTCTGGCTTGCAAATTACACCTCCTCTGTGCAGGCTAATCTTGATTACAGTTTCCCTCTGCTCCTCCCAGCTCCTTCCCATCGCCTCTCCCAACCAGATCCACTCCCCTTCTGTCTCACATTAGAAAGGAACACGCTTCTAAGTGATAACAACCACACATAACAAAATAAAATATAATAAAGTAAAACAAAAACCATCACACTGAAGTTAGACAAGGCAAACCAACAGCAGGAAGAGAGTCCAAGAGAGGGCACAAGAATCAGAGACCTCTCACTCTCAGGAGTCCCATAAAAATACTCAACTGAAAGCCATAGCACACACGCATAGGACCTGGTGCAGAGCCTGGGCTTGCTGCTTGAGTCTCTGTGAGCTTCGCTCAGTTGATTGAGAGGGCCTTCTGGGTTTTCTGTTTGTGTTTGTTTGTTTTTGTTTTTTATGTGTCCTCCTCTGTCTACTCCGGCTCTTATACTCTTGTCTGCCTTCTCTTCTTCAGGGTTCCTTGAGCTCTGGGGTAGGATTTGATGGAGACATCCCATTGAAAGCCGTGTGTTCCCAGGTTTCTGTCTCTGCTAACTGTCTGGCTGTGAGCCTCTGTATTTGTTGCCATCTGCTACAGGAGGAAGCTTCTTTGGTAATGGTTGAATAAGTCACTGATCTAGAAGGATAGCAGAGCCCATATTCATTAGGAGCCATTGTACTGTTTCTTACTTTTGACCAGTATTATTTGGTTCTACCCTAGGTTTCTGGGCGATCTAGTTTCTAGTTCTTAGTCACCCAAGCCATGTCAGGTATCATGGTGGAGGGGGGGGGCTTAAATCAAATCAGACATTGGGTGGTTGCTCCCACAAGCTCTGTGCCACCATTGACCTAGCATATTTTACAGGCAGGCCAGACTGTAGATAAGAGGTTTTGTGGCTGTGCTGGTGGTAACATTTCTCTTTTGGTAGCCTGAAGAGTGCCTTCCTGTACCAAAGACACTAGAACATGGGGATCAAGGTTCGATGTAGGCTCCAGCTTGTTCAGTGAGTTGTATAGGTGTTATCTTTAACAATGGGGCCTTATTGTCTACTGTGGAGAGAAATCTATTGTCTTGGAAACAGCCTGGGTTGTTTGGGGGATTCCCAGGGGACCACTTTGGCCAACAACTCAATTGGATGTAACCTGTTCCTGTTCCTGAAATCTTCATTTGGTGACAGGAGAGGGCCAGTTGGGATTCTGTCTCCCGCATTATTTGGGGACTTCGTTAGGATAGCCTTCATATATTTTAGGAAGTTTCCGCTACACTAGGTTTTCCTACCACCCCGCCATTCTAGCTATCTCTCCCCACATGTATCATTCAACTCATTTCTCCCCCTCTCTACCTCATCCTCCTGTTCCTGTCCCCCTCTGCCCCTAGTCCACCCATAAAATCTGTTTTTTGTCTCCTTCCAGGGAGACCCATGTGTCCCCCTCAGTCCCTTCCTCTATGCCTGTCCTCTCTGGGTATTTGGATTGTAGCTTGGTTATCATTTATTTAATGGTTAATATTTCACATGACTCTGCACCATATTTATCTTTCTGGTTTTGGGTTACCTTCCACAGGATGATTTTTTTTCTAGTTCCATACATTTACCTGAAAATTTTATGATGTCATTTTTTAACAGCTGAGTAATACTCCTTCGTAACAATGTACCACAGATTCTTTTCCATTCTTCTGACGAGGGACATCTAGGTTGTTTCCAATTTCTATTATGAATAGAGCAGCAGTGAACATGGTTGAACAAGTGTCCTTGTGGTAGGATGAAGCATCCTTAGGGTATATGAGGGTATATTACCCAGAGTGACGTATGTGGACCTGAAGTGTCTCATACTTATTTTTTGTCTTGGGGGGTCCCAGACTTACTGGTACAGTTGCCTAGAATGTACTTTCCCTAGTTCTTTCTTTAGCTGAAGTATGCAAAGCCTTTGTTAAACTCTTATCTCTTTGGCTAGGCCTTTGATGACATAATGACCAAGTCATGCTGTCTCCTCTTATTACTACCTACATGAGTACTCTGTGCTGTGGTGTGTGTGTGTGTGTGTGTGTGTGTGTGTGTGTGTGTGTGTGATTAATTGCCACCTAAATGTCTTAGCTTAGGATGCACTGGCAGAATACTATAATATATAGACAAGGTAGAGTTAACAAATACTTACTTCTATAGTTTTGAAACCAAAAAGAGTAAGTCTGAAACATTAGAAGATTCAATAACTGGTGAGTGTCTCTGTTCCTAGTTTGTAAATGGACACCTTCTTGGTGTCATATGGATGAGAGATACCTATGTTGGATCTCTCTCTTTTTTAAAAAGATTTATTCATTTATTTAATGTGAGTACACCATCACTCTTTTCAGACACAACAGAGGAGGGCATCAGATCCCATTGCAGATGGTTGTGAGTCACCATGTGGTTGCTGGGAATTGAACTCAGGGCCTTCAGAAGAGCAGTCAGTGGTCCTAATCACTGAGCCATCTCTCCAGCCCTTGGATCTCTTAGGGGACATAGGAATCCCATAAGGTCTCTTATAAGGACATAGGAATCCCACCTGAAGGTGCACCCTTATGACTAAAGGCTCAACCTCAAAATACTATCACACTAAGGATTATGGCTTCAAGGTATAAATTTAGGGCAAACACAAATATTTATTCCACAGCACTAAAATTATTTAATATGTGTGTATGAATGTTTTTCAATCTATTTTATCTGCTAATATGAGCTCTAAGAAGGTAGGAATTGTATTCTTTAGTAGAAATTATTAATAGTGGATGGGGAAAAATAGGTCCAGAGAGATAGCTAAGTCAATGAAGTATAGGCCATGCCAGCATGAGGACTGAGTTGGATGTCTAGAACCAATGGAAAAGATAAAACCCAGCATGTTGACTAAGTTTGTAATCCAAGCATGGGGAGGCTGACATAGGTGGATCTCTGGAGCTTATTGGCCCAGCCCAATCAGTGAGTCCCAGGCTTGTGAGAGACCCTGCCTCAGATAACAAGGTGGTTGTTTCCTGAGGAACAATAACTAAGACTGATATCTGCCTTGCACACCCATGCACACACATGTGTCTGTGCACATATGTGGAAAATACACATATACAGAGAAGGAGAAGAGGAGCTAGGAAAGGGGGGAGAGAGAGAGAAAGAGAGGAAGAGAGAGAGGAAGAGGGAGAGAGAGGAAGAGAGAGAGAGAGAGAGAGAGAGAGAGAGAGAGAGAGAGAGGGAAGAGAGAGAGAGGGAGAGAGAGAGAGAGAGAGAGAGAGAGAGAGAGAGAGAGAGAGAGAGAATAGCCGGTGACTTTCCTGGAGGTGACCCACATTTTTGCATGGTCTGCAATGAATAAGCTCTGAGAGGCAAGTTCCCAAGAGACTTCATCTCAGGATTGTTTTTTGCAGCTGATATGCCTTTCCTGTCACTATTACATAGCCTAAGGATTCCTAGGAATTAGCTCACCCAATTGAGCAAATTTCCTGCAGATCAACATAAAGAGGAACTGTCATGAATTAATGCTGTTTAGATGAATTAATGATTTTATAGAATCTTGATTTGATTTAAATAATCTTAGGGAGAAAACTTTAAGAGGTGGTTTTAGTTGTTTTGCCAGAAAGATATAATAAAGTTAGAATCAAGAATAGAATGTACCAATTCCTCATAAAATAGTAAAATAAGTAAAGGTTGCATAATAAGGAATACAATGTTTCATAGTTACACTAAGAAGAGAAATAGACTTGAGGCAAATTTGTGATCAAGGTAAAACATTCATTTTAGGTAAGATCTAAGGATGAGGCCACAGGTGTGCGTTATGATAAAGCAGGGCCACGTGAAACTGCTGCTGTGAACTTATAATGAGCTTATAGAATGAAAACACTGCTTTGAACTTACTATTAACATTCTTCTGTAACTCTCCTTTTGTGTAACATTTTACCTATGAGGTGATTTTCTAAGAACTTTTGCTTATAAAAAGGTCAGAGAATAGAAGTAAGATGTGGGCTTGGGGGTCTCTGCCCCATGCATCCATGTATGTGTGTGGCCTTTGGGACTCAGCCCCATTCACCAAGTGTATATATGTATATGTCTGTTTGTCTATGTGTAGTATGCATGAACGTTTGTGGATTAAATAAAACAGGTAGTCAGGACTGACCAGAATGTGTGTTATGTTGTGTGTGTGAGTGACTTTTTTCTTTCCTCCCTGGTTCACAAGAGTTAACACGCTCTGAGCCTGGTCAGCAAGGGGCTCCTGGCTGGCTTGCCAGAGAAAGCTTTAGCAATAAATCCTTTACCTAATTTCCCGCTACCAATGGCATGTATTAATTATCAAAAGTCAATGGTTTTCAGCTACAGAAAAAACATGAGAGTGTTGTTTCCAGGAGCCATTAGTTTCCAGCCCTCACTACAGTTCGAGTTACAAAGTCTTTGTTTCACTGTTCCCCTAAGGTGGAGCAGGCCCCTAGCAGTAGAGACAGAGACAAAGATAGAGACAGAGACAGAGACAGAGACAGACAGACAGACAGACAGACAGACACACACACACACACACACACACACACACACAGAGAGAGAGAGAGAGAGAGAGAGAGAGAGAGAGAGAGAGAGAATGAAAACAAAACTTACAGCTGGTATATAGAACCTGTCATGTGTCTAAAGCAGGCTAACTCCTCTATCTTATTTGCTCCTCAAGTTTTGCAAGAAAAACATTTTAAATAATTGGGTCCAATCTAGGAAAAAGTGGTTTTACCTGAATGCCCAGTGTATTAGGAGGAATCTCACTACAGTTTTACCCTCTTTCACTAAGAAAACAGTACTTAAGACCTTTTAGCAGTTTCTACCACAAATAATGGTTTTGAATCGAACTCTTTTGCTTAGGGAATTTGGACCAGATGATATCTAAACAAAATAATCATTCATTTCCTTGGGGAGAACCAGGTTTTAAAAATGCTCTAAAAAGCAAATATTGGGGCTTAGACAAATAACTCAGCATTTAAGAGTATTGGATGCTCTCCCAGAGGGTCTGGATCTGATTCCCAGCACCTACATGGTGGCTCACAAACATCAGTAACTCCAGTTTGTCTTTTTTTTGAAATAGGGTTTCTCTGTATAGCCCTGGCTTCCCTGGAACTCACTCTGTAGACCAGTCTAGCCTTGAACTCAGAAATCTGCCTGCCTCTGCCTCCCAAGTGCTGGGATTAAAGGCATGTGCCATCACTGCCTGGCCATAACTTCAGTTTTAAAGCATATGATCCTATCATCTGACCTCCTTGGAGGGGAAACACACACACACACACACACACACACACACACACACACGATACACAAATACACATGCAGGCAAAACACCCATACACATAAATTTAAATAAGAATACAGAAGGAAATATTTTTAATGGCCTCTTGGTTTTACTTGCATCCCTATAACAAGTACCTTTTGCAGTAATAGAGGAGGTGGGCATGCTATACCTGACAGTCAGCTCCCATCCTCCACCTAGCTCTTTCTCCCAACAGAGAGGGTACAGCTCAGATTTCTTTGTTTTCATAGAAGGTGATGCAGTGCTAGAAATGGTCTAGTTAGTGATCAGCGGGCCACTCTAGAGTTTAGATGGTAGTCTATCTGGCCTGTTAAATGCTTCTTGCTGCTGATATTGTAGCATAAATGCCTTTCCTCCATATGTACTAAAAACAAATCGATTAACTTTTACCCCTTCTTCTTTTCTCATCAATAAGAACATGGGTGAAGAAGTATTGGAAAATGACAAGAATAATAAATTCTGTGCTATCTTTATAAAATTCAAACCTCACTGCACAGCCTTTTTGAGCAGTCATTTCCAGTGGCTATGGGAGGAGGGACCTAATCCACAAAAAACAAACAGGGAACTAGATCAGTGTGGAATATTAAGGCAGTTAGACCATGCAAGGGCCTAAGGACTCAACAAGAACAATAGTCAGAGAAAACCTGCAACACAAATAACCAGCATCATCCTGGACTGTTATTCAGAGCTCACGAGCCCTCCCTGCAATTCCCAGAAATACCCAAGACCACCACACTACCCTGAGTATGATGGGGTCATCTATTTTGTGGGTTGGAACAAAGCTCTCCAATACAAATATTACAATGTGATTTAAAATTTTAGCAGTCACATAAAAAAGTGAAATTAATTTAATAATGCTGTGTTTACCTTAATAGACCCCCCCAATCTTAACATTTTGATATGTGGAACTAGTCATGTGCTGATGAGACAGTTCTCTGGGAAAAACAACTCATATTTGTTCCTTTGCTGATTTCCATGATATAAACATACTCATCATAGTCAACTTCAAGCTAAGATAATGATAGGATGATGATAAATAACAGTTATTGAATTCTAATAAGTAGAAGACTATATTTGTATTTATGCCCCCATTCTTTTCTACCTTCCTTCTTTTTATAGTATATAAGAAAAGTCAACTAAGTTGCCCAATGAGAAGCTGTGAAGCTGATTTTCACACAGATCTGAGTTCTGCCCAGTGTCAAGATAAATGGCTGATAAAGGGCTGGTAGACATGGTGCCGAGAGTGCACAGGCCAGAACATAGAAGGTCTGAATAGGCAAGAATGAAACTGTAGCCTGCGATATAATCTAATCATGTTGAAATATTGAGCTTGGCCATAGTAGGGGACAGATATTAGGGATACACAACTGAGATTGGTACTAGGGGTATGCAAGGGTGTATGAAGACGGATGAGGCTTAGAGCTTCTCTAGCAGGGGAGACAGCCACATAGCCCTGGCACACAGCAGACAGATCGGTGCTGGAATAAAGGCCTCAGGTATCGCCCCCAGACTGAGCCTATAGAAAAAGAAAGGGAGTGTGGTAGGAAACAAGACAGAACATGCTCTTGGACATGGGGAACATGGAGCATGGGTATATTTAGCAGGGTATCCTTTAGGATTCCTAGGTCAGTGAAGGGAAATCTTTCCCAAGTTTTACCTTGGAACAAGATTTGAGACAAGTTGGGAATTTGAGTCAATATAGGAAGGTTAAGGAAGCACAAAGGATTATGGGGTAAAGTAGAAAGGAGAGGCCCACAGCAATCCCTTCAGCCGACTTGCATAAAACAGTGTGGTATTTGTGTGTGTGTGTGTGTGTGTGTGTGTGTGTGTGTGTGTGTGTGAGAGAGAGAGAGAGAGAGAGAGAGAGAGAGAGAGAGACTTTTGCAGAGAAATTATATTCTAAAGACTTCTAGGAGCCAGGTGTGGTGGTGCATGCCTGTAATCCCAGCACTTGGGAGGCAGAGGCAGGCGGATTTCTGAGTTCGAGGCTAGCCTGGTCTACAGAGCGAGTTCCAGGACAGCCAGGACTACACAGAGAAACCCTGTCTCAAAACAACAACAACAACAACAAAACAAAAACAAAACAAAACAAAAAAACCAAAAACAAAACAAAGACTTCTAGGACTAGCTTAACGAGACGGGAGTGGCTATCTTGAGTGGGAGATAAGCAGTATTACTTCCTAAGAGAAGGAACAGTATAGATCATTACTCTCTATTTATTTTTATCCCCACTCAGTCTCCGAGCCAATGTGTTATGCCATGCTGTTCTTGGTAACCTAGGTCAACATCTTAAAACTGGTAATTAACATCCATCCCTCCTACTCTTTCCTTTACCTTTAGGTCTCAATTATCTGATCTTTGGAAGAAGGAGAGTGCAAGCAAAAAACAACAAACAACAAAAAACAACCCTCCAAAAACAAGAAAACACAAAACAAAACAAAACAACAACAACAAAAATCCAAAGGAAAAGATTCACTCAGTTTTTGAGTTTGTAAGCCTTAGACAGGGAAAGGGGCACAGAAAATGTCTGGTGAGAGGCAGAGGAGATAGCTTAGTGGGTAAAGGCCTTGCTATATAAGTCTGAGGACCTGATTTCAGACTCCCAGAGCCAACAAAGGGCAGATGGGGTAGTGCAGGTGTCTCTAATCCCAGCACTCTTATGGTGAGGCAGAGGACAGAGACAGGAGAGTGCCCAGAGGCTCATGGGCCTGGCAGACACAGTGGTTACTAACAGCTGTGTCTCAAGCAAGTAGATGGTGAGAACCAGCAGCCAATGCTGTCCTCTGACTTCCTCATGTGCCTCGGAACACATGCACTTGCAATAATTCCCATGAACACACACGTGTACACAAACATGCACATAGGCACATGCAACACACACACACATACACACACATACACACACACACAGTGATTAAAAAAAAAAGAAAGAAAATGTTGGATGAGTAAGAGGAAGGTTTTCTGGCCACTCAGATAAAGTTAAGATGCCTAGATAAAGGTAGATTCCTGAGGAAGTGGGGAGTCCCATTCCTAAAGATGAAGGTGGAGATGTGGTTTTGTCAAACCCAAAGTGTGTTGTAAGATGTACAAGATGTACGATTTTGTTCTGGGAGTTTCTAGCAGCCTGTTAGGGATTTGCCTTAATCTTCACACATTCTGTCTGCTTTCCTACTCTCTGTCTGTCTGTCTGTCTGTCTGTCTGCTTTAGTTTAGTGTTTTTTTTTCAAATTTCTTATAAGTATACTTCTTTTGAAGCATAGACTCTGGGATCCTGCATTTTCCAACAAGTTCAGGGTGAGACTGAACTTGTTATACACTTCAAGTGCAAGGCACAGTTGTCGGCACATGGAAATTCTACAGCCTCTCAGAAGAAAATCCCAGTCTCTGTTTTGAAAGTGGGGGAAGTAAAAATTGGCCAATGTTTATTGTCTGATGCAATGATTTGTAAAAGTATAACAGTGATTGATGACTAAACCCAAAGAAAACTTCTTAAGATAGTTAGTGTACAGGTAACTGTTACACTGAAAGGGCCTTCAGGGCTAAAACACCCAAGCCCACACAACTCTGCTGTAATTGCCTGACATATTCAGACATATTGCTTGGTTTATTACATAGGTTATTTCATCCTATCCTCAAAACAAGAGCAATATTTAAGAAAAGAAATTTTTTTGACCAAGAAACTGAAGCTGACAGGATAAAAAGCTCTTGCTATCATTGGGTGGACATATCTGAAGGTGTAGTCAAGATATCATGTTATTTTGGCACAATTTTTTATAATCCAGATGTCAGTGTCTTTGTGGCGCTGTAAGGATATCACAAAAATGTGTGCAGTTGTCAAGGTGAGGGCAGAGGCATGCTCACCGTGATTGTGGTCTCTCCCTGCTTTTTGCAGGGTTTCCACACAATGTCCTCACGTGCTGCAGAGGAACAGACACATTTTTCTGGTAGTTTCTTACCAGGCAGCAAACCCCATCAGACCGGGGTCCTGTCCTTTTTATCTGATTGCTTCCTCAAATCTCATCTTGAACTACAGCCACACTAGCGGCGAGTGAGTCTGTGAAGCATCCTTAGCTATCGGGTAGTTTGGTACGACTAAGCCAACAAGCCCTGACTGCCTAGTTGAAATTCCACTACTATTGCGGTTAAGTTCCTCTGAGAGTCCTGTTCTTTATGTTAATGGTTTTTAATGACCATGGAGTGTTCCTGAATGAAATAAAGCTTCTGTGTTTGGCATCTAGAAGAGGCGGCGTGGACGTGAGGAGCGTTTTCATGCACTAACCATTTTAGGGAAAGGGAATGGCTAAAGTAACAGGAAGGTGTTTGTGGGCCCCGAAGGCTGTTCCATTTTACTGGGGGTGGTGCGCAAGAGCCATATAAACCCTGGTCAATGGGTAGAGGTTTTCGGGGTGAGTGTATATCATTGATTGGGACTGGGGTACTGGGAATGCTTCATTTGCATGAAGAGGAATTCCAGGTGCTTGCTGGACATGTCCTTATAGGGAGATAGTATGTTAAACCTGTAATCTGGCCACCAGGCTACGCGATTACCTCAGGGGTGGTGGAAATGGGGTTTGTAAAGCTTATGTGTGCTGGGACGCGCTGGCCCAGAGCAAGGAGACCAGCCCCGCTCCTGCCAGTCTCAGAACCAGATTTCCAGGGTTAGACACTCCTCACCCTTACCGTTGCTCCAGAACAGCTCTTCCAGTGGCGCGACTGTTCGGTACCGCTGAGTTTTATAATGTATCACCATACCCTAAAATAGCTGCCAGTGGTCGACTCGAGCTGGAAAAAAGAAGCATCAAGCGAGGTGAAGAAGGAAAAGGAAAGTTGGCCCCTGTAGAAAAGCGGCTAGCGGTTCTGAAACCCAAGCGGGACGTCATTCGGTGAGTTCACATTTGCATTTGGACTGGTGCTCTACAACCGGTTTCAATGAGCAATACACATTGCAAGCGTATTAACCTCAATTCGACGATCTAAGTCCAGCAACCAGAAGACTCCTGTATTTAACAGTGCCACTTTCGATACTGCTTTCTCTGCTCCCGTAAGCACTGCACTTCAGAGCTGCAAGCCACAAACTCATATCAGTTCGGCAAATCTTTATAGGAAGCTTCTCCTGGCCTTGTGTGAATTTAGTAAAGTACCCCTACCCCAGGAACATACAACATCACGGGGGGGAAATGGAAATAATTTCAGTAAGTTGTAAGAGAAACGAGAGTGTAATCAAAGCTCTCTGCACAGGCGAAACTATTTGCTTTCTCTTTGGGGCCCCAGAGGAAAGTTCTTATCATAGAGGGGTACAGCAGGAGGAGATGGACGTTTACTTTTAGAGAGACTCTTGGAGCTGGCTCTGAAGAAATCTTTCAGAAAGATTGTTTACCTTACCCTGCTCTGGGTGTGCTGAGCCAGAATTGTAAGAAGGAATGGGGGGTGGGGGGGCAGTTGAATCTTTCCAAAGCTCTTCTAATGACTCTGATGATCAATAGCTTTGGGAACTGTGCATGCTACCAACCCTCTGCTCAAACCTAAAGTTCCCCCTACAGTATTCTTCCAAAGTTTTCATCTGCAAGATTTATTATATTTTTAATTGTGTGTATGTATGTATGTATGTTTGTGTTGGGGGGGTATGTGCCCTTGAATGCGGGTACCCTTGGAGACCAGAAGAGGGTGCTAGATTCCCTGGAGCGGCTGTTATGAGCGTGGTGAGCCACCTGAAGTGTGCCTGCAGCTAACCTTGAGGGCTCTAGAAAAATAGGAAGTGCTCTTAACTGCTGGGCTCTCCCCAGTCCCTTCTTCTAAGGTTTTCGTTTAGCCCATTCTTCAAGGCCCTTACCTCACTAGGCATCCTTCTTGGGGAAGTGTGTATGACTTTGGTGGGGAGAGATGAAAGACAAAGGTATCTGAGGCAACGCAGATGATCAGAGACAGAAAAAGAAGGAGGTACATTTAGAGAGGAAATTTAGAGTGACTAAATGTGAAGGTAGAGAATTTCAGTTCTTGGGTTTTAAAATTTTGGTGCATGTGTGTGTATGTGTGTGTGTGTGTGTGTGTGTGTGTGTATTCGAATGTGTTTGAACTCAGGTCATCAGGCTGAAAATTGAAAATTGAACATTCTGACAAGACCTAGTGGTGTACTGGTGAGCAATACTAAGACGGATGGACCGTTATAACAGATTCTGATTATGAACAATGCTATTTCAAAGCAGTACCACCAAGAAATAGAGGCGTTTGTATCAAACTTAGTAAACCAATTTGAGGAACAGAAAAAAAAAAAAAAAAGACGTGGAAAAGACTTCCTTCAGCCTCTTACCCCAGCCATCCAGTGTTCTGTTGGAAGAGGACCATAAAGTGGAAGAATCATGTGCCATTAAGAACAACAAGGAAGCTTCTAGTGTTGTATAAGCTTTTAGTGGTTCCATCCCAATGCAGGCGTGCAAACAGAAGGATGTGTTGGCCAGTTACCTTAATTCTAGCATCCAGTCACCGAGCATGAAGTCTAACAGCAAGCGGTCTTCCTCTCAGTCCAGCCCCAACAGTCCAAAGAAACAGCGGAAAGGAAGGCAGCTCAGCAGCCTCCCCTGCCGACATGGAGCTGGACTCAGATGTAGAGATTCCACCTGGTCCTCAGAGCAGCAAAGCATTTCAGTTTCAACCACCGTTGCCTCCACTGCCCCAGGGGACACCCCCGCCTCTCTTCACTCCTCCACTCCCTAAGGGAACCCCACCACTGACTCCCAGTGACTCTCCCCGGACCCGACCCACACAGCCTCAGCGGCGGATGAGGACGCCCTGACCCTGGAGGAGCTTGAAGAGCAGCAGAGGCAGATCTGGGCAGCTCTCCAGCAGGCCGAGGATGGTAATAGTGAGTCTGACATTCCTATAGACACACCTTTAACTGGGAATTCAGTGGCCTCCTCCGCTTGTCCAAATGAGTTTGACCTCCCTGTCCCAGAAGGAAAGGCGGTGCTGGCTGAGCCCCAGGGGCCGGCTGCCTCTGTAGACACTGCTGGACCGACTCAGTTGTAATTGAGTACACAGTGTAATTGTGAACTCCAGACTGTTTTACATTGGATTACATAAGATTGGGCCTGTGAGTTAGCCCTTTTATTCTCACTGACACAGCTCAGGGTTTGTGCGCGTGAGCTGGTTCGGAGATGCTTGGTCCGGGTTATACTGTTTTTGGATCGTGAGTGCCTGTCAACAGTGAAGTTTTTTTTTTTTAATGTCTTTTGTACATTGTTTCATCTTTCTACATTTTGCTTTTCTCCTGTATATAAGCTTAATATATCACTTTTTAAAAGAAAATTCCAACAATTTAAAATTCACATTTCAATTACAACAACCAAATGAGAACAATCAGGGGTGAGCAGCTTTGTCCTGCTTGGGGTGTTTTTTGTAGGATTTTCATGCATGAATTTTAATAACACATTTACTTTTGGTAATTTAATTATTCAAATATGCTCCCAATAAAGGTGTGGTCACCTTTGAAAAGCCTCATCTCTTCATAGAATTATGCTCTTACCAACTGTAAGAAGCACATGGTTTGAGAGTCGGCAAGAACAAGAGTTGGGGAGGGGATGAATGTTTAATTTAGGAATTGAGCAGAGAAGGAATATGGGTTTGGGTCAAAACTGGTAGAAAAAGAAAGAGTAAGAAACATGAACCCAGGAGTCACACTTTGGGGACAGAGAGCTCTGCAGAGTTTGCCTGATCAAGGGTAAAGAAAAGTCGGTGCTAATTCTGAGACTTAAGGCTTTCTGGGCAGCCAAATCAGGACACCCCATATCCACAGCAGGTTGAAACCAGAGAGGGCAGGACTGGAGAGATGGCTCAGCGGTTAAGAACTCTGACTGCTCTTCCAGAGGTCCTGAGTTCAATTCCCAGCAATCACATGGTGGCTCCCAACCATCTGTAATGGACCCGTTGCCCTCTTCTGGTGTGTCTGAAGATATCTACAGTGTACTCACATACAATAAAATAAATAAATCTTAAGAAAAGAAAAGAAAAGAAAACAGAGAGGGCAACCTGAGAATTTGAAGAATCCAGCTTGATTCTGTTACTTCTCACTGACCTTAGACTCACTCAAACACTTCTTTATAACTCCCTGTGAATGTTCAAAATATCCAGTGCATGAAGAGTCACTGTGTCCTTGCACTCACCAGTCTCCTTCATTTGGTTTATAATCTTATTATCTCTCACTCAAAGAGTTGCGAGCCCAAGGGCAGCCCTAGTTAACACTCTGTCTTTGTGTGAACTGGAATAAGGTACTCTCTTGAGTTAGAGATTTAGAAAAGGCAGCATTGATTCGTGTGGATGTAGCCCTTCAGTGTTGGGGAAATAGGAACGGTCATTACAGGGAGACAGCAAAAGACTTGGAGAGCTGCACAGAGGCCATATTGTAGAGCATACTTACATATTGTTAGTTGGCACAGAACACTCAGAAAATTTCTCCTACCATTTCCACTGAACTTACCCAGAGTCCTTAAAACCAAAACAAACTAAAATGTAATCATGTCACCCTTTTCTTCAAACCTCTCAGGGTTTCCCTAGCTCCTTCAAGGAATTCTGAAGTCCTTGACTTGCAATGAAACTCACTGCAGGAAATTTATCCCAGGCACTCACCATCTACCAACCATCTTTCCGGCTGTACTTCCCAGAGCGCCCAAGGCACAAGCGAGATTCACGCAGAGTGGACTGCCTGCTCCTGCCCACTGCCTGCCCTGCTTCCTTAGATAACCAGACCTACCCAGCTCATGTTATGGAAGCTACCCCTTTACAAACACTTCAGTGCAGAGTGGTACCTCCCTCTGCATCCTCCCCTCCCCCCGCCTGTGTTGATAGCTCAGCTCCATCCTCTTCCAAGCTGTGGCTATCCTGTCTCCCCAGCTGTGTCTCTCCCCGAGGATGTGCTTTATGTTTGTGCTTTCCCCCAGCCCCAGGATTCAGGCACCTGGTCGAGGCTTACCGAGTAGAAAATGATGACATACATAGACATTTCAAATGGACAAACAAACAAATAAAAAACCCCAAATACCAAAACCCCCAAAACAACAACAAAATCCCCAAAACTGAAAAAGCCCCCAAAAGTTTTGCTACTCTCTGAACATGAGATATTCTGTCAGCTTTTGAAGTATTTGTGTGTGTGTGTGTGTGTGTGTGTGTGTGTGTGTGTGTGTTCCTTACTTCTCTATAGCTTGGGCTATTCTTGTGGGAGGCTAATGTCTAGGAGAAGTAACCATTTTGGTTTATTTTACTTTCTGGGTTACCATGCAAAGCTATTTTATTCTGGCAGACATATTTATTTTTTTGTAAGCTATTTTAAAACACACTGCCCACTGAATTAGTAATTCACTCGGGGCCTTTACAAACATCTCAACCATGTTTTATCAAAAAGCACTTTCAAGATGGAGGTCCCTGCCTATCTGCCCAGGACTGAAATGCCGATGATGTCAGACAGTGGTTTTGATCAGTGGTGTTCAAATGCTGGAGCAGGCAGATGATGAGCCTTGAGACACTCACATAGTCTATCCAAAAAAAAAAATCTCACTTAGAATTTCCAGCTTATTTTCTAATTCTCCCCCCTTTGTGTGTGTGTGTGTGTGTGTGTGTGTGTGTGTGTATTCTCCCTTCCATAGGGGCTATGAGAGAATGCAGTAAAAAGTGAAAAAAAAACCCAACAAAAACAAAAAACAAGTGTAAGATAACACTTAAAGTTCAGTAAAAATCGCATGAGGCAAAGCACTGCAGTGGGGGCTCAAGAGGGAGAAGCCCAACATGACTCAGGGCCAGCCTGGCTGCTTCTGCTCCCTTGGCTCCAGCCACTACACACACACACACACACACACACACACACACACACACACACGCCTACCACACACATCTAGCTAGCATTTAACATGAATGTGCTTTATTCTTTCTTTTCTAGCCTGTCTCTAGTTTCAATTAAGACTTTTGGGCCTTTCCCCTATCATCTCTTTCAGTCTTTTTTAAAAGTTATTATTAATCATTTTATTCATTTACATTTCAAATGATATCTCTGTTCCCAGCTCCCCCTCCACAACCCTCCATCCTATCCCTCCTCCCCTTTGCTTCTATGAGGGTGCTCCTCCACCCACCCACCCACCCACTCCTGCCTCACCGTTCTACCATCCCCCTCTGCTGGGGCATCAAGTCTCAATAGGACCAGGGGTCTCCCTTCCCATTGATGCCAGATAAGGCCATCCTCTGTTACATATGTAGCTGGAGCCATGGGTCCTTCCATGTGTACTCTTTGATTGGTGGTTTAGTCCCTGGGAGCTCTGGGTGGTCTGTTGGTAAAAGTGACCTGTTACAGCTGTTACATATTATGCAAATGGGGTCTTATGTACTGATTTTTCCTCCTTTTGTCTTCATACCTGTTTTGCTGAGGAAATCATTGCTGCAGAGTAGCTCATGTGAAAGGAGTCCTACTGTTAGTCTCAGATGCATGCCATAGCTTCCAATTCTCCAAATGCAAAGCCTCATCATAATGTAGGCATCAACTGATTTAAATAGTTGACTATCGTGGCAAAGTACCTTCTTTGTCCTGCAATTTGTTTTCTTTTGAATATGCCTCAGATCCGTGATATATTTTTTTTAATTGTGACAAATTTGTAAGTTTCATGTGCCTTCTTATACTTCTAGCGCTCAGCATATTTTTCTCTCTCACTTCTTTCTTTAAACATCTGTCAATGGCTCCATGATAAACCATGAGGCATACTTTCCCACAAAGTAGAGAGAGAATTATGTCCAGCATCCCTATGTCATCTTAGGTAACATTGACTCCATAGTACATATTGAATAAATATTTTGCCATTTTGGACTTGACATTAAGATTTCATGCTTAATTAGTTTCACTGTGCATTTCAGAGACGAAGGCTAAGCAGTGAGCAGTTGGCTATTGGAAGGACATACTTTTCAAGGTTTTGTTTTGTTTTTAATGGGTTTTATGCCTGCATGTATGTACCCTTGCAAACTTGGTGCCACGGAGGTTAGAAAAAAGGCGTCACATCTTCTAGAATTGGAATCACAATGGTTTTGAGCTACGAGAGAGAGAGAGAGAGAGAGAGAGAGAGAGAGAGAGAGAGAGAGAGAATTGGAACTCCAGTCTTCTGGTGTAGCAGCCGATGCTCTCAACCACTGGGTCATCTCTCCAACCCTGGGAAGATATGTTTACTTAGCAGGCTCTGAGTCCAGCCAACACTTCAAAGAGAGTAGCAGCCCTCAAAGGTTACTTGAATTACTCATGCAAAAGTTATGTGTGGGGAAAATATACAGTGGAGTGAAGGCGTGGGGTTGGGGGGGAGATGACAGAATTTTCTTCTGCTTCTTTTTTGATATTCAGAAAATTAATCATGTGTTTGCTGAATTTTCCTGAGATGAGAAAGTATCACAGTTGCAAGGTCATTTAGCACATTGTCTGACACATAGCAGTTGCTCAGTAAAGATTAGTTTATCTGGTTTAATGTGATGCATTATGTAACTATAAGACTCCTTCTTTATCTCTATATGTATGATCCACCATTCTGTTCTCCTCTTTGTCCTTTTCATCCCAAGAATGACCTGCATGCATTTTATTCCGAATCTGTAAAATGGGCCAGGAGACTAATTGCACAATAGAATCAGGGATGTCTGGCTAGCATGTTCCTCAAATCTCTTCTATGGTTTAAGATGTCTCGAGGGATTGCTAAGTAAGCTGCTTTTAAAAAAAATTATGATCTTTATCTATCTTTACCGGTGCAATAAAAAACTTCAGAGTACACGTTTGTGACTGTCATTTCGAAGTCACTCAATTCATAACTGGGATGCCACAAAAACAACTCCCTGTTAGCCCAGAGGGAAAAAAAAAAGAAAGAAAGTAAAGGGGAAATTCAGATTAGTCACATAGAAGTTCCCCCGCCTGCAAAACCTGCAGAGTTAAAACTGAGAAAGTCTGCCCTGCTCCTTCAATTGCCTTTTGTCTCTGGTTCTGGGACCTTTATCTTCTGACCCACAGGCTTGGCTTTGCCCTTATCTTCTCCTTTGTGGTGAAGAGCAGTCTTCCCCAGGCTCCCCTTTGCCACAGCTGCACCTTCTCTGCACCCCGACTGCGGAAGATGGAAGGGGAAGGGCTTCAACCCCTGGATGAGAACCTGGAAAATGGATCAAGGCCAAGATTCAAGTGGAAGAAGACGCTGAGGCTGGTGGTCTCTGGGATCAAGGGAGCAGGGGTGCTCCTGTGTGTCATCTATGTCTGCCTGCAGCTCTCCTCGTCTCCGGTAAGATGCACCAGTGGGCGCTGCTTTTCCTCCAGCTTTGGCTGCGTGCCACCTGCAACAGCTGCAGTCACCTGTAAATGATCTAATGGTAAAACTGCTCAGCGCCCTGCCACTGTCGCCAAGGGATTGTAAAGTGTGGTCGAATACGTTTTGGTGTCTCCTCCTTTCCTTCCCATTTCAACGGTAGCAGTGCTGGGGTGGAGTGGAGGGCACAAGGGCCCTGCTTCTGGGGTTTTCTTGTTTGTGTTTTTTTGCAAGGCAAAAATCCTGGTGTACCTTAATGAGCTGTCACCCTGAAGCTTTGAGTTACTGATGTTTCTCTGTCCCTCCTGGTAGCAATGCGTCCGATGGAGGAGTCAACATAAAAGAAAGACAAATAGTGGACCCATTTGACTTCCCATCACATTCATGGATCTGCAGATATTCAAGGGGATCTGGTTTTTAAAAAAAAACTTCCGAAGGTTTCAGGATTAAGTCCTTTCCTATCACTGACCTGAAGCGCTGCTGCAATGTGTGTGTGTGTGTGTGTGTGTGTGTGTGTGTGTACAATTTGTTTGCTCAGACGTTGCTCAGACGCTCAACAAATGACTTAATATCAAAGTTTTGTTTGCTCAGATGTTCTTTAAATGTTCACTGCAGGTCACTCTGCAGTCTCCCCAGAATTCCATGTTGGATCTGGCCTCATAATTCTTTTTTTCCCCAAGTGCTTGCTTTATGTCAGAAAATCATTCTCTGGTGGATGACGGACAGGATGGAACTTCTTTTTGATGGCCACATCAGAGACACAGCTACCTCAGATTAAACCAGGATACGAAGAGCAGTCCAGGCAAATGCCTGGGCTTGTCTCTGTGTACAGGAAGTGGGGCTTTGATAAATAGAAGCTGGCGGGAGCGTATGTGTTCACGATGGCTGAACCGTGTACTGTGCTTGTCAGTACACAAGCCGGGGCCGGGCTAGCAAACTCCAGGAATGTGGCTGATGCGGAGCTCAAGCCTGCTTGGCCAATTAGAGCAGCACCATCCTGGTCCCCTCCTCTCCACTCCACATAGCTCTCTCTGTAGGACTGTGGGTGAAAATTTTGTAGGCATTGTGGGGGAGAAGATGCTAGGGTAGAGTAATTTGTTCATGGTAGGATGCCTAAGACGCAGACCAGACCGGAATCAGGCTTTTTAAAGAAAGCAAACAGAGTAACCAAAAATAGACCAGCTGCGAGCCCTGTGAATAGGCTCCCTGTGGGAGTCTTGTGACTTTTCAAACAACCACAGGACCGTGTGTTTCCTCACTCTGTGGGATGAGAAGGACGCAAGACCCCAGTCTAGGGTAACAAGGCACACAAGGGTATCAGGCAGGGGCAGGAGAACAAAAAGTGAAACAAGAGGTAAGCCGCTGGTGTCTGGGACCTCTGTGGACAGTCTCACCCAGCGCACGGTAAGAATTCGAGTCCTTTCTTCAAGCCACCCAGAAACTCTGCGGCAGAGGTGGGAAGTAAAGCCAAAGCCACGTAGGTCCTTGAGGTAAGGGCAGTCTAGGAGGGGACTTGTTTTCTGTGGTCTTGGCTCAGAAATGGACTTAAAAGCAGAAGGCATAAATTGGACATTGAAGCTGATTGCTCATGAAATGAGCATCCTGGTTGCTCTTGAAGGGAAGATTTGGGTGCTTGTCTAGCTTAAAGTTTTTGACTGTTCTTGGACTTGGGCAGTGCAATGGACCATCATATCTAATCTTTCTTATTAAGTGGATAGATAGGTAGTATGTGTTTTTCCCTGGAATTTTATTGATAGGGAAGAGACGACGAGGAGGAGAAAGATAATATCTTTGACAAAGGGACTGGTAACCTTTAAAACAGTAATGCTTAGCATTGTGGTTGGCGGTGGACCAGGCGGCGAGGCTGGTGCAAGGAAACCTGTCCCGGGAGACATGTTGTAGTGAGGCGTCAGGGGAAACAAACCGAGATGCTTATAAGATCTATACCCAGGAAAACTAGGTTTTTCTGCCGTAGGAAAAAGGTTTTTTTTTTTTTTAAAGAATCATGTTTCTTTCCTTTCCCCTTATTTCTTAGCTTTACATTTTTAGCCTTAATTTCCTACATTCAAGATTCCAAAGTTACATCTTCTAAACTCTACCAGGCAGTCAAATTTCCCTTGAAGCTTATTTTTGCAACAATAATTACTACGTTAGATTTTATTGACATACACAAGAAACAGCTTTTGTTTTTGCAGTACGTCCCCCTGCGTCCCACCCAAAGACAGCCAGTACCCACATCGTCTACAGTTCGTGTTTTCCTGTGGGACTTGGTTTTCTCACCAGTAACAGGGGGTGGTTGTCTGAGATGGACATTGAAGTCTGTTTCTGCCCATCAGCTAATGAGGGTGCCATCTCAAAGAATAGGCCTGGGCGAGGGGAGGGGCTGAAGGAACAGAAAATATACATTAGCAGAATTGTGTCTATGTGTGCAGATTTCTTGGTTCTTAAGGTTGGCCTGGAAGAATCATATTTTCATGTGTATACTTTGTATACTTAATTCATACTCCCTGTAGTTCATAAAGTACCTTGCTTAGAACGTGGAATGATGGGGCTGGAGAGATGGCTCAGCTGTTAGGAGCACTGATTACTCTTCCAGAGATCCTGAGTTCCATTCTCAGCAGCCACACGGAGGCTCACAACCATCTGTAATGGGATCTGATGCCCTCTTCTTGTGTGTCTGAAGACAGATACAGTGTGCACTCATGTACATAAAATAAATAAATCTGTATAAAAAAAGAATGAGGAAACACACAAACACTCTAGATATCACTGATTCAAATTATAAAATGGAATGCTGCTGCTGCTGCTGCCGCCCAGGTGACATTACCCTGAGGTACCATTTAAAGTGCCAGGCTTCTAGTCTTTTTTTTTTTCTTTTTCAGGCTTCTAGTCTTACCTGGGACTTTAACTAGGAAGCAATAGGCAGTGGGAAAGCTGGTCTAGGCAGTGAGAAGCTCTTTATTTTTATTATTTTTAATGTGGTGTTTGTGGGTGTGTATATATGTGCAGGTACGTGCTTTTGTGTTTTTAGCTGCATGTGAATGTGCAGTTGTGTGTGGAGGCCAGAGAACAACTTCCAATGTCATCCTCAGAAGTGCCTCACCCTCTCTTTAAGATGACATCGCTCCTTGGTCTGGGGTGCACCAGTTAGGATAGACTGGTGATTGAGATCCAGGGATCCTCCAGTCTCTGTCTTCACTGGACTAGGATTCCAAGTGCACATTCTTCTGGCATCTTAATGAGGGTCCTGGGAGCTGATGTTAGGGTCCCATTTTCTAGGTAAGTATTTTATCTTCTGAGCTATTTCTCCAGCAGTGAGTTATATTTCTGTGTCCCGGGGGTGTTGAAGTCTTCCGAGCTCCATGTCACCTTGACCAGGACCTTGTAAATCCCATCTCCTTGTCTCTTGTTTCTGTTAGGAAAAGCAGAAGAGGTCTGTGTCAAGGGAAGCCAGAGTTAGAATTCAGTCTCTTGGTGATTTTTTTTTTTTTTTTGTATTATAAAACTCCAGCTGGGCGGTGGTGGCGCACGCCTTTAATCCCAGCGCTTGGGAGGCAGAGGCAGGCGGATTTCTGAGTTCGGGGCCAGCCTGGTCTACAGAGTGAGTTCCAGTCCAGCCAGGACTACACAGAGAAACCCTGTCTCAAAAAACCTAAAAAAAACAAAACAAAACAAAAAAAAACACCTCCAACTTTCGTTGTTGTCATTCTTAAATACTGGAAGGAGGAATCTGCCGTGAATCTTTGTTTATGATGGACTTAATTTAAATGTCTACGTGTAATCTACCATGTCTTTTTCTCAGAAATTATTCACTCAGGTACATAAAATAACTTCAAATTCAAGTAGAATTTATTTTCTCTGAGCAAGTCTTTGAGATTTAAAGAAGGAACATTTGGAGTGTTGAATTAATTCATCATGGAAGACTTTGAGGCTCTGATGGTGGATATTAATGAATGGTCGAGGGACCCTAGATTGTTGAGTAGATATTAGCAATAGTATTTTATGAAAAAAAAAACCCAAAGAAGGTAAGTAAATGGCTCATCATCACCCACCGCTTAATTACCCAGATACATTTTGACTTCTGGGCTCCATCTTATCAGCTAGAGCAACTGTACATTCATTCTGAACGTTTTGTTGTTGCTGCTGTTGTTTCTTGAAACTTCAGAATAAGAAACTGCACTGGAGAAGGTCTCTCTTTAAAAACTCTTTGAATTAATGGTCAAGAGTTGAGGTGAAGCAAAAAGATGACAGGTTTGTGGAGAGTTGCTCAGGGGAAAGTAGAAAGAGGACCAGAGGGAGAAGGGGTTGCCTAAGACGTTTGAGCATATGCGCAGAGAGTCCTGGGGGCTGAGGGAAGAGATAGCATATTCAGCTGATGTTCAAGTTAGGAGTGGAATTTCCTCCACAGGCAGGAGGGATGGGCATGAGTAGGCAGAACTGCAAATCATTCAACATGGCTGAAATCAAGTGTTCATAGACAATAGGGGTAAGAGAGGAAGCTGAAAATCTAGGCAGGCACGGATGGCAAAAGATCTTGTGAACCATTCTGGGAAACTTGATTTATTCTCTTCTATGCCAAAGGCAGCAGTTATCAATAACAATGCTTCTCCACATTTTCCTTCTTGCATGGGCAGTACAGAAATTAACCTATAATTTCACCTGGCACTAGGAGGCGCCACTGTAAAACTAACTATTCTCTTAAGTCTTTAAGGCAGCCTGCCCACTTTCTCCTTAACTGAATTCATTTAGTAACCTCTGTTGATCTAAAAGGAAACCAACTTCATGGGAACCAAGTGCTCATTCACATAGATGAGGACGAGCACTATTAGGCAATATTAATCTTGTTCACACAGTGATGGTATTTTCTAAATGAGCAATCTAGTTATATGTATATTGTGACTGGAGTCTTTACGATAGGATAGGATAGTGTGAATAGAATTATGCTGAAAAAGAACATGACACACAAATACACACCTGGCCTATGGATATGATCTCCCTGTTTATGTTTGTTGAGTATTGCCCCCAGCTACTAGCACCGAGCAGACCACCCTTGCCCAGGAGCCAGCAAGCCTGCCTGGATTATTCTTTTCCTTTTGGTGACAGTTACTTCTGTGCCTTACACTGTCCAAGAACATGCCTCTTTCTTCCCATTTCATGGGTTTTGTGTTTATGGGAAATGGGCATTAATCCTTTGTGGTCATGTGAGTCAGAGGAGCCCTGGGGAGTGTTATGATTTAACACATGAAAACACAATGGCAATCTACAGCATGCTTCTCTTTCTGTAGTCACTGGTGAAATAAACAGAAGAATGACTGTGAAATTGGAATCTCTAAGTCCTGTGCTTTGCTAATTTTGATACTTTTCGAATAAAGGAGTGAAAATATTTCATTAGGTAGTAATATAGAAAATCATCTTAGACTTTGGGACCAGGCACTGATGTACAAATACACAGGGGACCAGGAATCAGAAGTCTGGCTGGTTTCAGGCTATTAGCTTCATGATCCTGACTAAATTCCATGTGTGTTGGGTTTTTAAACTTGGAACTTGGTTAGGAGACTTACACATTTGAGTACTGAGTTTTGTAAATGCCAAGGTGTATTTGTGTGTGTGTGTGTGTGTGTGTGTGTGTGTTTAAAGATTTATTTACTTAATGTATATGAGCACACTGTCACTGTCTTCAGACATACCAGAAGAGGTCATCAGATCCCATTACAGAAGGTTGTGAGCCACCATGTAGTTGCTGGGAATTGAACTCAGGACCTCTGGAAGAGCAGTCCGTGCTCTTAACCACTGAACCATCTCTCCAGTGGTGAAATGCCAAAGTTATTATCACTATTCATGGGCAAATTTTCATAACCACACCTAGGCACCAGTTTTGCTTTGTAATGTGTGTGTGTGTGTGTGTGTGTGTGTGTGTGTGTATGCATAAATGTAGACATTCAACTATACCTCTTAACTCAGCAGGCATACCATGTTAAGGTTAATCATGGCTTCATAGACATGATTTCTATGTTGGAAATTTGAGAATGAAAATAATCCACCTTAAAAAGAGTTCTGCTTTTTATTTTTTAAACACAGGTTTCTAATTAAGAGTTGCTTATGGCTGTAGTAGAAAATAAAAGAAGACAGACGGGGAGAATTTATAAAGTCATGAAGTGTTATTAGGTAGGCTTAGTGTCTAGTTAGAATGGTTCAAAACTCTAGAATTCAGGGCTGGAAAGATGGCTTGGTGAGTAAGAGTGCTTATCGCCATTCTGAGGACCGCATTTGGTTCCCACCCATATCAAGTGGCTCCCAGACATGGTCACTCAGGGTTCAAGGGCTCTGACACCTTCTTCTGGCCTCTGTAGGCATATGCACACATGCGGTGCACAAAAGCTCAGGCAGACGCATACTTTTAAATGAACAAATAAGTTAATAGTTCTAAAAAATATTAAAGTTACAGACCAGGCTATTTCTATTGACCTTCATTTACGTCTTCCAATTCTCCAGAGACTTGACTGTCAAACAGCAGAAAATTATATCTACAAGGAACATGTGTTCTGACTCACCATATTGGAAACACAAATAATTCCAGTCACTGATTTCTTTTTAGGGGAGCCTTTATTCTGAAATGTCTCATAGATGGGTTAATTTGTACAAACTTATTTGACTTTCATAACACATTAAGTCTTTCCAGGAACTAACAAATGTAGAGCTGGAGATTCTCGCTTTAATTATTTCCATATTGTTTAATAAGCATTATGGATCAAAGCCTTCATTACAAAGCCTAGCATTGTGTTGGGAAATTGAGGGCTCTGGTAAGTTTAAGTGAAGTACACTGAGGGCTGGGCTTCCCTGCAGCCAGCAATGATATGAGCTTGGAATCCAGGATAATTAGTCAGACAAAGATCCTAATATTATACATTTTAGGTTAATACTATAAACAAAAAAGAAATATCAATTTAGTTAGCAAGAGAGGGAAATAATGCCTTTCTGCATTGTAAAATAAATTGCAAAAACATGCCTTACAGTTTAGTAATAAAAACGTATTCAGAATTATTTGTATGCTAGGTATTTCATGCTTGCAGATCCTAAGACCCCTGAAGATATTACTGTGTGGAGTATAATAAAGGCTGGGAATATCAGAGCTCTTGGGATCAGAGAGAGGACATGGGGGTGGGGGCTTGAGTAATGTCACCCATGATAATGTCCCTCAATTTGTCCTATTTTTCTCTACATCTGGCTTCTCTTCTTTACTGTGTCTTTGAAGGGAGGTAGAAATGACATGGTTGTGCTATTTAACACTGGGAAAATCTGAAGCAAGTGGCTAGTCAAGGTTTGCACAGAGAGATCAGGGCTGAGAGTGAAGTTCAAAATCCTAATCTTGCCTCTTTCTGTTACACTCGCCTGTGATCTCAGAACTCTGAACTTTTAAGAATGCTCCTGACTGTTTTGACATTACACTTTCCTGTCTGAAATCAGTTGCTTTTGAGGAAAGATTGGAGGATTTGTGCTCTGTCACAGAAGAAAGACGTACTTATATAGCAATAGGCAACGTGGTCAATGCAGCATTAACAATTACAGAGCACCTTACAGGATCCGTTCAGAAAACAAACCAATGCCTGCAGGACATGCTGGGTAGAGAGAGAGAAGCAGTTCTGCATCCATTTTCCCAGCCCTTCTCTTCCCCCTCCTCTTTTACTTTTTAAACAGGAAGGAGACTGGGCTGTATAACTAACTGTTTAGGTCTTTTTAGTTCTATTAGACACCAATCCAAGTAGTTAATGTGATGATATGTTGTGCAATTTCTACACTACTTGCAAATACACATTCTATGGTTCAGGGGTTTGCCAGGGGCATCTGTAGCTAATTATCACAATCTGGGTGGCTTAAAACAACAGGAATTGATTCTCACAGCTCTGAAGGCTAGCGAGACTGGAAAGGTCATGCTCTCACTGAATACTTTAGGCAAGAATCCTTCCTGACTCCTCTCTTGTTTTGGGTGGCTTCTAAAAATCCTCATGGTCTTTGGTTTCACACCAGCCTCTGCCCCCATTATCACAGGCAACCTTCTCCTCTCTGTGGAGCCTCTCTTTTTCTTTGAAGGGCATCAGTCATATTAGATTTAGGGCCCACCCTAACCCTGTTGAAGTCATTTTAACTCTTCATATTGGTGTAAACTCTGCAGATCTATTTCCAAATAAGGGCACGTTCTCAGTTTTAGGCACACATGCATTCGAAGAGCATGCTATTCAACCGAAGGGAAACCATTTATTCATCTTAAATTAGTGTTCATGGAGCATTGGTTTCCTGTTAGGCATTTATGGAAAAATGGTGAACAAGACAGATATGACCCTTTGTTCTGATAGTGTTTGTAACTGAGTGGGACAGGAAGTTAAAGGAGAATAGTAGGGCATAGGACAAGCACTCAGTAGCCAAGCATGGCAGAGATTAGTAAGGAATTACACATGCCTTGCTGTCAGTTGGGTTTTGAAAAGTATGGCAGTTCCCTTCCTTTCCTCTTGGCTTACATAGTTATTTGTGTAAAGCACAATTAACTGTGTTAATTAATTGGCCCTGTCACTTAATAGAACTGTGTTCTATTAATTGGCTGAAAAGCTTTAGATGAAAATCCATTGTCGGCACTGTCACCACCAGTGCCTTCCTAGTGCTATAATCTGACAATTCCACCCTTCACCAATCTCATTTTTCCCCAGAGCATATTCTGGGAGTTCAGCCTCAAGCAAATGAGCCTAGGAGCCTTGCTGGACCAGGCACAACCATGAGTGTTCCTTAATTGGTAGAGGAAACTCTCCTGCTTGGAAGGAAAAGGCCCGCTGCTTTTCTTGCATCTGTGTAAAGACCTGTGGTCTAGAAGGTCTTCTTGTCACATAATGCTTGTGGATTATTCTTTGGAATTCCGTGATGTGCTTTAATGAACGTCTGCAGTGGAGGTGTCATTAGGCCCTACAGTGCAGTCATTTTAATTGATGATGGACACCAAGATGAGGATAGTAAAAGTCCAGAAAGGGGAACTGAGTCTAGAAAGCTTGTTCTAGACTCAGTAAAGAAACCAGGAAATCCTACTGCTAGTCTGATGCCCAGTCCATTCTACTGGGTTGCCTTTTAAGGCAGTATTTGTAGTCTGTGTTAGCTACTTTGTGAATTCTTCTTTTTCCTATGTCTCTCTAGTGTTTTTCCACCACTTTAAGCCCCTAACACTAGATAGGAGAGATAAAAAGGAAAGAAAAGAAATGGGTTGACATTATCATTAGACTGCCTCCTGCTGATTAAGGGCATCAAGTTCCTTGGGTCAAGTTTGATCTTCTTCGCTGTCAGCATAGCTAATTTCTTCTTTATATATGACTACTTATCAAACCATGAGCAACAACAACCAACAACAACCAACAACCAACCAATAACCCACACAACCAACCAACAACCCACCCTGCTTTTCAAGGCACTAGATTTTTATATCCTCTAAAAAAGTCCTAGAATTCTCAACACCACACAATTACAGAAACTATGGACCACTGGCAAAATCATGCTTTTGCTAGAGCACAAGGCAAATCAAAATCAGCTGCTGTGGACAATCTAAAGCACATATCTCCATACCTGGGATTAAGATAAAAATATAGTCATAATATTTCTGTGTTTTTTTAAAGAAAGCAAAATTCCAAAATTGTCACTACAAGAGGTCCCTTCTTCTTATATAGTAAATGAGACTAGAAGTGGGTAACTTCCAGTAGAAGACACCAATGGTAGGACTTTCAGTGCTTTCCTTATACTCAAAAATGACCAAGTCAATTTTATTTATTATATTTTAAGTACACTGTAGCTGTCTTCAGACATACCAGAAGAGGGGGTCAGATCTCAGTACGAATGGTTGTGAACTCTGGGATTTGAACTCTGGACCTTAGGAAGAATAGTCAGTGCTCTTAACCGCTGAGCCATCTCTCCAAACCATGACTGTACCTAGGCCAGCAGCTATATACGATCATATAAAAGTTGACATTGTCACTGTGCACTGCCCATGATTGTTGAAATTGGCTATCTTGGTAAGCAAATATTTGACTAGTGCCATTATGTTTGAGAACTGACAGAAATATGGTGACATGGTGGATGCATTATCAACTTCCAGTTGCTTAGACACTAAACTAGTGCAAGAATATTTTAGTGGATACCTTCTCAATCACCGAGGGGAGAAAGGGAGAAATGTTTCCGTAGATCCTTCTGTAGGTGTTATTCAAGGAATTCTGCAGCCAACTTGGAGTGGGAAATTCCAGTACAAGAACATCTTGCCTTAAAGATATTACAAGGAATTAGTGTGTTAGGTCAGTCATACTTTTTCACGCATCTTATTGGTTGGGTTGCATGCATACTTCTGGCTGTTTTTGCTGTTTAGTTGAATATCTGAGATGACTCTTAGAAATCAGAGGCAATGAAATCACAGTCCATGTTCTCTGGGATAGTGAGTTTCTCTCAGGAGCCCACATACAACCATCACTAAGTCTTTTTACAAGGAGAGAGGAAGAAAGAAAGGCCACTAGATGATCAGCAGGCAGTGTGGTGGGGAAGAAGGAAAAGCTGAGTTAAAGAGAGGCTACATGAAAATTGTGCTAACGGATGTATTCAGGGTGAACATGTTTTGGAAAAGGACTAATGTAGCTTCTCTCTGGGTTCACAAAAATCTATCAGTTTTTTTTTTTTTAAATCAAGGTTTTTCAAAGCCTTTGTCTCTATGAGAACATAACTAGGGACACGCTTTTATGAATATTTGAAGACGTCTTGGCCACGTTTTTGACTTATTCCTATTCCCAATTCTTTCCTTAAATAAGGTTTTGAGCTGTTTTGATCAGCCGCAGAATCCACCGTTTGAAACAGGCTGCTTCCACAATAGGTCCTCGAGAGAAGACCCACTGTAGTGTGGTTTCCCAGCCCACCATAGTGTGGAAGTATGAAAAATCCCACTTTCCTGCTTTGAGACCCAGTCTAAGAATTTATTAGGTAGTGCTTTCATGACTTCTTAGATCTCGACGGTAAGCTCATCTGAATTGATGGTGGGGACATCAATCCTGTGCCCTTAGGGCACAATGCACTAAGGGACCACTGTTACAGAGTTTTCCTAGTGTCCTCAAGTGACTCAACCCATTCATATGCTCCCTCGAGATCTTCAAATTGTGCCCTGGTATTGAGTGAGGAACACCGAGCCATATATGACTGCAGAGCCTACTTCCTGGTTTCATATTTGATGAGTAACATTTGCTCCTGATACAGATAGGCCTCTTCCAGACAAATGCCAGATGACTATAAGGTCAACAGCATTATGTCACATTCTACTGAGTCAGAACGAGAAGACAACAGCCTCCAAAGATGATCTCCTAAAACATCATCACCCTCTCAGGGACATGGTATGAACAGCTGGAGAAGTTTTTAATGGACTTTTTATTTTTTAAGGGATCCTAGAATCAAGAGAAGAGTGACAACTGTAATTTTGAACTTAGTACCTTTTACTCCCTAACAAGTTCTAAACAGTATTGATTCTCATTTTCCTATTTCTAATTTCTACAGATAATTGTTGCATGGTGATTTTAAGCGGGGGTGGGGAATAGGGGAGTGATAGATTGCAACAAGAGTACCTCAGTGCTTTGTACTATTAGAAGTTCCCAGTTCTTTGTTTCCCTTGTCTTAAATACACAGAGAATGGCCTTATTTGTAGGTCTTTCTTTTGGCGAATTGTAGATCTTTTACTTCTCTGTGTCTTCCCTCTTTCAAAGCCTAGACCCAGGTACTTTCTCCTTATATTACCAAACCATGAGATACTTTTTGTTGTCATTGTCTGGAACTCTATGAAGCAGGCTGCTGCTGATAGTCCCTAAAGGCTTCATGTAGAGAGACCACTTTTATGAATGGGACACAAGTTTGCCCAAACCAAGGAGTATATATGTTTTAACTTTGTGTTTACTTTGTGTTTACTTTGTGAGTTGTCTATAATGGCTGTCTCATAGAGATGTTCAGTTTTAGTTTAAAGTATTGTTATTCTTTTTTGACAGTTTGTTTTAGTTAAAATGCAAGTAAAGAGTTTCCCTTCAGTATTTAAAAGTTTATTATTTATTTATGTGTTTATTTATTTTACATCCCACACACTGCCCCCTCCTGGTTGCCCTCTCCCACAACCCTTCCCTCATCTTCCCTTCCCTTCTCCTTTGATCCAGTAGGGACCCCACCTTGGTATGCCCCCACCCTAGCACTTCAAGTCTCTGAGAGGCGAGGCGCTTCCTCTTCCCACTGAGGCCAGACAAGGCAGCCCAGCTAGAAGAACATATCCCATAGGCAAGCAACAGCTTTTTGGATAGCCTCTGCTCCAGTTGTTCAAGACCTACATGAAGACCAAGATCCACGTATTAGGGAGGCCTAAGTCCAGTCCATGTATATTCTTTGGTTGGTGGTTTAGTCTCTGAGAGCTGTAAGAGTCCAGGTTAGTTGATTCAGGTGGAATTATTTATTTATTTATTTATTTATTTATTTATTTAATGTTCATTAGTGTTTTGCTTGCAAGTACATTTGTCTGTGTGAGGCTATTGGATCCCCTGGAACTGGAGTAATAGACTGTTGTGAGTGGTGGGTGCTGGGATTTGAACTCAGGACCTTTGCAAGAACAGTCAGTGCTCTTAACTGCTGAGCCATTACTCCAGCTCCTCACTGTAGCATGCTTATATATGTGGGTGTGTATATCTATCTATCTATCTATCTATCTATCTATCTATCTATCTATACCCACACATGTATATAACGTTATACTCTGTTCTATTGACCTGCTCACTGACCTTCACTGGCATCTATCCCCATGCCTTTCTGGTTCTGTTCCTAGCCTCAAACAGTCCCTTCCACTCTGAAGTCACATATTTATTCCTTTAATCTTTCATGTTCTCCTTACCCCCCCTTAGTCTCTTCTTCCCCTCTCATGGTCCTTTTTCTATTTTTATGAGCTGTAAATAAATATAGACTTCACATTATTAGAGAAAACGTGCAGTATTTGCCTCTGTGGTCCTGGCTTATTTCATTTAGCACAATGACAGGTGAATAGTTTAAGGAAAATAGTACATGTATAGAATGGAATTTTATTCAGGTTTAAAGAAAAGCAAAATGATGCTATTTTCAGAACAGATATAACCTGACATTATCTGTCAGTTAATACCTAATACCTTGCTAGTGCTTCTAGCCAAACTATCAAATAATATGTTAATCATATCATTCTTTAACTATTGAATAGCTTTCAGTGAACAGCCAGCATTTCTTGAGTGCCAGTTTTTTCCCCATAGGGTTTATTGAAAAATCGTTAGTCACTGACAGGTTAGTACAATGACTTTCAAACTGGGAAACCTGGATTCTTGTATACTTCTGGATCTACCCACACTTTTCATTCTTTTCTTTGGGACAGGGACTCACTATGTAGGTCCTGACTGGCTTGGAAATTGCCACATATACCAGGCTGATCTGGAACTCACAGAGATCCACCTGCCTTTGCCTCTCTGCTGCTACTAAAGGCATGTGCCACTGTGCCTGGTGACTCAGACCTTTAGAGCCAGGGGCTTTGTGAGTAAGTCAAGCATCTCTGCTTTTATTTTTCTTAACTTTCCCAGTAGACTCTAATGCCTCTCAGCGTTTGACACATCCTCCTGTCATGTCATCATCTGTCTCCAGGCATTACATATACATATGGTATAATCAGTTATCAAATTCCTTGTGTTTGCTACCTAGGTACTCAGTTGTTCCTGGGTTCACTTGCTTGCCTGTCCCTTCCTTCCTTCCTTCTGCCTTCCCTCCCTCCCTTCCTTCCTTATTTTCTTTATTTGTAGCATATCTGACACCCAGAGGTGAAAGCATGAATTCTGGGTTTTCCCTGGATGCCATCATGATGAGGTCATTGCCAATCTGTTGTGTGGCAACTTTTTTTTCCCTTCAAGGCTGGTACTGAAGTGGATACAAGAACACAGGGGTGAAATATTATTACAATCTTCAAGGCAATTTCTCTTCCTTTTATATTTGTATGTGCAGGAATATTGATGTTAGATCTGGAGGCATAGAGCTATAGCCTCCAGTTAAGAGGTTGAGACAGGAGGATCAAGAGTTCAAGGATATCCTGGGATAGAAAATAAGCTTAAGGTCAGCCTGGAAAACTTAGTGAGACCATCTCAAAATAAAAAAGAAAGAGCAGGGTTACAACTCAGCAGAAGAGCACCTGCCTTACATGGGCAAGGCCTTCTATTCAATCCCTAGCAACCTAAACAAAGGAAGAGAAAAAAGGAAAAAAAAATCACTGGATAACACAATAAAAAAAGTGTACTAGAATTGAGGATAGGAGTTAATTCTCTTCAGCTCCTTGGTCTTTAATTTTGTCCTCTGAGGCATTATATTCAACACAAAGATGGCTTTCTCTGTATCCTTTGGTGCTTCTGAGACAATACTATTCAAACCCTGGGGCGGTACCCAGTGCTAGCTGATTTTGAACTTTGCTCTTCACTTGTGATGAGAGACCTTTATACTTTGTAGAATTAAGAAACTCTGTTCTGTAAGCTGTGGTTATGTAGAAACACTTTGCCTCTTTGACATCTCCCAGTTTCTTTAGCATCTTGAGACGCTCTGGGCAATTTTGTTCTTCTTTGTATTCAGACATGGTGTTTACTATGTGGCGGTAGACCAGATGTCTTTGTATTGCTTTCTCATGAGGCCCAGGTCCTCTCTGAGTTACAGATAGTCAGAGAATTTGTTTCAAGGACTTTGATAGTTTTGATATGTTCTTTAATTTATTCTTCCTTTTAAAAAATTTTATTTTTCCTTTTTTCATATATAAAACAGTATTATGTAGGCTAAATTATAAAAATTTCATGGATTTTGTTTTCTGTGTATCAAAGAATAATGGCTGATATTTGTTGACCCCTTAAATCTTTCATGTCAGGTGTTAACCATTCATACATATTGTCTTAATCACACCAGCCTTCTGAGAAAATTGATCTTTTTTCTATCTCCACTTCACAGACAAATTGAAAGTCAGCAAATTAATATAATTTTCTAATGGTCACATTCCTCTCTGTCTTACCCTATCAGGTTCTTCATCTAAGGGGAAGGGGAAAAGAGTTGGTTTAATCATAGGTCACAAAAAAGATATGTGTGAAGTGTGAGTAGGAGGTTGAAGCCAGGCCAAACATGACATTGGCTTTGGAACTGTGGGGATATCTCTGAACTGCATGGAATGTCTCTGAGCAGTATCTCTGGATATTGCAGAGTATCTCTGGGAAATGTAGAAACGTCTCTGGACAGTTGGGTAGCTGGTGCTGTGTATCAGGTGCCCAGAATGAGAGCAGAAAAAGTTCAGGGAGCAGGAAGTATCATCTTTTTCTAGTGCACAGAATTACCTGCATCCACTAAATGGTTGTTTCTAAGAGGTTTCTGAGGATATGCTAATTTCCACTCTAGGTGACCTCTGGGAGAAGGAACAGGATGGGGTTGCAGAAGAGCAAACCAGTGGAGGAAGTCACATGTGCTTTCCTGGCTGCCTCTTCACATTTCAGTCCCAGAAGATGCCTTTTGGTCATAGTTCTTCTTACCACATCAGAACAACAAAAAGATAGAATCTACACACACACACACACACACACACACACACTCATGAGCATGAGCCACACGGGAACCTAGTCTTTCACAAAGTCAGACTGTAAAAAACGATCAAACCACACATGCCCAGTGAATTTGAAGTTGACAAGACACTGTCATAATCAAAAGGTTTTTAGAAGGGCTGGAGATATGGCTTGGTGGTAGGAGGTCTGGAGAAGCATTTTCTTAGAATGTGAAAGGCCCTAGGTTCAGTCCTCAGCACCACACACACACACACACACACACACACACACACACACACACCAAAAAGAAAGAAAGAAACAAAGAAAGAAACAAAGAAAGAGAGAGAAAAGGAAAAGGAAAAAATAAACTCACAAGGGCTTTCGAGATCAGAGAGCTTGAAATAAAGTTGTGAATGGGGGAAACTTCCTGTTGTCTTCACTTTCAATTCACTCATTAACTCGGGGTTGCCAATTTTGTTTTGTTTCTGTGTTTTGAGACACAATCTGAGCTTGCTATGTAGACCAGGATAAAAACCATCTGCCTCCGCCTCCTTTGTTGGAATTAAAGGCGTGTGCCAACTCACCGACTAGTTTTATTTTGCTGGTTTGTTTATGTATTTATTGTTCTTTGTGTGTGTTGGGGGGGTAGTTTAAGTATAGATATAACAGGAAGCTACTTCATGGGAAGCTGGTCCTGATGTGGATACCCACAGTGTTGTAGCGACTTTTAAAGAGAACAGTTTGATGCCCAGAGAGATTATGATGCTTAATCTAATATCACCCAGTACTTGCTTGTCTGGTATCAGAACCCAAGAACTATGTGCTGTACTGAGTACTATGCCACTATATGGATGACCTTTGACAAGTCCCAGAGCACAGGGCAGTTTATTTGCCTAGGAGATGGTGGTGGAGGGGGTAAGAGGTCTTTTGAGAGGTCTTCTTCTCAAGCACTCCCTAAAGCACAAAGAAACAGCGTGCAAAGGGCTGGGAGCCAAGACTCGAGGATTCCTATCCAAGGCAACCTTTCTCCCACAGACTCACCGCCGCCGCCGGGGCTCGGGGAAAGCCCTCTCTGCTCCCTATGCAGCCTGTTGATTTTAGCCCAGGAAGGCCTGTGATCCTATTTAAAAGAGAAGTAGGGGATTCCTCATTTGTGTGGGGAGTCCCCAGTGGAATCCTCTTAACTGCGGCTAACTAGTCTGCCAGGAGAGTGGGAAGTAGGGATTTTACTGTTGAGGGCAGGAAAACAAGCTTCTCCCAAGCGTCCATCTGATCAGGATCTTTTGCCAAAAATAGCCTTGATGTTGTTTCTGGCGGGAATAGTGGTCATTTTTTCCTTTTTTTTTTTTTTTTTTTTTTGGTAGGGAATACACCATAGAGCTACCCTCTAAAATTGTAGAAAGCATCCCTAGTACCTGTGACCTCAGGCTGCTAATTATTTTTCCAGAGACAGTATCTGTAACTGGCTTCTTGGTGCATTCTTTGAGAGATAACTCCGTCTGTATGAGGGTGTTTCTGTTTTTAACGGACATGAATAGACTTTTCATAGGGTTGTGCCCTTTTGTTATGACTTGGCTCCATTTTGAGTTTCTTGGCGTTCTGGCTGCCAGGTCCTATGAGTTTTTATCAAGCTTCTTATTGTTTTACTTCTTACTGCCATGCACTGACATAACCCAGGTTTCTCAAGCTGCTGAAGAGAAGGGAAAGAGCCAAGGCTTAAAAATAGCTGGTTTGGCTTGTGGGATGCCTTAGTGGGTAAAAGCACTGGCCCCAATCCTGACAATCTGAGTCTGAGCCCCTGAGACTATGTAAAGGTAGAAGGAGAACACTAATTCTACAAAATTGTCCGCTGGCATGCACATGTGTTCCATGGCGCACGCGCGTGCACACACACACACACACACACACACACACACACACCTTACATAAAATTAATTAATGAGAAAGTACATTTACTATTGAGCCTGAGGACTCAAGGTTGATATAATGAACTTACATGATAGAAGCATAGACTGACTCCTAACCTCAACAGACACACACACACACACACACACACACACACACCACATGCACATACACCACATGCACGAATATACGAGTGCTCAGGGACCCATATATATATACACACACACTCTCATGTACAAAATAAATTAATGCAAAAAATAATTGAAGCCAATTGAAACATACTGTGTTCTGACAGGTTACAGCAGGTTGCACTGACCCTTGAAAACAGGGTATGCTTACTACTGAGATACAGTGGAAGAGGAAGCACACAAAAAGCTTCCAGGACTTTCTTCTAGTTTGTCCTGAGAGTCTGTGAGGTTGGTTTTTGTTGTTGTTGTTGTTGTTGTTGTTGTTGTTTTGAGGCCTATTAAGTGTGCTGGTATTTAAATGGAGAATTGGGGCTCTGAGAACCAACATAATAAACCAAAGAAGAGTTAGGCAGAAATGAAGACAGACTCCTCCCCCATTAGAAGAGACATGTAGTGATAGGAAAGCAAAGGGTATGTAGCTAGTCTGGGTCAAGTCCTCATAGAAAAAGCTATGTCTTTTGTCGGGTATTATTTCTGTGGGCTGCAGTATCCATTTTTCTTTTTCTTTTCTCTAAATATCTATCTTTTCGTTTCCTTAGGCAAAGGACCCTCCAATCCAAAGACTCAGAGCACCAGTTACCAGTAAGTATTATCAATGTTTAGTTGATCTTTATGTACTTATTGTGTGTATCTGTGTGGTACATGTGTATCTGTGTTTATAAGCACACTTGTGTGTGTGTGTGTGTGGTGTGTGTGTGTGTGTGTGTGTGTGTGTGTGTGAACTGAGCTCAGGGCCTTATTGACTGACCCATTTCTCTAGCCTTGTACCGAAGTCTTTAATAGACTCTTTTCTGTAGTCTTAATTTTCTTCAGAATATAGGATCTGTCATTTCCCTTAGAAAAGTGTTGCATCTTCAAATTGTTGGAATAAGATGGTCATCATCATCAACTAAAAAAGGGGAATAATAACCAAAGAAGTGCCTATCTCTGTACTTGCCTTTCTTAATCCCCCCACCCCCAGAAATACTTTTTGGGAAGGAATTTCATTTGGTTTTCATCTATGGATTCTAAGTGTGCCTGGCTGTAAGACACCTGCCAGTTCTATTTTGTGACATGATGATACCTTAAGGAGAGCCCACTGATACTTTGATCAAAAGAATATCATTTGGGCCCTTGATCACACTCAACCATCAGAAATTTCTATATGAGTTTTCAAGGATTTATTAAGCTCTCTGAGCTGAATGGGAAGTACATTTTGCCCTCAATAAGTCATTCTTATTTTTGATTCAAAGTACAGCTCCAGGGCTTGGTACAAAGTAAGTCTTACTGAAGTGGGGTCAACACCAGGGTCCTGTTATTTCCTATCAATGAGGACCATGAGTGTATACAATGCGGTTGCTTAGCCATTCAAGGTAATATTCAGACTGATGCAGAACTGTAATAAACTTGGGCTCTGGGGCTTGCTTCTGGACAGGCTGGGCATAAACCTTCCAGATACAGCTGGTTCTCGTCTCCCTCCTTCTTCTCTTTTTCTTCTTCCTCTTCCTTTTCTTTCTTGGTGTCAGTGACTCTTTCCAAGTTACCTTCCAGGAAATGATAGTTATAGGAGGTAGAAGAAAGACACGCATGAAAGACACTATGTCTTTGGCTTCTTTCTCTCTGCTTCCTGGGAATATGCCCTCTTCGATTCCACAAGCATCCTGTGCTTAACTCCATAACAAAGCTTATTGGACCAAAGAACACTTAGTAATGCGATCAGTGAGTCTGATTCCCATGGTCAGGTGGAAAGGTGTAGGGAACGGCTAAATGTAGTTGCTCTGAGTCAAGATAACCAGGGGTGATCAGGACCAAGGCAATGCAGGTCCTGTTGCCCCACCCTGCCAACTTTTGTTGTAGTCTATGCACTCAGCTGGAGAGTAAGCATTGAATATGCCTGTTATTTCTTGCTTTTGAAAAAAAATCAGGGATTTTGGAACCTGTCTTTTCTGCCATATGTCTGAGGTGACAATGGCTTTACTCTCAGCTCAGACTCCTAAACCTCATTCTTCACTCTCTTGAAGACTGATATTGGCTCCGCTTTTCCCTCTATTCCACAGGCACAGCTGGTTTGAGACATCGGTATACCACAACACTTCCTTGCTTTCATTTTTTCCAGAGTTTCCCTACTCGTTACTTTTTCTTCATCTGTTCCAGCTGTACTGGAAGGTTCTCATCTCATATTTTCCTCAGGGATAATCTTATTTTCAATTCTTTTTAGGATGTGAGAATGAGAGACTATTCATCAGCTTCAACAAGAATGAGTATCAAACCATGGAGGTGCAGAACAATTCAGTCGTCATCAACTGTGATGGGCTTTATCTCATCTACCTGAAGGCCTCCTTTTTCCAGGAGGTCAAGATCAACCTTCATTTCCGGAATGATAAAACTCCCATCTCTATACCAATGCTGAACAACAGTCAAATGGTTGTCTTCACTGTGGTGGCCTCTTTGGGTTTCAAAGATAAAGTTTACTTGACTGTAAATGCTCCTGGTACTCTATGCAAAAACCTCCAGATAAATGATGGGGAACTGATTGTGGTCCAGCTAACGCCTAGTAGATACTGTGCTCCTGAAGGATCTTACCACAGCACTGTGAACCAAGTACCACTGTGAATTCCACTCCAAAGGTGGACAGGACGAAGAAAGAAAGGTTCTTTCTTTTGAGAGATGAGTTCATCCTGCTCAACTTCATGAGATGGGACCGAATGCAGATCCTACCCTATTTCCTCACTCAGGGATATTTAAATCGTATCTTACATAACAGTTAACCTCTCATTCCCAGGATTGCCTTGAGCCTGCTAAGAGCTCTTCTGGGAATGAAAAAGCAAATGTCTCTTCAAGACACATTATTTCTGTTGGTCAGATCATTGTGATAAACATCTGCCACTGAAAACGGCTCTTGATTACTATCTTCTAGAATTTTGACATTGTCAAAAGAGAGCAAAAAACATGGGGCTGTAAGTCTGAAAAAGGTGGTGCTCACCAGTCAGTAAGAGCAGGAGTGCTCTGTCCAAGGTTAAGGTGATCAAAGTTTACATGTTGCCTAAAACTGTCTCTCACCTCATGGGATCTCAGAAAGATCACCCTGTGGAAACCAGGACTTGAAGACGACTGACTGTTTAAGCAACAAGGTGCACCCTGAGCTTCTCACTATTGTTCTTCTTTCCTGGTCTCCGAATATACATAATAGCAAACTTCCTTCAAAGAGCTATCCAGGGACTGTGATACCACCGAAGTACCACAGTAGTGATGTAAAGAGAACAAGTAGAGCTTTGTTTTTTTATACAGAGTATACAAGAGATTTTACCCTGACGGTTATTTTTATTATACAGAATAATAGTGAACTGGATGTCTCAGGATAAAGGCCAAGAAGGATTTTCACAGTCTGAGCAAGACTGTTCTCTTCTAAAACTTTTAGGTAAATTTTTAATAAGTTTTAGTATTTTTTGGCCATTTTTCAATAAAAGATACAACACATCTCAAATTCTTTTCAGATGATTTCATATCCCCATAAGGATTACATTGTGCTACAATACAGTCCTTCTCTCAGAAAATCTGAAGGCTGTTAATTTTTATACTAAGTGAATTCAGTTATATTTGGATTTTTCTGCCTGATAATTTTATATTTTCTCTTATGCAACTATCTATAGTTTTATTTCCACTGTTTTAATCTGTTACTAAAAGAAACTGAATAAAAATGCTACATAAATGAGATATCCATGGGTATTACTACTAGAAAGCCTGCCATGGGCTACACATTGGGCAAGCTATTCTGTGATCTCTGTCTTGGTGATTCAGGATACTGTGGTGTGTGTGTGTGTGTGTATGTGTGTGTGTGTGTGTGTGTGTGTGTGTGTTTACATTTTTGTTATTAACTATGTTTTGCAAAGTTGTTATTACCTAACAAGTAACATCTGAAAAAGTAAATGTTTATAACTATGAGCAATATTTAAGAAAATGTGTGTTTTGTTTTTTCATTTTGGACTTATGTCTGTATTTTTTTATGTGTGATGTTCAGGCCTAGCATAAGCATCACTGTTCTATTGGTTGTTGCCTTGAGTACCATGGTCTCTGCCCTGGAACCTCGCTCCTCTGGAGCACACCAAGCCTGCTACTTTTGTTCTGGTTGGTGGCCGTCACTCAGGGATACTGATGCTGTGCACCAGCCTTAGTCGTCCCTGTGCCAACGTATGTGGTCTGTGTTTTAGTTCCCTTATTATTTCCTTCAAAGGAATAATTAATCCTGTATTCTACATGAAGAAGAGATCCCCAGGAAGAGAGCTGAGTGAGAAACCAGGGGTCAGGAATTCTAACTTGGACTCAGGTCTCTAAGCAAGTGCCCCAGACATACGACGTCCTATTTCTGCATTCTGCTTCCCTCCTGTAACATCACAAAAGCACAAAGTGTCTAAAAGTTGGGAATACTGTGTTTGTAATGTTAGCTGAGGATCCCACGTGTTAAATGTCTCTGTGCTGGGCAACTTTCTCTTTCATTGTATGGAAACTGGTTTTCTGTTCTCTACTCTGCCCTTGACAAGCTACATAGCTCCCTTAGGCTTCTTGGTAACTCCTTGCAGAGCAGGTACCCACTGTTATCTAATGGCGTTCAGTTATAGGATGCTATAGGGCGTACAGAGGCTTGATGTCAGCCATAATAACGATCTTAGGCTTGTCAAGTGGTTTCCTGGGTTTAAGCCATAATTTTGTATTCAGTGCATTCCCGGTTCTCAGAAAATATAAATATTAATGCTAACTGTTATAGATGACAATGGTTTTTGTGTTTACCTCTGAATTCACTGACAGAGTGTTGATTTCCTTTGCGTCTCTTTTCATTATGTCCTGATTATTCCTCATAATCCCTCATAAGCATGGAGGATGGTACAAACCCTCTTCTGGTGTGTCTTTAGACAGCAACAGTGTACTCACATACATAAAATAAATAAATAAATAAATAAATAAATAAATAAATAAATATACATATATAAAAAGAAAAGCTTCTGGAAGTCAGTGCCTCTCCTCATAGTTCAAGGGATCTGGCTATGCAGAGTCCTTTCACAGACATACTGAATTTTCACATGGGGTTTTTCTTCTCATATCTAGCTCTGGATGATCTCAGAATTAAGTCCCTTTTGCCTCATAGTAGCCCGGCTACTCTGCCTTTCTTAATCTTTGCCCTTTTCTCTTTCTCTATCCACTGTTCTGGCCTCAGCCTTCTTCCTCTATTCCAAAGTTCACAGTTAAGACCTCAACAAACCATGATCTGGCCAATGTATGTGTTATATTTCTTTGTTAGGTTGAATTTAATTTTCAGTATGTAAACACTGAGAAATGTCTCAATGCTTTGAACAAGGAAACAACAGACAGGTCTTAACTTTGGCATTCTAGTAACCATCTCCAGTAGGGAAACAGCTTTTCTCTTCTGGAATGTTCTTTCTCAGTTTCCTCAAGTCCCACTATCCACCATCTGTTCAAATATTCTCACACCATCTTTCTGGCTGACTAGCCTTAAGGCATTAGCACTGCCATAACTTCTCTGTGTCCTCTTCCTATGTCACTGCTTATACACCACGAACATCTACAGCTACCTTTAAAAAACCCAGATACTATACATTCGAAAGTCACATGTTATTATTTGCATTAGTAAATTAGTAAAACAACAAACAAATAAGAAACCCCCATGTAGTATGTACTCAACCTACTCTAGGCATTGTACTAGCTATCTTATGAAACTTGTTTAATTCTGTCCTCCCAATAACTCTTTGAGGTAGGTATTCCTATAATCCCTATCATAAACACAATTTGAGACCCACAGGAAAAATTTCTCAAGGAAATCCCACAAATTCAAGACCAACAATTTTGGCACCAAAGAGCATGGTCCTAACCACTGTACCTCTGGCCCTCATAAGCATCTCTATGTGGATGTAATGGGCACTTCTACACAGCATGTCCTCTGTAGAAAAGTCTGCTTTCCTGGTCAAGTCCATCCTCCTGGCTCATGGTGTTGACTAAAGGCATCATAATCATTCCTGAATCTACTGTCTTAGCTCCTTCACCCTCTCTCCATTGACTATGGCTTGAGTTAGTCTCCCTGGTGTTGAAGTTTGGCCTGTTGCTGTGTATTGTAATGCTAAGTGCAAGCCCTCAAGACCTGGTTGCCCCAGAGATGAGAGAGTCCACCCATGACTCTAGGTGACCTTGCTTCTGATTGGTGAATAAAGATGCCAATAGCCAATAACTGGACAGAAGAGACATAGGCAGGGTTTAGGGTTCCTGGGCTTGGGGTAGGAGAACCACAAGGGGAGAAGGGGAATAGAGGGTTAGGTGAGTCATGAAATCATGGCCATGTGGGTTGGCTGATTGGAGTTAAGAGCAGGCCAGATAAAACATGGCAATTTATGTAGTGGGAGTATAGCCTGGGAAATAGACATAATAGCATAGAGGATAGATATCTGCCCAGCTCTTGTGCTGATTATGGCTTCTTGTAAATAAAGATTATATGTGTCTTTTATCCAGGAACTAAATGGTTAAAGGTGGAATAGAATCCCTGTATTGGGATTAAATTTTTCAACACCCTATTAACCCTACTTTATACTATAGTAGCAAGTACTCATAAGGCCCACTAGTGATTTTAGTTAGGTGCACATTAGTTCATTGAATGAGTAAGATGTGTAAACAAAACAAGGCAGAGGATGGAGAAAGCATGGTGTTGAGAATATTCTTTCAAGGACTCTTATTTACAAGTTGAGTGATTTGGGCAATTTTTTCCAAACAACTCAGAATCTTATTTTCATTATCTATCAAAGGTATTAATACATGTCTTAGTAAAGGTTTTATTGCTGTAAAGAGATACCATGGCCATGACGACTCTTACAAAAGAAATCCTTTCATTGGGGCTGGCTTACCGGTTCAGAGGTTTGGTCCATTGTTGTCATGGCAGAAAGCATGGTAGCATGCAGGCAGACACAGTACCGGACAGGTATCTTAGAGTTCTACATCTGGATAGGCCACACTAACTTACCTGGCCACAGTCACCTGATATGGCCGTGAGGACTGAAGCCAGGCTTGGGTCAGAGGGCCTACAGCAACACTGAGACTGTGACCATTTAATTGAGAATAATCAGACTGTTTATACCTTTATCAGAAATAGATTGTAATGGTAATTTCCAGGATTAATAGTTGCCAGGACACAATGAAGTTTGCAAGCTATACAGGGCACACACGATTATCATCTAAGACCGACTGTCCTGTCATACTATCATGCTTCTATGGTTCCTTGACTACAGAGAAACACAAAGCAGCATGAACACTTCGTTACCCAAAGGAGCATGTCAGTCTCTCAGGAACTGGAAGGCATATTGTGCCCTAGGAACCATGGACTCGAACCTATGATGGAAATCCCATGATGCCTGGCTCTCCAGCCAGCTAGGCCAGGACAAGGTCCCTGCCCGCAGACAGGCAGCAGGGAAAGGGAGACACTGAGCATTTAAAACCCCAAAAGCTTACTCCCAGCAACACACTTCCTCTAAGAAGGCGACGCCTACTCCAACAAGGTCACCTCCTAACAGTGCCACTCCCTGGTCACCAAGGCTCAAATCTATGAGCCTATGTGGGGCATTCCTATTCCAACCCCCACAATATATATTTTATTTCTGTGTCATTGTGAACATTAGAGATAGTTCCTGGATAGTACCTGAAAAAAATTGTTTCAGTAAATAAGACATAAAAATCATCTGCTCTGGGAGCAGCTGGGACAGAAGTCTTCCTGACACCATTTGCATCAAGGAGCCAGGAAGCTCCACAGCCTTCTGTGCACAGCTCATCAGGAGAGAGTGATCTCCCAGCAGCACTTCCACTTCTGAGCACAGAGGTGAGAGCTCCACCTTCTCTCTGGAGGGGAACAGTTAGGAGCACTCAGGGCCTAAAATCAGTGGAGCAACTGGGATGGAAGTCTTCCTGCCACCATTTGTGCCAAGGAGCCAGGAGACTCCATAGCTTTCTGTGCATAGCCTGCCAGGAGAGAGTGATTTCCCAGCAGTGCTTTCACTTCTGAGCTCAGAGGAGTTAAGGACACAGGCTTATAGGCCCACAGGAGGAACAAACTCCAGCCAGAGACAACAATACCAACTAGCACCAAAGATAACCAGATGGCAAAAGACAAGCACAAGGACCCTACCAACAGAAACCAAGGCCACATGGCAACATCAGAACCAAGTTCTCCTACCACAGCAAGTCCCAGATATCCCAACACATCAGAAAAGCAAGAGTCAGATTTAAAATCATATCTCATGATGCTGATAGAGGGCTTCAAGAAAGATTAAATAACTCCCTTAAAGAAATTCAGGAGAACATTGGTCAACAGGTAAAAGCCCTTAAAGAGAAAACACAAAAATTCTTTAAAGAAATACAGGAAAATACAAACAATCAAGTGAAGGAACTGAACAAAACCATCTAAAAGTGGAAGTAGAAACAATAAAGAAAGCACAAAGTGGGACTTCTCTGGAGATAGAAAACCTTGGAAAGAATTCAGGAGTCATAGATACAAGCAACAACAGAATACAAGAGACAGAAGAAAGAACCTCAGGTGCTGAAGATACTATAGAAAACATTGACTCAACAGTCAAAGAAAATGCAAAATGCATAAAGCTGGTAACCCAAAACATTCAGGAACTCCAGGACACAACAAGAAGACCAAACCTAAGGATTATAGGTATCCACAAGAGCAAAGATTTCCAACTTAAAGGGCCAGTAGCCGCCACCACCTTTGCTCCCAGACAGACAGGACAGGAAGCTCCAGGTACACATATCCCGAGTTTAACATCACTTGGGACACAGACTGCCAGGCTTCTGCCTGTGCCCAAGATCTGGGCAGCTCTGCGGTTCATCTGTGTGCCAGCCTGTTGTGGGTCATTTGCCCTGCCGAGTAATCAGCACCTGGAGGGGCTCCCTGCCACCATCTTCGCTCTCAGTTGGACAGGACAGGCAGCTCCAGGTACACAGAGACAACCCAGAGTATAACATGCTTGGGGCAAGGCACACCAGGGCTCCAACGGCACCCAAGAGTAGGGCAGCCAATCAGCAATCTGTGCCAGGGGAAACCCAGTCATCCAGAGGAGCAGAAATACCCTTACAGGCTTACAGGAGATTCAAGCACCAGACAGTGACAACAGGACCAACTAATGCCAGAGATAACCAAATGGCAAAAGGCAAATGTAGGAACGTTACTAACAGAAATCAAGGCAATATGGCACCATCCGAACCCAATTCTCTGAAAACAGCAAGTCCTGGATACCGCAACACACCAGAAAAACAAGATTTGGATTTAAAATCACTGGTCATGGTGCTGTTAGAGGAACACAAGGACATAAATAAATCTCTTAAAGAAATACAGGAGAAAATGGATCAAAAGGTAGAAGCCCTTACAAGGGAAACACAAAAATCATTTAAAGAAATTCAGGAGAATGTGGGTTAACAGATAGAAGCCAATAAAGAGGAAATGCAAAAATCACTTAAAGAAATATAGGAAAACTTGGGTCAACAGGCAGAAGTCACGTAAAAAGAAACACAAAATCTCTTAAAGAATTACAAGAAAACACAAACAAACAAATGAAGGAACTGAGCAAAGCCATCCAGGATCTAAAAACAGAAGTAGAAATAATAAGAAATCACAAAGGGAGACAACTTTGGAGATAGAAAACCTTGGGAAGAAATCAGGGGTCATAGATGCAAATATCAATAACATAGTACAAGAGATAGAAGAAAGAATCTCAGATGCCAAAGATACTATAGAAAGCATTGACTCAACAGTCAAAGAAAATGCAAAATGCAAAAAGCTTGTAACCCAAAACATCCAGGAAATCCAGGACACAATGAGAAGACCAAACCTAAGGTTTATAGGTATAGATGAGAGGGAAGATTTACAACTTAAAGGGCCAGCAAATACCTTTAACAAAATTATAGAAGAAAACTTCCCTAACCTAGAGAAAGAGATGCCCATGAATATACAAGAACCCTACAGAACTCCAAATAGACTGGACCAGAACAGAAATACCTCCCGTCACATAATAATCAAAACACCAAATTCACTAAACAAAGAAAGAATATTAAAGGCAGTAAGAGAAAAGGGCAAGTAACTTATAAAGGCAGACCTATCAGAATCACACCAGACGTCTCACCAGAGACAATGAAAGCTAGAAGATCCTGGGCAGACTTCATACAGACCCTAAGAGAGCACAAATGCCAGCCCAGGCTACTCTACCCAGCAAAACTCTCAATCATCATAGATGGAGAAACCAAGATATTCCATGATAAAACCAAATTTACACAGTATCTGTCCACAAATCCAGCCCTACAAAGAATAATAGATGGAAAATGCCAACACAAGGAGGGAAACTATACTCTAGAAAAGGCAATAAAGTAATCTTCTTCCAACAAACCCAAAAGAAGATACCCACACAAACATAAAAATAAAATAAAAAATAACAGGAAGCAGCAATCACTATTCCCTAATATCTCTTAACAACAATGGACTCAACTCCCCAATAAAAAGATATAGACTAACAGAAATATTTCTCCTGTAAATCTTCAATTTTATCAGAAAATGTTTGTAATTCCCCTTTTAATTAATTTAGTAATTTTTTGTCTACCATTTTATCTGCATTATTTTTCATGATAATCTTCAATTTTAATGTTTTACTATATATTTCCTCTATTTTATCAGAAATGTTTTCAATGTAAATCTTTGATTTTATCACAAATGTTTCTACTTCCACCTTCAATTAATTTAGTTTTTATACCTACCATTTTATATGTAACATTTTCCATGAAATAGTCAATTTTAACATGTTTGTCTATATATTTCTTGAATTTTACCAGAAATATTTTCCATGTAATTTTCAATTTTATCTGAAAATGTTTATAATTCAACCTTAAATCAACTTAGAATTATCTTTATGCCTATCATTTTATATGTATAATTTCCATGATAATCTAATTTTAACATGTTTTTCTATATATTTATTCAATTTTACCAGAAATATTTTCTATGTAAATCTTCAACTTTATCAGAAAATGTTTATAATTCCACTTTCCATCAACTTAGGAATACTTTTATGCCTATCATTATTATATCTATATAAAATTTTCCATGATAATTTTCAATTCTAACATGTTTTTCTACATTTTTCTACAATTTTATCAGAAATATTTTCTATGTAAATCTTCAATTCTATCACAAAATGTTTCTATTTCATATTTCAATTAATTTAGCAGTGTTTTACATGGCTAGCACTTTACTCTAATTTTTCATGAAAATTGTCAATTTCAACCTGTTTTTCTATGTATCTCTTCTATTTTATCTGAAATATTTTCCGTGTAAATATTTAACTTTATCATAAAATGTTTTTATTTTCCTTTTCAATAAAAAAGAAATGTAAATCCTTTTATAGATGTTCCTTCTCAACTATTTTCTTGTGAATGTGACTAACACCAATGAAAGCAAAAATTTTTATGTAAAATCACTTAGTTTCACAAGAGAAATGCAGTACTTTAGGATTGTTTTAAACATCTTTCTCCTCACTGTCAGGTTAATGTAGCATCAACAACACTGCCATCAGACCTATCTCTGTTCTGTCGGTTCACACAATGTCAAGCAAGTCAACTGCAATTTCTAAGTCTCTTCTATTGAGAAGCGTACTGTACTGTTTAGCTTTCAGGATCATCAAGAAGATTTAGGGAGATTATGGAAGTTCTCAGCACTGTGAGGCACATATTGTCACTGAGTGATCACTAAGACCAGTTTGTCTTTTATCTATGACAGATGCATTCTAATTGGTTTTATGTGTTACCAGTTGACTGTTGTTCAGTTACTAATACTGAATTTACATAACTGCTTGGATGTACTATTTAACTTTATTTAGTAAGATTTAAAAACCATCTAATATTAAAATGAGTAAAGACGAAGCTATATTTTATGTATTGTTTCTTCAAGAAACCAGTAGCTTACCTAAGATATTTTATCATTTGCCCCTTCCATTCCTGAAATAAACAGTGAATTGTCTAAAAAACATATTATAACCTTACCAGATAGATCTTAATGGTGGTTCTACTTTCATGATGACAAGAACACACATTATTCTAGGATTTGGGGTATTCTTAGAATAGTCAGGTGAGGAAATAAGAAGCACTACAGTCCATCTTAGCAAGATTCATCAATTCTGATCCTCTTCTAAAATAGACTGTAATTCTAGGTAAGAGTAACAGTATTTTATTATTGCTCATGATCTGTTTATTTACTATGGTGACAATGAGATCATATTCGGCAAATACATCCTGTTTTAAAATATATATTTTACATTTCAAAAATGATACTTGTTCATTGATTACAGAGAAATAAGAAGAGGTTTATCTGAGCATGCACATAAGCCAAATGCAGAAAATCTACTATCCTTGAGCCTGGTACAAGAATGACATTCAACCTGAGAATTTGTAATGTTCTTTGCTATAATTTATTTTAAATTATTTGTACTACAGATCTAATTTATAATGCATATTCCAATGTCTTTTCATGCCAAAACATTTGTATAAGCTGTTTTAGTGGTTACTATTAGGCTACAGTAATTTGTTGAACCAATAACCCATCATTATAGACATCGATTCCTTTTTCATTTCCTTTTAAAACTTGATAACATAAAACCTTTTTGATAATAAAAAATTGATTATATAAAAACCTGTGATATTGCTTAGTTAGTAGACTAAGAATTTATCAGCTAACTCAGAATCTGAACTATGTAGCCAGTCTGCTCCACCCTCAGCAGTAAGCATGTGTGTTCTCATGTGCTTCCCAAGGTGGTCCTCTTTCCATTATTTTTCCTTCGGTGGTACTGAATCTGCATCTCATATGTTTTTTATCTTTTTGTATTGATTTTTATAAACTATCATATTTTTCCTTCAAATTCTAATTATTACATGCATAGATGATAATCTAGTCTTCCTATATCAGAAACATTAACAGATGAATTTGTACATTACAGTCTGATCCAGGTTTTACATTTGACTTCATTTTCATATGTAATTATGAATTGTTTAATAAGAAATTGCTTAATTTTATCTCATTAATATTTTACTTTTTAATTTTTTATTAAAATTACATAATTAAAAAAAGTCATCTTCTCTGTAGGGCCAGAAAGCAAAGGTCAAATGTGTAACACAGCTCTGGAACTCTAAGGACAGAGAGGTTACTGAAGTGGGAATGACAAGCCTTGTGATGTTTAGGTAAGGGAAGAAGAAAAGAATGTAATGGGAGGGTCAGCATGTGAGGCACAGAGGCAGGACTTCTCATGGTTGGTTCTAGATACAGGGAGTGCCCACTGTGGTCACCATGTCCACTATGTCACCGGGTCCTCTAAGTCACCATGTTCTCTATGTCACAGTGTTCTCTATGTCATTGTGTCCACCATGTTGCTGTGTCCACTATGTCACTGTGTCCACTTTGTCACCTTGTTCACTGTGTCACTGTGACCACTCTGTTACTGTGTATACTATGTCACTGTGCCCATTGTGTCACCATGTCCTCCATGTCACCATGTTCTCTATGTCACCGTGTCCACTATGTCACCATGTCCTCTACATCACCATGTCTACTGTGCCACTGTGTCCACTGTGTCACCATGTCCTCTATGTCATCGTGTCTACTATGTCGCCGTGTCCACTGTGTCATTTTGCCCACTGTGGTTACCATGTCCACTATGTCACTGTGTCCTCTACATCACCATGTCTACTGTGTCACTGTGTCCATTGTGTTACTATGTCTACTGTGTCACTATGTCCTCTATGTCATCGTGTCTACTATGTTGCTGTGTCCACTGTCACCATGTCCACTGTGTCACCATGTCCACTATGTCCCTGTGTTCTCTATGTCACTGTGTTCTCTATGTCACTGTGTCCACTATGTCACTGTGTCCACTGTGACACCGTGTCCACTGTGTCACTGTGTCCTCTGTGTCACTGTGTCTACTGTGTCACTGTGTTTTCTGTGTTACTGTGTCTACTGTGTCCACGGTGTCACCGTGTCCACTGTATCACCATGCCCACTATGTCCCCATGTTCTCTATGTCACTGTGTCCACTATGTCACTGTGTCCACTGTGACACCACGTCCTCTGTGTCACTGTGTCCATTATGTCACTGTTTCTACTATGTCACTGTGTCCTCTATTACTGTGTAGATTGTCCAGCAATGATATGGACCTAGCTAGCTCACCTGAACCCCTCTAGCTTGCACACCTTCCCTGTCTTATTCCTCAATTTCTCCAAGTCATGTCCAGGTATGTGTAGGTTTTCAATTAAAGTATCTAATTCCTTCTGTGAGTCTGCAATGCCTTTAAAGTTAGGAGTTCAAGATGGCTCCTGGCTTGTCTGTGTGGGATTCACAGCATTTAATAAAAAGTGAGAACACTAAAACTAAGCCAAGGAGATTTGATATATGTGAGAATATGAATCTTCTAGGACTGAAGCAAGTATAAATGAAAAAACACTTAAAATATTAAATAGACATAGTGTATACCGATCCTGAATGGTCGGTACAAAAAGACATGCAGTAGTAAAATTATTGGGCTAAAATATCTGAACAACACATAGATAATAAAAATATTATCATCCTACTTTTGGAGATTAATACTTCATTAGTTTCTATCTCCAATATATCGAATGATCACAAGTGAAATGACTTCAAACAACAGAAATATGTGGTTTTTAGGTTTAAAGGCCAGACATCTGAATGTATCCTACAGGGCAAAGGTCTAGGTCAGATGCGGGTAGAACTGATTCCTGCTGGATCTCCTTCACTGGATTCATTTCTTTGGGACCACAAGATTATGGAAGTTATTCTCACGCGTGCCTAGCAGTTCTGCATTTTATAGCTTCTCCTTTTAATAATTACACCACCCTCTTTCATTTGATTCTGGCTTGCACTCACAAGGAAGGCATGACCCCGATAGCCCCCTGGATAAATAAAGATAATTTCCCTTCTCATAATACTTGATGCTTGTGAAATCTCTTTTGTCATATAAGGTAATATTTAGAGATTCCAGACCTGAGTATCTTTGGGTGCCACTGTTTTAGCCTACTATGAATACTTCAAACCAGAAAAAAAAAAGTAATAAAATTGAACATACTCAAGAAAATAAAATAGGAGCAAAAAGATTTTATATTCAGCAAATCTGACCTTCTCTACAACAGAGACAGATAAATTGCTCAAATGATTCCTTCCTAAAGAAACCACTAGAAAATGAGCTATTGACAACTAAAAGGACTAGATAAGACATTAACCTAAGGACAGTGCTGACCATGAAATATCCAGATTTTACTGAAGAAATTGTAAGAGGAAGAGATTGTAGCACGTGACTGCTGTACATTCTGACTATATGCGTGTAATACTATTGTAAATATAGGGTAGGTAAAATCACACTAGAAGTATTTTTAAAATTATTCTTACCAATTGCATTGACACAGTGGTTATAGTGGCATTGCTACAGTGAAACCTTTGTGTATAAGTATGTGATAAGTATGTGAATGTATACTTATTATTTAAGGATCAATAAGTTTTAGCTCAACAAGTCTCCAGTGAGATTGTCTTTCATTCTGCTAGGAAGGAGTCCTGTGGACTTTTTGTTAATTTGTTTCTTATTCTAATTATACATTATATAATTTTATGACCTTTAGCACTTTCTGTTTTTGTATTATAGTGATTTGCATTGTCTACAGCACCACAATGAGTCTTTCTTCATAGCATAGTGCCAAACACAGGAAATTGGTCAATATGTATATGGCTGTGGATAAATAAATGATTTATTTTAAAGAAACCGCTACTAAAATGCTCATACAGGGCCTTCATTTGCTCTTTGCCCAAATGATGACCATTTGGGGGGCTGAGTATTCTCAATAATAACAGCTCATCATTACATAGTAAAATCTCCTTTGTAGGTACCCATATCTTGCCCTGGTAATTATTTTGTTCTTACTAGCAGCAAGGAACTGCTCCCCAAGGGCTGGGAATTTTGAATTTTCTGAAGGTGATTAGTTCTTGAGGATGTATTTGTAAGGCAAGCTTCACAAACTATAATTATCTGCCCACAAAGAGAGCAATTACATCATCACTAATTACCTGGTCCAACCTCTTTACACATAGGATACTATATCTTATGTAAGATATAAGAAAGCTGTGGCATGCACTGGGGGTCAGCTATAATATAATATATATATTATATATATAATATAATATAAGCTAACAATTGGAAAACATTAAGTAGTCTTAAGAGTACATTTAAGCCAGCTGGTCTCAGACTAGATCAAAAGCAGAATTTCCTGTTACCTTGGCAGGCTTCCATACTGGTCTAGTGTCAATTGAAAACATAACTCATGTAACATTTTTAAAAGAATTTTTTTTTGAAGAGAAAGAAACTCTAGGAATGTGGAGAAAAAAAGAAATTCTATTCTGAATTAAGTTGTGTCTAGACATTCAGACTTGTGTCTAGAGGCATATGTCACAAGGAGTTCTGATCAGAACTGACTGTTTTCACCATAGACTTAAGTCAGGAACCTCTCCAAAGTTACAATAAACCACCCTTTTCAGGAGAATTCTGCCAGATGTTCTCAAGCAAGTAAGAACAATATGTATTGTATCCAGATCAATCAAGTCCTTTTTTTTTTCTCAGCAGGAGTAAGCATGTTGGCATGAGGAAAGGAACAAGGAACTACAACAGAGGGAAGTTAAAAATATGTCAGATTTAGAAAAGAAAAGAAATCAAGAAAAAGTTGATGCAAGTGGTTTTAATGCTTACAGAGTCCCACCAGAGCTTTGTTAAGGTAGGTATGCATTGTGAATGGTTTCTGTGCACTGTGAATGACCTCTCAAAGATCCATGAGATACATATTCCTCACAGTGATGCTATTGGTGGAATTTTTGGAGATTGTGGGGTCTCATGGAAAGTTAGAAGTCATTGACAGTGTGTCACGTTGGAGGGTGTCTTAGTTAAGGTTTCTATTGCTGTGAAGAAACACCATAACCAAAAGCAGAGTTTGGAGGAAAGGATTTATTCAGCTTACATTTATATACATCACTGTTCATCATCAACGGAAGTCAGGGCAGGAACCCAGAGGCAGGAACTGGTACAGAGGCCACGGAGGGAGGGGTGCTGCTTACTGGCTTGCTCTCCCTAGCTTGCTTAGTCTGCTTTCTTATAGAATCCAGGACCACCAGACCAGGGATTGTTGCAAGATATTTCCTATCCATTTACATTGAGGCAGTGAGAGGCCAGTGATTGGAGGGGAGAGAGGAGGAGGAGCTAAGGGAAGTGAAGGGTGGGAGGAGGGAGAGGGCTCTGTGGTCTATGCGGGGAGCGGAGCAGAGAGGGAGACACAGATATCCAGATGGCCTCAGACGTATTTCGGGTGTTTTGGAGAGGTTAGAAATATTGGGATAAGACTTTATCACTATAAATTGGCATTATGAAATTGGGAGTTTCTTATACATAAATATGTTTGGTTAAATATTCAAGTTTAAGAGTCACGCTTCACTGGATACTTGGAAGGAGTGGGTGCTGGGCAGAAGCGTGGGGTTCCCACTGTTTACAGAGTCTCTGGCAGAGAGGAAACACACAGCTGAGATGCTGTAAGAGCTAGCTGGGGAAGGTTGGCTCGGCAGTGACAGTGAGAGTTGCCCTGAGCTGGACCGCTGCGACTTTGTGCAGAGGCCTGGCGGGGCAGTACTCATTTACCCCTACAATTATTTACCCCTACAATTATTTACCCCTACAATTATTTACCCCTACAATTATTTACCCCTACAATTATTTACCCCTACAAGGGATGGCTCCACCCACGATGGTATGAGTTCTTCCCCATCAATCACTAATTAAGAAAATGACTTACAAGTTTGTCTACAACCTGATCTTATGGAAGCTTTTATTCTTTATTCTTTTTCTTTTCTTTTTAAAGGTTTTTTTTTTAATGTCTTCTCTTAGATATTGTATTCCAAATGCACTTTCCCCTCCCCCTCTCAGCCTCTTCCCCACACCTCTCCTCCCCTCCCCCCTACCTCCAGCTCTATTCCTCCATTTCCTTTCAGAAAGGGCAGTCCTCCCATGACTGTTAACCAAACATGGCATATCAAGTTACCAGATTAGGCACCTCCTCTCACATTAAGGCCAGAACAGGCAACCCACTGGGAGGAAAAGGGTCCCAAAAGCAGGCACAGGAGTCAGAGAACCCCAATTCCATTAGGAATCCCACAAGAAGACCAAGCTACACTAACATATGCAGAGGGCCTAGGTCAGATTTCCTGGCTTCCTGGCTGGCGGTTCAGTCTGTGAGCCCCTGGGAGCCCAGGTTAGTGGGTTTTCTTATGGTGTCCTTGACACTTCTGACTTCTACAACCCTTTTTACCACATTTCTGTAGGACACCAAGAGTTCCACCTAATGTCTGGCTTCCACCTAATGTTCTAACAAATTTATCCCAACCTGTCTGTAGTCAAGTAGAGGGAGAAGGGTCAATCTTTCCAAAGACAGAACATTTGAAACCATGCAAAAGAAAGAAGATAAAAAGCCCCCATTAGAAGCCTATAGGATTTGTGCTACATCATCGAGAGACCTAACTTTCTCATTATAGAAATGACAGAAAGTGTATTTGCTGTGAAACAGACAGTAAGTTTGTTTTAAAAAATAATGGGGAAACATGTTCTAAGTCTGGAGAAAGATATGGACATCCAAGCACATGAAGATTAAAGATCTTCAATTAAATCAAATTCAAAGAAGACTTTACCAAGGCATACTATAATTAGCTCTCGAAAATCAAAGACAGAAAGTCTTACAAGTGATAAGAAAGAAAAAGAAAAAAAAAAGCTTCTTCACACAATGGGAGAATCAACTAAGGCAATGAGCAGTTTTCAGAAAACAAACGCAGTCTATGGAAGACTAAGAAAAAAGTGCTAGGAAAATAGTTATTATTCAAAATAGAGACAGTGATGTTCCCATATAAACAAAAACTAAGGTGGTCCATTGACACTAAATGCACCTTCAGGAAAACACCATAAAGAGCTTTTTGAGCTGTTGTAGACACAAGGGCACAAATCTGTAACATGAAAACATGTACTGTAGTATAAAATCACAGGCAAAATAAGTAGTCACATCCTGAATGCTATAATATAAATAACACATCTGACATAAACTTAAAAGAAAAAAACTATTAAAATAATTTAGTATTCAGTTATAAATATATAATAAAAATGTGCCATTAAAATCAAAATGTGTGTGGAATGGAGCAATAGTGTCGATAGTTCTCGCAGGTTAAGTGGCTAGCAGCTTAAACATGCGGTGAGAACTATGTGATGGTGTATGCAAACTTTGTGGTAAACGGCACGGGCAAGACTCTACGAGGCACCATATGCATGCTACAGTAAAAATTGTAGGAGACAAGGTGAAAGGGATCAAGATGCATAGAGGTGTGGAAAAAAATCACTGCACCATAAGGGAAGACATCAAGAAGGAAGAGAAATAAAAGATCTCTATATCCTGGATGCAGCTAACCAGATGGCACTAGTCAGTCCTTATTTGTCATTAATGGCATAGAAAGCATGTGGATTCAATTAAAATTCCACAGAGAAAGGCTGAAAGGATAATAAACTGTGCCAAGCCAATTCACCACAAAAAAGTCATCCATAAGACACTGACCTTGGCTTTTAGGATACACATATACTATAAAGGTATGTTCCCAGCATTTACTTGGAACTCAGAAATAGGTGGTGTATGTCTATGAGTTCAAGGCCAGCCTGGTCCATGTAGTGAGTTCCAGGCCAGCAAGGGCTATATTGCAAAGTGCATACTCACTTATAGTGGTAGGCAAAAGAGAGAAGTAGATGTAATTATTTCAGGAAAAGTAGGCATTAAGTTAAAAACCCGAAAATAAAAACCAGACAAATGTCATCATACTATGAAGCTGTGGTTATATTTAATAGTTATATATTTTAAATTACATAAGGATGTAAGAAATTGCATACGATTATCGTAGCATTAGAGTACTCCTAATTTAATTTCTTTCACTGTGATTTTAATGTTTCAGATATCAGTATATAAAGAGACAAGAGGAGCATCTACTAAACAATATAAGCAAACATTCATTGTGTCTAGATGGAGAATCAGACAATAAAGCACCAACAGTATAGGACTTTAGTACCTCCCTTTCTGCAATGAACTGATCATTTAGACTCAAAACTCAACAGAAACACTGGACCTGAGCTATTCTTTAAACCAGAGAGACAAGGACTCAGAAGCCATTTTATCTCTAGTGGGAGAATACAAGGTAAAGTGTATATTATAGTTAGGCCAAACAACAAGGCTTTCCCAATTTAAGAAGGCAGAAATCAGAGAATGCATTCCTTCTAATAATAATGGTATCAAATTGGAAGTGTATTAGCAGTAGGAAAAAAATGAAAAATAGACAAATGTGTGTAAATTAAAAAATACATTTCTGAAAATTCAAGTGGATCGAAGAAGAAATCAGAACATTTAAAAACTCCTGAGGGAAATGAAAATAGAAACACAATATAGCAAAGCTTACATGGTGTAGAAAAAGCAATTCAATTAATAAGAGGTAAATTTGTAGCAATAAATGACTATATTTAAAAGAATGGTCTTAATTGAACAATAGATGCTTCCCACAAACAAACAAACAAACAAACAAACAAACAAACTCGAGAAGAATAAGGAAATGGTAAGAATCAGAACAGAAATAACTGAAGCGTAGAGCAGAGATACAATAGAAAGTCCATTCCAGAGAGTGTCCTTTCATCTGTGGTGTGGTTGGGGAGGAGCCCTCTAGAGATGTCAGACTGTAGGTGGGAGCTGGGAATATGAGGGCCCTTTGTAGCTCTGTATCAAGTCCGCAGATGAAACTGTCTTTCCCAATCCTGCTCTGTTCCCATTAGGTACCTGGTTTACACCAAAAGTATTCTTCAGGGTGTAATTAGCTATTTTGTTTGGGCCATTTTAGTGTGGAGAGGATAAGCATGATAGAGCCAGTCACTCAGGGCTTAATTCTTCCTTGTGTTATAGTGTAGATGTGGTTTTCTTTTTCTTTTTCTTTTCTTTTCTTTTCTTTTCTTTTCTTTTCTTTTCTTTTCTTTTCTTTTCTTTTCCTTTCCTTTCCTTTCTTTTCATTTTCTCTTTCTTTTCCTTTCTTTTCCTTTCTTTCTTTTCCCTTCTTTTCCTGTTTTGTTTTGTTTGGTTTTTTTGCCATTGCAATTTCATCAGGGTGTGAAATACCTTCTGGGATCTTCAGCTCTGAGCTGAGCAGATGATTTCAGTCACACCACATCAACACTAGAGCTCTAAACTGACTTCTGTTATAGCCTCACCTCTTTTTTTTTTTTAAAGCAGTTTAATAGATACATTATGGAGTCTTCCATTTTGTGTAGAATTAGCTCCTCCCCTTCAAATGCTGGAATTAACATCACTTAAAACTTGAATAAAATATCAAAACTTCAAAAAATAAGACAAGAAAAGTTCAATAAAACTGAGTTAGTTTTTTGGAAAAGATTTAAGAAGAAAAAATGTCAAACCTTTAGCTAAGCTGTTAAGCCAACTCAAGACTCAAGATTACCTTAGGAGAGAAGAATTAGGAAGAACACTTGTACTAACAGTAGCAGAAACAAAAGGCAGGCTGTGAGGGAATGCTGGGTACTGTCCATCATGGAGACAGCTTGGACACTGCTTTACCTCAGGGGAAAACAATTATTTTATTTAAAGAACCACTTTGGGGGGTTCCCATTTTTGTGTCATACCCAACCCCTAAATTGTATTTGTGGCTTTCTGGTCTATGTACAGCTGGCCTTTCCAGATTCATCTCCCACGACATCTGCCCACCTTTTATCCTCAACCAGTAAAGACCCACACCCCCAGCAGAATAGACAACTTTCAGTTCCCCAATCTTGTCACCTTGCTCGTTCTGTCTGAAGTATCCTAGTCCCTTTAAGTGTCTACTCTTCTTCACAGTCTAACTACTTATTCCAGGAAGACTGTCTTTTTATCCCAAGTCTGAATAATTCTTTTAAATATTTCCCATAAAACATGTCTGGTATTGATTGTAATTATTAAATCATCTGTCTGGTTCTTCCCCTAGGTCCTAGATAGTACATCTAAAGTTTTACCTCTAATTGTTTAGCAAGAATTTTGGCATGTAGAGCGTTAGGGCATGTGTGGTGACTGGAAACGAGTGGATAAATGAATGACCCCTCCCCAAGACATTACAGTGATACTGGCATACTTGTCTTAATGAGTTATGGGCTAATTTACTGATACGAAGAGGTCAGAGCATGGCTTTAACCAGCAAGCACCAGCCACCCAGCCTCTCCCAATCCACAGAAATCGGCAAAGATGACAAATTTCCATTTCCGTGTCTGATTTACCTTTGTTCCCTTGCACACCTCACCTTCCCTCCTCCTGTTCTTACCACAAAGCCCACGCACCACAGCTTAGAGGAAAAGCTAATTGTAGATGGATACTTCTTCAGAGAAAACTCTGTCTTCACATCAAATTCTTAGGCGTTAGTCTGGTCCCTTTGAGGTTAAGCAGTGGGCTGGAGGGGTGTGTGCCGTCACATGCTGCACCAATGACCGACTAGGCACAGGTTGACTCTCTTCCTCCTGGTTTTGCTGTTACTCCCACTTTCATGTCCCCACTTTCATCTCTTGTAAAGAAGCAGTCATCTGCATAAAGTTGTCTTATTGTGGGGTCTGTGTCTTGAGAAACGAAACCTACTTGGAGGCAATAAACGATGAATCATGCCTTGTCTAGCACCTTCTACCACGCTCACCATTCAGCCATTATTCCCTTAGCAGCTGTGAAACGATCACATCAACTGGGGAGGTATTGCCGGCTATGGTCAAGTAGCTGTTGCTTTGTAGCCTCGCCTGGCTAATTGTAACGGCTACTGTTTTTTCACCTCACCGCGTGGGTATTGCATCGGACTCCATACTCACAGGGTAGATAAAGGCAGCAGTTACACATGCCCTCAGTCTAGCACTCGGGAGGCAGAGGCAAGTGGAGCTCTATGAGTTCAAGGCCAGCCTAGTCTACAGAGAGAGAGTTCTAGAACAAAAGAGACACAACTGGTCAGAACAGTACAAAAAGACATTTCAAGAGGGAGAGCCTATATTTTTATATTTTTCCAGAATACTGTCACTATTGTTCTGTTATTATTAAATATTGTTCCTAGTTGTTTGTCCTGCTTAACTTTAAAGTTAAACCTTACCAGGCTTGCCACAGAGCAAAATGCCCACCTTTAAAGATGGCGAATAAAAATTGTCAACTTTTAAGTGTGTGCAAAGTTAGTTTTTCATTTCAATGACTTTATATTCTGACACTGAATAAAATAAATTGCCTTAATTTTATTTTTTATATGGTATTCAGATAGAGTTTCTAAGCTCTACAGAGGAATGTTGAGACTGCAAGACCAGAAAAGCTGCAGCTTTGTTGAGCTTTTTAGAAAAAATTTCCCCAAACATTTGTATGCTTTCATCTCAGTGATTAATATCCTGACACAATGGAACACAACTGAAATTCAAGGTATGTATATCTTAATTCTTTTAGGAGCGGTAATGAAAGTTTTCAAAGCCACTCAAAATTTTTGAAACTTTTTGTGGACACCTTTGAAGTGGTATGCTGAAAACATGGCTTTCTTTTTTTTTAAACGTATCAGAAATAAACAATGTACTCGAGTCTCACACCCACTGGTGCAAACTTAGAAAGCAGAGAAGATGGTGAGGAGATGTGGAGGCAGGCGGAGTTGGGAAAGAGCAGGTTTAGATGTCCCACAGACTGTCGTCATCTCTTTATTGCCTGGCGAGCAGCACTAATTCATTTAGACGGTCTCTTCTACCCTGTTGCTGTTGTAGAACCAGGAATCTGATAGCCCAGTGTTCTGCGTTTAGACTGCATTCACACTGATTGGCATTAACAAGTGGCAGATTTGTTCCTAAAGTATCCAAGGGGGAGGTGTTTAAAAAAAAAAAAAGCAGTGAGCTTCTTCTTCACAGTCATGGAGATGGGTTTGTCAGAGGTCCAAACAGCATGCCTGTGTGTCTGTGAGTGGCAATGTGAGTCTGGAGGTAGGACAGTTGTCCCAAGGGACGAGGAATGCAGAGGAAGGTGCTGGCTTTGTGCTTCAAGGATGAGCATTGTGTGGCTTTCTACTACGGCTCTGTGATGTTGCACAGGGCAGTATGATGGTCTGAGCTGTTGTATCCTCACATGTAAAATTCCCTGACAGAGGTGTAAGAGTTAAGTGATATTACCCAAAGAATTTTTTTTTAACTTATAAAGCTTTACAGAAACTTAGAATCAAGAGGCTACTACTGATTTGTAGCCAACACTAAGATATTTGTTTCCCTGGTGGATGTGAAATGTTGAAAATCACTGGGAAACTACAAAGTCCTCAGTGTAAGCAGCCCACTAAAATAAAAGACCTAATCACAGGTAGAAGAAAGTAACTGTGAAAGCAGAGGTTGTTGGGACCTCTTAGACCAAGATTCTCTAAGAAGACTTAGAACAGTGGTTCTCAACCTTCCAGATGCCGTGACCCTTTAGGACTTCATGTGGTGTCTTCTAATCATAAAATTATTTTTGTAGCTGCCTCATAACTGTAATTTTGCTGCTGTTCTGAATGTAACGCAATATCTGTGTTTTCTGATGGTCTTCGGTGACCCCCGTGAAAAGGCCAGCAACCTGTAGTTTGAGAGTCACTGTCCTAAAGGCTTCGTCAGGGTGATGAATTGAGTCCATGTTTGTGGTAACTAGGGTATTATACCTGACAGTAAGGAGTCACTGTACTATGTGCACACAAGGTACATGTACCATGAGACACGCAAGGGGAAGGTTCAGGTGCACATCTAGATCCTACTCCAGAGAGATCTGAGGCAAGTTAAGTTATCCAGAAGACTGTCTTAAGCCAGGTTACTTAATGCAAAGCTGGACAGAATCCTAAGGAAAACGCATACTATGGTAAAGATATGCCAAAGTCAAGAAACAGAACTGTTCCCTATGGTTAGGAAACTACAACAGAAGAAATCTGCATATGAAAGAAGAAATAGATCTCAGAGCAAAGGGACAATTTATCCTAACCCAGGCCTAGGAGGGGAAATAAGGCCCAAAGCTACTGAGCAATCAACAGCATCATACGTGTTGCTGCTGCTGTGGACTCACTCATTACTCATGTTTTTGCATTATGGAGTTGTTATCAGAGAGTTGTGAAAATATTTGGCAGGTGATAATGATTCTAGAATTGACTTTGGAGTGAGCAGAGATCCTGTGATGAAGGGCTTGTGGGTAAGCACTGTGTTCACACAGCCTTTGGGTAGGCTTCTCATACATCGTAGGAGCAGAGAAAGTAACAAACCTTTGATCATATACCCTTGGATTATTTCCTGGATGCTTTCTACCTGGTGACTGTCCATGACTCCTACATGATGTAGTTGGTACTCACAGAAAATGATGACATTTTTCCTGATCATTTGTCATGTTTATTATGATTATTAGCATGAAAGGTAGATCTATGAAAGTATGAGAAATGCTGATGGGTGAATTTCTCTTCCTTTTATTTCAGCTGCTTTTACAAATAGACGAAATGGAAATCAAGCAACAACCCTGTGAAAAGAACCCCAGGGGCAGGTGATCGGCTGTAGTGGTAGAAAAGGAGAGGCCGCCATTGGAATTTTTGAGAAAATTTTATATGTGCAGTGAGCCACCATAAACCCTCAGGGCTTCCAAGTGGCAGAAAGGGCTGAAAACCATTGTGGCCAGGCATGCAGCTCATAGTCTGTGTAAACTGTGGTCAGGAATAGAGATAACTACTGTGAATGAGTTGTTAAACCCAGCCCCTCCTTATCAAAATTGGGGTGGGGGGTGAGAGTAAGAGGGCACTTCCTTCCTTGGCAACAGTTTGGAAGATAAATCAATGTGGGAACCACGCTTCTGATTTACCTACCTTGAGTTAAGGGCATCTGTGATTGAGGCAGATATCTTGATGTGCCTCTGTTGTTATTCTTGCCTGCTGTATTTTGGATTTCGAATGTCCTTCAAATGTCTATGTGGTAAGAGTTTAGTCCACAGCTTGGTGCGAGGTGGTGGAACCTTTAAAATGTGGAATCTGGGGGAGAGAGAGAGGCCTTATGTCCCTGGGGGTATGTGTTTGAAGAGTGGCTCTTCCTCTGCCTCTCTTTTGTGGTTGACCATGAATCGGGCTGCTTTACTTCCTATGAACTCTCACTATGATGTGCTTCCAAAATTCTGCAAGCAACGGGGTCGACCAACCAGAGATCCATAAACCGAGAGCCAAATAAAGTTTTCTCTGTTTAAATTCATGACCTCCTACATTTATTCCACTAACAGAAACCTGAAGAGAGTAAGTAGCACCTGTTTTTCAATAAGATGTTGCTGGGACATAGTCTAGCATCTACCAGTCAGACTCATATATACAATTTTGAGATGACTTATATGAGGAAGGTGTGCGAGCAGGTGGCTGTGTGGCTTGGTTCAAGGGCCAATATAGGAATCTTAAGTAGGAGCTTCAAGAAGCAGGCTTGGGAAACCCAGCCGTTAGCTTATTTCTGGGGTGGCTAAAGTTGATTGATCAACTCCTGTTACTTTCAGGTAACAAGAATGGCTCTCTTTTTGCAACTAAAAGGCTTAGCTGACATTCGTTGGGCAGTCTTTTTCTTTCTTTCTTTTCTTCTTTCTTTCTTTCTTTCTTTCTTTCTTTCTTTTTCTTTCTTTCTTTCTTTTTCTTTCTTTCTTTTTTTTTTTTTTAGGTCATGGTTTTACATCTTCATTCCACTGAGAGGATCACATGACACATGATGCCAATGCAATAGAGTGATCATGCAGAACTCATTACAAAGACAAAGCATATGTCCATTGTCTCCTTCATCCCTTCGCTGTCTGTTTAGGAGAGATAGACCCTCCCCATTCCTAGATTAAAATCTCCAGAGGAGTCCAAGACCATGTTACTCAGGACACATAACCATTTTGAGGTAATGAACATATTCAAGTCGGTACTGAGAACCTTTACTAACAGAATTTAAAGTGTAGCGGTGGCACACCCCCATACCTACACCAGGCTGCTTTCCCGGGAAGCCTTCTGGGGAAAAGGGAGAAGCTGACTGTGCCTTTGTCTTCCTAACTTCTCTTATTCTTTCCAAAACTCAATGGACTGAGAGTGTAAAATGGAAATGTAGGGAAATGTTTCCTGAGTGGGCCCGATTGGCTCAGTTTAAGTATTGCACATCTTAAAAGCAGAAACCCTCACGAGGCTCTTTAGTGGCTCTTCCGATGTCAGGATTCCTTAGTCTCTCGGTCACATCCTTGTCCTTTTGTAGTCTGGTGGCCACTTGCTCTTTCCTGGCAATCTAAGTCTTTCCTAGTGTTTTGTTTTGTTTTGTTTTTTTAAGTTTGGAATGAGTTTACACTAGGTAATTATTCAATGTGACTCTAGTCTTTCCCAAACGGGGTTTCCCTCCTTCACTCTTTGCCCTGACAAACTTAAGCAATAATGCCTGATTTTGACAATATCTGCCCCTGCCCCTGCCCCCAGAGCAGTCATGCCATTTTTTAATAATTTTTTTCTCAATTCAAATCATATGTCTTACAAACTATAGTGATCACATGTCAGTCTGCTTCTTGGAAGTGTGCACTTCTACGTGTGAGAGGAGATAGATACTCGTTTTTCAGACCTTAGTATGTGGGACAGGCATATGTCTCGAGGAAAAAGAAAAGTGCTTTGAGAACACGATGAACTGAACTCAGCTCATCAATATCAGGAAGTGAGTTCTCCAATGGGGTGCTTTCTTCCTCCATCACAGAAATAAAGGCGCGGATCACCCTATTGGAATGGTGTTGGAAGAGCAGATTCTCACAGAATGTGTGATAACATGACCCAGGGAAAGTGACCCATAATAATTCCATGGAAAATGCTTGGGTGTATGACTGACAAGAAAATATGGGAAAATTTGAAACAGAGAGATGATACTATGCTAGGAATTCGGCCTGTTGAGGTAGTTTCCATTCCAAGGCAGCTTTAGTGTGCAGTTTCTTATCTTGAGGAAACACCCCAGGTGATACCTGGAAGTCTCATGGCGTCAAACATTTGCATGTTCTGTCGGCATCCCTAGTCTACATAAGTTGTTTGACTGTGAACGCAGTGGAACACTAACAAGACTTTTGTTTCTTTAGGAATTCTTTCAGGGGAGACAAAAGCCAAACAGTAGGAATTCTTTTCTTTCTTTCTCTCTTTCTTTCTCTCTCTTTCTTTCTTTCTTTCTTTCTTCCTTTCTTTCTTCCTTTCTTTCTCTCTTCTTCTTCTTCTTCTTCTTCTTCTTCTTCTTCTTCTTCTTCTTCTTCTTCTTCTTCTTCTTCACTTTTATTTGGTTCTTTGTGCATTTCACATCCCTTTCATCTCCCTGTGTCTCTTCCTATCCACCCTTTGCCCTAGCAACCTCCCCCACCAAAGGAAAACAAAATGTAAAAATAGAATTCTCAAAGGGCAGAATTATTTTCTCTGTGAGAAAGCAGGTTGTGTTTGCCTTTGTTGGGGGAAAAGACCTCATTGCCAATGTCTGTTAGCCAGTGAACCAGAAATGACACAGCAGGGAGAGGTCAGAGGTGACAGGAGCAGAAAAACGAAGTGGAAATAGTGGAATGGAAGCCTCTTTTGTCAGCAGCACTTCTGCAACTGAGAGAAGCTAATGCACCAAAGGAGAAACTGTCTCTGGAGGGAATAGGTTTCTCCACCGAGGTTACAAATCAAATTGAGCACAATTATAGTATAAGGCAGGCTTAGTGTGGGCAGCTCTGGGGTGGGTTCACCCATCTCACAGAGGAGGTCCGTGCAAGACTGGGCTGAGGTAGGTGCTTCTTAAAGGGGAACTGTCTTGTGATGGTGAGGTACTGGGTTATAACCTTATTTGGTGAGTCTTTCAGGTCCTATTATAGGGTGATTTTAGGTCCAGTAGTCGCTTTGGAATCCGAAGCTGGCTTTGTCCAGTTATTGCGCTGGCTTTTGCGAACATGGGCTCCTGGTCAAAAGAGAAGGGAGGAACCTCTTGGCCCATGACATCTTGGCTTTGTCCCAAAACCTCTGGCCTAACAGGAACTGATAAAGAAGCATCTGAAAAACCGAAAACTGCTTGGAAAATCAGAACTCGAATACAGGCTGGGCTGCACGACAGTTCACAGCTTCTATCCTGGCTTCCGTGCTGGGGCAGCAGAGAAGCGAAGTTGCAAGCATGCAAGTGTGGTGTAAAATGGGAATACGGTCACCGCCATCACCCTGCGCCGGCAGCTGCCTTCAGTCCTTTTGAGTGTGGGGCTTTGGTCCGACAGAGATGCAACCTTCATAGCAAGATGGGACTGGAGAAGAAATCGGTCTTGAGGGAACTCATGGGAGGGATTGAAGGGAGGAAAGGGGAGAGGGATGGTGCAATTACATTATAATTCTAAAGTTAAAAACATTATCCTTTTAAAGGGGGAACCATGGTGAGAGTGAGGAGGTGGCCACACTCCTCTGCAGCACCCTCTAGTTTTTCCAGGGGCCGGCATGTTAGTCTGGACCCCAGGTGCTCAGTCACACACAGCCTGACTCATCTGCTGAAACCATGTCCAGCCTATAAGATAATGCCACTCTTAGGCTGGGTGGTGGTGGTGCAAATCCAGCACTTGGGAGGCAGAGGCAGGCAGATTTCTGAGTTCAAGGCCAGCCTGGTCTACAGAGTGAGTTCCAGGACAGCCAGAACTACACAGAGAAACCCTGTCTCGAACCCCCCCCCAAAAAAACCAAAACAAACAAACAAACAAACAAACCAAAAACCGAAAACAACAACAACAACAACAACAACAAAAGATATGCCACTCAACTCTTCAAAGAGGTCAATTTAAAAGAAAAAAAGATGTCTCCTCCATGGTGGCCCATTGTTAGGGCCACAGCAGGGTGTACAGAGGTAGGGAGAAAGGGAACACAGCAGGGTTGTAAACATTCAGAAGCTAGAGGGCTCCCAGCTGGTTCAGCAGCTTGCCCTGCCTAGGGGGGTCCCCAGGAAACACACCCTAACTTGTTTGACAGTCTGTGACCCTGCCCAGGGAGAAACTCAGCAGAAGCATGCTAGCGCCCTAACTGGTTTGACGACTTGCCTAAAGCTGGAGAAAGCCAAACCGATTACATTAGCATTCCATTCTCCACCTAGACCAGCAGAGGCACACAAGGCCTGGAACTGTGCTCTATGTGCTCTATTTAACAGCTACAAAATAATTTGCATTCCAACTAAGATGAATTTACGGCTGGAAAATTGTGGCTGAAAGTTATCCTTCACTGTACTGTACTCACTGTACTGCACTATACTAACCTACTTATGGTTTGTAAGTTTATCGAGCACTTAATATTATTTTACAGTTATCTTCTATACCTACCATCCTACTGAAAACTTACAAGTGATTTGTGACACTACACAGCTAAGTAACTGTTCATTTTCAAAAGGCTAGTCTTCCAGGGCATTGGTATATATGATATATTGATATATATCAATATATATATGTACATATATATATATACATATATATATGTATATATATATAGTTAAATGTCTAAACCTGTTTTCTCATTCTCCATAGCTCATCACTGTCAAGTCAAACAGTTTACTTTCTGCAAGGCTCTTCACTATGGAAGATGATGCCGATTAATTGACTATTATCAGCCAAACCTACTCTATAATAAATGTATTATCTTAAATTATATAAAAAGAAATAAAAAGTCCAATTAATAAAAATAAAAGAAATAAATATTAAAAAAAAAAAAAGACCTGGAACTGTGTACTTGCAGTCCCATTTCTGACCAGAATGTAGACGAGGTTCTATTGCTTCGTGGCCTTTGGGCCAAGATCAAATGAACACTGGTGTTTACACTAGGCTTTGCTCTTTTCTGTTCTCTTTCCCTTTGTCTCATCTAACTTTCCCCCGAATTTTCATGTTTATTTAATTTCTTCTTTGTTTCTTTAATTGGATTTTTATCTTGATTTCTTTCCTCCCTCATTTCCCCCTTATTTTTGCATCATTCTTTGTTATTCTCTTCTCTTAAAAAAAAAATACTTCTGTAGTACTCTTTGGAAGTCTTTCTTACCTTTTATTTTGTATTCTTACTATTTTAAATACCGTTTTAGCATATATTCTCTTTTTGAAAACTAGGTGCTGTAGTTATAGTTTTTAATGTATTTTTACTGCATTTCTGGATTATTTATTTATTTATTTATTTATTTATTTATTTTTCGAGACAGGGTTTCTCTGTGTAGCCCTGGCTGTCCTGGAACTCACTCTGTAGACCAGGCTGGCCTCCAACTCAGAAATCTGCCTGCCTCTGCCTCCTAAGTGCTGGGATTAAAGGTGTGCGCGACCACCGTCCAGCTCTGTATTATTTATTTAAGCAGTGTTGAGTGTCAAACTTGACACCTCAGACACACTTGGTGGATGCTTCTCCACAGAGCTGCTCCCCCAGCCTAGTTGAGAAGAATTCCACTCTTGTGTAGACCACATCTTTGTTCTGCTGGAAGTCTGGCAGATTTTAAGTATCAGACACAATTAAAGCACCTAGTTGATGACTTGGGCCGGAGTGCCGGAGTGCACATGGTTGGAGGGAGACTTGAAGTCCCAGGCAAAGCATTCATCCCCTTGGCAAACAACAGAGAGAGACTAAACAACTCTTGTCGATAGTGCAGCTACAAAAGACAAATGAAACGTGCCTGTATATTTACACTGCTGACTAACCCGGAAGACTGACCACACTGGGGTATTCCCCATACACTATGCTTGTTCAACACATGGGCCTTCACTTTCAAAGGGATTAGATAACCCTAGAGATCTGTAGGGAAAGCTGGTCACTCGGGTTTTAACATAATGAGAGCAGTAGCAAATGCTACCAACTACAACCTAACAAGCCACCTGAAATCTCGCACTGAAGCGGACACATGGAATTTAAGCTCAACACTACAAAGCTGGCCTACATTCTAGGGCATGCCAGCAGAAGAAAGTTGTCCCCTACAAAGGCTGTTGCATGAAAGTTCAAGTGATTTGTATCCCAACAGGGCTCTCAAAATGGAAAGGCAAACAAACAAACAAAAAAAATTTTTTTAAATCTCTAAATGTAATTCCATAACTGATCCCAATAAGGTTGAAATATATAGCATGCTATATAAAGAATTCAAAGTAATTATTATAAAAATGATTAACAAGCGAAAAATAGCAAACTAAAACAAAAACAAACAAATAGATAAAAACCAAATACATAACTGAATGAAATGAGGAAGTCAGGTAGGTGTTCTAGTACATACCTGCACAGCTGTAATTCCAGAACTTGGGAGGGGGGAGATGCAGTTCTACACATTCAAGAGCAGTCTAAGTTACAGAGAAACTATCTCTGTAACCAACAGAGAGAGAGAGAGAGAGAGAGAGAGAGAGAGAGAGAGAGAGAGAGAGAGGCTGAAAATCTAACAGAAATGTTGAAATCAAAAAGCTCAATACATCAAACAACATTAACAACAGAAAACTTATTTGAAAGACTTACCAATAGACTAGATGAAGAAGACAATGAAATATCAGGGTTAGAGGAAAAATTTGACAATTTAGGATATTAGGACAATAAAAGAAAAACAAATGAATGAATGAACAGAGCAAACAAAACCCATAGGACAGCATTACAATACACAATGTAAAATGTTCTGTCTAAATAAAGGACTAGAGGCAGACATTAAAGGTATAGAAAATATTTGGTAAAATAGCAAAAAAATTCCCAAGACCTTGGAGAGAGGTAGACATTCAGGTGCAGGAGACATTTGCAATCCCATGCAATATGATTAGACAACAACCTCTACACGTCACAATACGTGTAAACTCTGAGACATTGAGAAGAAAGAAAGAATATTAAGTGGTAGAACAGAATGCCAAGGTTCTTAAGAGGCAAACTCATCAAAATAAGAGCAAGTTTCTCAGCAGAGGCTGTGGATCCCAAAGATGGGAGGAAAAAGACCACCGATTCAAATCATCATTGATTAATTAAAGCAAAATTTTAACTCATGTACATGGGCTGCTTTCCCCTAAGGTGGGGTTAGAGAGGTCAGCATTGGGTGTAAAGAAGACACAGCTTTTATAGCTCAGGAGGAGGGAGTTTCAAAATTCGGGATTTGGTGGTCAAAATAGTTGGGATTACAGGAGCAGAACATGAGCATAGAAAATTAGTCCCTCCTGAAACAAAGACATGGTTTCAAAGTGGGTATAACAAGGTAGTCATGACAACATAGTTATGGATTGTCACATAATCTGTTGAAACAAAAGCAGGCTTGCAAGATGGTTATAAGCAACTTTTTGAAACAAAGCCATGATTGTCATTCCTGGAAAAGACAGCACAGAACCACTTGCAAGTAGAGTTACAGATGGTGCATAGCCCAACTTTTAAAAAACAGAGGTTTAATCATAAATAGAAATGAATCTAGTTAGGCTTTACTAGAAGATGGCTTTCAAGTCTTAGATGGTGGCAGTCTAGTTTTTCAAAACCCTAAAGATCAGGAGGCCACATAAAGGTATATATTGAATTTCTGAAAGACAATAATGGCCAAACTTTGTAATTGAATCCAGAAAATTTCAAAACTAAGGTGGAAATAAAGTCCTTTTATAATAGAAAAAAAAAAACCAAAAGCAATAACAACAGACAGGCTGAAGAAACATACGGACACTAAATCGCCACTGCAGAAAATACTCTAAGGATATATTCTATATTTACAATTCATTTCCCTTTTTCTGGTTCCCCACCCCCAAAAATCCAATAATAAAAACAAAAAAAGAAAAAAAGAAATATAAAGCTCAAGGTAGATGGGAGTTCTTACTCATGCTGTCCCAAATCTGCCCTCTCCATTCTAAAAAAAGAAAAAAAAATACTCTAAGAAATTTTAGACCTGAAGGAAGAAACAAGACAAATACATTCAGTAGTAGAGTCAACAAGCAAATGAGAATGAGGAAAGAAACATTGTTTCAGTAGAGTACCTCTAAGAAGAATAAAGGAGGTCTTTTCTCTTTGGCTCAAGGGACCCTAGCTGGCCTGGTGAGATGCTCCATGTTCATGAGCCACAGAGAAAAGAAAAGGAAGAAAGTCAGTCACACATGCATATGCCCCCCCCACACACATACACACAAGTCAGGTTGACCACCTGGTTTATCAATTTCACAAGTGCATATGCATACTTATATACATACACATACAAATACATATATATTTATATATGTATGTATAGACAGAGAGACATATATACATTTGGCACATAAAGAGGAACCCCAACAGCCACTGTTTAATGTTTCTCTCAGCTTTTTTATACCTTCTTAGGCAAAAATTCTTTATAAAATTACCTCATAGATAAAAAGTTACACAAAAGGGGAATCACAGAAGGATGCAGATACTAAGTTCAAAGCAATGTTTCATTCTATAAGCTCATTATAAGTTCAAAGCAACAGTTTCACTAGGCCTTGCTTTATCATAGTATATACCTGTGACTTCAACCTTGTACCTGACCTAGAATAAAATTTTTTTCCTTGATCACAATTTTTTTCCAAGCTCATTTCTCTTCTTAGTGTAATTTATGAAAGTTCATTGTATTCCTTATTATGTAGCATTTACTTATTATTCTATGAGGAGGATGTATATCCTATTCTTGGTTCTAACTTTATTATGTCTTTCTGGCAAAACAAATAAAACCATCCCTTAAATTACTTCCTGAATCAAATCAGGATTCTATAATGACATTAATTTATCTAAACAGCATTAATTCATGAAAGTTCATCTTTATGTTGATCTGCAGTAAACTTGCCCAATAGGGTGTCCAGGAATCATTAGGCTATGTAATAGTGGCAGGAAAGGCAGGCATATCAGCAGCAAGAAGCAATCTTAGGATGAAGTCTTTGGGGCCATGTCTCTACCGAGTGCACCCATTCGCAGCCATGCAAAAATGGTGGGCCATCTCTAAGAAACTCAATAGCCTTTTCTAGATGGCTTCTGTCATGCCAGAGAAACTTAAATCACTATTAAAGATCTATTCATATTCCAATGAACTTGAGAACTGAAAAAATGGACAAATTTCTAGACACATTTTAAAAATACAAATAGAACTCCAAGTGTATTTAAAAATTAAACAATGTAAATAAAAAAGCAAAATACAGAATGAGATAGAAGTGTTAATAAAGAGTTTTCCTACATAGAAAAGCCTAAGATTATTGATGGATTTATTGTTAAATTTTAGCAGATTTTTAAATAAGAGCTAATACCATCGTTCAAATAATTCCATAAAATATAAAAGAAAGGAAGCCTTTCAAGTTCATTCTACATAGCTAGTATATTCTATACTACACAATCGGAAGAGAAAAGTTAGATTATAGATTGAGTTCCTTGATGGATGTAGATGCAATAAATAGGTAAATAAATCAATGTGTAAATAAAATATATACAAATCAAATTGAACAATATATTTAGCACAAAGCCCCTGAATGGGCACATCAATTTTGAGCAAAAAAGAATTATCTGAAGATAACACAGTATCAGATTTTAAAATATACTCTGGAGCCATAGCAACAAAAACCTTATGGTGTTAGTAAAATACAAGCATGTAGAGCAATGGAGAAACATCAGAAATTTAGAATGAAGTGGCAGTTAATAGAAAGAAGCTGACATCTTAAGCAATCCATAACACAGAAGGCATGGATAAAATTGGAGCCTTAGTTTCCTTATGTGTAAAAGAAGATTTGTGTGTTGCTATCAAATATACTAGGTTTCATAAGGTTACAATAAAATATGAACTATGTGTAAGGCATCAAAGGCAATAGCTGTTGCATCTTAAAGCTCATGAATAGTATTAAAACATGGTGTTGTAGAGTAGTACATAGAATTGTATAACTTAAGCATTCTTTCAGACAGTTTTAAGAGATGTATAAACACTTGATTTAAAAATATAAACATTATCTGATATTTGCTGATACATTTTCAGATCAGACAAATAATTGTTGACTCAAAAGATTATTCTCTAAAATAAAACTTTCAATTGAGTCTCCACGGTCTCAAGAACAAGTTAAAGACAAGGCCACCTGTACCTACAAACTGCTGAAAGGCTAAGAAGAGAAATCTCTTCAAATGTTTAAGTAACAAGCAAACACAAAGGGGTGTTTTAATTTCTTAAATAACAAGGTAAACTGTATTTATAAAACCACTGATACTCGTACACGTACTTTATGCTTTGGCTTTTCTCATTTTTCTTTTGAAGCAATATTCGAGACTATGGGAAATGTTTCTCACTCAAATCACGTTTATTGGGTGCAGAAGAGTAAGTAGTGCTTTGGGAAAAAAGTCATCAAGACTAACATATAAAAGAAGTATGTTGTCAGAAAGACTACCACCTACACCCTCCCCATCACCAAGGAGACATGCAACACAATAGACCGTGCATGAGAAACAACCCAGAAGTCCTCCCACCAGTGCAGGTGATATGTGGCTGGGGTGGGGGTGGGGTTGGGGCAGGAGGGTCACAAGGGTGAGGGTAGGGTTAGAGTTGTAACTTCTTAGGTTTCTGCCTGCTTCCATGCTTGGGAGTACTCACTTTCTCAACTTGTCTATGCTTCTACAATTATCCACTTGCCCCTGGTCTAGTTCTTTATGTTGCAATGTAAGAAAGTGGAAATCTTACCAGGGTCCCTTTGGACTCAGATCCATGTCTATGACATTAAGCTGGAGGAGGACTCTCACAGACTCTATGTAATAAATGTGTATACAGGATAGGGGTTTTTGCGTTACATTTCCTGGGATTTGGAGGTAATTTTTATAAGCAGGGTTTCTGGGTCACTTGGATAGTGCAGGCTTTGTCATGCACTCCCTGTTTCCTGTAGTTCCCCAAGCCTTATTCATGTCTTAAATCACTATAGGAATGAGCCGTTGCCTTTTAGGATTATAATGAGTCAGAGAGTCACCTTTATACATCTGAGTGCCTCTGCATCTGCACCTCTGACTTCAGATAACCATAGTCGGTTTTGGGGCAGTGATTTATCCATCCCTTTTGTATGCCAAAATGTTTTTCATCAAACACAAATTCCCTTAGACCTCTGGGATTCACTCCAATAATTTGAATTTGAAAAATACATTTGGAATATTTGGTGGGAAAAAGAAATACAGGTTACATCATTTTTCTTCTGCAAACTCTCCCCTAAGGTACAAGTGCAGGCTAACTATGTTTGGAATGCAAGAAAGAATCTCAGGAATCAAGTGAGAACACATCGATTATCAGCAAATCATCCCTTTTAGGTTTCAAGATTGAGCAAACTTGTGGAGTTTAAGGTTGGGGTGTGGAGCGTTCTACTTGAGAAATTTCCCATTCATTGTTAGCACAGGCCAAGACCTGGGAAGCTACTTGGGAAAAAAATGCATTGGGGTGTGTTCTGTGATGATGACTTGTTCTCTTTCATTCACAAGAACTTGGCTCTGCTCTCGTTACATCTAGGCAGTGGCTAATCAGTCTGTAAAAATATGTAAACAGAAGCAGGAAGCACTGTAGACTGCAGCAGAGAGAAGAATAACTGTTGGAAAGAAGTGAAAGCCAAGGAGAAAGGGGTCATGTAGAGAAGACAGCTGGACCTTTGCATCTGCATCATAAGATGCTAATAGCTAAAGTCCTCAAACTGGGGGATTTCTTAACATGAATGTATACCAAGGATCAAGGCCAAGCTAGTTTTGGGAAAATCAAAATCTATTCAAATTTCCATGGTATGTCTCATAAATATGTTGGGTTGTTCTTCCAAAGTGTGCTTCTTCTTCTTCTTCTTCTTCTTCTTCTTCTTCTTCTTCTTCTTCTTCTTCTTCTTCTTCTTCTTCTTCTTCTTCTTCTTCCTCCTCCTCCTCCTCCTCCTCCTCCTCCTCCTTCTTCTTCTTCTTCTTCTCTCCTCCTCCTCTTCTTCCTCCTCCTCCTCCTCCTTCTCCTTATTCTTCTTTAAATGAACTCCTCCTCTCGCTTACATAAGAAGAAACTTAACTATCCTGGCAAGAGTGAAAATATTCTAAAAAGAGACGTTCTTGCTCTTCCCTTTGGCCATCAGACTATTGAAATAATAGTTCCCAAAGAATGGGAATTTCCCTAGGGATCTTATGCTGAAAGAAGAGACAGAATGAAGCCTGGTGCTAGCCAGAGAAGGAACTTGTCTCCCACGATGAGATTTCACACAGTACGGACAATTTGTGAAACCAACTACAGGAGAGACAGGAATACAGACATCCTGCTAATGATGTGATAGGTTGTCTATAACTTAGAGCAGGAATGCTTAGTTATGTATGGAAACCTCTTGCCTTCTATTTAAGTCTAAACCTTTTGACCAGATCCCAGAGGTAGACTTTGGTCACTGTATGGTGAGGAGGAGAGAGAAGGGAGGAGGCATCACATTAGCATATGAATGAAGTTAGTTCTCAGAAGGACTGGAAATTCTCTCTATCTGGGAAAAGCCCACAGTCTCCAAATTCAGAAGGAAGGCACCATGAAGATTACCAAAAATGGGCCATGACTCTTATGGATTCATGCATCTCCCCACACCCCACCTCTGTCTTGCTGGCCTACTACCAGCCTCGAAAATGCTCTCCTAACTGTCTCTACTTCTGCCGTTCTCTTATCTGTCCTGGTTTCCATCCTTTCAGCAACGGAGAATATTGAAATTATAGCAGATGCTCTTATAACTTTGAGCCACACCTGTGAAATGGATTATCTTTATCTGTTCCTCTTGCAAATGTGACAATACTGAGTAACTCTCCTTTCTCTGTTTCTCACAATTATTTTTTTTCTAATTGACCAGCTGTAGGTTCAGACTCTGACCCAGGTCCAGTAACCAAAACTTCCTTAGAGGACACAGCATCAGTTAAGGATAATGGGGGAGATTTGAAACACTAGGATGATAAGTACTCTTCTAATTAGGCACCACTGGGGTTCAGAAACCACATTGCATTTTGTACTTTGGCACTGAACTGTAAGGTCTCTCTGATCTCTTCTTGCAGCTGTATGTTTTTTCTTTTTCCTTTGAAGTGCAGGGAGGAATTTTCTCTTTGATTCCTTTATCTGCCTAAAGAGAAAAACCTCTAAACAGAAATCAATTATCATGCTTTCTTTTCCCAGAACCTTAGCAACTAGAGTAGACTGCTTCAAAGGGTAGGCAACAGCATCACCAGACTATTTATTGTCCATTTTCATGATGGGGTTTCTGAGACACCTCTTGTGATGTGAGAGACCCTTTATCTTCATAAAGTGATCCCTTCCCACTACAAATTTGAGTGTTCTTATAATTCCTTGCCATCTCATCAAAAAAACCTCTAAATCCCGATTCTTTTAATAAATGCATATGTCTATATGTGAATATGTGTATGGGTACTCACAATGCCAGAGGATGTCACAGGATCACCTGGAGCTGGAGTTACAAGTGGTTGTCAGCTATGGACTGAACTCTAGTCCTTTGAAGAGCATTAAGCACTGTTAAACCATTGAACAATCTTTCTATGACCAAAGTCCCTATTCTTTTCCATAATCCTAGATGCTTAAAAGTCTGAAACATGATTCTTCTTGGGCTCTGCTATTTTGCAGCATAGTATTCATATGCATTGTGGTGGTTCGAGTAAGAATGGTCCCCATAAGCTCATATTTGAATGCTTAGTCACCAGGAAGTGGCACTATTTGAAAGGATTAAAAGGATTAGGAGGTGTAGTCTTGTTGGAGGAAGTATGTCATTGGGGGTGGGACTTCGGGTTTCACAAGCCCACACCAGGTTCAGTGACTCTCTCTGCTGTGGGGGTGGGGTGGGGTGGGTGGGTGGGTGGGTCAGGGTCAGCTCTTAGCTACTTCTTTAGCATCATGCCTGCCATGCCTGCCATACCTGCCATCATAGAACACTTAGACAGAAGTTGGTCCCAGGGGTGGAGTACAGCTGTGAGAGACCTGATAATGCTGTTGTTTGAAGGAAGATGGAAGACTTTGGGACTTTGTAGTAGAAAAGTGGTAGAACATTGTAAGTGGGGTTTGATGGGCCATCTTAGCAGGACCTTGGAAGACAGTAGTGCTGAGGGCACTGTGGACTATGGTGGTCCAGCTAAAGAAGTTTCAGAGAGGAAGAATATTGAAGACTATTTTTGTAATATTGGGCAGAAAATGTGGCTTTTTGCCCTTGTCCTAATAATCGCTGTGTCCCATGGTGATTAGCAATCACCCTTATGCAGCTCTACCATGAGAAGGTGCAAGTAGGTGGAAGAGTAAGAAGTACAAAATGTACAATTTGAAGAGAAAAGAACACTGAGAAAGGTAAGGTTGGTACCTGTTCTTGTGCTCAAAGAGATAAAATACTTCAAGAAAGGCTGAAATACTTAAAGGCCAGATGTGACATAGAGTAAATGGAGTGGTACCATTGGGGAAAGACATCCTCCAGCTAAGCTTCCAACTTGTGAAAAGTGATTAAAAGAAAGCTCATGTAGTCATAAACCACACAAAGCTAATGGAAATGCCATTCAAGAAGTGGGCCAGGTCCCAGCTCCAGCAAGCAGAAGAACTTGGAAAGCTTTAGCCATGTGGCTCTGACTTTAGAGTCAAGAATGACACAGATAAGTGATGAGATCTTCCTCCTTGGTTAAAGAAAGCCAGTGAAGTCAGGCCTATGGCAGGTGAGTGACTACGGAGGCCCAGGAAGACCACTGGTGTGAAGTTGAAGAGTTGCCTTGGAGGTCCCAAGATGTTGGAGATGCCAGAGCTGTGGGATATCTGCCAGGAAGAACTACAGATCCAGTGTGAAACTATCCTAAGATAGAGATGTGTGCTACAGTCAACAAAGCTGGAAGAGTCATTTATGCTCTTAGACAATGGACGTAGAATTTGGGGTTTGCCCTGAGGTTTCGGACTTGTTTTAGTCTAGTATTTCCTCACCATGTTCCCTCTCTTCTTTTTGGAATGGTAAGGTATAGTTTGTATCATTGAATGTTGGACATATTTGATCTGCTTTTTTTTTTTTTTTTTTTTTTTTTTTGAGACAGGGTTTCTCTGTGTAGTCCTGGCTGTCCTGGAACTCACTCTGTAGAGCAGGCTGGCCTCGAACTCAGAAATCCGCCAGTCTCTGCCTCCCGAGTGCTGGGATTAAAGGCATGCACCACCACTGCCCGGCTTGATCTGCTTTTTGATTTTTATTTTTATAGGGAGTTACAGTTAAAAGATTGTCTTGAGTCTCAGAAGAGACTTTGAACTTTGAAATGGACTTAAGACAGAAAACTATGAAGACATTTGAAGTCAGACTGACTGCATCTTTCATGATCATATGGCTACCAGTCTGTGAGGGCCAGGGAGTAGTTTGATTGAGAATGGCACCCCACAGGTTCAGATATTTGAATGTTTAGTTGCTAGGCAGTGAAATTCTTGAGCAGGATTAAAAGGTATGGCCTTATTAGAAGAGGTGTGTCACTGGTGTCTTTGAGATGTGTGGGTTTTATGTGGAGGTCCTTGATCCACTTGGAGTTGAGCTTAATGCAAGGAGATAAGAGTGGATCAATTCTCATTCTTCTGAATGCTGACCTCCAGTGGAGCCAGCACCATCTGTTGAAAAGGCTATCTTTTTTCCACTGGATGTTTTCAGCTCCTTTGTCGAAGATCAATTGGCCATAGATGTGTGGGTTCAATTCTGGGTCTTCGATCCTCATTCTTCTGAATGCTGACCTCCAGTGGAGCCAGCACCATCTGTTGAAAAGGCTATCTTTTTTCCACTGGATGTTTTCAGCTCCGTTGTCGAAGATCAATTGGCCATAGATGTGTGGGTTCAATTCTGGGTCTTCGATCCTATTCCATTGATCCGCCTCCCTGTCACTGTACCAATACCATGCAGTTTTTAACACTACTGCTCTGTAATATTGCTTGAGGTCCGGGATATTGATTCCCCCAGAAGTTCTTTTACTGTTGATGATAGTTTTAGCTATCCTGGGTTTTTTGTTATTCCAAATGAATTTGAGAATTGCTTTATCTAACTTTGTAAAGAACTGAGTTGGGATTTTGATGGGGATTGCGTTGAATCTGTATATTGCTTTTGGCAAGATTGCCATTTTAACTATATTAATCCTGCCAACCCATGAGCATGGAAGATTTTTCCATTTTCTGATGTCTTCTTCAAGTTCCTTCTTCAGAGACCTGAAGTTTTTGCCATATAAATATTTGACTTGTTTGGTTACAGTCACACCAAGATACTTTATATTGTTTGTGGCTATTGTGAAGGGTGTCATTTCCCTAATTGCTGGTACAACCACTCTGGAAATCAGTCTGGCAGTTCTTCAGAAAACTGGACATGATACTTCCGGAGGACCCAGCCATACCACTCCTGGGAATATACCCAGAAGATTCCCCAGCATGCAATAAGGATACATGCTCCACTATGTTCATAGCAGCCTTATTTATAATAGCCAGAAGCTGGAAAGAACCCAGATGTCCCTCAACGAAGGAAAGGATACAAAAAATGTGGTATATATACACAATGGAGTACTATTCAGCCATTAGAAACAATGAATTCATGAAATTCTTAGACAAATGGATGGAGCTGGAGAACATCATACTAAATGAGGTAACCCAGTCTCAAAAGAATACCCATGGTATGCAGTCACTGATAAGTGGATATTAGCCTAGAATCTTGGAACACCAAAGACACAATTCACATACCAAATGATGTCTGACAAGAAGAAAGGAGTGGACACTGGTGATGGAAAGGATCAAAGCATCAGTGTAGGGGAATACAAGAACAGGGAAGAGGGAAGGGGTGGAAGAGGGAGCAGGGGGAGCGAAAAGGGCATGTGGGACCTTTGGGGGGTGGGGAACCAGGAAAAGGGAAATGAATTGTAAATATAGAATATATCCAATAAAAAAAAATGAAAAAAAAAGAAATAAAGTTGTTGGTTGAATGGTTTGGCTTGGGCAACTTTGACCCATCCACCTACTCACCCATTCATCCATTCAAATGTATATATCTGTTTGTCTATATGTTTGTATGTAGGTATATGTGTACATATGTAAATATGCATAAATGCTTGTGGATTTTATTTTGACAGATGGTCAGGTCCTGCCAGAGTATAGGTGTATGAATGTTTGAATATCTGTGCATATTTGCCTGTATACAGCATCTTAATTCTTTTCCTTTCCTTCTTTTCTGGTTCACAAAGAGTTAAGCAGTTTATCCAGGGAGGTTTCTAGCTGATTCACCAGAGAAAAGAGTACCAGCAATAAATCTTCTTACTTAATCTGCTATTTTATGATGACCTGCTAAACAGTTTCTGGCCTCAGAGGAACTCAGACAGGCGGGTGAGCTACCACAGCAAAGTGACTTAGACCTAAGGCAGATACATGTTTTATTTTTATACAACATCCCTAAATATCTCCTAAGACCAAGTCTTACTCCACAGATGCTCTTCCCCCTTCGCTGCCTCAGGAAGAACCAAAGAAGAAAGAAAACCTGCAGGAGCTGGCCCTGGCAGGCACCAGACATTCTGGTCTCAAGTAGATAGTCTATTCGTTGTACTTAACACCTTTGTTTGAGCAACCTCTTGGGAAAAGACTATTGTCTTTGTAGGTAATCTTGATTTATGTTAGTTGGGCGAAGGTTTTTTATTCTCAGTCAGAAACACATACACACACAACCCAACACACATCACACACACACACACACACACACACACACACACACAGAGAGAGAGAGAGAGAGAGAGAGAGAGAGAGAGAGAGAGAGAGAGAGAGAGAGAGTTGATCCTGGGAAGAGGGACTTTCCCTTTCCAAGTTCTCTTGCTTCACCCTATTTTTCTATCTTACCTCATATTCTGGGGACAGAGTGCAGGGGGAAGTCTGGTTGTTATGGGAGCCTGTTGATAATACAGTGTGGAATAAAAGATATTTCATCATTTGCCTTATTATGTGGAAGAAAGACCATAAATGACATCAGGGAGGAATCAGGAGAGTCCAGAAAAACCAGATAATGCCTGTGCAGGGTTTATATTGCAGAATGTACAGGCACAGGCCGTTGCTGTGATGAACAGGAAATCCTTTCTCCAGAAGCAGGGCAGGATGCAGTAGCAGAAATCAAGCTTGCTTGTAGGAATGACCATCAAGGGAGGCAAAGAAAGTTAACAGGAGTGGATAGCTTTGGTATTCAGGATCAGCAAAGATTTTTAAGACAGTCCCGAGTTCTGGGAAGGAAGAGGGAGGCTGGAACCAGCTCTGAGCAGTCTCCCACAGCCTATAGTCACAATGCTTTGCTTGATATACTCAGATGACTGCAGCCCCACAGTGTGTCTTGGCTAATCCTCCCCAGCTGGGTAGTGTCAGGTACTGTGTTTGCAGTGTTAGAATCATCTAGGCACTTAATTCCAGGTCTGGGAGCCAGACCTCACATGATCATTTGAGTAATAGGGAGATGAGGTTTAATCTGGCTACTAAAGGCCTTGGAAGTTGAGGGAATTTAAGGCATGTCAACAAATGTGAGGGGTAACTGGAGTTCCTAAATCCCCACAGGAGACGATCATCTACCATCACTGAGGCCAAGGCTTCCTTCTTTGCTTGGCTGATGGAGCAAGCAGCTGTGCCTCAGGAATGCAACAAGCCAGGGAAGCAGATAGTTGGTTTCGCTTTTAAAAGCTCCAACTACCAGTATTGGCAGAGAAACTGTCTGAGGCAAAATTCCTCTGGGGCTTCCTCTTCTTAGTGATGTAACTGGGGCCGGGTCAACAACTTGGGCCAGCCCAGGAGGACAGAACAGTCCAAGGGGATTTTCTGTCAGTTGCCACAACTGGCATCAGTACTCAGTAGGAGGGGCAAGCTTCTCAGATGTTTGTGTTTTTTTGAAGCCACATTGGAGACAGCCCAAGAAAGGATCTCAGTGCTTCCGCTTCTATTCACTCAGTTTAATTGATTTTTAAGCAACTGATTCCACCCTTCACTCTCCACCCCCCACCCCTTGAAGGCAGTATTGCCTTAAGTCATGCTAAAGTGATAGGAGGAATCATTCATCCTTTAATGAGATAATACACTTTCTACAATTCCTGACCCCAGAGTGGTCCCTGTAAACTGCCATGAGATTTGTTGGGTCTGTCCACTTTTCTGAAACTCAGAAAGGTCCAACTTTTTTTTTTTTTTGTCTCTTTCTTTCAGATGCTAGCCAGAACTCAAGAAACTTATTCTGGTACTTGCTCGTTCTATCCCTAAGGTCCCCCTTCCCCTATGTAGCTGGCCTTGGAGCCAGTTTTAGTCAAATGGTGTGGCTTTCCCTTCTTCTCTCCATTTCACCCCTCTGGGCAACTGCTGTGATGACCTAGATCCAGCATCCTATTTTCCCTGAGTCAGTCTTTAGGATGTGTAGAGGCCATGCAGGCTGAGTCTTGGATGTCTTCAAAGCACTATCTCATTAGATTCTTCTTAGGAGAACAAACAAAACAAAACAAAATACCACCACCACCTCAACAACAATAACAACAAACCCAACAAAACAAAACAAAACCACAACAAAACCAAACAACACCAACAAAAGTGTCTAGAAGTCTGATGAAGAGTCTAAGAAGAGCTTCTGCTTGGGGGTGAGGTACATGTGTACCTACTAAGGGCCCCAGGACTAACGTGGTTAGCTGGAGCTCCATGCTATCCTTCTTGAGGCTGCATCCTTTCCTGAAGGAGAGTTAACAGGGCCAGGTGGTTATAAACTGGCCAGACCTAATCAGACATGATAGACTCCTGGGCTTCCTTGCTTTCAGAGCTTGGGAGCCTCTTCCTCGTATCTGCCCTTCAAAGGTAAAGAACCATTGTGGTGCTTCCTGCCACCACTGGCACCAGGGAGCCTGGAGACTCCTCAGCCTTCTGTGCACAGCCCACCAGGAGAGAGTGATCTCCTAGTAGTGCTTTCACTTCTGAGCTCAGAGGAGTAAGGACACAGGCCTACAGGCCCACAGGAGGAACGAACTCCAGCCAGACACAACAATACCAACTAGCTTACCAACTTACTAAAGACTTAAATAACTCCCTTAAAAAACAGGAGAACATTGGTTAACAGGTAAAAGCCCTTAAAGAGGAAACACAAAAATCCCTTAAAGAAATACAGGAGATCATGTGTCAACAGGCAGAAACCCTTAAAGAAGAAACACAAAAATCCCTTAAAGAATTACAGAAAAACACAATCAAGTGAAGGAACTGAACAAAACCATCCAGGATCTAAAAGTGGAAGCAGAAACAATAAAGAAATCACAAAGTGAGACATATCTGGAGATAGAAAACCTTGGAAAGAATTCAGGAGTCATAGATGTAAGTATCAAAAACAGAATACAAAATATAGAAGAAAGAACCTCAGGTGCTGAAGATAACATAGAAAACATTGACTCAACAGTCAAAGAAAATGCAAAATGTATAAAGCTGATAACTCAAAACATCCAGGAACTCCAGGACACAATGAGAAGACCAAACCTAAGGATTATAGGTTTAGACAAGAGTGAAGATTTACAACTTACAGGGCCAGTAAATATCTCTTGAACAAAATTATAGAAGAAAACATCCCTAACCTACAGAAAGAGATGCCCATGAACATACAAGAAGCCTTTAGAACTCCAGACTGGACCAGAACAGAAAGTCCCCCCAGCACATAATAATCAAAACACCAAATTCACTAAACAAAGAAAGAATATTAAAAGCAGTAAGGGGAAAAGGGCAAGTAACTTATAAAGGCAGACCTATCAGAATTATATCAGACTTCTCACCAGAGACAATGAAAGCTAGAAGATCCTGGGCAGACCTCATACAGACCCTAAGAGAACACAAATGCCAGTCCAGGCTACTATACCCAGCAAAACTCTCAATCATCATAGATGGAGAAACCAAGATATTCCATGATAAAACCAAATTTACATAATATCTGTCTATAAATTCAGTCCTACAAAGGATAATTGATGGAAAATGCCAATACAAGGAGGGAAACTACACCGTAGAAAAAGCAGGAAACTAATCTTCCAACAAACCCAAAAGAAGATACCCACACAAACATAAAAATAACATCAAAAATAACAGGAAGCAACAATTACTATTCCTTAATATCTCTTAACAACAATGGACTCAATTCCCCAATGAAAAGACATAGACTAACAGAAATATTTCTCATGAAATCTTCAATTTTATCAGAAAATGTTTGTAATTCCCCTTTTAATTAATTTAGTAATTTTTTATGTCTACCATTTTATCTGCATTATTTTTCATGATAATCTTCAATTTTAATATGTCGTTCTATATATTTCCTCTATTTTATTAGAAATATTTTCAATGTAAATCTTTGATTTTATCACAAATGTTTCTAATTCCATCTTCAATTAATTTAGAGAGTTTTTATATCTACCATTTTATATGTAAAATTTTCCATGAGTCAATTTTTAACGTGTTTGTCTATATATTTCTTGAATTTTACCAGAAATATTTTCCATGTAATCTTTAATTTTATCTGAAAATGTTTATAATCCCACCTTCAATCAATTTAGAATTAACTTTATGCCTATCATTTTATCTGTATAATTTCCATGATAACCTTTAATTTTAACAAGTTTTCTATAATATTTCTTCAATTTTATCAAAAATATTTCCATGTAAATCTTCAAGTTTATCAGAAAATGTTTATAATTCCACTTTTAATCAAGTTAGGAATACTTTTATGCTTACCATTATTATATCTATATAAAATTTTCCATGATAATTTTCAATTCTAACATGTTTTTCTACATTTTTCTGCAATTTTATCAGAAATATTTTCCATATAAATCTTCAATTCTATCATAAAATGTTTCTATTTCATATTTCAATTAATTTAGCAATGTTTTACATGTCTACCACTTTATTCTTTAATTTTCCATGAAAATTGTCAATTTTAACGTGTTTTTCTAGGTATCTCTTCTACTTTATTTGAAATATTTTCCATGTAAATCTTTAAGTTTATCATAAAATGTTTTTACTTCCCTTTTCAATAAAAAAGAAAAAATTAATTCACACACACACATTTTATATATATATACACATGTATATATATATAAAGAACCATTTATATATATATATATAAAGAACCATTGTGCTATATACATTCCCAGGACTCCAAGTAGCCATGCTGCTGCAGTCAGGACTGAAGTAGGGGGATGGGCTGTGGACAGAGCTAGGATATGTAGGTTAGGGTAACATATATTTACACCGACCTTCCTCAGTATGTGGTAAGAAAGACACTAATGACAGAAGAGAATGGGTAGGAGAGTTACAGAGGCTGGCTCTTGTCATGTCATTTTATATCAGTTGTGGGAATTTTTTTTATATCAGTTGTGAGGGAATTAAGAATTCTAAATTCATGTCTTAGGACTTTCATGAATACAGCCAAAGACACAGATGAGAACCAGGCAGATTGTCCTTAGGTCTTTTCTGGTATTTGCCTCTCTCCTGGGCTTGTTAAAAGTCAGCTGAGAAAGCAAAGTTCTTTGCCTTTTCTCATCTTCCTCCCCCCCCACTCTATCCTCAAAAACACACACGTGTGTGTATCAAGATTTTACAAGATTCTTGTAAAAACTGGATCCTGTTTTTATCATGTCTGAGGTTCTCTGGAGCCTCCTTCACGTTTTACTGCTATAGGACAGTTTTTGTTGTTCTAGTTCCATCAAAAAGGCATAACTTAGAAAAAAAACGCCTTCAGAAAAGGGAAGAGATCTTTTCAGAACATGGAAAACAAATTCTAAAAATAATTCATAGTTTCACATTACCCTTCAGACATGATGCAAGCCCTGGGAAATTTAGGAACCATTGATGCCCATAACATTATATCTGGTTCTTTGCCGATCTTCCCCATCAATGTTTTCGCAAATCCAGGTTCTGTGCAATGACTCTTGAATGCACCCCTGTAAAAAAGTACAGACACATGTCTTCAAGAAAATCCTAATCCTAGAGCTGGGGTGTAGCAGGAAATATTAAAAAAATGGCATCTTCCTGTGCTATCACCGTTCTGGGGACCCTCTATGACTAGCCCCAAGCAGAGACCACCCATCTCTCGGTTCTCTTGATGCAGATTCCACTCCCATTCCCAGCTATCCATGCCCTGTGGTCAGCAGTCCCAAATCCCAGTAACACAGTAAAATCAAAACTCTAGAGGCTTGGGATTTATAAGTCAGATTTATATCAGTAAATTCTCAATTCACACGATGCCCACACAATCTCACCCCACAAAATGCCCACACAATGAACTCAGAGACAATTGATATTGATATAAACTGCCCACCTAGATAACACAAATTGTCCTGTAATTATCCGTCCCTTATAAGATAATCATAGCTACTTGTGGCCGTTCAAAGGCACACGGAATCTGGATTGTCTCCCTCTTCCTCCCTCTTCCTTCATCTTCCTTCCTTCTCCCACTTTTCTCTCTCTCTGTCTCTGAAATAGACATTCTGAAATATGAATCCACAGTCATCCACACCAGCTTACTAATGAGAAGGCTAAAGACAGAAAGCGCCATGGGCACATATCCCAAATCAGGCAGACTGTGTTCTTAATGATCGTTAATGATGAAAAGGCACCGGGAATTGAACGTTCAGCTGTGAGAAGAGTGTAACATCATAGCATGTGATTATGGGAGAATATGAAGAAAAGCACAGGACACAGGCAGCAAAGAATACATGGGCAAGTGTGAGGCGACCCAGTGTTTTTAAATCTTGGCAATTATAAATTGGTCGACAAATGCCACAGAATAGTACAGGGGGAGAACAGGCCAATGTGCCCTAAAGTAAGATGCTTTTTGAGAAATCTAGGTGCACAGAACTGAAATTCTCTCTCTTTTCTTTCCTCCTTTTCCCCTTTCTCTACCCCCTCCCCACTTTTTTTTTGGAAGCAAGGTTTCTCTGGGTAGCCCTGTCTGTCCTGGAACTCACTACATAGACAAGGCTAGCCTCAAACTTAGAAATCTCCTGCCCCTGACTCCTGAGTACTGGGACTGAAGGTATGTACCACACCACCCAGTGTAAATTCTTTCAACTGTTGGATAATTATATTGAATTATAAATATTCTCTGTAGAATATTACAAGGAAAGGTTCTTAAGCATAGGGCACCTTCAGGCAAAAGCCTTGGTGGACCTAGATACAACCATGGCCCAGGGCAAATTTATAAACAAACAACTATCAGAACAGTATCAAAATCAAAAGTCAAGACTCTCTTATTAAGCTCAAACAGATTCTAGTTAACAGACTATTCTACACACCCTTACACCTCTGCCATGGCTGAAGAATGGGCTCTTGTTGGTCAGCTACCTCTCAGTCAGCGTCCTGCCAGGAGGGCAGCTTGTCTGGGGCTGATTTTCTTCCCTCCTCACTTCTCACCAGGCTATCTCATCCCTACTCCTCCCAGATAAAGACTAAATTCTCCTTGTCTTTCTTTTCTTCCAGTGAAATAAATAACACACACATAGACTATTTATCTCATCTCAAGTATCAGTGACATTAAGGATGTTCACAGTGGCACGTAGCTGTTTCATCACTAGTCCTCATTTCTGCCCATAATGTTTCATTTGAATGTTCATATAATAGAAGGATGTGCTGATAACACCTCCCTAGCCATGTGGAAGATTTGGAGAACCAAGTAAATGAATGTATCTGAATTTTCTTCAGAAGCCTTTAAAATACCACTCAAATGTTTCTCTGAAATAGGATGAAAATGCAATGAATCCAAATATTACTATTTCTTCAACATACACAAATAAAACTCTTGTTGTACCCTATTAAGGTGAAGAGAGAAATTTTTCAAAAGGGAGTATGACGACGTTTTGTTCCCTCTCCCTGATTCAGTCAGAGAGCTCTCTGCATTAAACTTGGCATGATGGACAAACAGCAGCATCTTGGGATGTCACAGTGATGAGAGCTCTCCCTGGGAATACTGTGAAGGCTTCCTAGGGTGGGTATATATATTATATACATGGGTCTGGAAAGGCTTACCATGGAACAAAATGAAAAGAATTAATGATGTGGTAGAAAATGTATCAGTTGTTCCTGAAGAGAGGCCTTAGCAGTTAAGAGCATGTGCTGTTCTTTCAGAGGACTTACATTTGGTTCCCAGCACCCACATGACTGCTCATAACTCATGACTTCTAACTCAAGTTCTGGGAATATAGCATCCTCTTTGGGCATCTGTGGGCACCAGGTAGCCATATGGTATACATATGTACATGCAGGTGAAACAGACATACGTATAATAAATAAATAAACAAACAAACAAATCTTTTAGTAATAGAAAACAATTTTAACGCAAAGAGATAGCTACTTGTGAGTTTTGGGTATTCTTTTTTTTTGTGAATTTTTTAATTGGATATATTCTTTATTTACATTTTATTTCCCTTTTTCGGTTCCCTGCCCCCCAAAGGTCTGACATGCCCTTTTCCCTCCCCCTGTTCCCCCATCCTCCCCTTCCCACTTCCCTGTTCTGGTATTCCCCTACCCTGATGCATTGAGCCTTTCCAGAACCAGGGTCCACTCCTTCCTTCTTCTCGGACATCATTTGGTATGTGGATTGTGTCTTTGGCGTTCCAACATTCTAGGCTAATATCCACTTATCAGTGAGTGCATACCATGGGTATTCTTTTGAGACTGGGTTACCTCACTTAGTATGATGTTCTCCAGCTCCATCCATTTGTCTAAGAATTTCATGAATTCATTGTTTCTAATGGCTGAATAGTACTCCATTGTGTGTATATATACCACATTTTTTTGTATCCATTCTTCCCTTGAGGGACATCTGGGTTCTTTCCAGCTTCTGGCTATTATAAATAAGGCTGCTATGAACATAGTGGAGCATGTATCCTTATTGCATGCTGGGGAATCTTCTGGGTATATGCCCAGGAGTGGTATGGCAGGGTCCTCCAGAAGTATCGTGTCTAGTTTTCTGAGGAACCACCAGACTGATTTCCAGGGTGGTTGTACCAGCTTGCAATCCCACCAGCAGTGTAGGAGTGTTTCTCTTTCCCCACAACAGAGACAGTGGCAGGGAAAGCAAGCTTATCTTCACACTCAAGCACAGCTGCTGATGCTTTAATTCCTTCTTTTCAGCCTCTGTGAGAACTGACTTCTCTATCCATGCCTGGTTATTTAACTAAAGCTACATCTGGCTCTGGCTCCTTTTTAAGAAAAGAAGTGGTAACAATAAAAATCAGAGAAGGGACCACCATTTTCAGAAAGACAGACCGTAGCATCATTTGAGTTAATCTGGAATTTGCTTCTGGGGTTCCAGGCCTCCAGACAGTTAGCTTGAGAAATTGCAATGGTCTGTCGTGCTGCTGAAAATATGTGTGTTTCTTTCTCAATAGTTTCCAGCAATTTAAACTATAGAGGAGGGGAAGAGGTGAATTAAATCCAGCTGTGTGATCAGGGGTCACTTGGCAACAATCTCCACAGGAAATGATTAAAGTATAAACCAGAAAGATAAACTCAGAAAACATTACTCACCAACTTTCTCTAAGTAGAGAACCCTCACCAGTGTGCAGCTTTAAAAGAGATGGGACCTTGGTGGTATCTGCTGTGCCATTTGTGCTAAGTCCATTGAAAGGAGCCTGATGCACTGAATCTTTCCGAGAAGAAGTTTGACTAAGGAAGTGCTCAACTGAAAGTGAAATCTGGGCAGCAAAATGATTTCATTATTAATAGATCGATCCCAGCATTGATACTTCTTTTTCTCTTTATTTGGCCTTTGAAGAGGAGTTTGTGCCCTAGAAGCAGAAGAAGAGGACCAGTGAGGAGTGTTTCCTCCCTGCTTACTTGTCTCTTCTTTCTCTAGACCGGAGTATCCCAGGACCTCACCTCATATGGGACAGATTAGCATCTCTTGGAGTAGGTCCCATTTCTTGTCTCCATGTTTGGCCTGTTTCATAGACATCTCCTAGGGCAGCTTTGCTTTTAAAGTCATGATTAGTCTCCATTTTCTCTTAACAACTACATTTCCCATCCTTCATTGTGTTCCAAAGCAAAACTCTGGTGACCTGTAGACAGACTTACAGGTCTACACCATGGTCAGAGAGGCTAAGTTGTAAGCACAGACTCATGTGATTCAGTTGTTTGTTCATGTAACTGGGGGTCTCATTATCTCTCCTTTGCTATTCTCTTCCTGTACCTTTGAGTAGTCCCTTCCCTCAGCCTGTTCACTCTCAAGCAAAATTTCTACTTTCTTGCTTCTTAACACAGATAGGAAACCTAGTTTCACAATATACTCTCACTTTGGCATTAACACTGTTTTGGGTTCATAGTCTTGCCAGATTCATCTGTGAGTCACATTTCTCTTCAGGAAGATTTATAGTTACATTAATGTACTTGAAAATATTAATGATCCTTTACTTTTTGACCTTAATGGGTCATTTTCTATCATTTTCTGGAATTTCTTTAAAACCTCCCAATGAGTTGTTGATTGTAGTGATTTGAATGAGAATGGCTCCCAAAGGTTCATATATTTAAATCCCTGACCCCTTGAAAGTCATGGAACTGTTTGGGAAGGATAATGAGGTATGGCCTTGTTAGAGGAGCTGTGTCACTAAGGGTGGGCTTTGAGATTTAAAAATCCCACACTATTCCCACTATTTCCAGTCTCTCTCTCTCTCTCTCTCTCTCTCTCTCTCTCTCTCTCTCTCTCTCTCCTTACTCTCTCTGAGCCTTGTGGCTTATTGTCTCAAGATGTAGTAAACTCTCAGCTACTGTGATAGCTATGAACTCTGACCCTCTGGAGCTATGAGTACCAATTAAATTTTCTTTTATAAGTTTCCTTGATAATCAGGCCTCTTCCCAGGAACAGAAAACTAAGTAAAACAGTTATTTTTTGTCAAAGGACAGAGCCTACAATATCATTAGTTAATCTATACCCTCAGATATTAGATAGTAAATCAAAAGGCAATACTTTTTTATTTGAGATAGACTCTTGATTGGTTTGATACCTTCTGTATAGCCTGGGATAGCTGCAAACTCATAGCAATCATGCACTAGTCCCAAAAGTGCTGATATTAAAGACATAGTTGTCAACTTGACTATATCAGGAATTAACAAAAATTCCAAAATGTCTGGGTACATCTGTGAAGAATTTTTGCTTGGTTGGATTATTTGAAGTGGGAAGATCTGCTTATGATTCAGATCTTTGATGTGGGAAGACATACCTTTAATAAAGAACTTTTGAAGTGGGAAGAATTACCACACATTACAATGGTGACCTAGATAAAGAACATGGAAGAAAGAAACTTTACTCTTTGCCTGATTGCTCTCACCTTGATAACAAGTTCATTCTTTCAGTGGCATTAGAGTCTACTTCTTCTGGATTCTGGCATATACTAAAGACCATCTGAGACATTCAGCCTCTTGGACTGAACAAGAACTAAACTCTCAGACATTGTTGGATTAACTGAACCATAGCCTGTAAGTCATTCGAATAAATTCCTTTTCTATGTTTTTAGGGAGATTCATTCTATAAGTTCTATTACTCTTGAAAATCTAGACTAATATACCTAGATTTAAAAGCAATACATGAAAATCTCAAACTGGTAGCTGATGCTTGTTTAAAAAGAAACTTGTAGAGTTTGTAGAGCCAGATTTGGAGCTGGTGACAATCTAGCCTGAGATTTTGGCGCTTCCAAATTGGCCTTCTTGTTTTAGAGTTTGCCATCATCTACTTGAGTAGAAGTTAAGTCAGTAGCTTTAGATGTCAGAACCATTTGCATGGAAGTCTTTGGAAGCATATGTGATGTTCTGGCAGGAGAGAGAGAGAGAGAGAGAGAGAGAGAGAGAGAGAGAGAGAGAGAGAGAGAGAAAATACCTTATACCCACATGCTTACCAGCCCATGATGGAACACTCTTAGTAGCATCATTATGAATGGAAGCTAGCATTCTGAAGACACAAGATCAATTTCAAGAATGAGTGGCCTGTCAACTTTAGAGTGCTTCTTGAGAAACAAAGCCTGAAAGTTGGGTTTGAAAGATTTTTGTTTCATGAAATCAGGAAAGCAAAGAAGTAATTTTTGTGAGCTGTCGCCCTCCAAGAAGATTCCATCTAATTCAATGAATTCTGGATTCTAAACATTAATTGACACCAATGGAAGGCTTCCCAGTTCTTGCTTGATGAGAAACAGAAGATGCAGACGCACTTTGGTTTGAGGTTCTTTGAATCTCATTGCAATGGCCAAGGGGATGGTGATTTTTTTCTCAGCCATCCTTGTTCCTTGTGTTACTTAGCTCTCATTTGCCAGGAATGTAAGAGGGAAACATTCGATAGTTCTCCTTTAATATTTTACGTCTCAGTATAAATCATACATGATTAAAGAACTTTATTCGGGTTCATTGATTGTGTATCATCTCATACTTTAGTAGACTCTTTTCACCAGGCTGGATGGCTCTGTAGAATGCATAACTCCCCTTGCTTTCCTAGTAGGCAATTTGACTTTTGTCATAGTTTTATAAAGTGTGCCCATCTAAAAACATCCTGTGCTGATGTTTTGTACTGACAAGAGATTAATTCAGATAGAGATTGATCTGAGTAAATTTAGAACACATGAATATCTAAAGAAATGTTATACTTAAATATATCTATACTTCTAATATATTTTTATATTAATACAAATAAATATATAAAGTTAGATGTATGTCTTTGAAATATTTAAATACATACAGAGACATATATTGGGCTTAGAGTGAGCTCTCATGAGGTAAAGAACATGGAAATAAGAGAGAGACAGAACATATAGACAATGATAACTTGTGACTCAAAACATGATAAAAATGATACTGTCTATGTCTTTCTGGGTTTGGGTTACTTCACGGGATACCATCCAATTACACACAAAGTTTATGATTTCATTTTTCTTTATAGTTGAACAGTATTTCATAGCATTTATTGCCACATTTTCATTATATATTCGACAGTTGTAGGTCATTTTGGTTGTTTCCACTTCTTGTTTATCGTGAACAGAGCAGCAAGGAACACGGCTCAGCAAGTATCAAAGTCCAAAGAGCGGTAAAGCTGGGTTTTACTTTTAGCGTTTTGAGAATTCTCTACACTGATTTCCATAGTGGCAGCAACGAACAGCTCTCTAGTTGGATTTCAGAGCTGTGCAACAAAAAGGGAAATGATGCCTCGTACTAGAAACGTAGGGAACTATTCAGAGCGAGTGAAGTCATGGTGACTGGAGAGGCATCTCCAGCTGTTCATTTACAGAAAGGTGAGTGTAAAGAGAGGCTGAGGGGAGGACCTGTACAAACTAAAAACTTGATATTCATCCCAAAAGATCCTTGCCTCATCTTGCTGCCAGGCAGTGTGGTCTCACACTCTTTCTAAATTTCCTTTAAGAAGTGGCAAGTCTCCAAGCTCCGAGTCCTTTTCAGCTTTCTGTGAATACTGTGAGAAGCATATTGTCAAGCTTGGCTGACCACCTGCGCAAGGATGTCTCCATTTCAAGAGAGCACCATTTAGCATTCTAGTTCCTAGAATGTAAGGTTCTTTTCTCCTGAGTTTCACCTCCCTACAAAATGTCAACTTCTCTCCAAAGCCTGCCACTCCATACAATTGGCCAGTGCTCACCACTGCTGTGTACCTTTCTGCAGAAATCAAGTTGGTCTTACAGAGACATTGGGTCATGTGGCAATTTTTTTGTGATGCTAGCAACTACATGCCTAACAACAGTAACCCAGCCTTCTAAATGTTAATTCGTCAACACAGTTTGAGAGTCAGGAGAATTGTGTGGCTAGCCAAGACGTATTTAGCAAGCACAAATTTCAAACTCAACAACGGTGTGGGAAGTTTATGTGGTGATTGGGGAACCATAACTCATAGGACCACCATTTCCAGAAAAAGTTTCTGCTGTGAATGACTGGTAATTTGGATGAGCAATTGAGCAGACAAACTGGTCCATGCCCAAAAGATTTCAAACATATTTCTTTTTGGCGAACATTCACCTCATCCATTACCCACTTATGACAGTGCCCTTGTATGAAGGTTCCTATGCCGATGTCTTATGTTAAATGTGGTGTTTCTCGCTACATTATCTTAGAGGTGATTATCAGGCACAGGGGTAGTACATTCAACTTAGACCACAAGGATGGACAGCAGAAACATTGAAGAAAAGGAGCAATGAGCCAGGTGAAGGTTGTGGAGACCATGGTAAAAGCATTGAAGCTAAGTAGCTTAATCTAAGATCTAGGGATGATGGGCTATCACTTAAGAACCAAAGGATACTTTTGTGTTATTATAGAGACTGCTCAGGAGTATGGTAAGGGATGAGGAGAAGTCAGCACAGTGGCAGCAGATAACTAGGGACCAAAACTTATCTGCAGACAGTAAAAATGCACAGCCATGACCACAGAGTGATATTGCAATGGCAACTTCATTCTCCCCTTTTTCCTTCCTGCTTTTCACCTCTAATTCTCTCTGTCATCATCTCCTTTTCAGAAGATCATGGTGGCTATGGTCTCTGGAGAATGCATAGGAAAAAGCAAGAGCGGGAGTCACTGTAGCAATTTAGGCAATGTCATTTAAACCAGAAATCAATGTAACCACAAGATTTACTTAAGACTGTGATGCAGGAGGAAAAGAAGCAGTCTGTAAGAAGGAGGAATAAAGAATGAGCTGTTGGGTAGGTTATGGTTTGAGCAAAGAATTTTCTAGGGTCAAAAATACAAGGAGGAATTATTTTAATGGGTGTTAAATGAATTTAGTTTTGGACACAATGAGTCTTGGGATTTCCAAATGGGGATAAACACTGGGAAGTTAGATAATGCATCTTTTAGTTATATAATTTTCATCTTGAGGTATAGCTCAGATTTGTCGTCTGTCAGGTTACAATGATCTTAGAGTGACTGTTCAGGCGGAACAAAGGTCATGTGTCCCCCAGGGTCCATGAATAGCAATGTTTTAGAAATGGACAGGGCAAGAGAAGCCATAAAGACAAAATGATGGTGTAGAGCGGTAAAGGGTCAGAGACACCAGAACAAGAGTATTTAGAGAGAGATTTACCAGTCATTCACAGCAGAAGCTTTTTTTTTTTTTTTTTGAAACAGTGGTTCTGTCAGTCATGCTTCCGCAATTTCCATATAAATTTCCCACACCATTGTTGAGTTCAAAATTCAAGCTTGATAAATACGTCTTGGCTAGCACCACAATCCTTCCTGAACTCTCAAATACTCCAGGGTCAGATTCTTCTATTAGCAAGCATAAGATATTTGTTTTCATCTATGAAGAAAACCTCTTCTTTTCCTGATGAAAACTTTATAGGAAGTGTGAGGTTGAGTCTACACAGGCAAATATGGAAGCAATTAATCTCTTGGCACACTGCCATCTTGCCACATGATTAACATTGCAAGCTTTGGAGGACAGCTCTTTCCTCCTCGATCTTCTATATTATATAGATTTCCTGAGTGAAACAATCAGTCTCTATGGCAGCTAGATTCCGTGTATTATTATGTTAATAAATATAGGAAGTTGTGCTGTGTCATGGGTGGTAAGGTGTTGACCCCTCAGAGAGTGGCTGATGTCATATAATATGCTAGAGTTGATCCTAAGGACTAATACAGGTTTGGTCTTGTGGTTATTTGAGGAGTCCCCACTAGGACTCAGAGGCACTTGGAATCAACTGACTCTGCAAGGCTGGTCACATGGTCATATTTCTGAAACACTGGTGGTGGCCCATCAACTCTTCAGAGAAAGGAAGAACATGTTTGCAAAAGTATTTCTTGTAGTTATTGAGAGATGTGAAGCTAATCTCCTCGTGCTTGTGAGTGCTTGGGAAATTCTCTCTGCTTCTTTTCATCTTTGGTTGCCTTTAATCATAGTGTGTTGCTTTGGTAGCCAAGCTTTTATGTCCCCTAAGAGGATGTGGGGCCCAGACGGTTGGATTCTCTACATGCTTTTTCATCTAGCACATTTTCAAAGTAAGTTCAGAAAGTACAATCTAGGAAAAAAGAATTAGAAGTCATTGCTGATTTATATTAATATTTATATTCTTTTACAGATTGGTGTCTTTTCCATGTCAAAAAAGAAAGAGAGAAAGAAAGGAAGGAAGGAAGAAAGAAAGAAACCTAATGTTTTCTCTTTTACCTTATTACTCATTCAGCAGTAAGTAATGTGTGATGTTAGTTTTCTGCTACTGAGACAAAATACTGGAAATGATTATCTTCAAAAACGAGTTGGCTCTGGATGGGGCTGCCATTCCACAGTCAAAACTGACATAATTGTTTCTTTCTAAAAGAACTGCAGGGATGGAAATGGAGAGGAGCCTGAGGAAAAGAAAGTCCAGCAACAGGCCCAAAGTGGGATCCAGCTCAAGGGGAGGCCCCAAGACCTGACATTATTACTGAGGCTATGGAGCACTCACAAAAAGGGGCCTATCATGACTGCCTTCTGGAAGACCCAATAAGCAGCTGAAAGAGTGAGATGCAGATACTTATACTCAATCAATGGACAGAAGCTGGTGACCCCTGTGGTTGAATTAGGGAAAAGCTGGAAGAAACTGAGGAGGGTGATCCTGTAGGAGGACCAGCAGTCTCAACTAACCTGGACCCCCAAGATCTCTCAGATACAGGAACACCAAGCAGGCATCATACACCATTTGTTATGAGGCCCTCAACACATATACAGCAGAGGACCACAGGGTCTGGGTTTATTCAGAGAAGATGCACCATACCTCAAGAGACTGGAGGCCCCAGGGAGTTTAGAGGTCTGGTGGGGTGGGGGTTGGGGGTTAGGACATCCTTGTGGAGACAGGGGGTCAGGGAGGAGGTATGGGGTATGGAACAGTAGGAGGGTAGACTGGGAGGGGAATAAAATCTGGAGTGTTAAAAAGAAAAGAGTTGGCTCAAAGTTTTGGTGTTTTCAGTCTGTGGCCAGATGGCCCTGTTGCTTTTGAGCTTGTAGTAATGAATACATTATGGGAATATATGACCAAACTATTCATCTCATGGCGAGGAAATGAGAGAGAGAGAGAGAGAGAGAGAGAGAGAGACACACAGAGACACACAGAAAGAGAAAGACAAATGGGGCGGGGCAGGGGCCCCAATACCTCTTATAAGTCTCACCATCACCGTCAGAAGACATTTCACTAAGCTCTGCCTCTTAGAAGTTATATTATAATCTATGTACCAGAGACCTGGGAGGTAATAGATTCTCAAGACTCAAAGGGTGGGACTTACATGAAATGCCCAACAATGGGGAAAGGGATCTTATAGAGTGCATCTCCAGCAGACTCCATCAAATGAAGGGATTGGGTTGCCATCCTACAGTCAAAAACTCTGACAAAAGCAACTTAAGGAAGGAGAGGATTTTGGCTCACACTTCCAGGTACAGTCCATCATGGAGGGGAGTCACAGTGACAGGCAAACGAGGTAGTTAGGCACATTGTATCCATCCATAGTCAGGAAGCAGAGAGACAGATGACTGCTGGAGTTCCACTCGTTCTGGGATTCCGCCCATGGAATGATGCCACCTATAATGAGGATCAGAATTCCAACCTTTATTAACCCAATCTAGAAGCTTCCTCACATACACCACCAGAAACTTATGTCCTAGGTGATTCTAGGTGTAAACCATCAGTATTAACTGTCACACTTGTGGTCTAATCTCAGCTCTGGGCCTTGACACCCGTAACCTTGGCAAGCATTTTCACCTCTGTGCCTTAATTTCTTTAAGTATAAAAATGGATAGATTTAACCTTATCTCCTTAACATATTTGTGAAAATCAAATGAAAACTATCTTTGTGGGCACAAATATCAACTCCACTTTATTTTTTTCTTTTTAAAATTGTGTGTGTGTGTGTGTGTGTGTGTGTGTGTGTGTGTGTAGGACATTTGCAGAAGTTGAATGTGAATTTCCAGACTTAGATCTGATTACGGGAGGACTCAATATTATGTAATGATGTCTGTGGCTGAAAGAAAGTCCTATTAGAAGTGACCATTCCCTCTTGGACTTCCTAGCTTCTAGCACCACAATCCAAATAAACTTCCATTGTTTGTAAACTACCCAGTCTGTGGTGTTCTGTTATAATAATGGAAAATAAAATAAGGCAATCAACATAGTCTTTGGCTTACTCATTTATTCCTCTCCAATACATATAATGGCAGACACAGTGTTGATGGAGATGGAGTCTTAGTCCCTGTGAAGTTTTTCAGTTTAAACCAAAGACATTGTCAAAGGACAAGTATGGTGTATCATAGCAGGTGGAAGGAAGGGACAAGCGACGTTACAATGACAAGCTGCCGACAAACACAGGAGTTGCTTGGGAGGCGTGTCAGCTGTTCAGTCCGCCATAGACAAGTGGATTATTGTTGTGTCTTGGGAAGCACTCTCTCCCTGTCCTCACTCTCTGATGGGGTTGTGGTTTTGTAGAAAGTTTATGTTATTGCATAGCTCGATACACATTAGGAAACAGATACGCTGTAATCACTCAAGGCCTACGGGGTATCTAGTAAGTTCCTGCTAACTATAAACCACAGGCAGAGTACTTCTGGGCTTCGAGTAGGGACACGACTGACGTGAGTCATGCTGCCTGTGTGACAGGCTTAGGCAACATGGTGAGCACATACTGCTTACTGCCTTGCCTGAGCTCATCTCAGCGCTCATAATCTCAGGGGAGGAAGAGTGAGGCATTATGGTTACATACATTGGTCAGTACAGGTAGACTTGGTACCATCCTAATGCCCATAGACTCAAGTCAAGGAAACTAAATCTAGTCTGGCTGCTGCTCCATGATGATGTAGCATTAACAAAAATGTCCATCCATTCACCCAGTGTTTATTAACTATTCCCTATCCTATGAGACAGCTTTAGGTTGAGTTTGAGTGTTAAGTGACTTAAAAAAAAAACATACTTGCCTCTGGAAGAAAGAAGAATAAGCAGACGATTGTACTGTGGTGTACTCTGACAAGATGAGCATAATGGGATCTGGGAAAACACAGAAGGTAGAGTGAGTTAAGATGCCAGGATCAAAGTGGTGAGATGGCTCAGCCCATAAAGTTGCTGTCATCAAGCTTCAGGCCTGAGTTTGGTCTCTTGGCTCCGCCCCCTGCAAGTTGTCCCCTGACCTCCATGTGTTGCCATGTCAGCTCCCCTCTTCCCATTAAATATAATCTAGTGTAGGAAATGAAAAGATGGCAAGAGCAGAGGGTGGTCACTCTAGAAAGAATTGAATTTCAGCGTGTGGTGGTAGCTGGTCAGCACAAGGTTAAGAAACAGAGCCGTTGGAAGGTAGCCTTTTAACTTTAATACTGGCCTCTTACATGGGCTCTTCTAGGAGACATATTCTTGACACAAGGCAAGAACTTTTATGACCCATTTCAAGATGAAGGCTTCCCCTCAGCAGGAGACTCTTACTGAAGAAAGGGGAAAAAAATACCTGGAGAATCCCCCTCACCACAAATAGCAAATGTAACATACAGTGGCTGAAAACTTTCTGCTGCAAAGCAGCCCTGAGCCTATGCAGCAAGGTGCGCTGTGACATCCCTCAGCTGCAGTGGCACTCGGTGTAAGAGGAGAGCGCCAGGTAGAGTCTGGACATCCGCTCATACAAGCTTTCATCCCACCTTTGAACTGCTCTCATGCCCAATTTTGAGCCCAGGCAATAAACTCAGGTCACTCAAGTATAGAGCAACAGTGACGAATACTATATCTAGAAGTCAGGGCTCACTTCATCTGGAGGTTCTTTGTCATGCTGTTTAGCTCCCATATCTATAATCATACTACCCTGAACTCACCTGATTTCATCTGCTTTGTGCCAAAAACCTTGAGAAAGCCATGTGAAAGCATTTGATGATGGATTATTTTTATGCTCCTCAATACTTAAAAACATCTAAATAACCCATTGCAGTATGGGTTATTTATATAATATAAAGAGGATATACATATTAATTATTAACTTGTAGATTATTTACAGCATGACAATAGCTATTCTATACCAAGAGAAAATGACAGGTGTGAAACAATATAGAATGTGGTCATGGAAAGTGCTTGTCCTCTTCTTCTTCTTTTTTGTTTTTTGTTTTTTGTTTTTTTTTTTTTTGAGACAGGGTTTCTCTGTGTAGCCCTGGCTGTCCTGGAACTCACTCTGTAGACCAGGCTGGCCTCAAACTCAGAAATCTGCCTGCCTCTGCCTCCCAAATGCTGGGATTAAAGGCATGAGCCACCACCGCCCAGCTGCTTGTCCTCTTCTTAAATACCTCATAACTTGGTGACCAGTTTAGGTATTACCACAGGCACATCTCACAGCTAACAATACACAGATGGATGTTTTTTTGAAAAGTCAAATTTGTAAGACAAAACTGCCTGCTCCAAGTTTTCCAAAGAAGAACAACCTATCAAATTTCAAGCAACCTCCCTTCTTTTTTTTTTTTTTTAATTGATTTCAAACAGCCAGAGTCAGGGAGAAGGGGCCCTGGCAGACAGGGAAAGGATCAGGACAGCTTTGAGGAAAAGCCTTGTGATGGGGGCTATCTGGTCTGGTGTATGAGAACACGACTCTTCTTCATGCACCAGGCCACCCTTCCGACTCTATACAACCAGGCCAGCATGAGACTGGGTTACCTGATAGTAACAGGCACAGTGGATGCTTTCTTCAAAACCTTCAAAAGATGAGCCTGTAGGAAAGGACTCCTGGAAATAGCCCATTGCACATAGAGAATGCAGCAATCTTACCCCATGGCTCTCGGATATCAGGGAAAAGTCCTGTAGAGGGCAGAAGGACCACCCAAAGATGTCCAAACCACAACCTCTGTAATGTGAGATCACTTTCTACAGATTTCGTATGTATATGCATTCAGAAGAAATGACTACAGATTACTTAGTGGACCCAATGAACAGCAAGGGCCCTTAAGAGCCAAGAACACTGTATGGCTGGTGTCAGAGAGATTCAGTGCAGAACTCACTACTGATGGCCTGAAGGTGGAAGAGAACAGAATCCTGTCAACTGCCCAAACAAGCCTAGAAGCCGACACTTCTCAGCAGCCTTGGGTAAGAGGCCATGGTGGCTCTTAGGGTGATTGGAGCTTTGTGAATCTACTACATTTCTGGTCTATAGAACTATAAGATGGAAACCGTTTCAAACTACTGAGCTTGTGGCAATTTGTTATGACAGCAATAGGCAGTGAACACATGTCTTTTCCCACTTGGTACATGACCTGAGAGTGATTACTGGGCTGTTCAAAGGAGTCACGGTCCTGTAAGAAACCCCAGCTCTCCTCTGAGGGTCTCTAGGAGTCTGAGTAGTTTCCCCATTTGGCCTCCAACCCTTTATCTGCCCTTCCTGCAGCTGTTGTTGAACATGTGACCCAGGCATGGCTAAGATGAGAAAAACAAGAAAGTGGGTCTCATCCAGACTACCTGTTTTTGAACTGTTATAGTCTTACACATATAGAGTGGGGTAAGGATGAATCAAAAAGGGAAAAACTTCGGAAGCAGCTGGTGCTAAGTCTCTTTGTGTATGTTGCTGAGCTTGAGACGTTAAGTCACAGTTCTGTTATAGTGAATAAAAAACAAATTTAATAAGACTTGTACATAGAGAGTTTATAAACAGGTTATATAAATTTTACATGATCTCAATTTTTCACTGTGCTTTTATGTACTCTTGAAATATATAGAAAAGCATTATGTATTAAGAGAATTCATTTTGTTTTCCTGAATTGTTTTTGAGGGTGTATCCTAAGACTTATAACATTTCCACCATAATTTTATGGTGGACTATTTAGAATAATATCTTGGTTCTTGAAAATCTGAGAAAAAATGAGTGTCTAAATATATTATCATTAAACTTAAATATATTCATACTTATCAATTAGTAGAGTTGTGTGTTACTGCAATACTTTCAAATTAAGTACTTAATTACTTAACAGAGTAGAAGCAAAATTTTAGGAATCCTAAATAGTTATATCTCTGTACCCATAAATCCATCATTGGGAAAATGGAAAACTTAAAGAAATCCTTTTCAGCTTTTGCATTTTATGATGGGAAGACCTCAAAATAGAATCCTAAGAATCCTGTCTTGTACACCCACACTGCAGACTCAGTGGCTCTCCAGAGTTCTCAGTTTGACTGGTTTCTTCATACAAGTGTACACAGACAGGAAATAAACACTTGGGAAATCCAGCTACTTTATTGTTCCTTTGCCATCACAGATGTGTGTGTGTGTGTGTGTGTGTGTGTGTGTGTGTGTGTGAAGTGGCCTGGCAAGTCCAATTGCAAGGACAGAAAAGCATGACAAATATTTTATATTTGTGTATAGTTTTACAGTTTATAACATTTATTTATTTATTACAGATAAAGAAGCTAAAATCTAATGAAGATTTTTTTTCATATTTAAGGTTGTCCATTAAATACTTGGAATCTGAAATTCTCAACCCATTGGCTGGACTCTCTAACTCACCAAAGTATTATCCATTAAGTTCTCCCCATTCTATCCAGGCACAGAGGAACACTAAGTTGCAAAGAAACTCTGTCTTCTCCATATTTATTAGCTCCAAGTGATCACGGGAAAGAGAAGTAGGCAAAGATAGACAGGGGGTGGGACAGGAAAAAGATAGAACTAGGGCATACTGTTCATTCTATTGGTTCATGCATTTTAGAACTCCATCATTCAGTCTTCCAGACATATACTTTTCCCACTCAAAGGAAATACATAATTCCTGCTTTGACACTAAAATGGTCCTGTAAATTGATTGATCTCAAATCAGCATGGCTAAGTATTGATGTTGGAGTGATCAACTTGTTTAACTGAGAGGAGGATTTGTTATTATGGCTGTGATTAGGTAGACATCACTTCCAATGGAGTATTCACACCAGTCTCTGTGTGCCCAGCATATGCACAACTGACTCAGCTGGCCCAACTGTTAGCCCTATTCTCTTATGGCCCTTCTGTGTTTGTCAGATTTCTTTTTTTAAATGAAACTACTGAAATTAGATCAATCATCTGTTTCTCACAACTTTCCTTGGGTTTACATTGATTTTTAAATTCTGATTTCCCTTGGCTCAGTGTTTGCCAATAAATTTTACTATTAGTATTCTCATCTATAAATTATTACATGAAGGGTAACATTTATAATATACCATGTTCTATAAATACTATCAAAGAAAAGTATAAAGGTTCTCCCCATTGTCAGGTGATTGTATTTCTTTTAAGAAATTGAATACTATAGCAAAAATTTTGTGCCTGGAAATATTAATGCTGTTTCCACTATATTTTATATCTTCATTGTAGTTTAAAACTTGATGTAAAATGGCTCCATTTGAAAACTTAATTTATTTTTAGATTAAGGAGAACAATTCAAAAGAATATAAAACGAAACACAAAGCCAAAATATTATTTCTGTCTAATAACTATATTTAGTTAATAACTTTTTCTTTCATAAGAGATTATTAGCACATCATATTAGGATGTGCCCTTTGTAAAGATGATTAACACTGCTATTTCTCATATAAAAGTCCTTTCCCAAGGTTAGATGTTCACTTATACATCAAGACATAGAGGGGGGAAAAGGATTTTAGAGTTTAATTGATTTATATTTGGTTTTTATCAGTTGTGTGACTTTGGGTAAGTTGTTATACAATTTAACCTGCTTGGTAATAATGTTAAGAATATCAATTAATCAAAATAATCCATGAGTTTAAACTTTAAATATGATGCCTGTCAGAGAATACAACTTTAATGCAAAATTCATTTCCTATTACTAATTTATCATTTTCAGCCTTCCGTGGAATTTTGTGATTGACACTAAAAATTGCTATTCAGTGGTACTGAAACATGAGAGGCTGGATTCTGACATGGTTCAGGAATTCACAGGAGGAAGATCTGAGTGGAGATTTCATGGGACAAGAGACCAGTGCTCCTGGGTAGCGATGTACGTGTGGGGAGGGGCAATAACTTTACCTCCAGCCAAGGAGATTTCCCTTAGGCTTGCTTGGCAAAAGTGACTAAAAATAATTTGGATTTTATCATTGCATAACTTTCACAAGTAAGTCTTCAGAGGTATTTGCTTTCTACTCAGTGAATGGAAACTGCCTGTTGCCCTCATCTGGCTCCATGTCAAATCAAAGCTGCATTCCACAACTGCACCTGTGATTCAGTGTTTTTTCCACTGCACACAGGCCTGAAGTTCCCTCTTCTGAGAGCAACATGCTACTGTATGCATAGCTAATCATCAAACTGGATAGACCGATTGTTTGGCTTGAACTCTGGATGCTTGGCCAATTATCACCTGAAATTGAATTACTTAGTAACTCCAAGGAAGTTACATAAGAAAGAAATGTATCATTACAGATTCATATTTTCAATACAATTTTTGGGAGGCTTACATATAGAAGAGTCAGTGATGACTAAACAATGATTTCTTAAATTTAGGGAATCGTAATTTATTCCCCAACCTTTCTCTATTTGTAAGTAAAATGTTTAAAATCATTGGCGTGTTCTACCTAGGTGCACAAGTACACATATTAAGTACATTTGTGAATTATACTCTACTTAGTAGGTATAGTGTAATCCTCAACAAATATATGAATATAAATGGTAGCTAATTGACTAATCTTCCCAATAACTTTGTCTCAGCCCAAACATTTCCTCTTTTATTAAACACCTCATTAGATATTGAGTACTCAGTTCAGCTGTACAGCACTCCCTGTATTGATCTCATATATGTGATTTTCCCCCCCAGTTGCCAAAAAGGAAACAGTACAAAATTTGGACCAGTTGGCCTTCATCTATTAGCACTGCACTAAAGCATCTAGCATTGTATTAGCACAGAGAAGGTGTTAAGTAGTGTTTCTAATGCATCCCTAAATGAATAGGGACAGTAGCATATCCTATTATATGTAGGAGTCATGGCATAGAGAAGTGCCCAAGTCTTTCTTATTAATTTAACTTTCCAGTTCAACACCAAAAGTAAATAAATCAATAAATCAATAAATCTAACCATGAATTGCAGTGTGTGACTTGAAGTGTAAACAGCAATGTTAGTGGATAACCAGGAGAGAAAGAAAATGTGTTGTTATAGAAACACAGCTCAGGGTGGAGCATTGCACACTGAGAACTGCTGCTTCTACAATGGACTTGTTATGCTATTATTTGAAGTGTGAAATTGGAAGATGTTCTTCAAGTGGAGAGATAAATATTGGGTTAAGAAAAACTTCCCTAAACAGCTTTCTAGATAAGACCAAGGAACCCCAGGAGAGTGGGGTAAAATAATTGGTCACAGAAATTTTAAAGCCTTTTACTTCAACTAGATTGACAGAAAAAATATGTAATTTTCTGTATTTTTCCAAATCTCTGATATTGGGCAAAATATGTTTAACAGAAATGGAAATTTATAACATCATCTAAGGTAGTGTTTTATGGTTTCATAGTAGCTGGCATCATGCCATATTGCAAAATGGGAAGAACTATTCTAAGTATAAATTATGAGAAGGAAGCTTTCTCTCTCACTAAAGGATGTTTAAAAAGTGCATCTCCCACAGTCAGGATATTTATATAATGACTGACATAGTGGATTCAGGCCTCAGAGTACAGAGTCAGGAACGTGCAATCTCACACATTCTTTCTAAAAGATTCATAGTAGAGGAGATGTTTAAAGAAATAAAAGTAGGGCGGTGGCAGATGCCTTTAATTCCAGCACTTGAGAGGCAGAGACAGGTGGATTTCTGAGTTCAAGGCCAGTCTGGTCTACAGAGTGAGTTCCAGGACAGAGAAACCCTGTCTCAAAAAAAAAAAAAAAGACTTCTGTGGAAATTGGACAGTGGAACTGTTACTTAATAACTGTTCTTGGGATAATAAAAGATACACAGATAGCAAAAATGGGGCTGGGGGTGGGCAGGAACTCTAAAAAAGTTTACATGAAAAGTTAAAACAAAGAAAAATAATGTGAAGCATAGAAACAACTCTCCAAATGAAGAGATTAAAACAGTTTGATCTCATCCAGCTGTGAATCCTACAATTAAATGGCTTGCCAGGGAAGATGTGCCTTCCTAGTGCAATAGTGGCATGAGTACTGTCATGGAAACCAACCACTTTCTCTTTGAATTTGAGGAGGCAACTCACACATTGGTTCTGTTAATCTCATCAAGAGTTCATGGTAGGGGACTTTATAGGCCCAATCGGATACCTGATACTATTGTTTTGCTAAAGGATCCTACTGTCCAACTGCCTTCTAAATACTCATGACAATACTTACAGATTAGTGCCATATGTACAACCTTCATCAGAAAACTTCTTTCTACAGCAGACAGCAGTTAATGTAGGAAGCCCTAACTGGCCAAAATGCCAAGAGTAAGTGATGGCAGAATCCTAAATAGGACAGCTTCACTGCTCTCTCCAAAGTCGCAGGGAACATCATGGAAGAGGGGGTGGAAAGAGAGGAAGAGCCGGAGGATGGAGAGATGTACAGGATGCCCTCAGAACATGACATAGCTACTGAACTCATAAACTCACTGCAGATGTGCTTTTCTGCACATCTGTGTCTGCAGGGGCCCTGAGAGGTTATACCCCTTCCAAGGAATGGACTGTTGGGAATTAAAAGGTTTGGAGAGATTATGTGTCATTTTCTTCCTTGGTGTAGCCATGATAAATTGTCCTTGCTCCAGAAAAATAAACCACACACACACACACACACACACACACACACACACACACACACCACACCACACAAACACACACACACACACACACACACACACACACACACACACCACGAAATGCTCATTATCTCTGTGGACCACATACAAACAAAAAGAAGTTGAAAAAATAAGAGGGTATTTACTGAGAAGTGTTCCAGAGAGAAAGAAACTGGGACAAGACAGGGGAATGGGGAAATGAAAATGACAAAGTTCATTAGATAAATGTATGAAACTGCCAAACAATTAAAGAGTATGGTTTGAATGAAAATATTGCATAGAACACTTCTGCTAGAGCTATATCTAGTTCTTTAAAAAGATGTTCTGAGGATTGTTATACAGAACTCTGTATAACAGAATTAATATAGATAGAATATATACATGTATGCATACATCTTCACATATAGATACACCTCTGTATATATAGATGAACATATATATTTACTTATACATAGCAAATTGTTTACTAGCTAGCCTTTTTGTATTGGTGTTAGGTGGTCAAACTCAGAGCATTATTTAGGCACTCTACCACTGACTGGGCTACATACTTTGTTTCTCTCCTCTCCTCTCCTCTCCTCTCCTCTCCTCTCCTCTCCTCTCCTCTCCTCTCCTCTCCTCTCCTCTCCTCTCCTCTCCTCTCCTCTCCTCTCCTCTCTCCATACCTTTCCTCTCCTCCTCTTTCCATACCTCTCCCTGCCCTCCTCTTCTTTCTTTCCTCTTTTCCATTTTTCTCCTCCTCTTCTCTATTCTGTATGTATGTAATTACATCCATAAATATATCTCAGGTGTTCCATATTTGAGAAAATGTGGTAAGAAGTACTCTAATATATAGAGTAGTTTACATTCTGGGCATCATTCCTAAGTTCTTACTTAGTATATATTTCTGATTAAATGTGAGATACCATACACTATCAACTGGAACAAAATGAAAATAAAAAATTATAAAAGGAGATTGGGCCAAGGTCTGTAGATCCAAGAAACACAGGTATGGAGAAGAAGCTGGACTGATTGATACTCTGCACAGATACTACACATTTCCCACTCTATGTATCTAGTAGAGAGAGAGAGAATCTCACTATGAGTGCTCTGGTTCAATAGATGGAGATTCAATTCCTCTTCTACTTGTATAAGCTGATGAATTATCCTTCCAAGTATCAGCTTGATCATTTTATAGAGCCATTCAAGGAAGTGTTGCTTAAGGTTCAAATGTAATGATTATTCACAGAGTGGACGTTTAATATATTTTAGTGTTACTTAGTCACAAACTGAATTACAACTACATATCTATACAATTAATTCATTCTCAATTTAAGACAGTAATGAATACAGTTACATTATTTGATTGAGTGCATCTCAGATCCCTTTTTTTTCAACCTGAAAAAAAATGGAAAGGTTTCTTAACTATTTCATTTAACTTAATTTCTAACAATTACAGGTAACTCTTAACATATTCCTGATGCTTTATTAGTCCTTCAGGGGAAAAAGCATTTTCCTTTCTTTGGCCAAGATGACCATTCCTAACCTACCTTGTCAATGATTTCAATTTACCTAGATTTTTTTTATTTCTACTGTTTCATATCTAATATCCATATGAGCACAGATCTCCCTGTGTGCATGATTCTAATGTGGTTGGGTGGTAAATTCTTTGGTAACTGTGATTTAAACGTTCTCCCATATCTCTGTGCAAGGAGGTCTATATTGGAGGGTTTGAAGGGATAAAAAGGAAGGAATATATTACATAATTATGTTATATCTCAAAAATAAAAGAAAAATTAGATTTGCTAGCTGGATTTTAAGACTGTTTAAATTTTCATTTACAAATACATAAGCCAAAAGAGTCCTTAATTAGGGCAAATATTGGATTTGGTATTCATTTGCCTTTGTCGAGTCCTGAGATGTCACAAAATATTCTTTCTGGTTTATGTTAACAAGGAACCAGTTATGATTCAGAACTTGAGAATGCCAAAACCCTTCTCTAGCGTCTCCTGTGCTGGCTTGAACGTTCATCATTTCTGGTCCTGTTTAATGGAAAGAAGGTGAGGAATGCGCGTTCTTCTCAAGATAACTGTGTCAATCTTCTTTAGAGACTGTCATAAAGCTAAAATAAGAATACACCTAAGCTCAGCCTTACCCGAAGGTGGATGTGGATTTTTACTTGGACCGGGTCCTCATGAGAATGCATCTCTGGCGCGGTGAGTTGGCAGAAATTCCATGTGACATTTGGACAGGAGACAAGAAAAGGCTCGATGGGATGAGCAAGAAAGAAAGCGCTCTGCTGCTCACCGGTGGGTGTGAGGCAGGGTTGAGAGTTACGGGAAAAGTGCTCTTCCTCCTCGAGGTTCAATTTCTCACTCACCCCTGTGTGGTGGTATTTAGTCCACCGTCATCAGAATATCTGATATATGGATGAATTCTCTGTATTATCATCTTCCTCAAGAGTAGCTTATTTTCAAGATATGATAGAGTCAAGCTGAAATTTTGACAACTCAGTAGGAAATACTGCCCCAAAATAGTGTGAAGCCAAGACAGATCTGGCTTTGTTACAAAATGCTACGTTCTCTGGACTGTGATTTCCACTCCATCAGCTGCTAGCGGTTTGAGGAACCCCCGACTTCCAGCAACCTTAGCTTCTGTTTTCAAAGAGTGCCAAATCTGTTTTGTTCCTGCTTAAAGAAAACCCTTGCTTTTCTTTTTAGAGTAAAACAACAGTGTCTCCAAAATACTTTAATTCAAATTAACTTCAGTTGAGATATTTTCTATGAAAACAAATAATAAGGAATATTTATTCTTTTTTAGGATTTTATCATTGAGTTAATCTGAACACTTGTAAAGAGGGCAGGGACAAGCTATATTAACCCTTATGAAATGTTTTATATAAGCTAAACTTTGTACATTTATTTTATTCTTGCAAAGGTATGAAGAAGTATAAATGTAGGTTAAGAGAAATCCACTAGCATATGGATTGTAGCATATGCAACAAGTTAGGGCTGAGCTATACTGGGCAATGCTTGGATGTGTCTATCTATCGGATGTGTCTAGATTAAAAGTCCACAAGGCTTCTAGCAAATGATTCTGGCATTCTATAAGAGAGGTACTATTTTTGTTTTAACTGATGAGAAGGCTTATGTATAGAGAACAAGTGACTTCTTCATTTTCGTGCTTTATTGCTATTTTGATAGCAGGAGGAAAAAGTTTATATTTGTGGGTGAAGGACAGAGTATAAGTGAGGTTGGGGACAAGGTACTGGAAATACCTTTTAAATGACAGGCCATTTAAAAGGAAATAACTTTTTAAATGATAGCTTTATTTCTACTCAATGGCAGAATTGGAATTTGGTTCCAGCATGGTCCAAGTGTGAGAAAACTGACCATTGTGTTATTTACTAACATTTGCTAAATTCTAGAATTGCACTTGCGGGTTTTTAAAAAAGGTTTATTTTATGTTTTATTTTTTGTTTATATTTATTTATATATATTATGTTTATATTTATTTATAAATGTTTTGCCCACATACCTGTATGTGCACCATGTATGCTCCTGTTCCCTTGAAGGTCAGAAGATGGAGTTGGATTCCCTGGCACTGGAGTAATAGACGGTTGTTAGACACCACACTGCTGTTAGGACCTAACTTAGATCCTTTGCAAGAGTAACACATGCTCTTACTGGCTGAGGCATCTCTCCAGTCCCCAGTTGCAGCTTTATTTCAAGACTATTTCAGAATAAACACATTTTGTAACTGAGAATAGTGTGTGTGTGTGTGTGTGTGTGTGTGTGTGAGTGTGGTGTGTGTGTGTGTGTGTGTGTGTGTGTGAGACAGACAGACAGAGAGAGAGAGAGAGAGAGAGAGAGAGAGAGAGAGAGATTGTAGCTTTGATTTGATGCCTTAAAACTCCCACCAAGGTACGATTGACAAACAAACGTGTGCCTCTCTAAAATGGTACCTACGTGAAGTGTACAGTGCAATGACTTCATGAGAACCATGTTGCTTAGGCCACACATCCTTCCTCTTCAGCTCCTCACCCCTCTGTCTTGCCCAGTCACTACATCTGCAGTATGACAAAACTTAGTTTGAAATTTTATTTACTCTTATAAGACTTTTTTCTTACTTGGAAATAATTTAGAATGCACGGTGTCTTACAGCAGCCGAGGCTGGCGGTGCATGCTCACAGAACTTCCTCTTGCTTGAGGAAAGCCTTTTTCCTTCTGAACTTCCCCCGTAGTGGCTTCTGTCCCCCCTCCCGTGTTTCTGTTGGCTCTAAGCCTTCTCATTCCTTTGTATGTTTGGCCTGGTGCCCATGATGACTGCGAGTGCTTAGCAGTGTTCCAAAGGAAAACTCCACCTCTCACACCCACGTCTAATAATACTATAAAACATGACATTGCATCGTTCCATCCATCACTTGTGGGTATCTGCTTTCCACACTCTCTTCCCTCCAGAGAACGAGTTCTAGCCTCATGGAGGAAATGCCTTTGAGCGAGTCAAGTCCTCGAGGGACAGAGAGATTCAGGAAGCCATGGCTCTTATGGCCAATTGCTCTGTTGCTGATGCTGTTTTGTACCTTGGGTACAGTGATCTATACTTCACTCAAGGTAAGGTGGTAATAGACTCTACAGCTGCTAAGTCTATCATATAAAGGGTATTTATTTGTTCGTTTGATTATTATCGTTGCCACTCAGCATTGCTAGAGGCAGTGGGAAGGAAGACATTTGACAGTACAAGTAGTGTAAACAATTTAAGCCTTGTAATGACATGGCTCTTCAAATGTGTTTTTATTCATCTAATGCCTTAAGACAAAAGACACCAGAAAATATTCTATGTTCTCTGCAGGCTTGAACTAGGTAGAACTACATGCTTCAACTGAGTCTTTGGTAGGTGTCTGTGGAGGTTCTTTTTTTCCTTCCTGGGACTCCACTAGTACCTTCTTGATAGGTAAAGAAGAGACACGAAACAAGGTGCTTGTCTTCAGATAATTCCAGACAAGCTGTGGTCTCACTGGGGGAACAGAATAAAGTGACAGGAAGCAAGTGCGTGTTGAAGAGGAGAATGGTGCCAAACTAGGAAAAAGCAAAGCCTGGGTTGCAGTTCTAGATTAGCCTCCCCATAGCCTGCTGTGCAGATTTGAGAAAGTTGTATCATTGTTCTGATTCTAGTTTTTAGTTCTGCAACATGCCGATAAGGGACCGGATCCATTTCCTTAATGTCCTGCTAGCTGTAATTACAGTGCTCAGTAATTTACCCAGAAGTAGGATAAACCATATAGTTGTAGTTTCTGAGGACAATGACTTTGGGCTTGAATGATCAGGGAAGGCTTCATGGAGGAGGAAGAAGCACATGTCTGTTTGGGAAGCCCCTGACGGTTATCAGGAATTTCCCATTGAACTCTAGTGTAAATTGTGGGTCTAGATGGGAATCTGAACTGGGAATGTATATCAGTTAGGTTCTTTCTAGAAGTGTTCTCTCGTACAGGACAAAACAACAAAAACCAAACCAAACCAAACCAGACAATAAAAGCATTGATCAGAAAGACCAGAAAGGAATTAAATAAGACTTTATATAATTTAAGAATTGGCCTATTTCTGGGTATATTAAAAGGCACTAAATCTTGGGCAGAATGAAATGATGTATACCTGTGTAAGAAAGGGTTGTGTTGTGAGCTCAGGAACATTTTTTTCCTATGGAGACCCACCAGCGATGGTCTCAAAGGTATGCTTCTACTTTGGCAAGACATTGAGAAAAGATGCAGAAGAAAGTAAGGCACTGTTGGTTCGAGGTTAGTTACTGTGGTGCTGGCTAAAGGCTTGCTTAGGGGCCCATTATTCTGTAGTCTGTAACTGTACAAATGGATGAAAGGCAGAGGGAGTTCTAACCCCAGCCCCACCCTTCCAAAGAATGAACCAAGACATGAACTTTCGGAAGCAAAGAATGTTGAGCAGACTCTCAGCATTCTCAAGTGTTTAAAGAAGAAAGGGTGAGCATGCACTAATTTCACGCTGGAAAGGCTTTTTTTTCTCCTGCAAACTTCCTCAAGTCTTATTAGTCAGGTGGCTCTGAGCATCTGTGAGTACAGGTGTCACCAACTCCTGCTGGTGATGAGTGGCCTTTCGGAGTGACATCTCTTCCCACAATCAAACTTAGTTAATCCACGATTTCTGAAACATTGATTTCAGACTGTCCTCTCAAAAAAAAAAAAAACACTTCCCTTTCAATGGAGGGTTCCCCTTCTAAACATAACTAAGAGTTTATCCCAGATTTAGGGAAGTAAAACGTTTTGGAGTCTTTTTTTTTTCCTGTCCAGATGCTTGGCCGTGTAGTTACTGTAGAAATGACACTGGCCTTCAGGATTAGCTAGAGCTCTACACTTTCCTTATTAGTTACAGATAAATGTCCTGAGCAGAGAGATCTGAGAGGTTGGCATGTGGTGAGTCGTTAAGAGGTGGTCACTTCCATCTTTTCATACTTAAGAACTTAAAAGTTTTTTTTCTTCCACTCCAGTTTTTTTTGGGGTGTGTGTGTGTGTGTGCGCGCGCGCAAATCTCCATTTTTAAAAATCTCTTGTTCTAAAAAAAAAAAATCCCTATTTTTTTTTTAAAAACCCTCTTATGTTTAAAAGAAAGATATGAAGCTTGGTTTCTTTCAGAAATCATCTTGGGAGAATTTTTTTCTCTCTCTCTTCTAGGAGACATCTAGTTAATAGACTAGACTTGAGCTCAAGGAGGTTGGCCATGAGAGTAGTTCACAAAGTTGCCTCAGAAGAATCCAAATAGTCAGGAAAGTCCCTTTCTTCAGGGATGAAGGGTGGAATTCCAGAAGGGAAGATGGAATTTGTACAACTGGACTTGCAAACAGAGTAGATTTCGTTTCTAAACAGATGCGGTTAGGATTAGCCTGGAGTCGGTTTTGGTCATTCTGAGACAAACCAAGTCAATCTAGTTTTAAATCCAAGTGAGGTTAGAAGAGCAAATGATCCTTCTAATAAAAGCAGAACTAGAGTAAACTGAAAGCTTTGTACGTAGCTTTTCGTAACATCGCCAGAATTATAAATAGAAACTGCCCCAGCAAGTCGTAGGGGTGAGGGAGAGTTTTGAATGAGAGTCTGGCTGGGGATGCCAGCCTCTCTTATCAGCCCTATGACCTTGGGCTTGTTGCTTCATCACCACGCTCTCATTTCCTCATCTGCAGAAGGGACGTGGTAATTCTTACGGAGTTGCCTTAAGGAATAACGAGGCAGTAATGTGCCTGACACTTCTGACTCACACTAGGCTCTAGATGGCTGCGATTAAGATCCACACCATTGTTACTTACAAGGTTTACAATGAATACAAACCAACAAGGTCATTTAAAACATGCATGGTGTGCCTGACCTCCCTTCCTCAGTAAAAGAGCTCATCTCTCAACTAAACCAACAATTTTCCAATCACATTTTAACTTATGGCAATAGTTACAGATGAACTCAGTGGTGTTTTCTAACCCTAAATAGATATTAAAGCAGCTGGCAATAGGCTTTCTGGATGTTTGTCTCTGTCAGTCCATTTGTCTATGGATTTAGATTTTCTGTATGCTCCTTACACATGGTAATGATAGCTGGAACAAAATCCATGACATATATATTTTGGTGGCTACTTAATTGCTTTGTATATGTGATCATGTCATTCTAGTTAGATTACAAACTTTCTGAGAGGTAACAATTGTACATTAAATATGACTCTCTTGATTATAATGCTACTATAATGTTGGGACTATAGGTAATTAAGCTGTTTGTTTAATTTGTTTTTGTAATTATCGTTGATAATGATGATTAGCTGATATTTACTGAGAAGCTTCAGGTATCATGTCTGGAGAAGCTCTCTCCAAGAATCGGCATAGTAAAATAAGAACAACAGGTTTAGTGAATCCTGCTCTTACTCCCTGGTTAATAGATAAGGAAATTAGAGTTCTGGGAGTCCCTGCTGTAATCCTGTTGGTCTTTGTGCTGAATTGATATTGGACATCTCTTCTAAGAAAACCCCAAATGTGGTTGAAATAATCGCAAGAGGACAATGGATCTCAGGAAATCCAGTGTCTTTTAGTTTTTAGAGTCATGGCTTCTACCCTTTTCTATTTCGCCTCCTTATCAGTATAAAATGCTCTTATTATCACTTCCAACGTGTGTATACTAAATAGTATCTAATGTCTGAGATAATACCATGTACACACAAAACAGACATACAAGATGGAAACTCGCAACTCTAAAAGTTTAATACAGATTTTCCAGTCCAAGTCTATTTTGCTTTAGTTAAACTGTTGTCTATAATAGATTAACATTTGATGCAAACATAATAAAATAATTGAAATATTGTTTCTGTGATGCTGACCTTCTCTACCTCTTAGTCACATTCAGAGCCCTAGTAATTTGATAATTTTTTATTTTCTTAATTTTAGCTTAACATTTTATAATACTTGGTTTATATTCTAATTTATCTTGATTTATGATTTTGACTCTACCAATTGGAAATTACCTTCTTGGATTTGATGTTCACATATAATGTCATGTCTGAAAGCAATGAATCTTGGCATCATACATCTTACTGCCTACTTGATATCTAATAAAGCATCACAAGTCAACACCTTCAAAAGTTGTGATGGTTCTCCTCTTACTTTATTTTTCTTAGTCCCACCATTTTGGGCAATTAACTTAATTTTTTTCAATGACTGCAGTCCCTTATCTTGGAGTTATCTGTCTTTCTTCCCGTTGCCTCATGATATAGCCTAGATTGACCTGAAAGCCGCAGTTCTCCCATTTCAGCCTTCTAAGTGCTATTATGACAGGCATGCATCCTTCTGTTAGGTCAGTTGGCTTCTTTCCCCTCTGCCAGCACCTTGGTCCAGAGACCCCGTGCTTTCCAGTTTGTAGACTCTGGTCCATGCCTAACTGACTTCATTGCTTTTGCCTTCCATTCTCTTTGTTTCTTTTTTCCCTAGCATAATAGCTGGACAAGTCCTTTGAAAAGAACTTATATCAGTCTCCATGTTTAAAAAAGTCTTTTGAGCACTCTGTTCCCAAGAAACCAATGCAAGTACACCAAACTTTGATGTTTGAGCTTTATTTTTACCCTGAAGCATCTAAGAACATTTAAGTGACTATTTGTAAATTAGCCATAACTAATGTCACCTTTCAGCAGGTAAGATGAGGCATGTTGCAGACATGTTGAAACACTTGCTTCTGATTCTGAAGGCATACTAGTTATTATACATGGCATGCAGGTCTTCTAAACATTAAATATTTCTAGAGTCAATTTACTATTGTTTTAAGTAAAGCAAAACATATGCAGAGGTTTCATTATTTTTTCCCACATGTAACAGGTCATCTTGGGAAATGATAGGGATATGGAGACTGCTGTTTGTAGTAAACTAGAGAGGAAGAGCACAGCTTCAACACTTGACTTGTGTGTCAAAGGTAAATGAACAGAATGAGACACCAAAGTCCTGGATGAAAGAACCATCTCCCCTCCACACACACACACCCCAACACCAAATAAAATCTGCTACCTTTCTTCTCATTATCAAACCTATCATTCAATGACACCACTTTAAAAACTAAAGTAATGCTGCTGATTACTCTATTCCCTTTGTCTCTGTATACAGCGAAACTCGTGTGTCTAATATACCTCTGCCCTTGATCCATTCTCACTTGCTTCCTCCGGTCTTCCTAAAACTCTGTTAAGGTTCAAAGTAGGTCAAATATAAAGGACAGAGCCAGTCATCTGTAGAGAGAAATGAAGAAGTAAGACAGGTGTACAGGTGTCTGTGTCTGTGTGTTGTGGGGTGGGAGGAGTGTTTTGGGGGAAGGGTTGGGGGATTTGGAAAGTATTTTGCTCCAGAAACTTTAAGCTCTAGATAATTAGTTCAGCAAGTAGAAACAGAGCCATCATTCTGACCAGTTCTTCCTTTCCTTCTACAGCCAGCTACCAAAGAGGCCTGCATGGTTAAGTCCGGTGAGTAACCCATCTTCCATGGTTTCCTTTCATGTGCCTTAGATGCTGAGGAAGAAGGCACCTGCCAGTGCCCTCAGAGAGCCTGCGCACCCTTTGCTCGCTTTCAATTACTGTTTAGTACAACCACTCATCCCATACTGCCCAGGGAGGGCTGGGGCTCCAGGGCTGAGCCTGATTGACAAGCCCACACCGGGGAGAACTCTCGGCAGGCATACACATCCCACAAAAAACTTGTGGGTCTGCATACAGCAATCAGCTTTCAGCTTGGTGGTTTATTAAGGATATTTTTTTTTCAGATTCTTACAACCTTTTGTCGAGGCTATCTCACACATGTCTAATGTCTGGTAGAGCCTCCGGGAACCATTTCTGCTGTTAGTAAGTGCGTAGAAGAGAAGGAAGAAGCACTTCCTCTTTGCTTCTGAGTCACTTTTGGTGACAGTCACCTGATATTCGCTCGGAAAACATGGAAAACAGCGCTGCTGAGTGTTTTAGTTTCATTTCTCTTGCTTTAATAAGATACCCCGACAAAAGAGCAACTACTGGAGAAAAAGGATTTATTTTACTCACAAGTGCAGATTCCAGTCCCTCACTGTGGAGACGTCCTAGCCTCAGGAGTCTGAAGCATCGAGTCACATTCAGTGAAGAACGGAGGGGAATGAAGTGCACTTGCTTATTGCTGGCTTTCTTCTGCTCAGTTCCTTTTCTCTACTTCTTTACAGTTCAGGGCATCTTGCCTAGGGAATGGCACCAACCACAGTGGGCTTGATTTTCCCACATCTAATAACTCAATTAAGAAAATACTCTATAAGACCAACTCAGGATAGACAGTTCTCACTTCGGCTCTCTTCTCAGGTGATTATAGATTGTGTCGATTTGCCAAGTAAAGCTAACGACCACACCGAGTCTCAGAATATTTGTTAGAACACATGCAAAATATCAAGTGTATATGTTTTTGATTGTTTGCATGGCCATACAAAACACATTTTCATTGACAGTAGATGATTTTTTTAAAAAAATTATTTATTTTACATGTATATGAGCACACTGTATTTGTCTTCAGACACACCACAAAGGGCATCAGATTCCATTGCAGATGGTCGTGAGCCACCATTTGGTTGCTGGGAATTGAAAGAAGACGAGTCAGTGCTCTTAACCACTGAGCCATTTCTCCGGCCCTGACAATTTCTTTCATTCAGTTTTTCACTCTTCTATCTTTTGCTCCAGTTTTAAAAAAATAATTTGTTGCCCAGAGCTTAGGACAGTCTCTGAATGTACTCCTCTCTGATTTTGTGTTTTGTTTTTCCAGTGAAAGGAATAGAATATATAATGTGTTTGGAATTTCTCCTTGATATGATAAAAACGATGCTAAAGTATTCTTTTTAAAAAAATCCCATAACTGAATTAAATAGGAAAAACAAATAGACTTGCTCCTGGAGACCCGCCATGCCACTGCATGGCACTGAGGAGACATGCAGAGTCCATTGGAGAGGCATTGACTCTTTGTTTTGCTTATAATCCTCCATCCTCACTCCTCCTGCTCGCTCCCCCATTCTCTTCCAGCATCTACCCTAGTTATTTATAATAGTCTTATCCCAGTTATTTATGTATGAACGAGGATCTAAGTCAGTCTTACCTCCTTTAGGCTATGCCCTCTATAGCTAAAGTTATGGAGAATTAGAGAAAAAATCAGATAAGAACTTTGAATCACTAAAAGCACCTGTTGGGGTCCTGAAGTTACGTAGCTATACAAAACCACTGACATTAGGGAAATATTTCAGTATAATACATGGGGAAAGAAATGACTAAATTTGTACACATATACCACTTCCCATGTGGCTATATTACACTAGAGATAGTTATATTTAATGAAATACACATATATTAACTAATTTGCACCAGTAAATATTTGGAAGTAAGCTAGATAATGCTACGCGAAGCTGAGAGTGGCACAGAGAACCATATTTTAGACACAAAGCATCACATTCAGAAATACAGACCTGTCAATCAATTTAGAGATAGTTACTGATGCTGAGCTTGGAGGATCACTTGAACTCAGCAATTTGAGTAAAGACCAGGCAATACAGCAAGACTCCCGTATCAGAATAAAAGAAACGTTTGTTGGGCACATACAATTCTAAGAACTTATTTAGGTGATGGGAACATAGCAAATGGAAAAAAAATGGAGAATGCTTATTATCAAAGACATCATACTCCAGTGGATGTAAGACAGTAGAAAAATGGCCAAATTAATTTATAACACGTTTCTTGCTAACACTTTCTATGAAGAAAGTTAAAGCATTATAGAGCAGGGCAGTCAGAAGAGAGCAATGTTAAGTGTGAATTGGTTATGGAATGTGTCACTGCTAACACACAGCAGAGTAAATAGTATTTGTATAAGGAAGATACGGGGGTGCATGGATTATAAGCAGTCCTTATCCGAGTCTTGTTGTATGATTCCTCTCTCCCTTCTGCTCCCTTCCTCATATTACCTGAGAAGAGGTATGGAGTCATTAGGATCTGCAGCTTCTCAAAAAACAGAGAGATGGTTTATTCTCACAATACATTTAAAATATGTCTGAGAAAAGTAGTATAGTCCAGGCTAAGGACCTACCTGAAGGCAGTAAAGAATATATCACAACCAGGTAGAGGATAAAATGGTAATGTAAACATAATTTTTCTTCCTTTTCAATTTCTTTTTTTTCTTTTTAAAATTTAATTAATTTATTTATTTTTATACTCCATAATTTATTCCTCCTGCCCCATCCACCCTCCGACTGTTTTTCATCCCATACCTCCTCTCCACTCCCCTGTCTCCACTGTCTCCTCGTGGATGTTCCACTCCTCAGCCCACCTAGCTTCTAAACTCTCTGGGGCCTCCAGTCTCTTGAGGGTTAGGTGCATCATCTCTGAATGAACACAGACCTGGTAGTCCTCTACTGTATGTGTGATAGGGGCCTGATATCAGCTGGTGTATGCTGCCTGTTTGGTGGTTCAGTGTTTGAGAGATCTCAGGGGTCGAGATCAATTGAGACTTCTGGTCCTCCTACAGGTTTACCCTTCTCCTCAGCTTCTTTCAGCCTTCCCTAATTCCACAACAGGGGTCAGTTGCTTCTGTCCATTGGTTGGGTGCAAATATCTGCATCTGACTCTTTCAGCTTTTCGTTGGGTCTTCTGGAATGCAGTAAAGAATACATTACAACCAGATAGAGGATAAAATATAAATCACCAACCAAAGAGTACACATGAAGGGACCCATGGCTCCAGCTGTGTATGTAGCAGAGGATGGCCTTGTTGGAAATCAAAGGGAGGAGAGGCCCTTGGTCTTGAGAAGGCTTGATGCCCAGTATAGGGGAATGCCAGGACAGGGAAGTGGGTTGGTGAGCATGGGGAGGGAGGATGGAATAGGGGGTTTTTGTAGGGGAAACCAGGAAAGGGGATAACATTTGAAATGTAAATAAAGAAAACATCTAATAAAAAGAAAAAGAAAACAATAGTAATGTAAACATGATTTTTTTCTTCTTCCTTTTCAATTTCTTATAGAATTATCCTCAAAATGGCAAATGACATCTTCTGAACCTCCTTGTGTGAATATGACATCTGATAGGATGCTGAAGATACTTCAGAATGGCGTGTATTTAATCTATGGCCAAGTGTTTCCTGTCGATAAAAAATACATAAAAGGCAGTGCCCCTTTTCTTGTACAAATAGCTAAAAACAAAAATGCCCTACAAATTTTAATGAATGATTTTCAACCCTTACCTATAGGAGGGATTTATGAACTGCATGCTGGAGACACCTTAGAGTTGATGTTCAACCTCGAAGACCATATTGAGAAAAATAACACATACTGGGGGATCATTTTAATGCCAGATCTCACATTCATCTCCTAGAGATTGGGTTTGGTCTTCTCATCTTCAGTGTATCCAGAGCTGCTGGTGGGTGGGTTGTAGGGGGTTGATTGTTGGCAATACACACAGTTTGTGAGTACTTACAAATCGACACAAACAGAGCCTCTTGGCATATAAAATTTTAACTCTCATATTTGTCTGAAGGGGACTCAGTGAATGGGCCAAATCCCTAATGTCGTGTCTGCAAATACACTTGCACAATCCATGACAAAAGGAATATGGGAAACAGAGGACAGAAACCCTTCTAAAGAATGCCTGTCTAACCTTGATCCCTGGGTAGAATGAGGTCCGGCCTCCATGGGAGTCTTACTTGGCTTGCAAAGAGGGTGTAGGGCAGTAGCTTGGCCTTTTTTTTTTCCATCATAATTTCCTCGAGCTGTTTTACCTTAATCCCTTCAAACTCTCACCTTCTGAGAGCCTCTCAATGAAATGATGTCAGACTGGTGGAGTGGCCAAGGCACACCAATAACACCCTTCTTTAGAGGTGGCGTTCTTCGAAGACAGAATACATTAAGAAGCCTACAGGGACAGAGTTTGAGATGGCATGAAATGGAATGATCTGGGAATTTTTTTTTTTATTTTGTCATTGTCAGGATGCAGGTTCATTCTGAACTTTCCCCTAAGCCTTCGTTGCTTTTGTATGTGTGCATAAATGCTGCAAATAGAAAAATGAGAGTTTGCCTCAGTTCTCATTCAATTTAACACCAGAAATCGGTACTTCTCTGGCTGCATTATGCAATGATAGCACATTTTTGGTTGGTGTTCCCTAACTGGCAATATAACAGTTTTCCTGTACCACACAACAACACCGTCATGTCAACGATGTAGATGTTTTACCACCCAACAACACCGTGATGTCAACGACGTAGATATTTTTGGGGAAAAAACTGCACAGTGAGAACATGGGTAGGTGAATCCTAAGACTCTTACTTCAACTCAGAACTCACAATGGATTAAGTGAGTGGGGTCTTCATTATGCCATTCACATGGTCTCTGCTTTGAAACTGGTGTTCCTACCGTCTCATCATACATCTCTTAAATGGAATACATGCAGCTTTGAAATGGATGCATCGACTTTACCCCAAGGTGGCCAGAACGAAGCTACAAGAGAGCCATTCTTTTACCAGCAGACATTTTCCTCTTCTTGCCTGGAGCAAGAAGATCCAGGATGCTGTTGGAAGACTCCACTGCACTCAAGCATGCTGCCTTTTCAGAGTAATAGTGAACATTTATTTATGTTCAAATTTTGGATTCTTTTAAATTTAGCCAGCTTGTGAGTTCTTGTTGAAAAGTATTTTAAACCAATTTACAATATTTATGGGTATTTGTGGAAAGCTATATAGCAATATTTTATATAAAACTAATTTAAAAAGATTTTTATTATATGTAACAAAAATTTTATAGGCTAAGCTATTTCTTCTTCTTTTTTATGAATATTTGCTGAATTGCCATAGGATAAAAAGACTATTGTGTCTTCATATCTTCTCAGGAAATTAAAATTATATCATATGTATTTATGAAAAACCTGTTAGTGTTGCTATTTGTTGTGTTGTAAGCACCGTTGTTGGCATGGACTACCACTATTTCATAGGAACCAATTGTTTATTTTTCAGGAGTTGTGTAGTCTGAGAATTTTTATACCATGGAGTTTGACAAACATTACAAACCAGAACATTTCTTTGGGAAAACTCGTTTACTAGGACACCATCCTTTGTAAAAGTTCTCTCTGTGTCTCTCTGTGTGTGCATGTGTGTTATGTTGAATTTGTATGTGATGTATGCAATAGTTTAGGTATATACATGTATATGTTGTGGGCGAGCCTGTGCAAGTGTGTATGTGCTTGTCAGCGGGGCACTGATTGCCTTCCTTAGTTCCTCTTCGTCTTAATCTTTGAGACATGGTCTCTCAGTGAATCCAGAGTTCATCTATTTGCCTTGGCTGGCCCACCATTTGGCTCTAGGGATCTAGCTATTGCTGCTTCCTACCCACAGTTCTTGGATTACAGGTGTGTGCCACTATGCCTGGATATCACATGGATTTGGGAGATCTAACGTTAGATCCTTATGCTTACATAGCAGGCCTGCTATCCACGGAGTTATTTCTATGGAACTTAATGATGTCATTCTGTCCTTGTCTTATTCTGAGGACAATCAAGGCAGACAAAATGACAAAATGGTATTGCCATATTCCCAGCGAAGGCCCAACAGAATTGTGATTATTTTTTTTTTTTAGTACCAGTAGAAGTTTCTGTACTTCAGAGGGATAGCTAGCAGCATATAACATCTGAATTTCTTCCAATGTTATCATTTCAGCTTTTGCTTTCAATGTATACTCAGATCCTTTTCTCTATTTTAATACTACAATAAAATGTGTATTTATAATTGTACCACAATTGATTTGTCTTTGGGTTATAGTCAAATTAGTGATTTGAAGAGCACAAAATTACATCAGAGAACTCCTTTCCCATACAGGCACATCTTGGCAAGTGTTAGAGCTTGCAGAGGGGAGAACTAGGTGCAGTTTGTGTTGGCTACAGCCGCCTCCATTCCTGATGAGTCAGACAGTTCGTTTCTCACTTCTACCCTTTCTCGGCTATTCCACCTTGCCCAGACTCATCCATCTAAGGCTCAGCTCACACTAATAGCCCTCCGCCTTCCGCTTCCCCTCGTCCAAGCTGTAACAAGTATGATGGGGCTGTGGATAGGCGCCTGCTTCTGTAGGCAGCACTTAGTTGAAAAGTTATTCAACCCCTGTCCTGTTTTAACAGAGCAAGCTCCTTAGGTTAAATGCATCTGAACACCTTGGAGAGGAGATGCTTGCCTTTCTTTTCCTTTCCCAATTAAAGAATTCCACTAAGTCATTTTGGTTCATTAGATAGGAGAAGCAGAAATATGACTGATAGGTCAGCAGTTTGAGGATTCCCTTCCAGTTGAAATGGACATACTCCTCAATCTGAAAGAACATGGGGATATTTTAACATTAACCTACAACCTCATTGATTTGCCTCTATGGAGTAGGGTCTGTGCAGTCCCACCTCAATGAAAAGAAGCCTTCCTCTGCCAGTTAGCTTTTGGCCTTTCCCTTCCTAACAGACTTCCGAGGTGGGGTTAAATTACAGCCCACAGTGAGCTTTAGCTTTCTTTGGTAAGGGACAGGTATTGATTCTTTGCAGATCCACATTTCAAGAAATTCATTTTAAAGCTCTCTTGGAAATAAGTACCTTTGAAATCTCTTTACTAGGCCCAAGCTTGGAACGTTCTGTTGTTCCCTGTCCTTTCTGAAGTAGTGGGGGATGTCTTGAAGTTCAGCCTAGATGTCTGCGATGCTGTCATCTGTCTCTGATTTTCTTCCCTTTGACCTCATTCTATTCCTCCTCCACCCGACTAACGTTTCTAATGGGCAGGCAGCAGGAGAGTCTCTTTCTGACTCCTGCATGTTGGAGACAAAGGGGCTATCTTGGTGTCACACCAGTAGCTAGGTACCAGATCACATTGTACCAGTTAAAGCCCACTCAATGAGTCCTACTCTTAGTGTGTGATTTTAGTCTTACATGTTTAAAAGAGATTTGGGAGATAAAATAAGTATAGAAAATTTAAAAGCTCCAAACTATCATCACAGAATCAGCCACATAAAAGCCAAATTAAAAGTCAGAGAGAAAAAAAGGGTATCAATCAACAAAGTTGGACACAATAGAACACTACTAAAAAACATAGAAAACATTACTTTTAGTTTTTTGATAGCTAAAGAAAATTAGAGAAGCATTCTTATCTGTGTTTTTAAGTACACCAATTTAGTAGAAGAATTTCGTTTTTCTCTACAGATGACATGAAGCACATAGTACCATGTCCACACTGGATGTCCTAGATAGCAAGATACAGACTACTTCCTTCATCCCATTTAAACCTACTGGTTTCTGATACAAGCCAACAACTATTTGGAGTTCAAAAAAGTTGAGTCGAAGACCCAGAAATATTGAGGAGTCTTATAGTGTTTGTAATAATATACCAGAAGGTTATGTCATGTGCCTCTAAAAACTCTGAAGATGTTTGGCAACAGAGAAATGAAAATTCAATGTACAAACTACTTTAAAGCACATTTCTCATCCTTTGGGTAGCACAATCAGCACGGAAATCTCTAGCCTCAGAGTGCAGGATAATTTTTCCCACTTTGCTCTTTTGTAATCCAGGACCCCTGTAGAGATAGTATATATTTCTCTCAGGGTTTCTAAAACCATTTCACTCAGATACATCTGTTCCAGGGGAATGAGGGTGGTTTAGCTTCCTAGAAACACATAGAGTCTTATAAGCTTCTCTCCTTGTCTTTGTGTTATGCTTCTTAGCTGACTGGCTGATCTCTGAAAGTGGTGCCTTCTTCAGAGTCCTTATTATCTGTGTAATGAACCAATAAGTGGTTCATAACGTTGAGTACTAGAGCTAAGATAGCATTTCTTGTGTATCCTGGATAATGATGGCCCCTGCCCTCTTTGCTTTCTGTCTCCTACCCCATCCCCTGTAGCTCTTAAATAGTCTACTCTCCTGTCAACAAAAACTGGTCTCAGAACATAGTTAAAGCAATCGAGGAGAGGAAATTTGTAGGCTCTCTTGTACTAAAGGGAAGTGGCCTAATGGCCTAGCTTGCCTTATCCCTCAAACAATAAAATGCTATTTTAAACAGCCTGGGCCAGTTGCCCAGAGAAGCAGTCAAGGCCCAATGACTCATTTCACGAATAACATCAGAGCTTTATAAAGTGAGGTTAAGATTCTGCAACATATTCATCCATTCATTTCACATTCTGAAAACACCAGGGGACTAATTCCTCAGATTCATCCACATTCTACAGAAAAGGGCTTCTAGAAGCGAGACCTGAGAGCCAGTTTTCACAACACTGACACTTAGATTATATTTATTAAAGCCACATTTAAAAAACAAACAAACAAACACTGATTTAGGAGCATAACATTGAATCTCAGATGAACATTTTATTTTTTCTAGTTATTCCCCTCCCCCCTGCCCCAAAGTCACAGCTTCTAAACAAATAAGCAAAAATAAATACAAAAACCCAAAGTTGGCCATGTTCATGAGCCTTCATAACCCATCTCTCACCACAAAGGCAATAGTTTTTAATTCTCTGTGAATCTGAGTGGAGGTCCTGGTCTCTCATGTTCACAACCTAGTGGTAACTTCTAGCTTGAATATTGGCAACCTAAAGCAAGAGCCTTGCTACAGTCAGTACCACATTATCGACTTATAGTATGTTAACCCCTAAATATTTTTCTCTAATCCAGGATGTTCCCTTCCACTTTGGATTTGCAAATACAACTTATTTGGAGGAAAAAGGAACATCACAGCTCATTATACCCAAATTGGGTCTCTCAGTGTTGGCAAAAGTCTTTGTTACCCTTTGACCTTTGCCTTTTACACATCTATCCAGTTAGGAAACCACATACATGCATATGTTCCCCTCTTTCTCTCTCTTTCTTCATCCTTCCTACCCTTAAATAAAATCTGACCTCTTTTCTGTGCCAAAACAATTGTTTGAATAACTTCATAACTAATTTTGTAGTTACTCAAGCCTATTACTTCTGTGAAGCTACATGTAGTAGAAGAGTTAACCTGAAAAATCACAGATGTTCAGAATAAACGAACATCTTATTACAAAGACAGGTAATTGTTCTTGGTAACCCAGAATGTGATGGTAGGATCTTATTACCAAAGATACCACACACTTTAGTCACAGGTCATGAAGTTGATACTAAATGAAATTGATACTAAGAAACTTTCTCCACGCTAGATAGCTTTCATAGTACCAGAAGGTGCTATACTAGGGTACGGGGGAGGGGGTAGTCACAAATAGTCTTGCCTGAACTCTGTAAGTTACAGTAATGATCAATGTGGTAAGATATGACCATGGGTGAAATAGGAGCATAAATGGGGGTATCCATCTACTTTCTGATTGTATTTAAGGCCTACTCCACAAGGATAAGGGAATATATGCTTAATACTATTAATAAGAGTACATGATTCGCCAATGGGAATAAACCCCAGGTATGAACTTATTATTAATATTTGCTAAATGGACTTAGTATTAAATTATTTTATAAATTCATGTCTCTATATGTACAGATTAGTGAAGCTCTCAGACCTCATTAAAGAAGCTACTTTGTGTGGTGGACGGCAGTTAAAGCAGAAACTTTACAACTGGTTAAACTACAGAGAGGAAGTCTCTGTAGACAGCTCAGCCACAGATGAGACATCCATGTCAAATTCCCTTCCCTCAAGGCTCAGGGACCATTGTGGAAGAGGAGGAAGATTGGATAATCCAGAAGTTGGGGAGGACCAGGTTGCACTACTACTTTCTGGACTTGATAGGGCTTCTTATAAACTCACAGCAGCTGCAGTTGCCTAAACAAGATCAAGCCAATCAACATTTCAGGATGGAAAGGGTAGAAGCTCGAGAGCAGCTGATGACTACTTGGGGAAAGAGAATCAATTTTCCTTAAGGGCAGGGTCTTTGGGAAAGTCACCACGCTTTAGTGGATGGCTCCACACCCATGACTATATGAAAAGCACAAAATTTACTCAGTGGGTTATTTAAAAAAAAAAGGAAAAAAAGGCCATACAATTGAAAGAGGGTTCAGGTGTGGAGGAGTAGTTTGGGGAGGATTTAGAAGGGGAGTGTGATGAGCATTGATAAAAACAGTATATTAAAAACATAATTAATCTAAAAATCTCACTCTTAAAAATGGAAAAGCTGACACATGGTGATGGTAAATACAATGCATGCAAGAGTAGGAATAGGTTCCATCCTTCTCCATGAACTTCTTAGAGGCAGGACAAATTTTGGGTCAAAGGTTTTGTGGGTAGGCTCATGTTCTTATCCCTCTACAGGAAGTTCTCATCCCTCTACAGGAAGTGACCACCAGGCTCCATATCTCCCATTGGTAGGAGTCTGAGTCACCCACATAGGCTCGCTGGAGCCTCCCCCACCTCAGGTCTCTGGCATATCCTAGAGATGCTGCCCCTGCCCTGAGGAATGGCCACACAATAACTGCCTCAACTTGAGATCCATCCCATGGGCAAGAAACAATCCCTGACATGATTAATGATACTGTTATGCTTGCAGACAGAAGCCTAGCATAACTGTTCTCTGAAAGGCTCTAGCCAGCAGCTGACCAAAACTGTTGCAAAGAATCACAGGCAAACATTAGATGCGACTTGGAAGTCTTGTGGAAGAGTTGGGGGAAGAGTTCGTTGAAGGATCTGGAGGGGATAGGAATTTCACAAGATCAACAGAGTCAGCTAACCTGGACCCTTGGGGGTCCCAGAGACTGAACCACCAACCGAAGAGCATTCAAGAGCTGGACCAGCCTCCCCCAAGGCCCAACCCCCCAATCTCCACACATATGTAGCAAATATGCAGCTTGATCTTCATGCAGGGTGTGTGTGTAACAGCTGAAGGTGGTGGGCTAGGTATGCTGTCCCTGACTCTGTTGTCCGCCTGTTGATTCTGTACCTCTAAGTGGGTTGCCTTGTCTAGCCTCAGTAGGAGAGAATGTCCCTAGTCCTGCAGTTACTTGTTGTGTCAGTTCTAGGGTGTGTTGGTACTCATGGGGGGTTCCCTCTTTTCAGAGGAAAAGGGGAAGGGGCAGGAGCTATGTGAGGGGGGATTGGGAGGAGAGGGAGGGCTGCAATGTAATGTGATGTGAAGGATGTATAGTGAATAAAATATAAAGTCAATGAAGAAGAAAATGATGATGATGAAGATGAAGAAGAAACTGCAGCAACAGAAGAAGCAGAAGAAAAAAAAATAGGAATCTGGATTGCCAAATGCTAGCCCTAATCTTTTTCTACCAGAGCACCAAAAACAATGCTATAGAAATTACAAAACTATAACAAGATAATATCAAATTTTAGGTAGTTGTACAAAGGAGATGTTTGAATTTTATATAATAAAAAGTAAAAATTAGGTCTCCAGATAGTGTGAGAGGTGTGTCCTCATGGTCTCATAAAGGGAGTCAGTGGAGACAGTGAGTGGGAACTGACCCTGGAGAACAAGGAGGTCAAATCCCAAAAACAATTTGATTTGCTACTGAGAAAATTAGCTTTTGATTCTTTATTTTATTATTTTTTTAGTATAGAATAGAGTTTATTCAGGGCATGGGGAGGGGTGTTAAGAGGGTAGTAGAGGCAGAGAAAGACAGAGAGAGGGAGAGAGTAGAGAAGTAGAGGCTGGCCATGACCACATGGAGAGAGGTGGGGTAGGGAATAGGGAGGGAGAGAGAGAGAGAGAGAGAGAGAGAGAGAGAGAGAGAGAGAGAAGAGAGAGAGAGAGGGGAGGGGGAGAGAAAAAAGAGAGAGGGAGAGGGGGAAGGAGAGGGAGATGTGAGAGAGGAGCAAGAGTAGCTTTTGATTCTTCAAGCTTGATTTCATCTGATTTATGCAGAAGATGGATGAGACTGGCAGGGCAAGACTACTTTAAAGACCATTAGGATTTCCTAGGTGAGGAATGGTCTTCAGGAGCAGAGTGATGGAGAGGTGGGCAGCTCTGCTACATATGCAATAGAAACAACCAAACCAAACCAAACCAAAACATCCCCCAAACCCAGTGTGGTTCTCAAGCAATAAGCAACAGCAAAGTAATTTATTCTCTCTCTCATTTATCACAAAAATCTGTTTCCTTTTGGATATTTTCATTTTAATAATCAGTAGAGGGAATAATTTTTAACTAAAATTATCAGAGACTAGTTGAAGTTTTGACAGTTCTAATAGGGTAAGAAAGCATTTCCAAAAATCATTATAATATTTTAAAAAACTCATCAAAGGTGTTTCTCGGCCATCTGAATTTCTTCTGGTGAAAATTCTTTGTTTAGCTCTGTACCCCATTTTTTGATAGGGTTATTTGGTTCTTTGGGGTCTAACTTCTTTGTATATATTGGATATTAGCCCTCTGTCAGATGTGGGGTTGGTGAAGATCTTTTCCCACTTTGTTGGTTGCTGTTTTGTCCTTCTGACAGTGTCCTTTGCCTTACAGAAACTTTGTAATTTTATGAGGTCCCATTTGTCAATTCTTGATCTTAGAGTATAAGCTATTGGTGTTCTGTTCAGGAACTTTCCCCCTGTGCCCATGTCCTCCAGGGTCTTCCCCAGTTTTTTTCTAATAGTTTCAGTGTGTCTGGTTTTATGTGGAGGTCCTTGATCCACTTGGAGTTGATCTTAGTACAAGGAGATAAGGGTGGGTCGATTCGCATTCTTCTGTATGTTGACCACCTTAAGAGATGTTCAACATCATTAGTCACCAGGGAAATGCAAATCAAAACAACGCTGAGATTCCGCCTCACACCAGTCAAAATGGCTAAGATTAAAAACTCAAGAGACAACAAGTGCTGGCGAGGATGTGGAGAAAGAGGAACACTCCTCCACTGTTGGTGGGATTGCAAAATGGTAAAACCACTCTGGAAATCAGTGTGGCGGTTCCTCAGAAAATTGGGCATGTCACTTCCAGAGGACCCTGGCATACCACTCCTGGGCATATACCCAGAGGATTCCCCTGCATACAGTAAAGACACATGCTCCAGTATGTTTATAGCAGCCTTGTTTATAATAGCCAGAAATTGGAAGGAGCCCAAATATCCCTCAAAGGAGGAATGGATACAGAAAATGTGGTATATTTATACAATGGAATACTACTCAGCAATTAAAAATAATGAATTCATGCAATTTGTAGGTAAATGGTTAGATCTGGAAAATATCATCCTAAGTGAGTTAACCCAATCACAAAAGAATACATATGAAATGCAATCACCGATAAGTGGATATTAATGAACCCAGAAGCCCTAAATACTCAAGGCACAATTAGCAAGTCAAATGATTCCCAAGAAGAAGAAAGGAGAGGACCCTGGGCCTGAAAAGATTGGATCCAGTTTTGTAGACCCAGAACAGAGAAATCATGGGGGGGGGGAATGATGGGGAATAGTTGGGGGGAGAGGAATTATGGGACATATGGTGGGGGGGAGGGGGAACTGGGAAAGGGGAAAGCCTTTGGAATGTAAACAAAAAATATAGAAAATAAAAATTAAAAAAACAAACAAACAAAAAAAAAGAAAGAAAAAATTTCATCAAAGGAAAAATTCACCAAGAGAATGTCTCAGTTCTGAGTATCTATACCCCAAATGCAAGGGCATCCACATTCATAAAAGAAACTTTTCTAAAGTTCAAAACACACATTGAACCCCACACAATAACTTCAACGCCCATACTCTCAACAATGGACAAGTCATTGAAACAGAATCTAAACAGGGAAACTAATAGAGGTTATGAACCATATGGATTTAACAGATATATGCAGAACATTTCACCCTAAAAGAAAAGAATATACCTTCTTCTCAGCACCTCATGGTATGTTCTCCAAAATTGACCTTAAAATCGGTCACAAAACAAGCCTCAATAGATACAAGAAGATTCAAATAATCCAATGCATCCTATCAGATCACCATGGACTAAGGCTGGACTTTAATAACAAATCAAAATCAGTTCGAATATGTTTCCCCTTGGATCTTTTGCCTTTAACAGTCAATCAGAATTAGTGTCAATGTTTTTTATGTGATTATGGTGCTGAATATTTACTCAAATTCTACTAAATTGCAAAACATCTATTTCCCTTAATCTGTTATAATATCCTCTAGAACATATATACTTTGATTTGGCTTCCCAGGCTAGGTCCTCTTGTGTGCGTGCCACCACAGCTGTTGGTATACACATATTCCCATTATTTTACTTGGATTCCAGTTATTGGCAACATTTTCTTTTGCTATCTAGCTCTACAAATTTTCTTTCACATGGTATCAAAATATGTGCTCAAACAGGAAATGGGGGGGTTTGAATTGACTTGTTATTAGTAAACTTGTTCTGGTCCTAACAGCACCACTTCCTTTTTTTAGTGTCAAGATTCTTTTAAACATTCTATTTTGAAATCTTGGTATGACTAAGACCAAATATTTTTGTTTGTAGCATGCATAATTGTAAAATAGATAATCTTTTTGCAAGATTACCATGTACTAGATAATCTGCATTTTTCTGTTCAATTCTTTGTATTAATTACCTTTCCTGTTGTTTTGATAACATACCTGACAAATGCAACTTAAGGAAAGAAGATTGGGGTTTAGTCCTAGGGGATACAGTCCATCATGCCTGGGAAGACATGGTAGATGGAGTAGGAAGAGCTGTTTACATTGTATCTGCAGTCAGAAAGCAGAAAGTAATGAATGCTTGTTTACTACTTTTTTATTCATCCTTGGACCCAAGCCTAGGGAATAGCAGTGCCCACAGTGGGCAGGTCTTCACACCACAATTAACTAGTCCAGATAATTTCCCATAAGCATACTCAAAGGCTTGTCTCCTGGGGTGATTTTGATTCTATCAAGTTGATGGTTGGGATGAATCACCAACATGCTCACAACAACTTGTTAAAATATTCTCATTTATACACAAAGAACCTGAAGAAGAGATGTTCAGTAACTTGGCTGAATTCACCCAACTAGTAAGAAGTAAGCCTAAATCCAGCTCTCATTCTGTCAATCCGTCCTTAAAAAATCATTTTATTTAAGTTTTCCCTTAAAATTGAAAATATAAATAGCATTTAATAATTTTTGTGCATCTCTAGTTCTTTTACAGCCTCTCTTATCTCTCTTATCTCTAACATTTTCCAGGCATTATAAAATTTTGTTAAATTTGTTTTTAGAAAAGAGTAAATTCAGTACAGTGGACAGAACTAGGCCAATACAAAAATCACAGTAGGCCTATAAGATATATATATATATATATATATATATATATATATATATATTATGTGAGTTATACCAACTAGTTCTGTAGGAATTCATTCAATGAAATGTCTTTGTCTTAAATTCTTTCCTGTCTTTTAATTCTCTAGATAACTAGGCAAAGTTGGATATATTTTCAACTGCTTGAGTTTTATACATATCTCTATTATTATAATTATTTTAGTTTATTTTGTTATATATTTTATATCTATTTATTTATATGTTTTCTTCTTACTAGACTATCAATGTCTCATTAGAAAAAAAACCCTTATTATTATTAATGCCAACATTTATATGATATTTGATCTACATCAGTGATTTAAAAATGTTATTAAGAGAAATTGGAATAAAATGTTAATTAAACTCAGAAATACAGAAAGAAGGCATGAAACAGAATAGGGACTTGCTGAAAGTAAGTGTTCTAATGAGAGGAGAGAGGGACAAAGAGAGGGTGAGGGATGAAGACAACTAGAATTTATTATGTAAATGTGTGACATTTTCAAACAATTAAAAAATTTTTAAAGTAAGTGAAGAAAGCAATACAGGTTCTGAAGAACTCAAGCTTCTACTTCATCATAAATGTTTATGTGGTTCTATTATCAATAAGGACTCAAGTATTTATTTTTTAAGTTATTTTTCTTTAAATAAACAAAGGGAAAAAAGCACAAATAATCAGGTTTTCCCCATCCTGGATGGTAGTTGGTTGAGCTCTCTTTCAGAAACTTTGTGTCACTATTTAAAAGTTGCCTTCATCCTATGCCCCAGCTCTCACACTTTAGATTGGAGCCCACCAGGAAAGCTGTTTGTCTGCTCACATCTCCCCTGGACTGAGGTGCCTGTGCTGCATCCAGAATATCCTTGGGGACTCTCTCAGCACTCTCTCCTCTCTTCCTCCCCCAGTTGTACTTCAGTGCAGTCCAGTCCACCTAACTCTCTAAGCCATTTACACATTGGCCTTCCACAAATATAGGGATAGTGACTAATGACTCTTTTCAATAGTCACTTTTTGTGATAACCTTATAGCTTTCCAAATCTATAACCAATACATGAAAGAACTTAATCTAGAGGAATTTAATAAGTAGTACATTCATTTCATTTAGTAGTGTCTAAAGTGGACTACAGTACTTTAGTATGATTCAGAAAGGATCTGAGAGCTTTGGCTGACTTGAAGTTTAGAGAGAACTGACTGAGCTAATATTACTATACCTCATTCTTTCTTTCATCTTTTCTTTAGGTTGAGTGACAATGATTGCTATGTTCCAGGAAAGATTTTGGTGCTACAATCCTAAAGCATTAGGCAAATGAGATTATTAGTGGTTCTTCTTTCCATGGTCACTGTTAACGTATCTTCTCTCTCATGTTTCCACTTCTGCTTTCGCAGTGAAAATAGAGAAGTTTATGCAAAAGGGGAGAGGAAAGGAAAAACCTTTGCACAGATTCTTGTTCTTTTGAGCTTCTAGGAAAATAAGAGCTCTATTAGGAAGTGCAATTTCCTCTTTTATTCCTATTGATTTGTATCTTATAGCCTTTGATGATTCCGGTTCTCTCAGCCCTGGTTAATTACCTCTTCAGAGTAATCTTTTCTCATATACTAACCCTCTAATGTGTAAAAATCCCTCAGGCCTTTCTTCTCTCCACTGAGCATCACGCTTGCACTATAGCAGAAACGACAAAAGAGATGCCTAGAAGCCAGTCACTTGTCTTTATCATTTACTAACCATGCTTGATTAATGGCCCTCAGTTTTGGCATTGATCTCTATAAAAGAAATATTAGAGTATGTTTTTTAATGAGCAAAGTAATTTTTCACAGTTCTAGGAGGGAGCAAGTCTAAATCAATACACTATTTGTCTCAATGTCTTGTGAAGAAGATGTGTTTCCTACATGGTCATTTCTGCTGTAAACTCATGTGAAAAAGTGGTAAGGTACTTGTTTGGGCCTCTTTCTTGAAACATATAGTTCTGAAATTAAAATATAATTACAGAATCTTCCTCCTTTCCTTTTGTCCTCCCCAAGCCCATCCATGTTCGCAACCATGTCCTTTTCCCCAATTTCATGGTCTATTTTCTTTAGTTATTAATATGTATATGTACACACATACACACATATGTATATGCATGTGTTTTCCTATATATAAATACAACCTGCTTAGTCCACATGTTACTTGTATGTATATGGATTTAGAGCTGACCACTTGGTTTTGGAAAACCAATTGGAAGGCTCTTCATTGAAAAGACTATTTCTCTTTTGAGCATTCCTTGGTTGCCTATAGTTCTTTGTAGTTGAAGTCTTGGGCCTCTTTATAACAGCATTAATTCTATTCATAATTTTCCATTTTCATTATAAAGTAACCTATTCTCGTTTCATTTCTGTTGCTGTAATAAAACACCCTGACCAAAAGCAATTCAGGTGAGGGAAATTTTATTTGGCTGTGGTCCTTTATTTGGGGGAAACTCAGGAACTCAGGCAGCTTGCCACTTCACTCCCATAGGTGAGTGCGGAGAGAACATCCCATGCTACCTGCTTGCTTCTCGGCAGCCTCTTCCACTCTTTCACGCTTCCAAGCCTTAGACCCCCTGTCAGGGGAACGATGCTATGAAGAGTGGGCTGGGTTAGTTAACCATCAAGACAATCTCCCATAGACATGCCTGTAGGATAGTCTGATATAAGTGATCCCTAATTAAGTAAGGCTCCCATCTCAGGTAGTGTCAACTGACAGTAACTCATTAACTAAGTGTTAAGTAATCAATGTACTTATCAAACCTTCAGGTTTCTCACGAGGTTATGTTAGGATATTAAGATGAAATTTGGGAAAACACAAACATCAGATCTTAACTATAGCTTTGCCTTGTAGGAATGTGACAACATTGCTTATTCATTCAATCCCTAGGAAAGTTATCTTGGCTGCTTCCAGTTTGAGTGATGATGACTAAGTCTGTTACAAAAGTTCATCTATATGTTTTTGTGTGAATGTGGGTTTTCAGGTTAGCTGGGTCTCTCTCTCTCTCTCTCTCTCTCTCTCTCTCTCTCTCTCTCTCTCTGGCATGGTGTTTATATCCTATGATGATTATATGAATCAAAATCAGTATCCATGAGTATGTCTAAGATGTGAGTTTTTGGGTGAGCTCAGTAAATCCCAACTCTCCTTTTCTAGAAATAGTATTTATATCATAGGATAATCATGGGAACCATAATCAGCATCCATGAGTATGTCTAAGATGTGTGGACTACAATGGTATGTAAATGTGATTGTAATCACCTGTCTCTGCTCACAGTCCAGTTGTTCCACTGAAACTAAAATAAAGTACTTCAGAACAGGTTTCATTTGTATCGGATCCAGGGAGACACCATTTACTCCTTATCCAAGCACTACTCTTCCACAATGCCTAGAATGGCATTAAAATGTTGTGAGTTCTAGTTCACCAGCTAAAGCATTGTCTCCCTGCCCATTCTTTGGGTCATCTTTATTTTATTCACACATAATCATGTCATTCAGGCCAAATGCAGGGATTTATCTTTAGGCAAGTTTCATATTGTTTGTCTTGAGTCAAACACAGGAATACATTTGAAGTCAAATGCATTTGACTCCAAATGCTGAGGACTGGGAGTCAGACTGTTAGAGGAGTTTTAAGCTAATGCCCAGTGTTGCAGTGTATGCAGATACAGTAATTGCTTTTCATTCTTCACTTATGTTCTTTCCACTGCAGAACTGGAAGACTCTGTAGCAAGCCAGCCCTGACAGCCTTTAGGGTAGAGTCTCCGGGGGAAGGGAAGGTAGCACACATGCTATGTCACACAATATAGAGGCCAGAGGACAACACTGTGAAGTTGGAGACTGAACTCAGGTTACTAAGCATGTATGTCCCTTTACCCTCAGAGCCACATCACCAAACATAATTCCTAGATTTTTTTGTTGTTAGTTATCTAGTTGATTGAATGGAGAGGAGCAAAGTAATTTATTTCCTTTGCCAGTTCTTATGGGCGTTCTTGCTTTTTGAATGGAAAATTGATTATCTTCTAGTGGAAGGCGATGACTTTAGAACTTTTTATTTTGTTTGCTTCAGTGATGAAAATGTCTGATTCATTAATTTTCATGCCCTAAAGTTATTTATTGCATGAGAGAACTTCCTCTTTTCACAGGGATGCAGAGCATAAAACACTCACCAGAATTTATTTCCGTACTCTTTGTCATAATTTTCCTGTGGTTCTGCAGTACAATTCCATAGACTGTGGGTTATTGAAAACAGAGTTTTATTTCTCACAGTCTGGGGGTTGGGAATCATAAAAGCAATGAGGCAATGCCTTGTGCCTTACTTTACCCTCTCCAAGCAGAAGTTGGGAAGACAGGAGAGAGCAACTCTAACCGCTAGTGTCAGGAGCAATAATGGGACAGACTAATATACTAGCAGGTGATCATCCTGAAACAGCCTGCTTCAGATTATTGTATAATCTGTGTTGTGACAGGTGAGCCCTCATTAAGCAAGGCTGTGAGGGACTAATTTTAGGAAAGATTCCTACTATTAATATGCTTTTCCTGTTATTATTAAACATATATAATAATCAATAAGTAATAGCACACCCCTTTGGAGCAGATCTCTGTAGATCCACGAAGATGTACTGTCTTATAATGATGCTATATAGACAAATAAATGACTTAAGTTTTAATGATGATCCTGTAAGAATTCCTAAAATTATATCTGTGATTATTAAGCTCTTTTATATTGGCACTGCTATTAGGTCCCTTTCTGATAGTCAAAACTGCAGTGAGAACTCTGCCAGTTTCCCAAGTGTCACAAGTTAATTGCTCTTAGATGGCAACAGACTTTCTCCTACTCAGAGCACATTTTAAGAGGTTGTAAAACAATTAACCAAAGGTCATAAAAAGTGAACTAATGATTTATTATAGGTGCTAGGACAGAAGATAAAATATTGACTGGGTTTATCTATACAAAATTTCACTAATAACTTAGAGTTATGGTTTTAAACTTTCAATAAACCTGTAGAACTCAGACAGGTGCTAGATGTTTAGCTAGATAACTACTCCTAATGGATATGCATGTAAACATTCTCTGTTGTAAACTTCTATTTCAATTTATGATTTGACTTTTTGTGTGAACTTGTGATGGATTTTGTAATGTGATCATGTATTCTGAAAGATGTTAAGGACTAAGGACAAAGAAAAGAGTCAGGACAGAGGAACTCAGTTGAGAGTAACAGAGATGAGAACTGAGCTGAGAGAGAAACCCAACTGAGGAAAAGTTTTCAGTCAGAAGAGAACAAGGAGAATGCAGAGTGGAATAACTTAGAAACTATAGGTAACATAAGAAAACTAAGAAAGCAATGTGCAGAATGCAGAGGGAAAGAGGAAAAAAGAAGACGTTTCAGAGAGCAGAAGGAGCAGGCAGTCTTCTCCTTACCATGGGACAGAGCAGGGCCCATCGTAAGGACAATGTAGGCTTAGTCTTATTAAAAGGAACAAAGCTTTTTTCTTATCAACACGAGTTTAATTCATTTAGCATTAAAAGGGTGGAAGCCTTTTCTTTCTCTATGCAATAAGGTTTGGAGTTCATTTTTCATCCAGAATGAGTGAGTTCTTTCTGCACTGGTGCTTGGTCTTTTGCTCCATATACATATGTAAGTATGGATGTGTGTGTGTAAGTATGTAATTGTGAGAATGTATGTTTGCATGTGAGTAAGTATGAAATTGTGAGAATTCTTGCAAGCTGGGCCCAACTGAATTTGTTTGGAAATGTGTAAATGAGAACTCTGCATGCATGAAGCTGTGTATGAATTTATGTGAGATTATGCATATTCACTTATGTAAAAGTTTTTCTTTCTGCTGAGTGTTACTCTCTTCTCCTGGTTCCATAGAAGTTTATTGCTCCAAACTTCCCCCTAGCCTGACAAGCAAGGGGCATCTGGACAATAGGGAAAAGGCTCTAGCAATTAACCCTTTACTTAATCTCCTGCTGTTTAAGGAGGTGTTAAGTGCCTGAGACTGCAGTCTCTGGCTTCAGAGGAACACAGAAGGCAGGTCCGCTACAATAAATAGCATAGTAACTTAGACTTAGATAAGTAAACTTTTTATTGTACAGCAACCCTAAATATCTTGCAAGACAAAGTCTTACCCGAATCTCATAAGACAAAGTCTTACCCCAGAATTTTGTAAGACCAAGTCTTACATGCCCCCCCACGATGCTCTTCCCCCTCCACTGTCTCAAGAAGAACGAACAAGAAAGAACACCCCCCACCAGTTCTGGCTCCTGGAACCCTAACAAGTCCCTGTTATTCTAACCTCGATCTAGAACAAGTGTTGCTCGGACCTTTATGGTTTCCATGATCTCTCAAGTCCTCACCTGCCAATATACTTGAGCCCTGGAGAATAAGTGTCTAGAGCTTGAAGTTATTGTGGAGGGTGCTTGTATATCACAGTAAGTTTCTTCATGTATCTTAAAAATCTGTGGCTCAGCAGTCTATCTTCTGAAATAGCAGCTAACTATGGGGAATTTAAACCACATTTCCAATTTTGGATGGTAAAATTTAATTTTACATCCTACATACAATAATGACTTGGTTATGATGGTCGTAAGTTTGATGTAGATACAATATCTTGGTTGATTTTTTTTCGTTTAGAAGTGTCTGCCATGAAAATAGCTTTAGCCATAAACATTACCTTTTATTGGTAAACTTAGGAACTGGAAGTCCTAATACTGATCCAATTTAGGCACTGCCCTGGTAGAAACTGACAAAGTAATAAAAAGACAAAGCTTTTTAAGAATGTTACCAAAGATCAGTTGGCTAGAAAGGGGATGCAGGTAGGTGGAGCTTGGTGCTTAGGCTTTGGATATAGAGACATAGACCTTCTTTAGAGGCTTTCTGCTCACCTGAACGCTTTTGCCAACTTACTCCATACATCTGATTTATTCTGTCTTTTATGTTCTTATGCCATCTTGAATTTCCACTGTTATAACTGTACTTTCCCCTACACAGTTCAAACACTGCTGGAGTTTTCTACCTTAGAAAACATGACTTGGCCCCATAGTAAACGTGTTGGGCTTTTCAACTCACTTTTCAGGCCTTTTATTAGTACATTATTTTCTTGTTTGTTTGCTTATTTTTGTTTTATCTTTCTTATCTTTTAATCACACATGGAGTCCATACTTAACTTCTAACCATCAAAATGAAAAAGTCAAGCTTACCTCTGACCTTGCAAATAGCCTACTGTCATTTCTTCAGGGTAAGGTAGAAGACGGGAAGGTGTTCCTGTGTGACCTGGAGAAAACAAATCATCAGAATAAGAAAAAGTAGACTATATTCCTGAGAGAGAGAGAGAAGAGAAAAGGCTTTAGAGCCTGAGGCAATAACACAGTTGGCAAAGGTTTGCCTCACAGGCATGTGAGCCCCAGGTTTGATCCCCAGAACCCCTGCAGAACGCCTATGTGGTAGCAATCACTTGTAACCTCAGTCCTAGAAAGATACACAGGATTCCTGAGGCTTGCTGGCAATTCAGTTTAGTCTAATTACTGAGGTAAAAGCCAATGAGAGCTGCTTCAAAGAAGCTGGATGGCATTCCTGAGAATGTTACATGAAGTTGTCCTCTGGCTTCGACATGTACTCACACACATATGCACATATATACATAAGAATGTGCACATACATGTGGACACACACACACACACACACACACACACACACACACAAAGGTATCTGAAAAGTGTGGAGAAAAAGAAGTAAGCCCAGGGGACACAGCCCTGTGGTGGGAAGGGGAACAGAAACCTCATCCAAAAGTTACTTGAGCAGTTCATTTGCTTTTTTGTTCTGAGCGGTACTGGAGATTGAGGCCTAAAGAAGTAGGCTTTCCAATAAGATTCCTGAATAAAATTAGTGAATCTATCTCAACCAGTAGATGTGCATGTTGCAACACAGAAAAACAAGCAACATGGAAAACCAAGGCAACCTGAGCCCTCCAAAAGGTGGTATGACCTCAACCTCAACTACAGAGTAGAAAAACATTGACATTGGTCAAGTGTTGGTTGAAGATTTTTAAAGTTTACTGGTAAAAATTATAGATGACCTAAAAGACTCTGTAAACTAGTAGATGGAGTCCATTCAGAATCTGGTCAAGAAAACCAGAAACAGAGAGGAAAAACAATCAGCAAATGGATTCAAAAATAAGGAGTGCTGACCAAAAGTAATTAGCAGTATGGAAAAAAATTCTTTAAGAACATTAAAATTTTGAAAAAAAAATCTTGGAAATGAAAGCCCACGAGTGAAATAGAATACACAGAAGAAAGTACCACCAAGAGAGCAACTGAACAGAAGAAAAACTATCAACAATGGAGGACAGAGTCAACACATGTTATATTTGAACATGAATAAAGGAAGGAATGAAGGAAGAAGAACAAAAGAAAGAAAGAAAGGGGGAGAGAAAGAAAGAAGGAGAGGAAGGAAGGAAGAAAGGGGGGAAGGGAAGAAGGAAGGAAGGAAGGAAGGAAGGAAAGAAGGAAGGAAGGAATGACGAACCACGGCCATACACTCAATCTCTAGAATGAAGCCAGGAAACCAAGCCTGAGAATCCATGGGCTAGAAGGTGAACTGAGATGAAAACGTAAAGGTGTAAAGGATCTATTTAGTGATGTGAAATCCAGATGCTCCAAATCCAGAGAAAGAAATAGAAAGACACTAAGGGCATTTAGAAACTCTCAATGGTCATGACCAGCAAGAACCTTGCATGACATATGATATCCAAGGTACATATATATATATGAGAACAAAATAAAAAATCTATTAAGTAAAAGTTGCTAACTCATATACAAAGGAAAACATATTAAAATGACATCATGTCTCTCATCAGCAACCCTAAAAGCCAGGAAAGGAGAGGGAAGAAAGATAGTTTCCATGATGAGAACATAAGACAGAATACATTTCATGAATGGGATGGGTAAACAGAGAGCTAGGAAAAAGTCCATCACACCTTATACAATAAACAAGCAGCTCCTGATATCAGTAGGAAAAATAATAATCCAATCAGCCAGAAAAACAATGAAGTTATAAAAATTACTAAATGTCTCTCAATAATAATCCTAAAGGTAAATGCCTCAACTTACCAGTAAAGAGATAGCCTGGATGATTAAACTGGAAAACTAGAGTTGCTGATATTGTCTCAAATGGGCTATCTTGGTCTTTGAAGGATAAATTTAAAAGGAAACATCAAAAAATGTTTCTTTAGATGTGAAAGTGACGTAAAATCAAAGGAAGAAAGAATCCTTATAAAGCAAGTTTTTGTTAAGGCCTAGCTAAATGCTACCTTGATAGACTGCCTTTAAAAGGAAACTTTCTCATGTTTCTGCTGCTACCAGGAAACTTTCTAATGCCAAGGTTGGTTACATATTCTGTTATTTCCTATGCCTCTGGAAACCAATCACAACAGAAGTTAGTAGACTTGTTTTGTATCGTTACCCATAATAAGCTTAGACCTGAACCAACCACCCAGCAGCACTTCCTGTACCTATGTACATGCACCTAAGCTTTTATGGTATCAGCTCCCCCTGGGATAGATTCCTACACAAGAGAGATACTTGCACCAGTATCAGAAACTCTTTGGAATAAGACTTCCATTTTGAGTAGTAGTCCAGTAAAGTTTCTGGGACCTCCCTGGAAATTGACACCCTACTTGGCAGAAAGAGACATATACGTGAGTAACTGTCATTCTGGTTGGCAAGTTCAGACATGAATGTTAGACAAGTCCCATCCTGGTGGACAAGTTAGAACATGAATGTTAGAAAAGATGAGTCCCCTGCCACAGTTGAATACCTCGACTAACAGGAGCAGGATAAATGTACAACAAAGACATGTTACTATTATCTGATTGATGATATGACTTGGCACAGATGATTGTGGATTTTCAGTTCCCAAATTTGGAATGTGGTCCTAGTTGACCAGTCCTGGGGTGTATGTTCAATAAACTATTCCCTATTTGACTAAGATTGGTGTCTATGTGGTTTGTGAGACAATTCCTGGACCCCAACAGTTTTCAATAATAATTTCACACTAGATTGGAAGATCTCAAGTAAACACCTTGAAGTTATAATCAAGAAGCCTGAAGAAGAACAAAGCAAATTTATACTCAATAAAAGAAAATAATAAAAGTCAGAGCAGAAATAAAGAACTAGAAAATTCTAAATATATCAGTAAATAAAGATATTTCTTTGAAACTACAAAATAAACAAACATTTATAAAAAGGAGGGAAGACTCAAAATCTGGAGTGGAAATGGAAATATAGATATGGTATAGATTTTACCATGGAATAGAAATGATTTCAAAAGACTGCTATGAAACTAACAGGTCAAACTGTAAAACTTTTTAAAAAAAAGTTCTAAATTTTTAGAAATTCACATGAAGAAACAGAATATGTGAACAGATGAATCATTTATGAAGATTCTGAATCAATAATAAAAATTCCATTAAAAAGCACTGAATTTGATTCCTTCATTGAGTGAATTATACCATTTCAGTAAGGAATACCAATTATTGTCAAATCTCTAAGAAAGCTACAGAGAAGAAATGCTCATATACTGGTTTTATGAGGTGGATGTCTCATAAACCAATTTTATGAGGTGGAAATAGCCATGAGCTAATTTTATGGGGACTGCCCTATCTGATACTAAATCCAGAAAATGACTCTATAAAAATAACATTACACAATTGTATTCTCAAGAAATATAGATGAAAAAATTCTTAACAATATGCTTCCAAACTGAATTCAACATCGTATTAAAAAGATCATCCACCACTCTCAATTGGATTTATCCTCAACCTAGAGTGGCATGAAAAATTCTGTGAGAATCACAAATCTGAGTAGATGCAAAAAAAAAAAAAAAAGAGCATTTAACAAAATTAAACATCTATTCATATTACATTTATATATCCCAGAAAATTAAGGTGGGAGGGAATGTGCTTCAACACAATAAAAGCTTTGTGTGACAGTCACAGTAGCATCACACCCAGTGGTGAAAGACCCGAAGAGCTTTTACTTGAAGATCAGGAACAAGAAAAGAGCAGGATGCCCCTTCTTGTACTTCTGTGGAACAGTCAACAGAGAAAGCAGAGGTAGACAATAAAGGAAGAACTGGAGTAGCCTGCTGTCAAATGACCACGACCATGTAGAAAACCTTAGAAATTTCCTGAATTCAGTAAAATTACCAGATATGGATCCTATTTTTTTATTGAATATATTCTATATTTACAATTCATTTCCCTTTTTCTGGTTCCCCACCCCCAAAGGTCCCACATGCCCTTTTCCCTCCCCCTGCTCCCTCATCCACCCCCTCCCACCTCACTGTTCTTGTAGTCCCCCACAATGATGCTTTGGTCCATTCTAGCACCAGTGTCCACTCCTTTCGTCTTGTGAGACATCACTTGGTATGTGATTTATGTCTTTGGTGTTCCAAGCTTCTAGGCTAATATCCACTTATCAGTGATTGCATACCATGGGTATTCTTTTGAGACTGGGTCACCTCACTTAGTATGATGTTCTCCAGCTCCATCCATTTCTCTAAAAATTTCATGAATTCATTGTTTCTAATGGCTGAATAGTACTCCATTGTGTATATATACCACATTTTCTGTATCCATTTCTCTGTTGAGGGACATCTGGGTTCTTTCCAGCTTCTGGCTATTATATATAAGGCTGCTATGAACATAGTGGAGCATGTATCCTTATTGCATGATGGGGAATCTTCTGCGTATATTCCCAGGAGTGGTATGGCTGGGTCCTCCGGAAGTATCAAGTCCAGTTTTCTGAGGAACCGCCATACTGATTTCCAGAGTGGTTGTGCCAGCTTGCATTCCCACCAGCAGTGGAGGATTGTTCCTCTTTCTCCACATCCTCGCCAACACCTGATGTCTTCTGAGTTTTTAATCTTAGCCATTCTGACTGGTGTGAGGTGAAATCTCAGGGTTGTTTTGATTTGCATTTCCCTAATGACTAATGATGTTGAACATTTTTTAAGGTGTTTCTCAGCCATCCGAATTTCTTCAAGTGAAAAGTCTCTGTTTAGCTCTGTACTCCATTTTTGGATAGGGTTATTTGGTTTTCTGGGGTCTAACCTCTTGAGTTCTTTGTATACATTGGATATTAGCCTTCTGTCGGATGTGGGGTTGGTGAAGATCTTTTCCCAATTTGTTGGTTGCCGATTTGTCCTTTTGACAGTGTCTTTTGCCTTACAGAAACTTTGTAATTTTATGAGGTCCCATTTGTCTATTCTTGCTCTTAGAGCATAAGCAATTGGTGTTCTGTTCAGGAATTTTCCCCCTGAGCCAATGTCCTCAAGGGTCTTCCCCAGTTTCCTTTCTATTAGTTTTAGTGTGTCTGGTTTTATGAGGAGGTCCTTGATCCACTTGGAGTTGAGCTTAGTGCAAGGAAATAAGAGTGGATCAATTCTCATTCTTCTGCATGTTGACCTCCAGTTGAGCCAGCACCATTTGTTGAAAAGGCTATCTTTTTTCCACTGGATGTTTTCAGCTCCTTTGTCGAATATCAATTGGCCATAGATGTGCGGGTTCAATTCTGGGTCTTTGATCCTATTCCATTGATCCGCCTCCCTGTCACTGAACCAATACCATGCAGTTTTTAATACTACTGCTCTGTAATATTGCTTGAGGTCCGGGATATTGATTCCCCCAGAAGTTCTTTTGCTGTTGATGATAGTTTTAGCTATCCTGGGTTTTTTGTTATTCCAGATGAATTTGAGAATTGCTCTTTCTAACTCTATGAAGAACTGAGTTGGGGTTTTGATGGGGATTGTGTTGAATCTGTATATTGCTTTGGGCAAGATTGCCATTTTGACTATATTAGTCCTGCCAACCCATGAGCATGGAAGGTTTTCCCATTTTCTGATGTCTTCTTCAATTTCCCTCTTCAGAGACCTGAAGTTTTTGTCATATAAATCTTTCACATGTTTGGTTAGCGTCACTCCAAGATACTTTATATCATTTGTGGCTATTGTGAAGGGTGTCATTTCCCTAATTTCTTTCTCGGCCTGCTTATCCTTAGCATATAGGAAGGCTACTGATTTGCTTGAGTTGATTTTATAGCCAGCCACTTTGCTGAAGTTGTTTATCAGTTGCAGGAGTTCTCTGGTGGAGGTTTTTGGGTCACTTAAGTATACTATCGTATCATCTGCGAATAGTGATAGTTTGACTTCTTCCTTTCCGATTTGTATCCCTTTGACTTCCCTCTGTTGTCGAATTGCTCTAGCTAGTACCTCAAGTACTATATTGAAGAGATATGGTGAGAGGGGGCAGCCTTGTCTAGTCCCTGATTTTAGTGGGATTGCTTCAAGTTTTTCTCCGTTTACCTTGATGTTGGCTACTGGTCTGCTGTATATTGCTTTTACTATGTTTAGATATGGGCCTTGAATTCCTGCTCTTTCTAAGACCTTTAGCATGAAAGGATGCTGAATTTTGTCAAATGCTTTTTCAGCATCCAATGAGATAACCATGTAGTTTTTTTTCTTTGAGTTTGTTTATGTAGTAGATTACGTTGATGGATTTCTGTATATTGAACCATCCCTGCATCCCTGGGATAAAGCCAACTTGATCATGGTGAATGTTCGTTTTGATGTGTTCTTGGATTTGGTTGGGAAGTATTTTGTTTAGTATTTTTGCATTGATATTCATAAGAAAAATTGGCCTGTAGTTCTCTTTCTTAGATGGATCTTTGTGTTGTTTTGGTATCAGGGTAATTGCGGCTTCATAGAATGAGTTGGGTAGTGTTCCTTCTGTTTCTATTTTGTGGAATAGTTTGAAGAGTATCGGTATCAGGACTTCTTTGAAGGTCTGATAGAATTCTGCACTAAAACCGTCTGGTCCTGTGCTTTTTTTGGTTGGAAGACTTTCTATGACCCCTTCTATTTCTTTGGGGATTATGGGTCTGTTTAGATGATCTATTTGATCCTGGTTTAATTTTGGTATTTGGTAACTGTCTAGGAAATTGTCCATTTCCTCCAGATTCTCCAGTTGTGTTGAGTATAGGTTTTTGTAGTAAGATCTGATGATTTTTTTAATTTCCTCAGTTTCTGTTGTTATATCTCTCTTTTCATTTCTAATTTTGTTAATTTGAATACTGTCTCTGTGCCCTTTGGCAAGTCTGGCTAGGGGTTTATTTATCTTATTGATTTTCTCAAAGAACCAGCTCCTGGTTTTGCTGATTCTTTGTATGGTTCCCTTTGTTTCAACTTGATTGATTTCAGCCCTGAGTTTGATGATTTCCTGTCTTCTACTCCTCCTGGGTGAAATTGTTTCTTTTTGTTCCAGAGCTTTCAAGTGCGCCATTAAGTTGCTAGTATATGCTCTCTCCTGTTTCTTTTTAGAGACACTCAGGGCTATGAGTTTTCCTCTAAGCACTGCTTTCATTGTGTCCCATAGATTTGGGTATGTTGTGCCTTCATTTTCATTAAATTCTAAGAAATCTTTGATTTCTTTCTTTATTTCTTCCTGGACTAAGGTATCATTGAGTAGAATATTGTTCAGCCTCCACGTGTATGAGGATTTTCTGTTGTTTTTGTTGCTATTGAAGAACACTCTTATTCCATGGTGATCTGATAAGAGGCATGGGATTAGTTCGATCTTTTTATATTTGTTGAGATCTGTCTTGTGTCCAATTATATGATCGATTTTGGAGAAGGTACCATGAAGAGCTGAGAAAAAGGCATAGTCTTTTGCTTTAGGGTGAAATGTTCTATATATATCTGTTAAATCCAATTGGTCCAAAGTTTCGATGAGTTTCTCTGTGTCCCTGTTTAGTTTCTGTTTTCCTGGTCGGTCCACTGTGGATAGTGGAGTATTGAGGTCCCCCATAATTATTGTGTTAGGTGCAATGTGTGCTTTGAGCTTTAGTAAAGATTCTTTTACGAATGAGGGTTCCCTTACATTTGGAGAGTAGATGTTTAGAATTGTGAGTTCTTCTTGGTGGATTCTTCCTTTGACTAGCAAGAAGTGACCTTCTGTGTCTCTTTTGATGACTTTGGGTTGAAAGTCAATTTTATCTGATATTAAAATGGCTATTCCAGCTTGCTTCCTGTGACCATTTGCTTGCAAAATTGTCTTCCATCCTTTTACTCTAAGGTAGTGTTTGTCTTTGACTCTGAGGTGTGTTTCCTGTAAGCAGCAAAATGTAGGGTCCTGTTTCCGTATCCAGTCTGTTAGTCTATGTCTTTTTATTGGGGAATTGAGTCCATTGATGTTAAGAGATATTAAGGAATAGAGATTATTACTTCCTGACATTTTTGATGTTATTTTTGTTTTTGAGTAGTTATCTTCCTTTGAGTTTGATGGAAGAAGGTTACTGTCTTGCTTTTTCTTGGGTGCAGTTTCCTTCCTTGTATTGGAGTTTTCCTCCTATTATCCTTTGTAGAGCTGGGTTAGTGGAAAGATATTGTGTAAATTTGGTCCTGTCATGGAATATTTTGATTTCTCCATCTATGTTGATTGAGAGTTTTGCTGGGTATAGTAGTCTTGACTGACATTTATGTTCTCTTAGGGTCTGCATGAGGTCTGCCCAGGATCTTCTAGCTTTCATGGTTTCTGGAGAGAAGTCTGGTGTGATTCTGATAGGTCTTCCTTTATATGTTACTTGGCCTTTTTCTCTAACTGCCTTTAATATTCTTTCTTTGTTTAGTACATTTGGGGTTTTGATTATTATGTGACGGGAGGTGTTTCTGTTCTGGTCCAGTCTGTTTGGAGTTCTGTAGGCTTCTTGTATATTCATGGGCATCTCTCTCTTTAAGTTAGGGAAGTTTTCTTCCATAATTTTGTTAAAGATATTTGCTGGACCTTTAAGTTGTAGATCTTCACTCTCATCTATCCCTATAATCCTTAGGTTTGGTCTTCTCATTGTGTCCTGGATTTCCTGGATGTTTTGGGTTATAAGCCTTTTGGATTTTGCGTTTTCTTTGACTGTGGAGTCAATGGTTACTATGTTGTCTTCAGCATCTGAGATTCTTATCTCTATCTCTTGTATTCTGTTGTTTATGTTTGCATCTACGACCCCTGTTTTCTTCCCAAGGTTTTCTATCTCCAAAGTTGCCTCCTTTTGTGATTTCTTAGTTGTTTCTACCTCTGTGTTCAGATCTTGGATGGTTTTGCTCAGTTCCATCATTTGTTTGTTTGTGTTTTCATGTAATTCTTTAATATATTTTTGTACTCCCTCTTTCATGACTTCTGCATGTTGTTTCAAGTTCTCCTGCATTTCTTTAACTGATTTTCTCATTTCCTCTTTATTGGTTTCTGTCTGTTGGCCCATATTCTCCTGGAGTTCTTTAAGTGTTTTTTGTGTTTGCATTGTAAGAGCTTCTACCCTATTGATGTTCCCCTGCATTTCTTTAAGAGATTTGTTTATGTCTTTTTTGTGTTCCTCTAGGAGCATCATGACCTGTGCTTTTATATCTAACTCTTGTTTTTCTGGTGTGCTGGGGTATCCAGGACTTGCTGTGGTTGGCGAATTGGGTTCAGATGGTGCCATATTGCCTTGATTTCTGTTAATAATGTTCCTACGTTTGCCTTTTGCCATCTGTTTATCTCTGGAGTTAGTTGGTCTTATTGTAGATGGCAGCCCCGCTGAAAGCACAGTGCGCCTGTCCCCAGGGGACAGTGACCTTTGCTGAGCTGTTGGTACCCGGATCTGCTGATCTCTTCTGGCTCTGGGTGCGGGCCAGAGCCTGGCGGTGTTGTCTGTGCTAGACTATGCTAGCTCTCAGTCCAAGCCTCTGACTCCAGCTGCTAGAATTCCGTGCCCTGTCCTGAAGCAAGATAGCCCCTCGCTGCCAGCCCGCCCGGAGAGCTGGCCCGCGGTGGTCTGCAACTGCAGCTGAGCTGTCTGTGCCCAGATCTCCTGCAGAGCTAAGCTAAGCTATATCTCTGTCCACACACCTGACTCCAGCCGCTTGCTGTGCCCGCCGTTCGCGCGGTGTCTGGATCTTTTTTTTTTTTTTTTTGGTTACTATTATTTTTTTTATTTTTATTTTATTTTCTATATTCTATGTTTACATTCCAAAGGCTTTCCCCTTTCCCAGTTCCCACCCACCATAGTTCCCATAGTTCCTCTCCCCCCCCCATCTGTTCCCCAATAATTCCCCCTCCCCCCTCGGTTTCTTTACTAAACTGGATGCAATCTTTACAGGCCCAGGGTCCTCTCCTTTCTTCTTCTTGGGAATCATTTGACTTGCTATTTGTGTCTTGAGTATTTATTTTTAAGATTAACAGCTTTTCTGTACATTCAACTATCTTAAAAAAAAGCCATGAATGAAATTCATTGTGTAGTAAAAAAAAAAAAATACTTAGGGATAAATTTAACTGAGGAGGTGAAAGAGCTATACACTAAAAACAATACTCATGAAAGAAATGGAAGGAGCTATTAAACAGGAATACAGCCCATGTTCATGGGCTGGAAGAATAAACAATACTAACCTGTCTTAATGATCGAAAGCAATCTATGGGTTCAATACAGCGCCCCCCCCCCCCGCCGGACTAAATTCACACCAACATTTTCAATAGAAATAGAAAAGTAATCCTAAAATTCATACAGGACAACAAATATTCAGAATAGTCAAATGGTCTTTGCAAAAAGTAGAAAGCCTGAGGTATAATACAACCTAACTTCAAATTACATCACCAAGCTTTAATAATCCAAATAGCAGGGAACTGGCAAGTTTATAGACACATAGATCAGTGGGACAAGAGAACTGAGATTAAATTCATGTTTACAATCACATGATTTCCTGCAAGGAAAACAGGTACATGGCACGGAGAAAGGTAGGTTGCTTTAACAAATGATGTTGAGAAATCTGAAAAAAACCCAGGTAGAAACACAGAAAGAAGTAGATCCTTATTTTTCTACCCCATTAAAATACAGACTCAAAATATAGTTAAAATTTTAAGGGAAAAAAAAAACCCTGTTAAGTCACCACAGGAAGACATGGGAAGAAAATTCCAGGAAATTATTTGAGGAAAAGCTTTATTTAGCTAACTCAGCAAAAGTGCTGGGTAACAAAAAGCAGCCATAGCCAAAAAGGGATCCTCTCAAACACAAAGTTTCTGACAATAGAGGGAACAATCAACGGAACACAGTGCCTTCTTGGGAATCAGATGGCAGTACACACATTTTGTCACCTGGTAGGAGGGATGTTGTTACATAGACAAACATTGTACGTGATTGTATGGAAGTGAGTAACTTAACTCTTGGCACGCATGTGTAGAAATGTAAATTTTTTTTTTTTTTTTTTTTTGGTTTTTCGAGACAGGGTTTCTCTGTGTAGCTCAGGCTGTCCTGGAACTCACTCTGTAGACCAGGCTGGCCTCGAACTCAGAAATCCGCCTGCCTCTGCCTCCCAAGTGCTGGGATTAAAGGCGTGCGCCACCACCGCCCGGCAGAAATGTAAAATTTTATATCCACCTACTCATCATGAAAGTTCCCCCCCAGAAAGGAAAGATAGAACCAACATATGATCTACAAATCCCACTAAAAAGTTTATAACCCAAAGAAATAAAGTCAGTCCCCACCCACTGCAGAATTCTGCTTGGTGGATAACGCACAGAATTATCCTAAGTATTCTTCAAGCAAATGAATGGATGAAGAACACGATGAGCATCTGCAATGAAATGTTATTCTGCCTGAAATAGAAGGAAATGCTGTATTTCTAACAACATAGATGGGGCCCGGTAGATATTAACATGCAGCAAAATAAGCTGGATATGCCACATGGCCTCTACCTGTGACATCTTCAGAAACTCAACTCCTTAAAGTAGTGAGCAGATAATCCCTTCAGAGAATAAAAGACGGAGAGAAAGAAAACTTAAACTTACTCTGTTAGCAGGAATAAGTTCAAGAGACACATTGTACAAGTGAATATAGTTACCACTTACTGTAGCCTTGAAAATTGCTAAGGAAGTAAATTTTAGATGCTCCCACACAAGTAAATCATAAACATTTCTTTTCCTTAAAGAACACATAGAACATTGCTTACAAACTTTCTGCTATCAAATAAAAGTGATTGAATCCTTAAAGCACATTCCATAGATGTAGAAAACATCAGTGTTTTATAGGGTTGTGTATACTTTGAATCATTTAAATAATTTGTTTTATTGACACAATAAATGTGGGAACTGGGCATTATTCCAGAGCAGTTTATAATGGGAAGGTTGAACTAGGAAGCAGCTCACTTGTGAAAATCTGCTCTAGATATGTCAATAATTATCAGAATGAAGCTCAAGGTTTCCCTATGACCTTAACACTAGATTTTTTGGGAAACACCTGTTTTCTATTTTGTCTTTCATATTATTGTTCTTTTGAGTCTCAGAGACACTTTTGTCCCAGGAGGATAAACATAATCAGCTGATTTATTAGGGTCATCATTGCATGTGCATTTTGTTACTTTTTTATTGTTTTGGGAAAATTGATGGCAAAATCTGTTCCTTCCTTTGGAGGCTCTAGAAGACATTATGTCTGAAAGGATCTCACTTAGCAAAGTAATGAACAACAGAACTGCAGGATAGGATACCTCGCCTAAACCTATCAACCATTATTTGCCAGTGGTTAGATCAACCTCAACACAAGGACTATGTGCTTGTCTGCAAACACGTGCTCTATCAACACAGTTTCTGATACTGATGAACTTTTCAGTTAAGATTTAGAATGTACCTGTATGATGCTCAAATGAAAAGTTGGCATTTCTATTTACAAATTCTTAAGGAGAGGAACAGTGAATAAAGGCTGGCACTTCCAAAAGGGAAGTAGAAGTGACATGTTTGAGTGCAGTGTATGTGAGTGGTAGTGTGTACTGGTTGGTAGAGTATCAAGTAGCGGGAAGCTTGGGATTCTGCTGTGTTCTGAAAACCAAAGGAGATGTTCATAGTCATTGGCATTATGAATTTCTTTGCCCTTGATTCCAGCACTCCACAGCTCTGTTTCTTCCTGGGTATAATTGCCCAATTAACAAAGTGTGATGTTTCTAGGTGCTATATCATTCTAAATACTGGTACAACATTGGATAAGATTGTAGTTAACTCTTGAGTTGATTATAAAAATATACCAAGGTCTATGTAAGCAAACAAAAAAAATTAGAGTTATAGCCGTGTCTGAGAACATGCAAGTAGCTGGGGATACTCCTCTGTTACAAAGTAGTCCCCTAGAGACTTGCCAGTTTTTCTGATAGCACACAGCCTCATTATAATCCTCCAGCTCCGCAGATGTTTTGAGAATGTTCTGTTCATTTATTCATTACGTGTGTAGAAGCAGGGAGGTGTGCTGAATTGTTAGCTAGTTATTTTATTCTATAATCAGTGGGGACACAAGGATAAACAGTGTCTCCTTGAATGTGGCAAAACTGTGTACTCTCAGGAGCTCTGGAGTGGGTGAAGAAGAGTTAACCTGTCTTTTGTGCCTTCTAGCTCTTTCTTTGTCCTTTCGATACTTCATAAGAATAGAGTCACGCGGGAGGCCGGCCTCAGCTGTTCTTCTTTTGTTCTTTGTTCTTCTTGAGGCAGTGGAGGGGGAAGAGCATTGGTGAAGCTAAGACTTAGTCTTAAATATTTAGGGTTGTTGAATAATAAATAAAACATTTACCTATCTTAAGTCTAAGTCACTTTGCCTCAGTAGCTGACCTGCCTTCTGTGAGTTCCTCTGAGGTAGGAAACTGTTTAGCACCTCATCATAAAACAGCGGGGGATTAAATAATGCAGCCTTTGTTCTATCTCCACAGGAACTTGGAGGCTCTAACTCCCAGCCTGCTAGTTGAAGTTGCGGGAAGAAAAAAAGGGACACTTTGCAAAGTGACTTTATCCTTTGTTTCTAAGTTCTGAAAAAACATTTCCTCTGAAAGCTCTAAAAGAAAAAGGGAGGAAAGGGCTTCTAAGGAAAAGGGGAATACGGGTTGTAAGACAAAGGGGGAATAAACAGTTAAGAGGATCTGGGCTAAGGAAAAGATGGATAAGGAGTTCTCTCGTCTCTTTGTCTTCATCACATATATCTTTCAGAATATATAATCACATGGTAAAAAGTTCATCACAAGTTTACACATAATTCAAATCATAAATTGAATAAGAAGTTTACAACAGAGAGTGTTTACATGCATATCATTAGGAGGAATTATCTATCTAAACATTCATCGTCTATCAGAGCACTACAGGTTTATAGAAGTTAAAAACTATAATTTCTGTGATAAATAGTGTAATTTTGTACAGATAAACCCAGTCAATATTTTATCTTCTGTCTAGCACCTTAGTATCCTTTTTATAACCTGGTTAATGACTTTTACAACTTCTTGGAATGTGCTCTGAGTAGTAGAAGCCTGTTTGCTATCTCAGAAGCAATTAACCCATGACACTTGAAGAGCTGTAGAGTTCTCATTGCGGTTTTGACAATCTGAAAGGATTAAATAGCAGTCCCATTATAAAAGAGCTTAATAATTACTATAATTTTTAGGAACTCTTATAGGATCATCATTAAGATTTAAGAAGTCATCAATTTCTCTATATAGCACTACTACAAGACTTTTAAACTTCTATGATGGCTCCTGACAGAGCCATTTACTTTAGGTATCACCATCTACTTTTAAAAGAAATGTCTTCAACTCTTTTGTAAAATTTCATTCTGTGGCCAAAGAAGCTAAAGCTACTTGGAGAAATACCTACATAATCTTGACATCTAATTATTTTTTCTTTTTAAAAATTTTTATTGGTTATTTTATTTATTTATTTATTTATTTATTTATTTATTTACATTTCAAATGTTATCCCCCTCCCAGGTTTCCCCTCAAAAAACCCCTATCCCATGCCCCCTCTCCCTGCTTCTATGAGGATGCTCTCCCACCCACCTACCCACTCCCACCTCACTGTCATAGCATTCCCCTATTCTGGGGTATTAAGATTTCATAGGACAAAAGACCCTCCCTCCCATTGATGCCAGATCCTCTACTACATATGCAGCTGGAGCCATGGGTCCCTCCATGTGTTTTCTTTGGTTGTGGTTTAATCCCTGGGAGCTCTGGGTGACCTGGGTGATTGACATTGTTCTCCCTAAGGAAATCTCCAGTCTAAACTAGAGTGCAATGACCCTGGCTCAGAAGAGAATTTCTTTCTTCCCCACATCCTTCTTCACTGCCAGGAGCCTCCTGGCCTGGAGAAGGTAGTGGTGGAGTTACGGAGTAGGACTCTAGTGATGGCTCTAGTGATGGCCCTCTAGTCTGAGGGTGTCAGGACTCTCTAGCTCTCTAACTGTACTGAAATGCTGATGATAACTTCTAAAAAGTCCTAAAAAATGTTCTGGCTCTTTCTGAGGGTGAGAGACTGCTGGCTTAGGTGATTAACACCTGCAGCCTAACAGCTGAGGTTTAAGCAATGTGGCCTTTGTTCTATCTCAGCAGGAACTGCTGGGCTCTAACTTTCAGCCTGCTAGTCGGAAGTCTCAGGAAGAAAATGGGACACTTAGAGAAGTAGTTATAGAGTTTATTGCTAAGTTGTAAAAAGTTTCCTATGAAAGCTAAGAGGGAGAAGCAGAAAGATCCTATGCACTGGAAGGGAAAAAATCTAAGTGGGGAAAGAGAAAATATTCAAATCTAAATGGGAAAGGGGAAAAATTCTACTCTAACTCTTCTTCATCTCTTTGTTCTCAGTACTTAAAACATCTCTCAGAATGCATGATCACATGTCACAAAGTTCATCACAAGTTCACACAAAAAGTCAAATCATAAACTGAAATAGAAGTTTACAAGAGAGAATGTTTAAATGCATATCCATTAAGAGTAATTAAAAAAATATCCTAAGTGAGGTAACTCATTCACAAAAGAACACACATGGAATGCAGTCACTGATAAGTGGATATTAGCTCAGAAGCTCTGAATACCCAAGACACAATTCACATATCAAATCATTCCCAAGAAGAAGGAAGGAGAGGGCCTTGGTCCTGGAAAGGCTTGATGCAGCATTGTAGGGGATTACCAAGACAGAGAAGTAGGAGGGGGTTGATTGGAGGGAAGAGGGCTTATGGGACTTATGAGGAGGGGGGACCGGGAAAGGGAAAATAATTTGGAATGTAAACAAAGAATATAGAAAAAAAAAAGGAGTAATCATCTAGCTAAACATCTATTGCCTGCCTCAGCTCTATAGGTTCATTTAAGGTTTAAAAACCATAACTAACTTATTAGTGAAGTTTTGTATAGATAAACCCAGTGAATATTTTATCTTCTGTCCTAGCACCTATAATAAATCATTAGTTCACGTTTTAAGACCTTTGGTTAATTGTTTTACAACCTCTTGGAATGTGCTCTGAGTAGGAGAAAGTCTGGTTAACATCTAAGAACAACTAACTTGTGACACTTGGGAGACTGGCAGAGTTCTCATTGAAGTTTTGACTATCAGCAGTGCCATTATAAAAGAGCTTAATAATCACAGATATAATTTTAGGAATTCTTATAGGATTATCATTAAAACTTAAGCCATCTATTTGTCTAGATAGCATTACTACAAGACAGTACAACTTTGTGGATCTGCAGAGATCTGCTCCAAAGGGGTGTGTTATTACTTCTTGATTATTATATATGTTTAATAATAACAGAAAAAGCATAGTAATAACAGGAATTTTTCATAAAATGAGTCCCTCACAGCCTTGCTTAATGAGGACTTACCTGTTGCAGATTATATAATAATCCAAAGCAGGCCATTTCAGGATGATCACCTGCTAGTATATTAGCTTGTCCCATTATGGCTCCTGACACTTCATGATGTGCTTGTCTAGGAGAGATTTAATGGCAATGACTAGAGGCTCTTCTCTTCTATCATCCAACACTCTTTCTTTTTTGTTCTGTAGTACCAGAGAGGCACCCAAGACTCATACTTGATAAATACTCTACCACCAAGCTACACATTTAGTCCACTTTCGTTTGTTGAATATCCAGTATGAAATCAGCCACTCTGCTCCACTCTAGGGAATGTGCCTGTTTAGACCAAGCTAAGCTATTTAATCTCTTAGCTTGGCTAATCTCTTAGCCAAGCTAAGAGATTAAAATACACTGACATCATTTTCCTCTTCTCTTTTCTTTCTCTATGCACTCCCATAGGCCATTCTTGTTCTTTTTCAAATTCATGGTTTTTTTTCATTAATTGGTGTTGCATGCATATATTTGGAAAGCTCAAAGCCCACACCCATACTTCCTAATCCTTTCCTGACCATAAGTTCCTACTTATTATGTAAAATGTATTTTATTTATCTACTTTTTCATATTTTGCCGCTTTTGACTCCATTTTGAGGAAGGAGGATGATTGTATACCTAGGTGGACATGTGGTAACTTTACTGTTGCTGTGATAAAATACCACTGATCAAGGCAACTTATACAATAAAGTAGTTAACTCAACTTATAGTTCTAGAGAGTTAGGGTCTATGATGGCAGAGTATAGGCATGGAGGCAGGAACAGCTGAGAGCTCAAATCTTGAACCTCAAACAGGAAACATTAAGTACACTGGGGATATCAGGAGTTGTTTGTTTTGAGATTAAAATACACTGACATCATTTTCCTCTTCTCTTTTCTTTCTCTATGCACTCCCATAGGCCATTCTTGTTCTTTTTCAAATTCATGGGTTTTTTTTTCATTAATTGGTGTTGCATGCATATATTTGGAAAGCTCAAAGCCCACACCCATACTTCCTAATCCTTCACAAACCAATTTTATCAACTGGGACTAGAAATTCAAATCACCATTTGTTTGGTACCACTAGCATAACACAAGCTTATACATGACTTATTCCTGGGAATAGAAAAGGTTCCCCTCAATAAATTTTGCACAGTAGCACAGAAATACATTAAAATAATCTTGGGAACAGTGGGCCAGAGAACTTGTCAGACAGGCTAGACCAAGGAAGGGATGTAACCCCCTCTTCTAGATTCCACTAAAAGATGGATATTTAGCTTTGTGATGGTGACAAGAGCCACTAACTTCTCATCTGACCACCCAAAGGCTAACAGGAAATAAAGAGCTTCAGCTTTGGATGGTCCACACAGTTGGTGTAGCCTAATCAACTGCTGCCTTCCCATATACTTGTCCCTTTGTCCATCTTTTGCCTCTGAAGCTGGACTCAACTCTGAAATTTCCCTCTCAGATCTGTGACACTCACAACCACTGCTGTTCTGCTTCTCTGCAGCCCTCCTATTATCGTTGGCTGTTGTCATCAATGAAGACTCTAGTTCCATGTTCCTGGGCTCACTTCTGAAACTCTGCCATATAGTTTTTTTCCTTTTAACTATTCTATAAACCACATATACACTCTTAGATGGATGTCTTCACTGGATGATGTGATGTGTGTGATCTGAGAATTAGTACTGGTAATTAAGACTGGAATAGAAGAACCCGTGCTTGACTCAGCCAGCTTTACCATGGAAAGCAGAAGTATCTGGCAAATGGTTGCCATTGAAGCCACTCTCTCTTGTAAACTTGTTGTTACTTAATATATTCTAACATTGTAGAAAGAAAACCATGTGTTTGTCTATTTTTTCTGAAATAAAACACTCATCACAGTAACATGATGTCTTGTCTAAAAAATCTTGAAGTCTACTCAGAGAAATATATACATAAACCCTTCTTTCAGATTATGCCAGGCCACTGAAGCAGATGGGAATTTGCATTGAAAAGAAAATGGGCAGTGCGTATTTTCCTGGAAAGATGCCTTACTGAGAAAGACAATTCTGTCTGCCTCTTTCACTAAGGGTGTATTAAAAGAGAATTAAGATTACTGCTAGAAGGACTGAATGCTGGTTTTGCTGTCTTTAAACAGTGAGATCTTCACTAAAAAGCAGCCTCCTTGTGAGGCCTGATGCCAGAGCAACTCAAGGCCTGCATAGGTACTTCCTCCCCAGCCTCATGCTTGGCTGGCTCATGCTCTTCTGGCTGTGAACATTTCTTACTGATGATGGTGGGATGGGGTTGGGGTAAGGGAGGAGTACAGGATGGTGAAAGCATTCTTTGCAAGGCTCTCTCTGTAATGCTAAAATTAAGAAGGAAAACACAGCAGCTGGTTCTTACTGCTTCCCTTTTGATTTCAAGAAGCTCCCTGAAAAGTACCTTCAAACTAATATTAAGGAAGATCCTTGGGATTCTTAGATGCATGGCAATGAATATGAAGGGGGGCTAGAGCTGCAACAGAGCATAACTTGAATTCCTAAAGCTTTTATCATCAGAAAATGCCACCCCTTCTCTATTTCATATACATCTACCCTTGAGTTCTTTATTTTCTGTTTTACGTCTACTCTTTTCAATGCTTCTCCCTACCACCTCTTCTATAAATCTGGATACTGCCAAGTCTCCTATGAATCTTCTCCCCCATTTTCTCTTTATTGCATGACTAATGTCCACCTCCAACTCCTTTGTCTCTGGATTCTCATCAGATGCTTACATTGCTATTTACACATGACACTTTATTTAATTAATTGTTTTGGATATCTGCATTTCATTTTCTGGACTTCAGAAAAAAAAGTCACAGAATTGTTTTCTAGTTATAGCAGAATGTACATATTGTTGGTCCAAATAGATGCTTTCTTGATTGACTCTGGAGGGACCAATACAATGAGAGAACTAGAATGGCATGGTGTCTCAGGATTGACTGAAGATACAAAGGTAACTATGATATGGGTAGCTAGGGGTGGAATTGTTCAAGGGGTCACCTACTAGCTATGCATATACACCACAACTTATTTAGTGGTATTTTGGTGAAGCTCTATTCCATTCAAGAGGAATGGACCTACTCTGAAAGTCAGACAGAAGATCAAGGTGATCTTCCAGGTTTCTAGTTAAAGGTTGGCCAGCAAAACATACGGTTACTACTTTCTTACTCAGCCTTGGCCTCGTGTGGCCCATCCCATCCTTTGCCTTCATTAGCTAGTTCTTGTAGCTACAATGCTAGAATTTATGGGTCAAGTATGTTTTGTTCATATGAATACTGGCACATCTTGCCAGGGAATGGTGTGTGTTTTCTATCTTTTACTGTCTCCAATGCACTTTTGATGTTATTGCAATTCCCTGGGCCCATCTGAGAAAAGAAGCCATGGGTGGCTTTGGTGCATCATGCTGCAATTTCTGATCACAAGATTCTCAAGGTTCCAAAATACACAAATCACCAGACAAGCTGGAACTCACATTTGGAAAATAAGCTGCTTTGGTTTATGCTGGGAGCTGTATCAGAGATGAGAGTGTGGCCATGTGGACTAACACTCCTGTTTTCTAGTCATTAAAAAAAGCCACCTGTAGCAAAGTCAGGAGGATGATCTACAAATTCCTTCTTATTTCCTAAGTAATCATGGGGAGTTCAAAAGTACCAACACCAGAAGTTGTATGAGCCAGAGCACTGTCAGGCTTACGATTTACCAAGATCTCGTGACACTGTGTGGGGCTTTCTGTTACAGCATCTGCCAGCAGTTTCATTCAGTTGGGCAAAATAAAACCCTAGACTCTGACAAAATTTCCAAGAAAAAGTCCCTTATAATAATAAAAACAATAGCAATTAGTTGAGGGTTTAAATTGATAGGGGCCAACTTTAGCACATGATAGTTTAATCTTTACAATGGAGCTACAAGATAAATAATATTGGCAACATCCTAGAGATTAGTAAACAGAGGCATGGAACGGGTAAAGGGCTTGCCAAGGTTGGCCTTAGGCTACAAAGCTTTCTCAAATAAATGAAAGAAACATATAGGTCCCGGGCTTCTAGAGGCTAGAATCTAAGGATTCTATATCTGAGAACTTGAATAGTATATGCTTAAGAAGATAGTGTCTCATGACAGGTGGATGAGAATCTCCTCCTCCCATGTGCTCTGCTGGTTTCATAGCTATGATGGTGGGATCTTTAGGAGCTCATGCCAAGAAGCTCATTATTGGTTTCACTGCATTCTCCCATATTTCCCTTCTTGGAAGAGTTCAGAGAACTATGCAGCTTCCAGTTATAGTTAAGCTGTCTCTTGTAGAGGCCGTGATGCTGGAGCATGTGACAGCTAGTCATGTGTCCACACCCAGGAAACAGTAAAGGACGAACACAGGTGCTAAGTCAACATTGTTTTGTGGTGCTGTACCGAATCCCACAGAGTGCTGCTATGCAGAGTTACAGTGCGTCTTCCTACCTCACTTAGCTTAGACTAGAAGAAGCTGCTTTGCAAAAACATTCAGAGGTTGTTTCCTAGGTGATTCTAGAGCCTATCAGTTTGACAATCAATGCTAATTGTCCCAACCTTGTCCTACTTTTACCTTGCTTGGAGATTTATCATTTAGGTGACTCCAAATCTTGTCAAGTTGACAATCATTAACAATCACAAGCTCCCTAGTCTTTGCCTTATTGGAGCTCAGCTAGAGTTACTGTTATAAAGTCAGAATATAGGGCCAGAGATGAGCCAGGCCTTATGATCAACTTGAGCTGAAGCTGCAAGTTCTGAGACCATGAAGTTGATAGAGGCAAATGGAAAGATGGGGTCCCAATGAATGAATGGGTGGATGGATAGGTAGAATGTCCAGATGGATGAATATGCAGGCATACAGATGGCAACTCTAGTAGGTTGTTATTAGTAGTGGGGATTGAAGTACACTGTAGCCCTTGGGACAGTTGGAACTTTTCTGCCTATCAGTGTCAGGTGATAGGTGGGTGGGGCTATAAGCACCACAGCAGCAGCTACTTTCCTCTTTGTGGGCTTTATGTGAGGGAATTGCAGCCTTTCCTTGGTCTGGTGTGTTAGGCAGGTTCTTGGGCTTAGTTTTCCAATTTGAATGTACATGTATGCTCCTACAGTCCTAATTTACTTTGATAAGTTTATAGGGTGACACCATGTATGCTTTTAGGAATAAGCTATTTATCAGTCCTTGCCATACAAGGGGCGCTGCACAGATGGTGTTGTTTATATGTGCAATGAGTTGCAGTGATTATATCTTCTTGTGTTTTCATTCGAAGTATGGTTAAACATTGATTACAGAATGTCCTTATATCCACAAATAAGTATAGCCCTCACCCCTCATTAAGGAAATATCTCCATCAAATATGTGGAGTTGGGAAGTGATACAGCTACAAAACACAACTGTTATGTGGACATCTGTATATAAATGGGACTCAGATATCTGAATATTAAAAGTTACACAAAGAAATTTACCTCCTCAAACAAAAGCTAAGCAAAACCCAAAAAACAAAACAGTAACAACAAAAAGTCCAAGCTGAAAATAAAGGCAAGAAATTAAAAATTAAAACATTAGCCCAAACACTTTCTCTCCTTTACACTCTGTTCCCAATGACTTCTTAAATCTTTTTATGAATGCTCATTTGCCACTGCTTTATCTAGGCTTTCATGCTCTCTTATCTAGATTTTTATATTAGCTTCACAACTAACAATCCCTTCCTCCAAATATCTAGCCATTCTTTACATTGATTCCTCATGCTTTAGAAAGTAGTTTTGTTGCTTCAGACTCATGGAAGACTCCTTCATCATGCATAGAATAAAGTCCAAAGTATATAACACATTTTAACTCACATGATTTTATTGAGTCACAGTATTGGAAATTCAAGTTTCCTATGGCTCAAGTAAGTCCCATGTATGTAACTTGAGTGTCTAGGGACTGATCAAAAGTCTCAGTTTTCTGCCAGAGGGTATGAGTTGTATCCTTTTCTCGTGCTCTTCTTTCTCACTCTACCTCCAGATCAGTTTCCTTTTCTTCTGTTAGCTACATTGGGAAAGCAACTTTTAGGCAGCCATAGGAGGTAACTACATATAACTGAATAATCTATGTAGGTTATGAATTCGAAGAATAAAGATCTTTATCTCAGTTTCACTTGCCGAATCTTAGGAAAGGCTCTGATGAATTTAGCTTATAGTATGTTCCTTTAATTACCTCACTAAAGTGATATTCCCTTAGACTTGGCAAGTTGAGTTACTGTCTACCTATGGAAGCTTGTCACAAAAGACAGCTCATTCAAGATTTAAGCTTTCAAAATAATAAAGATCTTTATCTCGATTTCACTCACCAAATCTTAGGAAAGTCTATGATAATGCTAGTTCATGGTGTGTGCCTTTAACAAATAATTGTAGGGAAGGAGTATGCCCTTAGACTTGGAAGGTTTGAGTTAGTGTTTACCAATGGAAGCTTGTCATAAATGACAGCTCATCTAAGATCACAAAAAGTATGAAGTTGATCTAAGATCACAGAAATAAAGGAAAACACAGTCCTGCTTTGAATTGAAGGGCAAGAGCTATAGGACAGATAAACAACATGAACACACTACCCACAGAGTGCTCTCCACCCCATAGTCGTGACTGCTCTCAGTCTCTCTTATGCCTACTCTGCTCCACTATGATTGGTTTTAGGCTTATATGACTTTGCTAGTGTCTTAGAAAAGACACTAGAGTTACTTAGAGTAATAGTCTTCGAGTTACTATTGCTCTGATGAATCACTGTGACCAAAAACAAGTTAGGGAAGAAAGGGTTTATTTGCTTACATGTCCACATTGTAATCCATCACTGAAGGAAGTCAGGACAGGAACTCAGATAGGAATCAAACCCGGAGGTAGGAGCCGATGCAGAGGTCATGGAGTACTATTTACTGGCTTACTCCTCATGGGTTACTCAGCCTGCTTTCTTACAGAACTCAGGACTACTAGCCCAGGGATGTTATCCACAATGGACTGGGCCCTTCCCCATCAATCACTAATTAAGAAAATAACCTACAGCCTGATCTTATGGAGGCATTTTCTCAGTTGAGGTTCCTTCCTTTCAGATAACTCCAGAAGGTATTAAGTTGATATAAAAGTAGCTAGTACAGTTTGTCTGCCTGAAATATATGATACCATGTTTTATTCTTCTGTAAAATGTCTCGTTGGAACATCTTTATCGAAAGGTCTTTGCTGACTCCCTTTGACCTCTTCTTGCTTTGCACCGTTACAAGTTACATACTAATTCTTTCATTGCTTTATGCTGCAATTGTTTATTTTCTGCCAGTTTGTTCCAATAGCTTGGTGTGACACTGCTGTCTCCCCAAACCACTGGACAGGGCACACAGTGATTCAGCAAATTATTGCACTAACAAACAAAAAACCCCAAACAAATAAATAACTGAGATTTTCAGGGATAGAGATTCTATTAAACTTTTCATTATTTCTGGCTATAAGATCACACACACATACACACACAAACACCAACTCACACTCTTCTATTCCTTCAGCCTTCTCATTCAACACATATACTCATGGATAAGCATGTACAACAAGCATTCCAGATGGAAAATAGGGCTGGCTCTTAAGAACAAAGGAACTCCCCATCCTTTCTGGTTGTTCTTTTTGTTTTTATGAAGCAGAAGGACTTGTATGTCTTTGAAATCCTTTTAGGATAAATGTAAGGGTGTGAAGAAAGCAGAGGGCTAAAGGGCATCTGAGATGAAGACAGGGGATTGGATTGAAAGGAAAGAGTAAAAGAAAATAATAGGACCACAGATAACATTGCCCCAAACATTTCCCTTTGGCTCATTGTTGGCCTCATTTGTCTTCATGAAGAGAAAGTGGTTTGTGAAAGTCTTTCTACTATGAATACAGGTAGCAGTCAACTTTCCTTTGTGTGATATATAAACAAATCTGGTTTTGCCTAATAGAACCAAATTCTTCTTACAGATGACTGTTCTTGGAAAATGCATTAGTAGACTAAGAATGCTTGGATTTTCCCAGTGCATGTGAGATAGATGTGTAGTCCCTAAGCTCTCTATATCTATGTAATATCCTACAAAACAAAGGGGATTAACCTTGCTTTAGTTTTTTGTATTTAAAGCATTATGTAAAGTCCTCAATGGGCGTGAGAAAACATTTTGTAATATGTCAAATACAGCGTGAGTCATAAATATCACAGAATATCACGTAAATTTACAAGGCCAGGCAATGTGAGCCACTAACATATCTTGTACGGGGCAATGTTAATAGATGACTACAAATGGCTATCATTTTGAAGTCTCAATATGGGTTTTTTTGTTTTGTTTTACATTTTCTTCTTGAGCAATTGAGCAATAATAAGACTGTGAGTAGATTTGCTCCAGTTTTCTTCTGAACTTGTGAATGGCATACACTGCTTTTATAAGGATTTATAAAAATTTGGCTGACAATATACAAAATTTGTTTTATCTATGAAAAAGAAATGAAGAAAAAAGGAAAAAATAGGAAATAACTTCAGATGTAACCACAAGATGTGAATGAACAATGGAAATGGGGTGCGTTGTACAGAATCAGGGGAGAGTAAATGTTTATTAAGTGGATTGATGAGTGTGGGAGTCAGACACGGGAGAAAAGGAGTAACTTTGCACACTTAACTCTTTATGTGTTGAGCTGTTTAATTTTTCCTCTTTGCTTTGCATCCCGTTATGTGAAGCAGAGATGGTTTTTATTTTCTTTTGTTTTACACTGAGAATTAAAAGCAAACAAGACTGCAAGCTAATCATGAGATCAAAGTAAACCTACTGCTATGCTTTGGAAGTTCATGTTCCCTCCAAAATCAATGCATCAGAGTTTATTAAAGTGTGATAGTATTAAGACTATAGGTTGTTTAGCTGGTGATAAGAGTTATGAGAGCCTTAGTAAATGGCCCTAAGGTCTTTGGAAATGGGTTTTCATGTAACATGAGACCCCCTTTCTTTACTAACACACTGAGTTTGCAATGAAAACATGCTGTTTTGGAAGCATCAAGCAGAATTTACCAGACACTAATGTTGGAACGTTTGTTAAAGCAACACAGACAGGCTAGGACACTTACTTTTCATATTTGGGCTCAAAATGGCTTGAAGATCTTTTTGGTATTTTCACAACTGAAACTCATTGGTACAAAGGGCTGGGAGAGACACATAGCTATAACATTTAAATAAATATATTTGGTTGATTTTTTTTCCTTTGGTGAACACCACCCATCCATCCATCCATCCATCCATTCATCCATCTCCCCTGGCCCTCTTTTTACCACTCTCACACTTAGGGCACACTGCAAACCACTTCAAGGAATAATGCCTAGTTCTTTCTACACCCTAGCAGGTCTGGGCAATTAATTAGCATGATATGGATCTTGGAGGATTGAGTAATATATCCTGGTTTTCTTGCCTAAGCCTGGCTGGCTGTGACCTAAAGAAACTCTTTCTCCAGACTCACCCCACCCTTTAATACTTCCGCCTTGGTACTGAGTGAGCGGCATCACAAATACTGCTGGAGTGGAGCGGAAGGGAGTGGAGACAAACCGAAGCATATAAAGTATTAGATTACAGGCAGCCCTGAGCTAAATATAGCCACTCCCAAATACACCTCCTCCTCACTGTCATCAGCATGCTTCCCATGTTTCGAGGCAGATTGAAACACAGAAGTCATATCTTTCAAGTGGTCATTGAAGAGACCACTTTTTGTTTCTTCATGAATATGGTTCAGACATGGGTGTGCTCATGACTTACCACACCAAGCTCTCATGGAGCTAGAGTCAAGAGGTTGAATGTCATTGTTAGAACTATGGGAACAAAATGTGAACTATCTGTAGGATTCTCATTTGCTATCTCAATTTTAAAAAGAAAAGACAAGAAACAGATGAAGTTGGAATTATTATCTTGGACTATCATCACAAGAAGAGATCTGAAGGGCCAACATCTCTGGAATTATACACTCAGCAGAAACCACCCACTCATTCCTTGGTTTTCTTCAGCTTTGAGGGCTCCAAGGTCATGTTGTATAGCTCTTTGTGCTACTAAATCATGAGCTGCAGAGGTGTTAATTTAGGAAATGGTGGTTGATGCTGATTACTCTTGATATAAATTAGCTCTCAGCAAACCAAAAACAGGGGAAGATTTTTAAGGTATCCTAAATCCAGACCTAGGCCTTTCTAGTTGTCACGCTAAAATGCATCTGTGCCAGCCAGTTCTTGGAACAGTGGAGGAGGGAGAATAAAATCCAGCAAATGAAAAAAAATTTTTTTTAGGCTTCTTTCTTCTTCCAGGCAATTTTTCATAAATTGTTGTTCATTAATTCAAATTGAATGCACTACTGGTAGTCATGTCTCTGTTCTTCAGTGCCTTGAAGACTACATCATCTCTCCCAGTTTTTCAGTAACTACAGAATGGATATAGTTTGTTATGGTGCCACACAGGATCTTAGGTATACTTGTAGCATTTGCATAAAATTTCAAATTGGGATATGTCCCTCCCTCTGGACAAAGCAATATTATAGGTAAGATTGTATGTTCTTTAGGTTAAAAATGAGAATGTGAAATCAACCCATCAAAGAAATGTCAAGTTCTGATAATGTGGCAGGCACTATGGTTGGTCCTTAGGCTACTGAACTATTTATTGCTGTTCCTGTCTCATGGAGACAGACACGCCAAGAAGTAATGACAATATGAAAAGCATGCAGTGTCAGAGGTAGATAGAGTGGCAGAGACTCAGGGGTAAGATTTCTGGAAAAGTTTTATAGAAGGGAAAATATTTGGGCGAATTTGGGAAAGGCAAGTAGAGGTTCCCCAAGTGACCGAGTGATAAGGCAACTGGAGAGAATAGAGAGCTTTCCGGGCTAGAGGAAGATTACTGATACTTTCATTTTTATTTTTCATGCAAGTGCTCTTCTATACACAACCTTTTTTTCAGAACATTTTCCTTATGGGTAGATAACAGGAGTAAAGGAACTATCAAATTAAAACCATTTGGATTTGAAGACTTACTGTGATAAAGATACCAATTCAATAGATCTTTATCTATAAATTGAATTTAAATTCAGTGAAAGTTTAATCTGGATCTCTGGGAAGAAACATTGTTCAAATAGCTAAGGAAGACTATAGTCTCCCATCTAAGTTTTAACCAGGCCTGACTCTCCTTAGTTTCTTAGATCAGACTAGATCAGGTTCATTCAGGGATGTAATGCATGAGAAAAGAATTTAAAACAAAGAGAATAGTCACAAAGAATCAGTACAACCCAGCACAGCCAGCCTTCCATAAACTGGGGTTTATATCTAAAGTTTAACAACTGTGGACTGAAAATATCTTTAAAAGTGTTGTATCTGTACTGAAAATATAAGATTTTCATTGTAATGATGCCCTAAACATAATATGCCAACTACTTAGATACTCATTAGGTTTTATGGTGACTTAAAGATTATATAAAATAAAGATGTATGTAGTGAATATGTACATACATATTCATATAAAATAATTGAGATATATGGTAACATTAATATAGGATAGAGGATATATGGTATAATAAATTTTATCATATAACACACAAATATGGGTATGGTTTATTTAACATATAAAAATATTATATGTATATACATACATACATACATATGGATAGAGAGGAATTTCTGCCATAAAAGAAGAGTATAGAATAAAATGAAAAATTAAAGTTTTAATTTTCTAGATTCTCATGTATATTTTTCACATCTTCAATAGGTTTCTCCAAACTCTGCTTAAAGCTTATGACTTACTTAATGGTCAAATCCAAAAGGAAACAGGAAAAGATAATAAGCAAGCTCAAAACTTGTTATTAAAGTATTATTAATATAATTAAAAAAGAATGTGATTATTGTAGATATTCAAGGAAAAACAAATCTAAGGGTAGGATTAAAACATTGGTTTTATGCATCCACAAAACAAGGCGATTTCTAGACAAATAGTTTAGTTCACTTCCAGTCATAGAACTTGGTGATCATCGTGGAGACTAAACATAGCCAGACAGACTAAATTTCAGGATTCATGGACTATTCTGCTGTCAGTCGGGGGCATCCTTGAAGTGCTCTGAAGGCAGCCAGGACATTCCTGGTGGAGCATGACCTTTATTTCTGCTGAATGTAAACCACATCTTTTTCATATTTTGATACCAAAGCAAAGGAATCTGACTTGTATCAGTTTAAAATTATATAATTTTATATATATTATAAATGGGACACAAATTGTTCTACAGTGAATTTTGCAAGCAAATAGCAGCTGTTTCTAGCATATCTAACCAGACACTGATTGCTACCCAAGCAGATGGGTTGATTTCTTTTAGGAAATGCCACAACAGGAAAACACAAGTACCCGTCTCCCAGGGACTTCCACTTCCATTCTGGTATTTGTTTAATGTCTTGATTAAAACTATGGCCACATGAAACTGTCTGTCTGGAATAAATTGCGAAATATCTGAAACATTTGATGAAAGAATCATTGTATTGTAAAGTCTGTGTCCATGTGTGGGTGTGGGTGGGAGAGGAGGTGGTAGGGTGTCAACAAAACACAGATTTCCCACTGCAACTGAAGCAATCACTATATGACAGAAACATTCAGTCTACAGCTCCCTTTCTTCATCTATAATATGTCAAAGAATGGTCAGGCATTGTTCTCAGAACTTTTAAGAAGATCAGCAATGCCTAGGATTCATTCATGGACAAGAATGTATTAGTAAGTTGATTTTTTAAGATGTTTTTATGCACCAGTGAGCCAAAATAAGACACAGTAATAGTAAGAGAGGGGAGGATGGAGGAGAAGGATCCAGGGACTGGGGAGAGGGAGAGGGGTGATGGGAGAGAGAGGGGAAAACGTTTTGACAGTGGTGGTTATTCTGACTGGAATACCCAGGGTAGATTCCTGAAGCAGGCATTTTTGTTGGACCAGGATGGTAAAAGTGACAGGCCAACCTATGGGAAAGGATGTTCCAAAGAGAAGGAAGCCATGGAATCAGGAAGGAGCTTGGGAAGTGAATAGATGCAGTCAGTGTAGCAATTTGCAGAGTATCAAGAGGCAATATCAGTAATATACTGGGGGTTACAGCATGCAAAAATTATATCTACAAGAGGAGGTGTGGTGATAATATTGCCTAATTTACAGTTTGAAAGATCACTCTGGCTTCTGAGCATGAAGTATAAGAATAGAATCAAGGAGGAAATTTGGAGTCCTTTCCTTTTTCCTTTCCTTTCCTTTCCTTTCCTTTCCTTTCCTTTCCTTTCCTTTCCTTTCCTTTCCTTTCCTTTCCTTTCCTTTCCTTTCCTTTCCGTCCCGTCCCTCCCCTCCCCTCCCCTCCCCTCCCCTCCCCTCCCCTCCCCTCCCCTCCCCTCCCCTCCCCTCCCCTCCCCTTCCCTTCCCTTCCCTTCCCTTCCCTTCCCGTTCATTTCCTTTCCTTTTTAATGGTCATTCTGTGAATCGCCCCCGCTTGGGCTAAAATCCTACTGCTAGAAGTAGTAAGCTGCGGTTTAACTGGAAAGTTGCTGAAGGGGTTGCAAAAGTGTTTAAGAAGAGGGAAGAAGCCAGGAACAGATGGAATCTGGAATTTCATGTCACCTGATAAATGATAGTCCACCAAAGATGTAGGAGAGCAGAGGTCTTTGATGATGTAAGGGATAGAAAGATAACTGTCCTTTATTTGAGATTTTCAGGAACTGGGGTGCTCTCATATATTCATTTTTTCTGAAGAATTGAAAATTGACCTCTCATGATTTTAGACTACATCTACTGTCACCTGACTGGGAAGGCAATATGCAGTAATAATCAATATAGATTGAATTCTGGACAAGTAAGCCTAGCTATAAGGTAATCTGAAAAGAAAAGGCTCCAAGAGTATCCTCCTTAATCAAAGTGACATTTTAGACAATAGACTATCATTTTCTGTTATAATCAAGTTTATTCAATCCTTGAGTCATCAGATACCTGTATTGTTAGCCACAAAGCCAAATCCCAACTATTAAAAGAATGTATTTATATTAGTCAGAGTTCTTCAGAGAAATACAAATGATAAAAAGAAGTCAGTGTGTGGTGTGCGTTGTGTGTGGTGAGTATGCAGGATAATATAAGCATGTGACATGCCACATATACATTTAGGGTGTGGTCTATGTGTGTGATATATATGATAATTGGTATGCATTTTGCATGGCATGTGCTTAAATGTGTTTGATCCCTGTGTGTATATGTCCCTCCCCTCTGTCGTATGTGTGATATGGTCTCTGTGTGTACAGTCTATGTTTTGTGTGATTTGTTTGTGTGTGTGTGGCATGTTTGCGTATATGATATATATATATATATATGCTATATGGTATATGTGTATATGTATATGATGTGTATATGTGTATATGTATATGATGTGTATATGTGTATATATGTATATATGAGGAAAAAGAGAACATTTTGATGAAATCATTTTCCATGTCTGTGAGGATGATAGCATAACTTGTGCTGTGTAGACCAACAGGCTGGAGAGAAGAGTCTGTCTGCAGTTCAAGTCTAAAGCAATTTGGAGGCAGAATTTCTTCAGTTGGTAGGATGTTAGGCCTTTCTTTCTCTAAAGATCCTCGACTGATTTAATGAGGATGCTCTCTCACCTTAAGGAGGCAATGATAGTGAGTGGCTTTACTTAAAACTTGCTAATTTAAATGTTAATCCTAAAAGACAGTTTCACAGTAAAATCTAGGCAGAGGTTTAACCAAGTTCACACATAAAAATGACCATCACAGTATCGATCCCTATAGTTTTCCCCAGACAATACTTTTTATTTTACATATAATACACTTTTTTTTTTTTAGTGTAGAATAGAGTTTATTTAGGGGTACAAGATAGGGAGTTGAGAAGGGAACAGAGAGAAAGGGAGGGAGAGAGGGAGGGAGGGAGGGGGAGGAGAGAGAGAGAGAGAGAGAGAGAGAGAGAGAGAGAGATGAGGGGGGAGGGAGAAAGGGGTCAGAGAGCTAAAAGGGGTAGAGTACAATACATTTTTTAAAAGCTTCAAGAAGCCCATGTAAGGGAAGTAGAACAAATTCATTTCATAGTGTTTTCTTTTGGGGCTTCCTTTTTTTATGCAATTCTTTGTTCTTAGAGAATTTTCTCAGTAGTCCACACTTTTTCTCTACCTCCCATTGTGTCTTGTCTACTCCTATGTTATCAAATCCTCCAGTCAAACAGTCCAAGAAGGAAGACACGTGTCTTCTGGGAAGAAAGGAAGTCATGGCCAGTGGCTCTGTGTCCCACATGTTGGTAATTATGTTGGAGGCGACAACAGTGAAGCCACATTCCAGACTCCTGCTTTCTTCCCTTAGCAGGCCATGCATTGGGCACCACAGGAGAGATGGTGGGGGAGGTGAGATTTCTGGTTCCACTTCAGGGTTGGCAGTGGATAGCAGACACATGGATGACCAAAAGAAATGGAGTAATTTAAACTAAGTATATTAAAGGACTGTGAACACCAGCATACACCCTCCAGTTTATCTATTTTTAAAAGCAGAATATTTAAAAATATTTTGTTAATATTTTAATAATTAATTTTATTAATATTGACAATTACAAACATATTGTTATTCCATCACTCACCCCAACTCCTACCAGATCCACCCTACCTATCATACCCAACCTACTTTGATTCCTCATTTCTTTAAACCTGTGGAGTCCAATCTGTGCTTCCTATATACTCTTGGGTGTGTGCCTGTCCACTGCAGTGTGGTTGACTACCAGAAGTCACATCTTTGGGAGCCAGAGATGGTAGATGACTACAATGAAACAGTTTTTCCAGACACATCAGGGAAGCTGCACCTGTGCACATGCAGTTGTGACAGCATTGACAAGACCTAGACAAGATCAAACCAGACAAAAATGCCAACATGGAAGGAGGAGGTGAGCCCAGAAGTCCCACTCCTAGCTAAAGAGCTATTGGGAATTAATAGGTTCTGGGAGAGGGAGAATTAGTTTTCTTCAAAGGAGAATGTTTTTATGAGTTCTGAAAGAAATATGAAGCTTATTGAGGTATGTTCTTGCTATGTTTACTAACTAAAGACTTTGAAATGACAGCTGTCACCCAATCCAAATTTATATATTCCATCAATCCTTGGAAAACACAAAGCTCCTAAGAGATTGTGATGAATAGGTTAAGGTCAGCAAAGAGTCATTACTAGTCACTCAGGCAAACCAAGTTTGGTCCATATGGTAGTTTGAATGAGAATGGACCTCATAGGATCATATGTCTGAATACTTGGTCTCCAGCTGGTAAAACTATTTGGAAAGGATTAGGAGTTGTGGCTTACTTGGAGAAAGTATGTCATTTGGGATAGACTTTGAGTTTTAAAATATCTGGAGTCATTCCCAGTGTTTTCTCTTTGTCTCCAGATCATCAATCAAGATGTAAACTCTCAGCTATTTCTGTCACCATGCCTTTGTTCTGCCATAATGGACTTGAACCCTCTGAAACCATCACTGCCAAATTAATGTTTTCTAAGCTACCTTGGGCATGGTGTTTTATCATAGCAACAGAAAAGTAACTAAGACAGTCCAGTTGTGTTGGTGAGCTAGAGAAGAAATTTCACCAGAAGTTGTTTTCAAAATGTCCTTAGGACATTTTTTACACAGCTGTGGGAAATTCCATCTAATTTAGAAGATACTACTTTGGGTATGGTAGAGACACTTTTAATCTCAGCATTAGGGAGGCAGAAATAGGACAATCCCTGAGTTTGAAGCTAGCCAGGTTTACATAGTGAGATCCAGGCCAGCCAGGGATATACAATAAGGCCCTGTCTCAAAATAAAAAGAAGACCTTAGTGAGCTGTATGCAATATGAACCTGAATCACTCATGTCCCCAGGTACTGGACTAGATGGAGATGGGACACTGGTAAACCACAGTCTCCATGCTCCTTACAATTGCAGTCTCTTTTTGGTGAGCCAGCAACATCACTTCCTTCTCTAAACCTGGAGCCCCAAATGTGTACTGAGTTCAGCTGACATTCTGTGCATCCATTCCCCTGCTCCTGATGTGACTCGAGTCTGCATCTCTCACCTAACCTCCACTCCCTTGATGTGCCCCGGAACAAAGCCGAGAGTGCTTTGCTTAGCCGCCCTTCGTTCTGTTCCCTTCCATCCCTTCTTTTCCCCTTTTCCCTTACCGTCTTCAGACAAACACAACCAAAATTGTTCACATTCGCCTATTCATTTGCTGACTTTCCATTTCATTGATTACAGGCACAGATGCCTAGCTTAACAGTCACTCTTAGTGTATAGCCCAGCTTCAGGCCAGATTAGTAGCTGGCTCCCGCTACATATGAGCTGATGACTCTGCTGGCAGAACTTTTAAAAAGTAATTTCGGTCTTGCAAACTACACCTGTTCTCAGTGTAAACTGATTCCAGTGTAAATTGATTATGAAGTTATTTCCAGTGCTTTCTTATGAGAAGCTTTTAAACACTTACCACAAGAAAAAAAAAGCCACATCTTTTCCTGACAATTCTTTATCGTTCATATCTATATGGTTTAGTTACCTTACCATTGCTCTGATAAAATACTTCAAAGCAACTTAAGGGAGAAAATGCTAATTCTGGATCATGGTTTGAAGGTGCAATTCATCACGATGAAGTCAAGGCAGCAAGAACTTGACATATGACATCTCATCCATCCACAATCAGGAAGTAGAGGTGGGTTAATAAACACTACTGCTTAGCTCCCTTTCTCCCTTTACAGTCTAGGGTCCTAGCCAAGGTAATGGTGCCACCCACAGTGGGCAAGTCTTCCCACATCAACTTAAACAATCAAGATAACCCCATGGGCATGCTCTGAGTCCTGTCTCTCACATGATTCCAGATTTTGTCATAGTGACAATTAGCACTATCTATCATACTATCCTATTTCTTTTTTATCTTTTATTTACCTATTTATATTTTTACACTCCAGATTTTATTCCCCTCCCAGTCAACCCTCTGACTGTTCCACATCCCATACCTCCCCCCACCTTGTCTCCACGAGGATGTTCCCACCGCCCACCCCACCAAACCTCTAAACTCCCTGGGACCTCCAGTCTTTTGAGAGTTAAGAACATCTTCTCTGACTAAACTCAGACCCAGCAGTCCTCTGCTGGATATGTGTTGGGGACCTCATATCAGCTGGTGTATGCTGCCTGGTTGGTGGTCCAGTGTTTGAAGGACCTTGGGGGGCCAGTTTAATTGAGACTGCTGGTCCTCCTATAGGGTCTCCCTCCTCCTCAGTTTCATCCAGCTTTTCCCTAATTCAATCACAGTGGTCAGCAGTTTCTGTCCATTGATTGAGTGCAAATATCTTCATCTGACTCTTTCAGTTGCTTGTTGGATCTTTTGGAGGGCAGTCATGATAGGCCCCATTTTGTGAGCCCTGAACCCTTGTAAGTCATATAAAACCTAGAGTGTTCAGGTCCAAAGAAGACTTATCCCTCTGTCAGTAAAATTAATAACTTCCGGTGGGCTATGTCTTTCCAAAATCTCTTGGTATGTCTCCCTATCATTTCATTCATCCAATCAACACTCACTTCTTTACTAAATATATCTATGGATCAGAGACTGTTCTAGTATAAAGAGCATGTTCAGAGTTAAAAAAAGACAACAATCTGCCTTCATGGAGTTTATATCCTTTATAATAATAAAGGGTAAACACATCAGATTGCATATAATACATATATGTATATATGTATATATGCATACCTAAGAATATTAAAATATATTAAATATATTATTTATTAAAACAAACAAGCAGATTATATATTATTAACTATAATCCTAATTGATATAGAGAGAAAAGGGCAAGAAAAAAGGGAATGAAAGCCAGGCATTAAAGGTACATGCCTTTAATCCAAGTACTTGGGAGGTACAGACAAGTGGATCTCTGTGAGTTCAAAGCCAGTCTGGTCTACTTTGTGGATTCCAGGATAGTCAGGGCTGCATAGAGAGACCCAGTTTAAAAAAAGAAAAAATGAACGAAGAGGTTGGAGCGAGAATGAAAAATAGAGTTGAATAAATCACTGTATGTCAAAATGTTGAAGTAATAGGAAGGACTGGTAAAGCTTATTGAGGAAGAAACAAAACAAGAAGTATGTGGTTTTGGAGGTCAAGGGAATGAGAACTGAGAACTGATTTACCATCATGAAGGCCATTTGTTACTGGACCAGTGTGGTTTGATTAGTGTGATGGATGGGAAAGCCTGACAGGAGTGATTCAGGAAATAACAGCAACACACGTGGGGAAAGGTCAGCATTTCTGGCTGAAAGTGCAATTATAACAATAGTGGCAATACCAGTGCATGCCACCAGATCAACATCAATTAAAAAAACAAAAACAACACACACACACACACACACACACACACACACACACTGAAGGTTGGCAAGGGTTTAGTGATTTCCATTATGTTGGTGGTGGCTCTATAAATCAGTAAATTCCATTAGAAAATGACTGTATCTTCCATGATCGAGTGATTCCATTGATGCTTTATAACCAACAGAAGTGAGGGCTTACTTATGTACAAGTGAACATGCACAAGACAGTTCTGAGAAGCTCTTCTTCATGGTTGACTCCAAACTGGAAATTAGCCACCTATAAACTTACAATCTAAAAGGCGAATGAACTGAGGTCTACTTGTACGATAGAAGATGGAAACACAAAAGAAAGGGCTGTTGATATACTCAATGACATGGATACACCTCACCAAAACAGTACTGCATATGAAAATGTAGATACAAAAGAGTGTGTACTGTGTGGCTTTATTAATATAGCATTTCCAACTTATGATGATGGAAAAAGTAGGAAATAAATATTTCTCTTGGGGAGATAGTGACAGGGAGGGACAGAAGGGAGCCTCTCCTGAGGACTAGCATTGTTTGAGTCTTAAAGGTAGTACTTAAGTGCTCACAGTTTAGGTCCTCCCAAGTTGCAGTATGCAGGCCATACAGCTGTAAATGGTTTTGGAAGAAGAATTTGAACATGTAGTAGGTGCCTCCAGTATTAGAACGGAAGTATTTCTGCCTCCAATATTAGAATGGAAGTTCTACACATAAAATCTTAGTGGGTAGGTGATCCCTTCTAACCTCCTCCAAGAATCACCTGTGAGTCATGCTGTTTCCCTATGGATGGAGACAGGACATGTGGCATTAGTTTTCCCAGTGCCTACATATTTATTCTTGTTAACCTTCAACTATGGTAATGCAACAGCCAAGAAGAAAAATAGGATTAACATAAGGATTAAAAAACTTGAAACCATGGCTACCCCCAGTTCCCCATTCCCCACTGCTACATATTAAAAGTCCCAGATGCCAGAGACTCAAGAGGTTTCCAGGACCCAACAGGGATGACAGACATTAGCCGAAATACCCAACAAAGGGGAGAGAGAACCTGTAGAGACCATCTGCAGTAGATAGGCACAGCCCCCAGTTGAGCGATGGGGCCACTCAAAAATTTTAACCCAGAATTTTTAATACCTAAAGGGAATTCAGTGACAAAAAACATAGAAGAGACTGAAGAAAATGCCATTCAGAGACAACCCCACCTAGGGATCCATCCCATTTGCAGACACCAAACCCAGAAACTATTGCTTATGCCAAGAAGTGCTAGCTGACAGGAACCTGGTACAGGTGTCCCCTGAGAGCCTCTGCCAGCATCTGACCAATACAGATGCAGGCACTGACAGCCAACCATTGGACTGAGCCTGGGGACCCCCAGTGGAAGATTTACAAGAAGGACTGAAAGAGCTGAAGGGGATTGCAGCCCCACAGGAAGAACAACAATATCAACTAACTGGACCACCCCAAGCTCCCAGAGAGCTTAAACTATCAACCAAAGAATACACATGGAGGGACCATTAGCTCCAGCTGCATATGTAGCTGAGGATGGCCTTATCTGGCATCACCGGGAGGGAAGGCCCTTGGTCCTTTGGAGACTCAATGCCCCAGCATAAGGGGATGATAGAGCGGTGAGGGGGGAATGGGTAGGTGGGTGGGGGAGCACCCTCATAGAGGCAGAGGGGAGGGGGAGGAGATAGGGATTTGTGGAGGGGAAACCAGGAAGGGATACAACATTTGAAATGTAAATAAACAAAATAACCAATTTAAAAAAAAACTGAAACGTGTCCCATATTGAGAAGGGCAACAATGACCAGCTCCTCTCTGACATTTTAAGAAAAGAAGCTCTGTCAGTAGAGGACATAGGGTAGAAACGGGAAGGTACCCTGGTAAATCTTAGCTTATTTCACCATGGAGTTTCTGTGCCATGAAAGGAATACAAAGATATTTTAAGTTTGATTTCATTTTAAATATTTTAGGCAAACTGGCTTAAAGCTAATACACAAGAAAGAAAGAAAAAAAGAAAGAAAGAAAGAAAGAAAGAAAAAAAGAAAGAAAGAAAGAAAGAGTGAGAGAGAGAAGAAAGAAAGAGAGAGAGAGAGGGAGGGAGGCAGGGAGGGAGGGAGGAAGGAAGGAAGGAAGGAAGGAAGGGAGGAAGGAAGGAAGACTTGAAGTAGTGTCAGATACCAAAATCACCTGTCCAACTAGTGCAGATGCTGCTATACATCATCGTGCCCCAGAAGTACCTTTCCCCTGATGCTCATTCAGAAAGAGCTGATGATAGAACCTAAGCCAGACCAAGCCAGCTCTCCCAGCTGTACTTTTTCTTGATAACCAGCACTTCTTCAGCTACATAAACTTTCTTTCGGTGGCAATATCGCAACAACAGTGTGGATGGGAAGGTATGAAATGAGAGAAAGAGGCAGGGAACCAGAGTAATCCCCCTCTTGTCCTCTGTTTTAGCTCACAGAGGTAAGCAAGCCTTCTCTTCCATGAAGCAGACATGAAGTCAAAGAAAGTAGAGATGGGCTGTGGGACCTGCTGGTTTGCAAAGGGAAGAGCTAAGGCTGGGAGAGGAAAGGAGAGGCAGAGAAAGCCTGCCTTAATGATTGAATTCCATGCTTTAGTGGCACAAATGTATTCGTGATTGTGTGTGTGTGTGTGTGTGTGTGTGTGTGTGTGTATGTGTGTGTGTGCATTTCATCTATGGATTTTTTTATTTTTAGGTTGTTTTGATTTTTGTTTTGTTGTCTTTTTTTCCTTTCTTTTTTTGAGAGAGGAAGACCAAGACAGTGAGATTATATGGGGGGAGGGAAGTGGGAAGGATCTGGTAGAAATTCAGGGAGGAGAAAGAATACAATCAAAATATACTGCATTAAATATTTAATTAAAAAATAAAAATTAACTGGGCATGGTGGTGCTCACCTTTAATCCCAACACTTGTGAAACAGAGGCAGGTGAATGCCTGAGTTTGTGGCCAGCCTGGTCTACAAAGCAAGTTCCAGGACAGCCAGGGCTACACAGAAAAACCCTATCTCAAAAACAAAAACAAAACAAAACAAAAATTACTTTCTTAAAAGTGACTTAACTGAGGTTTTGTCAAAATGGAGGTTATGAAGCTACCATTGTTTCCCCCTTAGGATCTCAGTTTTAAAGAACATGCCTCATAATGGGCCTCTGCGTCTCTATCTGTTTCTTAGGACTTTTCTTGGGTTCTTTTCCTTCTGTTTTGTGCTATTCTGATATGTTTATTTTTATTGTATTTTATTATTATCCCTGAGATACCTGTTTATTTTCTAATGAAAGACCAAAAGGGGGTGGATCTGGATGGGACAGATGGGTGGGGAGGAACTGGGAGGAATAGAGGGAGGGGGAACACTAGTCATGATATATTGTATGAAAAGAATCTGTTTTTTTAATATAAGAAAAAATATGCCTTTCAGAACAATAACAATGATACAGCTGATAATAAATTTGAGAAAACATAATGTTCAAGATATTCATTCTAAGTCCAGAAGGCCGAGAGGCAGGCTGAGTATGTCACACAGTCCCAGAGAACTTACTAGTATGTTTGCATCCTTGAGTTTGATCCACAGTAACAAGGAAAAGGAGAGGGGGAAAGAAAGGAAGGAAAGGAGGATGAAGAGGAAGAGATGGAAGAAGAGGAGGGGCCAATAACAAGAGGGTCAATTTAAACAGTATGCAGCATTTTGGCCTGTGCTCTAATATAAGGACACACCTGATAGTTTTTAGAGACCAGGAAGACATTCTTGTATAGCAAACATAGTACTTCTCTTTAAATATGGAGATTAAAAAGTAAACGTGTCTTATTAGCAAAATAAGCCTTTTGAAGGGACACTTGGATGATTTCTTATTTAAAAACAATTACAGAGCAGTAGTGATAAAAGCTGCATGGTATTGGTACAGAGACACAAGTTGATCAATGGAATAACATTGAAGACCCAGAAATAAAACCACACACTTATGGGCACTTGATCTTTGACAAAGAAGTCAAAAAATATACAAAAAAAAGAAAGCATTTTCAATAAATGGTGCTGGTATAACTGTCAATCGGTATGTAGAAAAATGAAAATAGATCCATATTTGTCACCGTGCACAAAGCTCAAGTCCAAGTGGATGAAGGACTTCATTATAAAACTGGATACACTGAATCTAATAGAAGAGAATATGGGAAAGCACCTGGAACTCATTGGCATGGGGGTTGGGGGGTTTCCTAAACAGAACTCCGATGGCTCAGGCTCTAAGATCAAGAATTGATAAATGGGACCTCATTAAACTGAAAAGCTTCTAGAAGGCAAAGGATATAGTCAATAAGACAAACTGGCAACCTACAGATTAGGAAAATAATCTTTACTAACTGCACAACTGATAGAAGGCTAATATTCAAAATATATAAAGAATCCAAAAAGCTAATCTCCAAAATCCCAAACAACCCAATCAAAAAATGGGGTATAGAACTAAACAGAGAATTCACAACAGAGGAATACTGAATGACTGAGAAGCACCTAAAGAAATGTTCAACATCCTTAGTCATCAGGGAAATGCAAATCAAAATGACCCTGAGATTTACACCAATCAGAATGGTTAAGATTAAAAAAAAAAAAAAACCCAGGTGACTGCACATGCTGGCGAGAATGTGGAGAAAGAGAAACACTCCTTTGCTGGTGGGAATGCAAACTGGTACAGCCACTCTGGAAATCAATCTAGAGGTTCCTCAGAAAACTGGAAATAGATCTACCTGAAGACCCAGTTATAGCACTCTTGGGAATATACTCAAAAGATGTCCCACCATGCCACAGGGGCACATGTTTCACTATGTTCATAGTGGCCTTATTTGTGATAACCAGAACAACCCCGATGTCTCATAGCAGAAGAATGGATACAGAAAATGTGGTTTATTTACACAATGGATTACTACTCAGCTATTAAGAATAAGGGCAACACAAGTTTTACAGGTAAATGGATGGAACTAGAAAATATCATTCTGAGTGAGATAACTCAGACCCAAAAGGACATGAATGGTATGTAATCACTAATAAGTAGATATTAGCCAAAAGCATATATAATACCCAGGATACAATCAACAGAACTGAAGAAGGTTAACAAGCCAAAAAGGCCCAATAAAGAATGCTTCAATCCCACTTGGGAGGGAGATGAAAGAAGTCACAGGGTGCAGAGGGAGAGAGGATCCTGGGTGAGAGATGGGACAGGGAGGGGAAAAGAGGAACATGATCAGGTATGGGGGGAGGCAAGCGTGAAGCCCTGAGAACCAGCAGAAAGAATGGAAAAAGGCAACCTCAGGAGATAGGAGATGGGAGGACCCTCTAGAATGTACCAGAGACCTGGGAGATGAGAGAGTCTTAGGACTCAAAGGGAGGGACCTTAGATGAAATGCCCAACAGTGGGAAGAGGGAACGCATGAAGTCCATCTCCAGAGGAAGGACAGGGCATCATGTGGAGGGATGAGGTTGCCATCCCATAGTCAAGAGCTCTGACCCAGTGTTGTTCCTGTCTAAAAGACCTACGGGGACAGAGATGGGGAGGAGCCTGAGGGAGGGGAGGCACCGAAGCCTGACACTGTTACTGATGCAAGAGCCTGGCATGGCTGTCCTCGGAGAGGCTGAAAGAGTCAGATGTAGATACTTACACCCAACCAATGGACTGAAGTTGGGGACTCCTGTGGTTGAATTGGGAAAGGGCTGAAAGAAGCTGAGGAGGAGGGCAACTCTGCGGGAGGACCAGCAGTCTCAACTAACCTGGACCCCCGAGATCTCTCAGAGACTGAGCCACCAATCAGGCAGCAAATACTAGCTGATATAAGCCCCCCCCCCCGAAACATATACATACTGCCTGGTTTGGTGTCAGTGAGAGAGGATGCACTTAATCCTCGAGAGAGACTTGAGACCTCAGGAAGTGGCGAGATCTGGTGGGGGTAAGGGTCAGGGATGGGGACATCCTCTTGGAGATGGGGGAGGGGGGAGGGGAGGGGGAGGGGGTGCAGTTGGAGGGTGAACTGGGAGGGGGATTGCTACTAGACTATAACAAACGATTGAATAATAATAATCATTTTAAAATATTCATACTAAAATGATTTCTGTTGAAAAGCTGCAAATGCTTTTAGCCTTAAAGGTGCAGCTAGAATTTGAGGGTGGTGGGAAGGGGGAAAGGGAACAAGATGATGAAATTCAAACCTTAAGAGTCGTTTGTTGTGGTGTGCATATTGGTGCCACCTGGACTATTCTGATTTCATGCTTTGGAGACACCACCTCTGGTGGCACTAAAGCCTTCCAGGAGGCTTTAATGGATACCCATGGCTAGGATCAAATCTACACTGGTGGCAGTGGTTCTTGGCAAGCAACATTCCATCACGTAAGAACTATTAAAAGATAAATAAAGGGCTAGAGAGATGGCTCAGCGTTTAGAACATTTGCTGCTGGAGTTTGATTCCCCAGCACCGTGACACGCGGCACACAAATGCCTGTGACTCTAGTGCCAAGAGATCACGCACCCTTATTGATGCTTGTGAACATCCAGTTCTTGGAAATGTTATGTGGGTGTTGCCAATGGACATGCTTTCTCACAGCAAAACTGTCAATACTAGAGCCAAATGAACATTTTCACATCCAACAGTGACTACGTCTACACTCTGGTAAAAAAACAAAAAACAAAAAAAAAAACCTTTATGATTTTCCCCTGCCCACAAGCTAAAGATTAAAATCCACAGCATGGATTAGGAGGCTTCACACAATCTGGCCTTGGTCTGTGCATCTCATGAATCATGGGCTCCTACATACAGGAGCTTTCTGTCTGTCTGCCTGCCTGCCTGTCATCTGCCTGTCTGTATTCTTATATTTCCAGGCAGATTTTTGTCATGCTTTCTCCCTTCGTCTACTTAATTCCTGTCCATGCTTCAGATCTCAGTTCAGCCTTCATTTCAACAGGAGGTCTTTCCCTGGCCCCTCCTCTACCCCACCAGTTCACACCCCTCTGCTATGACTGAAGAACACAGTCCTATGCCTAGGAGCAGGCAGACTCTTGTGTTGCTCTGTGGAGTTCCCTGACTACAGTCTTTCCCCACCATATATTCAATTCCATATGACAAAGTTCTGCTTTATCTCCCTAGTTAGTCAGTCCAGGGCTTTTCACATGGCAAGGACTCAGGGATGTGTTCATAATGAACCGATAATGGGTGAATGAACTGCAGTTAGGTGTGCATAGAGGATCTCTCTCTCTCTCTCTCTCTCTCTCTCTCTCTCTCTCTCTCTCTCTCTCTCTCTCTCTCTCTCCCCTGTGTGTGTCTATGTCTTTCTGTCTCTCTTTGTGTCTCTATGATGTCTCTGTCTCTCTTGGTGTATTTCTCTATATCTCTGTGTATCTCTGTGTCTGTGTATGTGTGCGTGTCTGTGTGTGTGTGTGTGTGTGTGTGTGTGTGTGTGTGTGTGTGTGTGCATCCAAGGGCACACATGCATAGGTTAGAGGAGGACTCTCAGCTAGGATGGTGACCAGCAAGCTGCAATGATCTTCCTACCCCTATCCCTTAATCTATTTTGGTCTCAGCCCTACTGCCCTTGTGGTTATAGGTAAGCATGGCCACACCCAATTTTATGTAGTTGCAGAGAATGAAACTCAGACTTGAATGTCTATACATAGAAAGCACTCTTTACTACTTGAGCACAGGGGCTTCTTAATGTTTAAGATCTTAATAGTAATTTGATTTGCATCGTAGCATCCTTACTTCCTCATTTAAGGTCTAGGTAGTATTACAGGTAACAAGACGTTCTAAACAAAACCACTGTGCCTCTTGAGCTTCTACCCAGTCTGACTTGAGAGTGGCTTGACGAAGCTGAAAGCAGAATTCGGCTATGACAGTCTCTGTCAGTATGTGCACACTAGCCTAGATGCAGCGGGTTGGCTGTGAAGAGTGCTGCTTTCTGGCACCTGACAGCAGGCCCCACCCGTCAGTTTCTCTCTACTAAGCTTGCTCTGACAAGTTGAGAATTTTCACATAAGATAACCAGAAAGCTGATGTCAGAGGACATATTTACATAGAGCCTGTGGAGGGATTCCTGTGCTTTTTAGCCAAAGTGGCTAAGGACATCCAAGGTACTAAAGATCTGGGTCTCCTGATCAGATCCTGCTTCAAGGGACAACCATGGATTACCAAAACTGAAGACAGCTTTTCAAGCAGCCATGGTGGTTGGGGAAAAGGAGATTCTATTTATAAAATATTGAGGGCAGCCAGCACGATGGCTCAGCGGACAAAGGTGCTTGCTGCCAAGTCTGATGCCTTGTGCTTGATCTCTGAGTTTCACATGGTAGAAGGATAGTTCCACCTCTCGCAGGTCGCCTTCTGATCTGTATGTGGACACAGGTGTGTGTGTGTGTGTGTGTGTGTGTGTGTGTGTGTGTGTGTGTGTACAGAGAGAGAGGAGAGAGAAGGGAATTAAGGAAAAATGTGAATATTGGGTGGAAATAACTCAGATAGAAACTTTGCATTCAACTACATTTTCTTTTAAGAAGTTAAGGATATTCATAGGTATAGACCTCAAGTTTGTTTCATAAACATATTTCATTGAGTATAATATTTGAGTTTTCCAAACAAAAGAAACACATCTAAGAGAGATGAGGAAACCACAGTGATCCAATGTCTTGGTGATGGCTCATTTTATTTAAAATGTTACCTGAGGGCTGGAGAGATGGCTCATCAGTTAAGAGCACTGACTGCTCTTCCAAAGGTTCAGAGTTCAAATCCCAGCAACCACATGGTGGCTCATAACCATCCATAATGAGATCTGATGCCCTCTTCTGGAGTGTCTGAAGACAGCTACAGTATACTTACATATAATAATAAATAAATCTTAAAAAAAAAAACTGGTATTTTAGGGGCCCTGCCAGAGCCTTACAAATACAGAGGTAAATGCTAGCAACCAACTATTGAAATGGGCATGGGGTCCCCAATGGAGGAACTGGAGGATGGTCCAGAGGAGCTGAAGGGGTTTACAGACCCATGGGAAGAACAGTCGGCCACCCAGACGCCCCAAGACCCCCAGGTACTGAACCATCAACCAAGGGGCACACATGGTTCCAGCCAAAAATATGGCAGAGGAAGGCCTTGATGGGCATCAGTGGGAGGAATGATTCTTGGTCAGCTAAAGGCTCAACAGAGGTCCAAACAAAGGGAAATGGAGGTGTGTGTGTGGGGAGGGAGTGTGTTGTGTGGAGAGACATATACATGGAGGCAGGGGGAAGGAGGAAGGGGAGGGGTTGGGGGTCTTAGGGGAGGGGGGATATCGGGAAAGGTTTTACCATTGGCGATGTAAATGAAGACAATATTCAACAAAAAAATAAATTAAAAAAAAGAAAAGTTGGGGGGTGGGTGATTGGGGATTGGGTGGAGGGAAGAGGACTTATGGGACATATATTGAGGGGGGACTGGGAAAGGGGAAAGCATTTGAAATGTAAACAAAGAATATAGAAAATAAAAAAAAAGTTTTTACAGAACTGTGAAAGAATGGTATGTAGTTTACATTCAATCAAGAGGAGCCCAGACACAGAGCTTAAATGCCCTGAAATATTCCATTGCTGTTATAATTCTGAAGGTTCTCTACAGGAATAAAGATGGCAGATATGGGATAAACTAGATAACAAATAAATAGTGAAATAACAAAAAATAAAATAAAATAAAATGAAATGTCACCTGAAAAAAGACAAAGTGCCAATTGCTAATTCAGCACCAAAACTTAGACGAGATTTTATGTTTTTTTATCTCTATTGATTACTTAATGTATCAAAGCATTGATACATTTTTTCATTTTTTGTTTTTGTTTTTGTTTTTGTTTTTTGAGACAGGGTTTCTCTGTGTAGTTCTGACTGTCCTGGAACTCACTCTGTAGACCAGGCTGGCCTCAAACTCAGAAATCCGCCTGCCTCTGCCTCCCAAGTGCTGGGATTACAGGTGTATGCCACCACGCCCGGCCTTTCCTTTTGTTTTTGTTTTTGTTTTTCACTTTTTATTAGATATTTTATTTACATTTCAAATGTTATCCCCTTTCCTGGTTTCCCCTCCAAAATCCCCTATTCCATCCCCCTTCCCCCTTGTTCACCAACCCACCCACTCCTGCTGTCCTGTCCTGGCATTCCCTTACACTGGGGCATCAAGCCTTTACAGAGCCAAGGGTGTCTTCTCATTGATGACCGACAAGGCCATCCTCTGCTATATATGCAGCTGGAATCATGGGTCCCTCCAAGTGTACTCTCTGGTTGGTGGTTTAGTCCCTGGGAGCTCTGGGGGCACTGATCGATTCATATTGTTGTTCCTCCTATGAGGCTGCAAGCTCCTTCAGCTCTTTGGGTTCTTTCTCTAGCTCCTCCATTGGAGACCCTGTGCTCAGTCCAATGGTTGGCTGAGAGCACCCACCTCTGTATTTGTCGGACCCTGGCAGAGCCTCTCAGGAGACAGCTATATCAGGCTCTTGTCGGCAAGCACTTGTTGGCATCCACAATAGTGTCTGGGTTTGGTAACTGTATATGGGATGAATCCCCAGGTGAGGTAGTCTCTGGATGGTCTTTCCTTCAGTCTCTGCTCCACACTTTGTCTCTGTATCTCCTCCTCATGTGAGGTAGAATCTCAGGGTTGTTTTGATTTGCATTTCCCTGATGGCTAAGGATGTTCAATATATCTTTAGGTTCTTCTCAGCTATTGAGTATTCCTCAGTTGAGAATTCTGTTCATCTAAAATTTGTTTAGCTCTGTACTTTATCTTTAAATAGGGTTATTTGGTTCTCTGGAGTCTAACTTCTTAAGTTCTTTGTATATATTGGATATTAGCCCTGTATCAGATATAGGATTGGTAAAGATCTTTTCCCAATCTGTTGGTTGCCATTTTGTCCTATTGACAGTGTCCTTTGCCTTATAGAAGCTTTGCAATTTTATGAGGTCTCATTTGATTTCAGAGGATAAGCTATTGGTGTTCTGTTCAGGAAATTTTCCCTTGTGCTCATGTGCTCCAGGCTCTTCCCCACTTTCTTTTCTATTAGTTTCAGTGTATCTGGTTTTATGTGCAGGTCCTTGATCCACTTGGACTTGAGCTTTGTACAAGGAAATAAAAATGGATCAATTTGCATTCCTCTACATGCTAACTGCCAGTTAAACCAGCACCATTTGTTGAAAATGCTGTCTTTTTTTCCACTGGATGGTTTTAGCTCCTTTGTCAAAGATCAAGTGTATCAAAGCTTTGGTATATTAAGCAATCAATAGAGATATAAGAACAAAAAGGTATAGATCTTTAACAGAAGGAGGAGGAGGAGACATGGGAAGATATTTCAGTGGGTAAAATACTTGTCTGAGTTTGCATCTCTAGTAGCCACATTAAAGGCCAGGCACCATATGCCCATAATTCCAACGGCAAGGAAGCAGAGCTAGGAGGATCCCTGGGGTTTCCTGGTAAGCCAATCTAGCTATTTATTGGGCTCCAGGATCAGAGAGAAATCTTATCTCAAAAAATAAGGAAGAATTGAGTAAGACACCCAATGTCAACTTTTGCCCTTAATGTCTGGTTTCTATGCACATGTGCACACATGCATGGATGCCAACACACACATGACCCACACACAATAAATAAAACACTACTTTTGATGTTTCAGGAGAATGGGGCTAGAATGTATACTATGCTTGTAGAGGATTCAAGTTTAACACCTAACACCCACCTTGGGCAGCTCGCAATCACCTGCAACTCCAGCTCCAGAGGATGCTGAATTGGCAGCCCCCAAGAATATGGACATTCATGTGCATATATCCACACACAGACACATAATAAAAACAAATCATTAAGGTAACAGGAAAAGACATTTTGACAATGTCCTCCTTGGAAAGCAGGAGAAGAAAATAAGAAAATTAGAGGAAGATATAAAAAATAAAGATTAACTCTTTGAATCATGAAGGGGTAGTAGACATGACCTGGTACAGGCCTATGGAAGAGGTACACTTACAAAAATATTCTATTTTGAAGAATAAACTCCTGACAACCTTATCATGGTTAGTCATCTCCTTTCCAGGTATGATAAAATGGAGGTAGTCATTGTTCCTAGTTAACCATTGTGTAATCTAAGGAAGTTTTTGGAAATATAAGAATTCATATCATTTTTCTATTCCAGGAAAGTTCTTGGAAACCTTCCCTAGGCTCACTTTTCAAATTAGGAAGCCAGATATCAGAAACAAATGACAAGCAAGACTAACAATACTCCCAACCAGTGTCATAAGTATGCCAGACATAGTGTCTCTCCATAGAGTTGCCTTTTTATAAAATGTGTCATATACAATGTGTAACAAACAATTATCAACTGATTGTAAAAATTTGAGACCAAAACAACCTTAAGATTAAAAAACACAATCCTAAGAATAGAAACATCAACCCAAATCTTTGAGACCTGGAAGTGTATATATTTAACTCTTCTGTCCATACAGAGACTTGACCTTGCTCCTAACAGAGCAGTTGAAGGAGCATTAGTATGATGGGAAGGGATTAGAGTTACGGTTTGGATGAGCATGTAACCATTAAAAGTATTTTTGATCAGCATTCTAGCTCCCAGGGGATTTATCAAATATACAAATATTTCAAGAAGGTAGAGTCATGTGTGGCATTTGAGACATGTCTGGAGCAAGATGGACTTCCCAGAGAGTTTCTCTGATAATTTCTTAACAAGGTACACATTTCTTGGTGTTATAGATTGCTGCCAGAGCTGAGAAGGCACAGAGAACCTCAGTGTGTGAGGACACAAGGCCCCATACTGAGGCTGAGTGACTTGGGTAGGACTAGAGGTCTTAATATTTATTTTCAGCAGTCAGTTCCAGGCACAGATGGAGCAGGAACCGGTGCATACTCTGGAACCTGACATTAGGAAAGGGAAGTTCACACTCATTGTACCTTATTTCTGGGATGGTAGAATATCCCATACCCTGGATATTTTGGTGAACTGTCTTGTGGTGTTGTGTTAGCCTATTTCTCTAGACCTTTATTTGCTACTGATAAGAAGTCAGTAAATAACCTTGAAGCCTTAGGTCTCCCTTCATGTTTTCAAAAGGAAAATGAGGGCTTAGTAAGTTTTGATAAAAAAAATTTTTTTCATGCTTTTTTTCCTTTCTCCTTCCCAAACTACTGATCATTTCCCCTGTCTCCTCTGCTCTTAATTCTGCATCCCTGTGCTAAAGATATCCCATCCATGTTTTGGGGCTGCTTGCAAATAGAAGAGAAGATACATTCTAGAAGTCTTATTTTAACAAATCTTTCATGAAGATTTTTTTAATCTTTAACCCTCCCTACATCTTAAACATTCTCTTTATAATAATAGAACCACGACTTTCATAAAGATGACTTTATTATCTTAGAGTTTGATAGATACTTAAAGTTTCTTTAGTCCTGTCTCCCTATGGATTAATTATTTTGCTCATTTATTCAATAAACTGTGTTTCATGTACACCATTGGTTACAAAAGACAGAGGAAAAAATTTAGATGCAGTTCCTTCACTGGATGACTTAAAATTTGAGAGGGGAATCATTTATGCTAATAACTCATTTCACTCAAAAGCTCTTCTAGCTTTCTCGCTCTGAATTCAGATTGATTTTCTACTGTCCTTCATGTCTCCATGGTAGTCTGGGCACGGCCAGCATTGTGTTCATGTCTAAGCACTGAGGTCATTCATTTTCAATTGGTTCTATACTACTGAATGTATCTTGGATTCTTTGAGATGCTTTAACGCTGTATCTCCAACATGTAGCATTACCCTTGAAGCCTAATAGATGTCAAATAAACGTCTGTTGATCTTTACATGTTTTCTGTAACTCAAGAGGAACTTGGGGGTCTGTGTCCAGCTTACAGCAGAGGCCACCATCGTGCCCCGGGGCACCACAGACAGCTAACAGCTAAAGCCAGGTACAAAGACAGAGTCCTAGTCTAACATTGCCTATCCAGTCTGGCACTTGCCTGCACCCAGAGCCTGAACAACTCAGGGGGCTATCTGTATGCTGACCCACTCGGGCACCAACTTGCTCAGGGGTCTGTGCCCGGCTTACAGCGGAGGCCGCCATCTTGCCTCAGGCACCACAGACAGCTAATCAGACAGAGCCCTGTGGACTGAGAGTGCCACCATCTAGGCACCAGCAGTCCAGCCAGGAAAGCTCAGGTTCTGCAGGGAATCCCGTGGTTAAACAGAGCCCCAAGATCCGCCACCATCTTGGAGCTGGTAGCCTAACCAGGTACACAGAGGGCACCAGAGTAAAGGATTTCCCAGAGCATAGCCTGCCTGGGTGCCTTCTGCACCAGGGAGCCGGGCAGCTCTACAACAACCTGGGCACATGGGGGAGCATCTGACCTGCAGGAAGTCCTGTAGATAGATGGAGCCCCACGGACCAAGATCCCCACCATCTTGGATCCCGCAGTTCAACCAGTGAAGCTCCTGATCTACAGAGAGCCCCGCTGTCCCTCACTATCTTGGCGAGAGCAGCTCACCCAGAGGGAGCCCTGCGGACTGAGAGCACCACTGTCTAGGCACCAGCAGTCCAGCCAGGGAAGCTCTGGTCCTGCAGGGAATCCCGTGGTTAGACAGAGCCCGAGAACTACCACCATCTTGGAGCTGGTAATCTAACCAGGTCACCATAGAGAACCAACAGATGAGCCCAGGTACTCAGACATAATCCAAAGCTAACATCGCTCGGGTGGAAACCTACCAGGCTTTTACCTGTAGCCAGGGCCTGGGCAGCTTAGCGGGCCATCTGTACGCCCACCTGGCAGTGCACCAACTCGGTCAGGGGCCATTTGTCCTGCAGACCACCCAGCATTTGCAGGGGCGGTCTCCATCTTGCCTCCAGGTCACCATAGAGAACCAACAGACTAGCCCAGGTCACCATAAAGAACCAACAGACAACACCAGATCGGTGGAAATAAAGAACTGATTCTTAAGAGATGGCATCTAGGCAAAACAGGAGGAGATGGCGGGAGGCCAGTTATGCGCCCAGCAGCAAGTTGGGAGGAGACTTGAGTCTGGCCTAGCAGAGCTGAGGAGGTAATTCAGAGCCCAGTGGCTGAAACCTTTTGGTTTCTGCCTTGGGATCTCGGATGCCCTCGGTAACAGTAGCACCAAATGCCAGGCTCACAGGAGCTTCAAACACCAACCAGTAACAAGAAGACCAACTAACTCCAGAGATAAAGAGATGGCAAAAGGCAAACATAGGAACGTTACTAACAGAAATCAAGGCAATATGGCAGCATCTGAACCCAATTCTCCAACCACAGCAAGTCCTGGATACACCAACACACCAGAAAAACAAGATTTGGATTTAAAAGCACTGGTCATGAAGCTGCTAGAGGAACACAAAAAAGACAAAAACAAATCTCTTAAAGAAATGCAGGGGAACATGAATAGGTTAGAAGCCCTTACAATGGAAACACAAAAATCACTTAAAGAATTCCAGGAGAATATGGGTCAACAGACAGAAGCCAATAGAGAGGATACTCAAAGGATAAGCAGGCTGAGAAAGAAATTAGAGAAATAACACCCTTCACAATAGCCACAAACAATATAAAGTATCTTGGCATGACTGTAACCAAACAAGTGAAAGATTTGTATGACAAGACCATCAGGTCTCTGAAGAAGGAAATGGAAGAAGACCTCAGGAAATGGAAAAATCTTCCATGCTCGTGGGTTGGCACGATTAATATGGTTAAAATGGCAATCTTGCCAAAAGCAATATACAGATTCAACACAATCCCCATCAAAATCCCAACTCAGTTCTTCATAGAGTTAGAAAGAGCAATTCTCAGATTCATCAGGGATAACAAAAAACCCAAGATAGCTAAAACTATTCTCAACAGTAAAAGAACTTCTAGGGGAATCAGTATCCCAGACCTCAAGCAAAACTACAGAGCAGTAGTGTTAAAAACTGCATGGTATTGGTACAGTGACAGGGAGGTGGATCAATGGAATAGGATTGAAGACTCAGAATTGAACCCACATATCTATGGCCAATTGATCTTCAACAAAGGAGCTGAAAACATCCAGTGGAAAAAAGATAGCCTTTTCAACAAATGGTGCTGGCTCAACTGGAGGTCAGCATGCATAAGAATGAGAATTGATCCACTCGTATCTCCTTGTACTAAGCTCAACTCCAAGTGGATCAAGGACTTCCACATAAAACCAGACACACTGAAACTAATAGAAAAGAAAATGGGGAAGATCCTGGAGAACATTGGCTCAGGGGGAAATTTCCTGAACAGAACACCAATAGCTTATGCTCTAAGATAAAGAATAGACGAATGGGACCTCATAAAATTACAGTTTCTGTAAGTCAAAAGACACTGTCAAAAGGACAAATCTGCAACCAACAAATTGGGAAAAGATCTTGACCAACCCTACATCCGACAGAGGGCTAACATCCAATGTATACAAAGAACTCAAGAAGTTAGACACCAGAAAAACAAATAACCACATCCAGAAACGGGGTACAGAACTAAACAAAGACTTTTCACCTGAAGAAATTCGGATGGCTGAGAAACACCTTAAAAATGTTCAACATCATTAGTCATTAGAGAAATGCAAATTAAAGCAACCCTGAGATTTCACCTCACACCAGTCAGAATGGCTAAGATTAAAAACTCAAGGGACAACAGGTGCTGGCGAGGATGTGGAGAAAGAGGAACACTCCTACACTACTGGTGGGACTGCAATCTGGTACAACCACTCTGGAAATCAGTCTGGCGGTTCCTCAGAAAACTGGACGCGATACTTCCGGAGGACCCAGCCATACCACTCCTGGGCATATACCCAGAAGATTCCTCAGAATGCAATAAGGACACATGCTCCACTATGTGCATAGCAGCCTTATTTATAATAGCCAGAAGCTGGAAAGAACCCAGATGTCCCTCAATGGAGGAATGGATACAAAAACATGTGGTATATATACACAATGGAGTACTATTCAGCCATTAGAAACAATGAATTCATGAAATTCTTAGAGAAATGGATGGAGCTGGAGAACATCATACTAAGTGAGGTAATCCAGTCTCAAAAGAATACCCATGGTATGCAGTCACTGATAAGTGGATATTAGCCTAGACTCTTGGGACACCAAAGACACAATCCACATACCAAATGATGTCCGAGAAGAAGAAAGGAGTGGAGCCTGGTTCTGGAAAGGCCAATGCATCAGTGTAGGGGAATACCATAACAGGGAAGTGGGAAGGGGTGGATGGGGGAACAGGGGGAGGGAAAAGGGCATATGGGACCTTTGGGGGGCAGGGAACCAGGAAAAGGGAAATGAAATTTAAATAAAGAATATATCCAATAAAAAAAAGAGGAACAGGACAACTAGTGTAGACATAATCAGAAGGTAGTTTTTTTAAATTGTGCTAAAGGATGAATACATGAGCTGAGAGGAAGACCACAGAGCGAGGGAACTCCATCCTGAACTGTTTATAGATCCCCTAGCGTGAGCTAACATTTCAAAAGGCAAAAACATAAGGAACAAATTACCAACAGACAAGGTATATTGGAATTAGAATTTGAAAAATCTTGATTGTTGAGATAACAGTTTTGGATTTTATCCCATAGGCAAGAAAACTATGTGTGTACAATTAATGAAAAAGAGGTCAGAGGGCATGGATTTGTAAAAAGAGCAAGGAGGGCGGGGAGCGGTTGAGGGAGGAAGGGGGAAATGATCTAATTACACTTTAACTTTCAAACATTTAAAAATATTAAAAAGTACTATATTGATTTTGCACCAGGGAGCCGGGAGGCTCCACAGCCTGCCAGGAGGGAATGATTTTCCAGCAGTGCTTTCAATTTCTGAGCTCAGAGGTGAGATCTCCACCTTCTCTCTGGAGGGGACCAGCTAGGAGCACACAGTGTCTATGATCAGTGGAGCAGCTGGGACAGAAGTCTTCCTGCTGCCATTTGCACCAGGGAGCTGGGAAACTCTACAGTCTTCTGTGCATAAACCACCAGGAGAGAGAGATCTCCCAGCAGTGGTTTCACTTTTGAGCTCAGAGGAGTAAGGACACCAGCTTACAGGCCCACAGGAGGAATAAACTCCAGCCAGAGACAAGAATACCTACTAGCACCAGATGGTGAAAGGCAAGCACAAGAACCCTACCAATAGAAACCAAGGCCACATGGTATCAGAACCCAGTTCTCCCACCACAGCAGGTCCCGGATACCCCAACACACAGGAAAAGCAAGAGTTGGATTTAAAATCATATCTCCTAATAGAAATGCAAATCAAAACAACCCTGAGATTTTACCTCACACCAGTCAGAACGGCTAAGATTAAAATCTTAGGAGACAGCAGGTGTTGGCAAGGATGTGGAGAAAGAGGAACACTCCTCCACTGCTGGTGGGGTTGCAAGCTGGTACAACCACTCTGGAAATCAGTCTGGCAGTTCCTCAGAAAACTAGGCATGACACTTCCGGAAGACCCTGCTATACCACTCCTGGGCATATACCCAGAGGATTCCCCAGCATGTAATAAGGAGACATGCTCCACTATATTCATAGCAGCCCTATTTATAGTATCTAGAAGCTGGAAAGAACCCAGATGTCCCTCAATGGAGGAATGGATGCAAAAAATGTTGTATATACACACAATGGAGTACTATTCAGCCATTAGAAACAATGAATTCATGAAATTCTTAGACAAATTGATGGAGCTGGAGAACATCATCCTAAGTGAGGTAACCCAGTCTCAAAAGAACACTCATGGTATGATAAGCAGATATTAGCCTAGAAGCTTGGAATACCCAAGACACAATCCACATATCAAAAGATGTCCAAGATGAAGGAAGGAGTGGCCTCTGGTTTTGGAAAGGCTCAGTGCACCAGTGTAGAGGAATACCAGAACAGGGAAGTGGGAAGGGGTGGATGGGGGAACAGGGGGAGGGAAGAGGGTTTATGGGACATTCGGGGAGGGGGAAGCCAGGAAAGGGGAAATCATTTGAAATGTAAATAAAGAATATATCGAATAAATAAACAATAAAATCATATCTCATGATGCTGACAAAGGGCTTCAGAAAGACTTAAGTAACTCCCTTAAAAAATACAGGGGAACATCGGTCAATAGGTAAAAGCCCTTAAAGAGGAAACACAAAAATCCCTTAAAGAAACACAGGAGATCATGGGTCAACAGGCATAAGCCCTTAAAGAAGAAACACAAAAATCCCTTAAAGAATTACAGGAAAACACAAACAATCAAGTGAAGGAACTGAACAAAACCATCCAGGATCTAAAAGTGGAAGTAGAAACAATAAAGAAATCACAAAGTGAGACATTTCTGGAGATAGAAAATCTTGGAAAGAATTCAGGAGTTATAGATACAAGCATCAACAACAGAATACAAGGGTTAGAAGAAAGAACCTCAGGTGCTGAAGATACCACAGAAAACATTGACTCAACAGTCAAAGAAAATGCAAAATGCATAAAGCTGGTAACCCAAAATATCCAGGAACACCAGGACACAATGAGAAGACCAAACCTAAGGATTATAGGTATAGACGAGAGAGAGAAGATTTCCAATTTAAAAGGTCAGTAAATATCTTCAACAAAATTATAGAAGAAAACTTCCCTAATGAAGTTATTATTAAATAGGTAGGAATGAAATTTTTTTTTGTTTTGTTTTTTTGTATTTGGTTTTTCGAGACAGGGTTTCTCTGTATAGCCCTGGCTGTCCTGGAACTCACTCTGTAGACCAGGCTGGCCTCAAACTCAGAAATCTGCCTGCCTCTGCCTCCCAAGTGCTGGGATTACAGGCGTGCACCACCACCACCCGGCTAGGAATGATTTTTTTAATGATTATTAAAGAGGCAGGAAGGGGAAATAAAGCATTCAGAGCATGAACTCCAATAGAGATCAAAATCAAACTATTCTGAATGTGGTTGTGGCCTAGGCATATGGAAGAAATGAAGCTGTGGAGATAATTGAACACTAATTTGCATGCAGCTCTCCAGTGAATAATGTTCTCCACCCCATCTGTTCCTGTTTCCACATATACAATTGGACATTTGCACATATACAGAGTTGTATATGTCATTTACATCGAGAGCTGTATTCTGGCTAGCAACTAGTTTCTTTATATGGCTGTACAAGCTAAAAGAGTTAGTCAATTAGTTGGTTACTTCAAACCAACATACTTTATAAAGGACTGTTTTCTGGCTATTCATTTTTCCACTGATTGGAGGTAGGTATTTTATTACTTCTCATTACCATTTATCACAGATGAAACTGCAGTTGAAACTGCAGGTTTCATTGACAGGTTGATAAGAAGCATGCTAAGACAGGACTGTGAGAGTCTGAGAGCATCCTGAAGACACTGGCACATCTCTGCTCGATCTGCTTCATTCTCCATGTCACTAATCCCAACCCAAAGAGAAGGTGTGTTCCTGAGGAATTTGCTCTGAGGCTTGTTTCCCACAGATCATCATAGACAATCTTTTGGTACTTGCAGCAACCAGAGATGAGTCACCAATCCTGCTTGCTTCAGGATTTGGGTAAGGAGAAGGTAGAGATGCAAGACTTTGCCTTAGAAGCCTAAAGGAAGCCTGTAGGCTTTCAAATGAGAATGAGAAGAAAACTGAGCCTAATCTACTTTTTCTGTTAGTTTATGTTTACATTGTCTCTTAGTGGAAAATGAATGGGCCAGGAAACAGTCCTTTAGAAGGTATGTTGCTTTGAAGTAACCGACTAACTGACTTTCTTTCTGAGCTTTCAGAATTAGAACAAGCAAAAAACAAACAAACAAAAAACAAACAAACAACAACAACAAAAAACAGTAAACAGTTATAACCTCTATTTAATTTGATGAATCATTAACTTATTCATTCCTTTGTCTCTTCATCCTTTTAACATCATTTCAACTATGCATCCAGCATCGTTCCAGACATTAGAGGCATATCAGTCAACAAACACATTCCTTTGCTTTCATATAACAACTTCAAGCAACAAGAAACATTAAATAAATAAGCATACAGGTTAGATATAGACTATTTTTATAAGGTACTGGGTACCACAGAGAATGAAATGCCGAGGAAATCTTCGGGACAAGGAAGAAAAGAGCGGAGGCGGTGAGAATCGCCGTTCATAAGGAAGAGTTCACACAGGCACTGGTGCGTCTGTCAAAGGTGTTTTTTTTCCTCAAGGTGGTTTGGAAGGGAACCTTCCAGCACTGCAGCAAGTAAAAAAAAAAAAAAAAAAAAAAAAAAAAAAAAAAAAAAAAGCATGAGTTGTGTGTGCATGCTGCCAAGGAAGCAGGAAGGATGGGAGAGCTGGATTGGCTGAGCGGGGCTTCGTGTGTAAATATGCTATTGAATGTTAAAACAAGAGCCCAAATGGGAATTCGTACAGAGAGGCATGTGCTCTGGGATACTTCTTCCTTGGCAAGGCAGTGCCACTGTCATTCCGCGAAGAGCCAGAAGAGGAATCCTTCAAAGGTGGAAGAGGAATTGTTTGAGTGGGAAAAGCTAGAAGAGGAGGGGGTGGGTACACCCGTGACCATCGTGCAGGTGGACCTGTCTCGAAAAACCAAAAAAAAAAAAAAAAAAAAAAAAAAAAAAAAAAGAATGAAGCTGCCACTTTGAAGGAACGGACTGAAGAGGCTGGCGAGGGCAGGTGTCGGGTTCTTTTGGAACTCTAGTGGTTTATTGTGAGTGCGCTGTTTAGATTTGACAACTTGTCTGCTGGGACAGGAACAGAGACACATCATCAGCCTAGGAAGGTAAGGTCATAATGCTTTACCCAGCTTCCGAGCTTTGTTACACACTTTTCACCATTTTCCACTTCATTGCGGGGTGGGGTAGTAGATCTGATAGGAGTTCCACTCAGACTGGTTTCCCCTAATGTGGCACCTCGTCACTCATGCTCTCAGGCATTCCAAAATGGAAAGTCCTTAAACTCTTGGGGGACAGCCAAGGCAATTTTCCTAGGGAATGCTTCACATTTTACTTCTACACCAGTCTGCAAATTCCATCCAAGTGACTGTGCATACCTGCAGATAGGATCCTTGGCCTCGGTCCTCTGTCGCCTAGGGGGCAATGACCTATGTGCTCACCCTGTGGATTTCCCTGGCAGAAAATAATATCATGAGTCTCAGAGCTGCAAAGACCTTTCAAGCACTCCAAGACCCGGGGAGTCAGCTCTGATGCAGACAAGTCAATGCCTGGCCCAAGCTAGGCAGACGGGTGTTCAACACGAGTCATGGAAAGCGATGCCAGTTGGACTGCGTTCTCAAGGAGTCTCTGGCAGTACTCCCCTTGCATTGACGCTTCTTCCCGGTCTCCAGAAAGAAGATAGTCCCTCACCCAGTTTAGAGATAAGGAGTGTCCAGACTCGCTGAGCCGTGTTCCCAGATTCTCTGCTTCTCATGATTCTTCTAATACTTCTGAAGAGCATGTGTCAAAGGATCAGACACATTACTTTCAGGAAGATTCCAACCCACCTTTTATCAGTTGGCCTCTGGCCTAGAAATAACTATCACCAGGTTTACAATGAGGATAGATTATACACAGAGTCCTAGGATTCTACCTGGGTCTGAAGAAATTCAGCAATTTTGTGTGAAAGGTGCCTTGGGAAAGTCAAATAAGCATCTCCTCACCTTTAGCAGGGCACCAATGATAGGCCAATGTAACAGTTCCAGGTAAGTCTAGCTTGTTAAGCCAATGAGTTTATTTGGCTTACTTACAGGACCATGGGTGACTCCAAACAACCCTATCACCAAAAAGTCCCACCCCAGTATAGATTATTACTTCCCTATGGATACAGAGAGGGTGTTCCCACGTCAGATAACTTCCCACACTCTGTATCTTCTAGTCCCTCCCAAGACCATGAGAACTGAGGGCAGGATTATGCAGGCTGGTAGGAGGGTACAGGAAGGAGGGCCTAGAGCCTCAGATGACGGTCTCTTGACCCTCCCTAACCTCTCCTATGAGGGAATGCCCACAGGTTCTATCCTGAGGGGCCCCTGCAGACAGTCCCAGCTGCTCTAACAAAGATGGCAAGGTCTGTAATGCACAGAGAGCAGCATTCCACAAGGGACAAGTATAAACAAATTGAAGATTCTCCTCTTCATTTTTAACATCCATTATGTATTTTTTCCTGATTTATTTTGTTTTCTTACAGCAACATATGGAACATCAATGCTCTTGGGGTGTGGCCCATGTTGCATTAAGCTAGACACAAAATGCTTATCTGTGGCTTAAAATCAGTTTCCTCGGGATCCTTCCATGTCAATACATGTCAATGCCTCTGAATATAGGAGACTAGAAGTTCAGTGCTTCTCTGGAAAGCTTAATCTCATAGCTTGGAAGACGCAGTGACTGACATCTGTCACTGTGTTAGTGCAAAGCAAGTGGTGATACAATGGTTGATAAGGAAACAAGCCTTACTAAAACAGCAGAGGGACACTTCAGAGTAAAGTGGGGACAAAGCTTTTATTCTCCTCCTGGCCTCCTTCTCTTCTCCTTGCCAAGGCTTCTGAAAATACAATGTTTCCTCTAAGTTCTCCACTGGTGCCCAAATACACATGTATGAGGGTTTCTGCTCTATGTAAATTTCTGCTCTATTAATTAGGAAGAAGTTTCATAGAACGAAGGCCTCCCTCCCAATAATATAAGGTAGTCATTCAACGTTCACTTTTGGAAGCAGACGACGTCAAGTGCAAAACTCCCTCTGCCATCCATTGTTTTCCGTAGGAACCTTTCATTTACCACGTCTGAAAATGGAAACAATACACACACAGGTTCCCGGTGTCCCGGACTAAGTGTGCATCCTTAAGCTGTCATGAAAAACTCAGCTCTATGCTGTTCCTTAGAGGATGCTGAGAGCTGGGACCTGGTGAGAGGCAGGCCAGGAGATGACACCTGTGTCCCAGTGGCTTTGTATTCCCTGCACACACGCAAGGAAGCAGGAATGCTGGTTCCAGCTGCCAGGGAGAGCTCTTCCACTCCCTCGGGTGGGAAGCAGCAGAAATGATTCATGGCATCTGGAGGAGAGTGACTCTGCTGTGGGAAGGGATACTGTGTGGGAAGGCCCTTGAGCAGCACCGCAATTCTCCTTGTTTCTCTGCCTTGATTCAGGATCTACCCTGGGAGTGTAATGGTGCCCAGATGTCTGTAGTTCTCTAGAAAGGGCTGGGGAAGCGTCACAAGGCTGGCCCACTTTCTACCCAAGCCAAGGTTTCTTCAGGTCCAAGACTATTCTGTACAAACCAAACAGGTTCCACATAGCCCTGAGAAGAATGGGAAATGTTTCATCAATGGCTCAGTAATGGAAGTATTTAGTTCAGGTCTTAGTATTTGAGAAAGTGTAACATATCAGATCATGAAAGTGCATTTTTCTCCTAATGGACCTTTAAAAGGTCAACATTTTCACCCCATATAAGACAAACCTCAGTATTCTTATGGATATATAAGTACATAAATGTGTGTGTGTGTGTGTGTGTGTGTGTGTGTGTGTGTATTTGTGTCTGTGTACACATGCATGTGTGGAGGCCAAAGGATGGTGTCGGGTTTTCCCTCAAACTCTATGCACCTTATTTTTCTTAGTAATTAAAATTGTTTTTAGATAATTTTGTACCAGTATGAAATGCATAGTCACCAGCCACTCCTACCACTCTACCTCCCCATTCTTCACCACAAATCGCTCTCCTGTTCATGTCTATTCTTTCTTTTTTTTTTTCCCTGTTCCTTTTTCTTTTTGTGACCCACTGAGATTAACATGGTCATCAATGTCACTATAGGTTATGGTCATGACCAGCCTAATCTCTTACACCTCACCCTGAGGTCACTGGTTGCTCTGCAACCCATGTTAGTGGTGACCATCTTATCTCCTGCCATGTTTATGCCACTGGACAAGGAAGTTGGGGATGTGTCATCCTGCTTGTAGATGACTACTTTTAGATCATGATGTTTTCAACACCTAAATCATTCCCTACCACACAACTTGTATATTTTATAGGGCAACTTCAAAACATGGTTTACAAATTCTTTGCTATTCCATTTAATTAGAAGTAAAGTCTATGTCCTTGCCTTTTGATTTGACTTCAGAGATTGCTTAATCTCTAGAGTTCAATGGATGCCGTTCTGTGGCTGTTTCTGGGTTTAGGTGTTACAAAACTTGCTGCTTCTATTTCTTATGACTTCAGGTGCCGACTTTTTTTTTTTTTTTTTTTTTTTTTTTTTTTTTTTTTTGGTTTTTCGAGACAGGGTTTCTTCGTGTAGTCCTGGCTGTCCTGGAACTCACTCTGTAGACCAGGCTGGCCTCGAACTCAGAAATCCGCCTGCCTCTGCCTCCCAAGTGCTGGGATTACAGGCGTGCGCCACCAGGCCCGGCTCTCAGGTGCCGACTTTTAAAGTCTAGTTCCTGTATATCCCATAGATTGGCCAAAGTGGAAAGGCTTAACCATGTTCTATCTTGAATCCAAGGTGAACTCTCATCCAACAGCCAGCACCAACTGGCTACAAACTGAGCCACTGTCAAAGGAAATCCTACCTTTCTATTCAAATATATTTCACTTCTGACACCAGACATGTGTGTTTCCTTTACAATAAGTAATTCCTCAATTATCTGTGTTCACCATCTACATTTCCTATAATTTAATGTATTTCTGATGCTCAGTTACCTAGAATGTAGTGATTCACAGGTTAAAGTCTCAGTCCCTTAAGACTTTCCCTAATCCATGTTCTCATTGCAGTTCCTGTGCTAGTGACAGAAGTACAGATATCACCTGTACTTATAATCAACTTGCTGTACAGCAAAGGTTCTTATACCCTTCCTTGGGTTTAACAACTTGATCCAAGGGCTAATACACATGAGAACACAACATATTTATCAGTGTGTTTAAAAAGCCTATATCCCAGGAATAACCACATCACAAAGATGCATAAAGCCACAACTGGAGATGAGATATTGCAATAGTATATAGAGTTTCTACAGCTCTTGCTCTTGTGCCACTCTCCCTGTACCTCATAGTCACGATCATTCTGGATTCTATCCTTTAAGACTTTTATGGAGACTCTGAGGAAGCATGATTGAATGAAAGATGGTCCTTCAGTACTTGAACTTAATCTCCATCTTCTCTTACCTTGCTGGAGGTCTGTGGAAGGAAATGAATGTTCTCACCATTCGTTCATCGCAGAAACCATCAACTATCTTCCACATGTCACTACCTTAGCATAAATTCAGGTATGGTAGAGAGGGTTTTATGTGATTAGAGTGGATGCCCATAGCCAACAGCATGTGGTCAGCACAAAATGGACTCAGGTTATCTTACTACTAGAAGTAGAAAGAGCAGACTAGAGATCTTCTACTTCTCTGCAGAAGCATACCTGGGGCAGTCTCCCCAACCTCCTGGCTCCAGTGGAGCACACAGGGCTTTGCCTCCAAACTTTCTTCTCTAGACCCATTGCTTTGTTATAGCCCACGACTTCGGCAAACACTCCCTGGGAACCTACAGCCCGCTCTGACCAGGGAAGCAAGTGGGCTGACTTCAGATCTTCACCTCTCCCTCCATTCCTTCAAGTTCAAAACCACAGTCTCATCACCAGCTCTGTAGCAGACTGTCTGCTGTAATCTTCCTTACTCTTTGGCCCCATTCCCATGGAACTAACTGAACAGATTCTGGTGGAAAACCTAGATTTTTCTCCCTCTTATATCCCCCCTCAGTCACCCACAATCCATCCCCATTCCTAAATGTCAGAAACAAAATTTACCAGTAACTCCACACCTACCAACCCCCCGAAGAATTTATCAGGCAACACACAGCTATCATACTCTCCTAAGAACCATAGAAAAAAACAGAAATCAAGAAACAAATCACCTGCCCAACACAGACAAAACCAGATGTTAGAACTTAGAATTATAACCTTCCCAATCCCAGATGTCTAACTAGTATAAAACCATGATGGTCAGGATGATACGTCTCCACTATGACCCTTATACAGCAGGCCCTAGATAATCTAGCATAGCTGAAATACAAAAATGATCTTTAAACAGCCTTTATAAATATTACAGAGGTCCTTAAAGAGGAAATGAGTAAATCCCTTAAAGAAATCCGTGAAAACACAAATGTAATCATTCAATACCTGAAAGTGGAAATAAAACCCAAACTGAGTGAAGTCTGGAAATAAAAAAAATTGGGAACTCAAATGGGGAGTAGAGGCAAGTTTCACAAACAGAATACAAGAGATGGAGGAAAGAGTATCAGGCATTGAAGAAAAGACAGACAAAAGAAAGTTATATCCATCAAAGAAAATGTTATATTAAAAAAAAAAACCTTTTGACACAAACATCCAGAAAACTTGGGGCACTATGAAAAGAACAATTTAAGAATAATAGGACAAGAAGAAGGAGGAGGAGGAGGAGGAGGAGGAGGAGGAGGAGGAGGAGGAGGAGGAGGAGGAGGAAGAAGAAGAAGAAGAAGAAGAAGAAGAAGAAGAAGAAGAAGAAGAAATAATGCAGATCAAAGGCACAGACAATGTTTTCAACAAAATAATAGGAGAAAATGTCCATAACCTAAAGAATGAGAGGCCTGTCAAGGTCCAAGAAGCATACAGAATGGCAGATAGACTAGACCAGAAAAGATAGTCCCCTTTGGCACATAATAATCAAAACACTAAACACACAGAGCAAAGAAAAAATATGAAACGCTGTAAGAGAAAAAGAACAAATAATATATAAAGGCAGATCTATTATAATTACACCTGACTTCTCAAGGGAGACTCAAGCGAAAAGGCCCTGGACAAATGGGCTGCAGACATTTAAAGACCACAGATGCCAGCCAAGACTACTACACCCAGAAATTTTTCACCATAGATGGAAAAAAACAACATTCCATGATAAAAACCAAAGTTTAGTAGTATCTACAAAATCATCTCTAAAGAAGGTGCTAGAAGTAAAAACTCCAACATAAAGAGGTTAACTACACCCAAGAAAACAGAAAGACATAATCCCAGATCATCAAAATCAAAAGAGACCAATTCCTCTTATGAACATAGATGCAAATGTTCTCAGTAAAATACTTGCAAACTGAATCCGAGAACACATCAAAAAGTTTATCCACCATGATCAAGTAGGCTTCATCTTAGAGATGCAGGGATGGCTCAATATACATAAACTGAAAAATGTAATCCATCATATAAACAAACTGAAAGAGATCACATGATCATCTCATTAGATTCAGAAAAGGCCTTTGACAAAAAAATCTAATGCCCCTTTATGATAAAAGTCCTAAAGACTTTAGGAATACAAAGGACAAGCACAAACAAAAGTAAAGACATTTTACCAAAAGTCCATAGCCAACATCAATGCAAATAGAAACTCAAAACAATTCTACTAAAATCAGGAATAAGACAAGGTTGTTCATGATCCCCATACTTATTTGACATAGTACTTGAAGTCTTGGCTAGAAAAATAAAACAACCAAAGGAGATCAAAAGGGGTATAAATTGAAGGAGTTGGAGTATCTTTATTTGTAGATATAATAATATATATGTGACACAAAAATTCCACCAGAAAACACCTACAGCCATGCCATGCTGCTTTTATTGCTATAAATAAAATAATAAGCAGCAGTAAATTAGCTGGACATAAAATTAACTCAGAGAAAGAACAGTAATCCTCCCATATACAAATGACAAATGGACTGAGAAGAAATCAGGACAGCACCACCCTTCGCAATAGCCCCAAATCATATAAAATATCTTGTGGTGATTCTAACCAAGCAAGTGAAAGACTTGTATGATAAAATCTTCAAGTCATTGAAGAAAGAAAGTGAATTGATTGGTAGTATTAACACAGTAAAAATAGTTATCCTACCAAAAACAATCTATAGATTTAGTGCTGTCTCCATCAGAACTTCAACATAATTCTTAACAGATCTTAAAAGAACAAATTTCAGCCTCATATAGAAACAAACACACAAACAAATCCAGAGTAGCTAAAAAAAAATCCTGAATAATAAAAGAACTTCTGGAGCTATTCCCAACCCCGATTTCATGTTTACTACAAAACTATAGTAATTAAAACAGCATGGAAAACAAAACAACAAACATAACCCACCCCACAACAACAAACCCCCAAGTATGTTGACCAACGTAATTGAATTGAAGACCCAGACATACATCTGCCCAGCAATGGACACCCATTTTTTTTAAATAAAAAAGCCAGAAAAGTATATTGGATAAAGGACAGCATCTTCAACAAATGGTGCTGGTCAAACTAAATAGCCGACTGTAGAAGAATCTAAATAGATCCATACTTATCACCCTGCATAAAACTCAACTCCAAATGGATCCAAGACATCAACATAAAACCAGATACACTAAATCTGACAGAAGAGAAAGTAGGGGGCAGCCTTTAAATTCATTGGCACAGGAGAAGAATTTTTTTTAACCAACTACACATCCAATAGGGTTAATATCCACAATATATGAAAAATTCTAAAAATTAATTATCAAGAAAACTAATAAACCAGTTAAAATAGGGAGCAGATATAAACAGAATTCAGAGGAAACTCAAATGGCTGAGAAACACTTAGAGAAATGTTCAACACTTTTAGTAATCAGGGAAATGCAAACCAAACTACTTTGAGATTTCATCTTATACCTGTCAGAATGGCTAAGATCAATAAAACAAGTGACAGCTCATGCTGGCTAAGATGTGGAGTAAGGGGAATAGTCATCCACCGTTGGTGGGAATGCACTTGTACAGTCAGTATGGAAATCAGTGTGATGGTTTCTTGGGAATATAGGAATAAATCTACCTCAAAATCCATCCATACCACTCTTGGGTATATGCCCAAAGGATGCTTCATCCTACTAAAAAGACACTTGCTCAGCCATGTTCATTGCTGCTTTATTCATAATAGGCAGAAGTTGGAAACAACCGAGATGTCTTTCAACAGAAGGGCAGATAAAGATGATGTGGTACATTTATACAATGTAGTATTACTCAGTTGTTAAAAAAATGATATCATCAAGATATGTTCAGGTAAATGGATGGACCTTGGGGAAAATCATCCTGAATGAATTATCTTAAAGCCAGAAGGACCAATACAGAATATATTCACTTATATGTGAATATTAGTTGCTAAATCAATGAAAAATAAACTACAATCCATAGACTCAGAGAGGGTAGTTATAGAGTAAGAAACTAGAGGGTACAGACAGAAGTCATTAGGAACAGGAAATAAAATGAATAATTGTGGATAAAAGGGGTGCTGGAATAGGAGAATAAAGTGGAGAGTATGAGGATAGAGGGAGTGAAGGTGGGGATATGGGGAAAGGCGGCTAAGATTAAGGGCATCTGAGGGGCAATGTGGAAACCTAGTAAAGCTTCCTAAAATACATGTATATATGAGGATGATCTAAATGAAAGTGCCAAATAATGGGGGAGATACAGCTGTAACTGGCCGTCCCTTGTCACCAAATGAAGCTTCCAGTACCAGGATTGGGTTGAATTTAATTGAGTTGATGGGCAAAGGGGTCCCATGGGAACCCCTAAACAAAGTCAGTCTGTTACCAAGACTATGAGTTACTCTCCACACACTGACAGCAAGGCTCCATTGCTGAAGGGAAGAAGACCTCATAAAATGGAAAAATCTTCCATGCTTGTGGGTTGGCACGATTAATATAGTTAAAATGGCAATCTTGCCAAAAGAAATATACAAATTCAACGCAATCCCCATCAAAATTCCAACTCAGTTCTTCATAGAGTTAGAAAGAGCAATTCTCAAATTCATCTGGAATAACAAAAAACCCAGGATAGCTAAAACTATTATCAACAGTAAAAGAACTTCTGGGGGAATTAGTATCCAGGACCTCAAGCAAAACTACAGAGCAGTAGTGTTAAAAACTGCATGGTATTGGTACAGTGACAGGCAGGTAGATCAATGGAATAGGATTGAAGACCCAGAATTGAACCCACACATCTATGACCACTTGATCTTCGACAAAGGAGCTGAAAATGGCCAATGGAAAAAAGATAGCCTTTTCAACAAATGGTGCTGGCTCAACTGGAGGTCAGCATGCATAAGAATGAGAATTGATCCACTCGTATCTCCTTGTACTAAGCTCAACTCCAAGTGAATCAAGGACTTCCACATAAAACCAGACTCACTGAAACTAATAGAAAAGAAACTAGGGAAGACCCTGCAGGACATTGGCTCAAGGGGAAAAGTTCCTGAACAGAACACCAATAGCTTATGCTCTAAGATCAAGAATTGACAAATGGGACCTCATAACATTTCAAAGTTTCTTTTTTTTATTGGATAAATTCTCTATTTACATTTCATTTTCCTTTTTCTGGTTCCTTGCCCACCAAAGGTCCCCCATGCCCTTTTCTCTCCCCGTGTTCCCCCATTCACCCTTTCCCACTTCCCTGTTCTGGTATTCCCTTACACTGATGCTTTGAGCCTTTCCAGAACCAGGGTCCACTCCTTCCTTCTTGTTGGACATCATTTGGTATGTGGATTGTGTCTTTGGTGTCCCAGGATTCTAGGCTAATATCCACTTATCAGTGAGTGCATACCATGGGTGTTCTTTTGAGACTGTTACCTCACTTAGTATGATGTTCTCCAGCTCCAACCATTTCTCTAAGAATTTCATGAATTCATTGTTTCTAATGACTGAGTAGTACTCCATTGTGTATATATACCACATTTTTTGTATCCATTGTATAAGGCAAAAGACACAGTCAATAGGACAAATCAGCAACCAACAAATTGGGATATCTTCACCAACCCTACATCTGACAGAGAGCTAATATTCAATATATACAAAGAACTCAAGAAGTTAGACCCCAGAAAACCAAATAACCCTATTAAAAATGGGGCACAGAGCTAAACAAAGACTTTTCACCTGAAGAACTTTGGATGGCTGAGAAGCACCTTAAGAAATGTTCAACATCATTAGTCATTAAGGAAATGCAAATCAAAACAACTCTGAGATTTCACCTCACACCAGTCAGAATGGCTAAGATTAAAAACTCAGGAAACAGTAGGTGTTGGCAAGGATGTGGAGAAAGAGGAACACTCCTCCACTGCTGGTGGGATTGCAAGCTGGTACAACCACTCTGGAAATCAGTCTGACTCTTCCTCAGAAAACTGGAAATGATTCTTCTGGAGAACCCTGCCATACCACTCCTGGGCATATACCCAGAGGATTCCCCAGCATGTAATAAGGAGACATGCTCCACTATGTTCATAGCAGCCCTATTTATAATAGCCAGAAGCTGGAAAGAACCCAGATGTTCCTCAACGGAGGAATGGATACAAAAAATGTGATATATATACACAATGGAGTACTATTCAGCCATTAGAAACAATGAATTCATGAAATTCTTAGACAAATGGATGGAGCTGGAGAACATCATACTAAGTGAGGTAACCCAGTCTCAAAATAATACCCATGGCATGCACTCACTGATAAGTGAATATTAGCCTAGAATCTTGGAACACCCAAGACACAAGCCAAATACCAAATGATGTCCGAGAAGAAGGAAGGAGTGGCCCCTGGATCTGGAAAGGCCAATGCATCAGTGTAGGGGATACCAGAACAGGGAAGTGGGAAGGGGAGGATGGGGGAGCAGCGGGAGGGAAAAGGGCATATGGGACCTTTGGGGGGTGGGGAGTCAGGAAAAGGGAAATCATCTGAAATGTAAATAAAGAATATAACCAATTTAAAAAACCCATTGAATATGAAAAAGATGTTGGGATCTTCATCCCTATGTTCTAGCATTTTGGGCACAGAATGGTATTCTGAATGCTACCAAAAGAAAAACATAAACACCAAGCTAACCACAAATCCTTTGATCTACAAAATTGTCCTGCCTTCAAGATATGTTAGGGCAAAAACCAACCAATGTCTGATTTGACTTACGGCTCACTCCATGAAGCAGATACCATACCTGACACTGCTTAGGTGACTAAGAACCTGAAAGTAGGTAGTCCAGAGACCTAGGGTAAAACTAGTTACTATTGGCCTAAAAAAATGTAGAAGTAAAAATAAAGCGTAGTGACAAAATGACTACTAATGATATTCTGCTATACTCATCTTGGGTGCCTTGCTCAGCCATCATCAGAGAGGCTTCCTTCTACAGATGGAAATAAATACAAAACCCACAGTCAGACAATATGCAGAAACCATATTCAGAGAACCATGAAACAACCTCAATCAGGAGGTCTCCATCAAAATCCCTTCCCTGAGACCCTGGAGAACCCAAGGAAGAGGAGGTAGGAAAGAGTGTAAGATCCAGAGGGGGTGGAATATATATATATATATATTCATATATATATATATATATATATGAAGGCCCTTTGAGTCAACATGAGCAAAGCTCATATGAACTCACAGAGATGAAGCAGCATGCACAGGGCCTGCTTAGGCCTTTAGCAGGTCCTTTGTGTGTACATTATGGCTTCCAGTGTAGTGTTCTCATGGGATTCCTGCATGTTCAAAGAGTGGTTCTCTGATTCTTATGCCTTCTTATGGGCTCTTTTCTTTCTGTCAGTTTGTCTTGTACAACTCTAGTGTGATTGTTTTTGTTTTATCTTATTATATTTTATTTTGTTATATTATTATCTCTTGGCAGCCTGTCCTCTTTCTTTTCATTATCTAATTAATATATTTACTTTATATCTACAATCAGTTGTAACCCACCTCCCTCCTCTCCTCTCCTCTCCTCCCCGCCCAACCCTCACAATTCCCTCCCCCATTACCCCCTTCCCTTAAAGGGGCCCTCCCATAGGTACCAATTTGCCCTGGCACATCAAATTCCTGTAGGACTAAGCTCATCCTCTCCCACTGAGGCTCTACAATACAGTCCAGGTAGGGGAAGGGGATCCAAAGACAGGCAACAGAGTCAGAGATAGTCCCTGCTCCAATTGTTAACAGAGGAATTCCTAGTGGCTGAGAAACACTTAAAGATATGTTCAACATCCTTAGTCATCAGGGAAATACAAATCAAAAGGACTCTGAGATTTCATCTTATAGCTAAGATAAAAAACTCCACTGACAGCACATGCTGTTGAAGATGTGGAGCATGAGGAATACTCTTCCACTGCTGGTGGGATTGCAAACATATACAAACAATTTTGGAAAACAATTTGAACATTTCTCAGAAAATTTGGAATAGTTCTACCTCAAGACCTGGGCATATACCCCAAAGGTTCCCCAACATACTACAAAGATCCTTGCTCAATATGTTCACAGAAGCTTTATTCATAATAGACAGAACTGGAAACAACCCAGATGTCCCTCAACCGAAGAATGGATAAAGAAAATGTGGTACATTTACACAATGAGATACTATTCAGCTACTAAAAACAGAGATCTCATGAAAATTTCAGGCAAATGGATGGAACTAGAAGATATCTTCCTGAGTGAGGTAACCCAGACCCAGAAAGACATGCATGGTACGTACTCATTTGTAAGTGGACAATAGCCATAAAGAACAGGATAACCATGCTACAATCCACAGACCCAAAGAAGCTAAGTAACAAGGAGGCCCAAAGGAGGATGCTTGAATCTCACTCAGCAGAGGAAATAAAGAGATCAGAGGTAGGTGGAGGAAGGGAACTAGGTGAGAAGGGACATGAAGATCAGGTATGGGGAAGGGGAGGGGGAGAGCTGGGAGAGAGGATGGAAATTGGTGGTGGGAGGTGCATCTCTGGGATGAGCTGGAGACTCCTAGCAGCAGATGATGTGGAGACTGAAGTGGACATCTCCCAAGCCCCACATTATTGTTTGTAAAGGCATTGAACATATATCTACATAATCACTCTGAGATGGCAAAGAGGCCGGAAGAGAAGTGAATCTGAACTTAGGCCTTTTAACCTCCTTTCTGGTGTTTTTTTTTCAAGGTTTCCAGTCTTTCTAATACTCAATCTGTAAATGTTACATGATTCTACTAGTCTTGAGGGAATGTGGATGTGAATATGGTGATCTCATTTTAGTCTCCTGAGAAAGATGTTATTGCTCTTTGTAACAGACTCATCATGAGCTAGAAGCATGATTATCTGCTGACATGGTGAACATTTCCATATGGGTAACAAGGGTGACGAAAGCAGACTCCCTCACTACTGAGAACAGGGTCCTATGGACTCCCTCAAATTTCAGGCAGCATATTCCTTAAGACAATAGCAAGTCTTTAACTTTAAAAGTGTAAATGGAAAAGGAGGTGGGAAGATTCTAAGATCCAGAGGGGATGGAGGACACCAAGGAAACCAAGCCTTCACATAGCAAGACCAAAGCACATATGAACTCGGAGCCTGGCAACGTGCACAGGGCTGCGGGACTCCCACTGCTGATAGTAGAGATGGCCACAAGCCTACATCCTGAACCCAGAGGCTTGCTCTAAATGACAACTACTTGCAAGTGAAAAATTACTTTTCTCCAACAGAATCTCACTGGATATACAAACCACTCTTAAGTTCAGGTTTCATGCTCAACAGTATGTGGCTAATACAAAATGAACTCAATGATATTTTTAAGAGTATTTATTTATTTGTTTGTTTGTTTATTTATTTATTTTATCTGGGTTTCATAATGCTTTATTGGGCATTTCCCTCCCCCTTCTTTCTTACCCTACAGGTCTTTTGTTTTATATATTATGGTTTCAGATTTTGTATTTTTATGGGATTTCTATGTCTACCAAGGTATGTGTCTCTGAATCTATCTGTGTTCCTTGTGCTTTTTCTTCCGCTCTGTTTTCTTCTATTTAGATTTTTTTAAAATTTTTATTACTTGTTATTTTCCTTTTCTAAAAAAGATGCCTTTTGGCCGGGCGTGGTGGTGCACGCCTGTAATCCCAGCACTCGGGAGGCAGAGGCAGGCGGATTTCTGAGTTCGAGGCCAGCCTGGTCTACAGAGTGAGTTCCAGGACAGCCAGGGCTACACCGAGAAACCCTGTCTCGAAGAAAACCAAAAAAAAAAAAAAAAAAAAAAAAGATGCCTTTTGTTTTCTAGTGAGAGAGAATGAGAAAAGATCTGGAGTTGGGTTGCTGGGGAGGTGGAAAGATGGAGAGAACGCAGAGAAGAGCCGTAAACTGAATATATTGTATGAAAACAAAACCTATTTCAATGTGAAATAAAAGCATGAGTGGTGAGCAGGTCTGTGTGTTTAGTGTATGAAAAGATTTTCTCTTCTTCCCAACTGCAAGCTGCTTGGGATTGACACCACACTGTTAACTGCATTAACCACCATGACACTATATATATATATATATATATATATATATATATATATATATATACATACACACACACACACACACACACAGGCTTATAGGTTTTGTTTTTTACTTTTTGTCAATATAACAGAATGGAAAACTCCTGAAACCTGGGACTAGATTCTGAGAACCATTATTTTCCAAATCTCAAAAGGAGAACCAAAAATAAGAATGTGCATAGAAAGTGTAGACAGTATATGAGAAATTAAGTATAATTTGGAAGAGCCAGGATTTGGCACAATTGATAACACACACACACACACACACACACACACACACACACACACACCAGATTGCTATGTTCTCCATTGATTCCATAGGAGAAAAGCTATAAGCTATGAAAATTCCATGATAGCGCTACAAATGACCCAGAGAAAGCTGATGATGACCAAGTATAAAATGTAATGGACGAGGAGATCTTTGATGATATGTTGAATGAAGGAAGTACATGTTTGAAGTATAATTTCTCACCTATCTTTAGGTGAGAAAGTGATACCAGAATTCTGTAACTGTGTAGTAGAGTTCCAAAGCAGAGATAAAGCAGGACCAGGTGGGGAGTCAGAGTAAACCTGGCTTGCTACTTCATAAGGAGATTTAAAATGAACTAGAATTTCTACAGGACCATTTAAAATCATTCAGACTCTGGGTGAGTCTGGCAGATGAAAAGGATTCAAATCAAGTAAGGAGAAGGGCAAAAGGAAGAGCTTGTCAGGTCAATAGAAATCGCACACACTGGAAGCACTTCGAGGATACCATTCTTCCTTGTTTTAGCAGGAAAGAAACTACAGGTTCCAATACATTAAGTTACTCATTTAAGGATACACTGCTTCTAGGCTAAAATGAAACTTCTTGGTCCTAAAGCTCACATCCCTTTCCCAGAAGCCCCCTGACCCCATCTCACAAGCTCACAAGGATGGCAGACACACAGACAAATATGATGTCATGAAAACCTGTAAATAGAGAGACACTTTATTACTTTCTGTTTTCACCTAGCTGAACTTTCTGAGATGGGTCCAAAAAAAGCAAAGTGGCTTTCTAGAGTAATATTTACTTCTTGAACCGACGCAGCTCAATTAACTTAAGCATGAGAGCTAACCCTCTGGAGAAAGAGGTAGCAACACCATGTAGCCCAGCATCTGGCAAACAGCTGAGGGAGAATCGATATTAAGGGAAGGAAGGGGAGAGATTGAGGCCTAGACAACTACTTAGTTACAAAAGCTTGTGAACTTCAGGAGTTATGTGCTCTGAGTGTTTCAAATCAAGCCGGCCTAGGATAGAATACTGCTGGCTCTGGAGAAGCAGTATCTAAGTCACTCCCAGCTGCCCCTGGAAGTAGGAAAGAAATGAATGAAGCAAATATCAAGTAAAAAGATGAGGGAAGAAATGAATCTCTTCATTAAGAGTAATTATCCCAGTATCTTTCTGGATCTGGCATCTATTCCCAGTGTCTGTAACGTCCTGAGCCCCACAAATAAACACATAGTTGACTGCATGTTACCCTGCTCAGTTAACCTGAGTATAGGATTTGATCAACCCAATCTTCCATATTAAAAAATTAAAATTCATCAGATTAGTTAACTGATCAGCTGAGCAATAAATAGATATATAGAGAAATACCAGGTAGCAGACAAGGGTAAAATTTCTGAACAATGGCTCCTAATACCTAGGGAAATTGCACAGTACTCTGGAAAATGGTGAAGACGGACTAGCTCTTTGGATATCTTTGAGCTGATCAGATCAAGTTAGATCTAGGTTTCCCCAAACTCCTTCAAACTCTACTAGTTTCTCTCAGATGACCATAGATGGGTGGGTAGGAGGGGGGGAAACCCCTCATCTCCCCCACCACAGGGAAAAATGGTGACATGGAAAGAGACAGCAGAGAAGCAAGAATTCCAACGAAGCTAGTAATAACTATTATGAAGGTTCCTGACAGATACAATATTCCTTTTATATGTAAGTATTTCATGCTAAAATACAAATGGCCCAGCTTAAGGTCTCCCTGTAGATATCCCTGGGAGGGCCTCATTCCTTCTCCAGACACTGTCTGAGGATCTCAAACAATTATATTAACTTAGTTTACAGTGAAGGTGGCCTACTTTCCTACATTCTATCAATTGCAAATCTATCAAGGACCCCTGAGGAGCCACTCTGTGACCTTATTTACATTGCCTATTAACCCTTTGAAGATGACTTCAAATTATACAAAAATCCTGCATGTAACTGTAATAAAGATAATGATGTAGACTTTCCTAGAAAAGCCACAGCCATGCTTTATCTTTCTTTCGTGATGCCTTTCCCCCCTCTTAACCCAAAATATCTTTAATAAAACCATTACTCCAGGACGTAGAGATGGCCCAATGGATAAAATTTTGCCTCACAAATATACGGATCAGACTTGTGCCCCTCAAAACCATTGTAAAATTGGCTGTGGTAGTATATGTCTGCTATGCCAGCACTCCTAAATTCTGGTAGAAGGCAGAGACAGGAGAATCCCCGGAAGCAGTGAACCCCAGTGGACAGGAAATCCAGTCTCAAACAGAGCAGAAGGTGAGAACAGAAACCTGAGCCTGCTCTCTGACCTCCGCATGTGAACTGTGACATGTACATGCCTACATGACCCACATAAATGTGTACATGCCAACACACATATATACACACCATTCATTCACACATGAAAATATAACATAAAAACAAAACTCCAACTCTGGTTCAAATTAATTAGTCCTGAAATTTTTTTGTATGGCAAAAACAAGAATCCCTGTCCAACCTAAGTTGAGGTCCTCAGAGTTTAGGGGAATTCTTCAAATAGCAGCAGAAGACAAAATAGAACGGATCTGCACTTCCTGCCTCTGACCCTCTTCCTGATAACAAGTAGATTCCTGATCTCTTTAGGGAAATGGAGTGAACTGACCCCATCAGGAGAAAAAACACAGATGGAGAGAGGGACTGAATTTGCAATAGTATACCGCACAAGTGTTTTACATGCTTCATGAATAGGATTTTAAATATATATGTATCTATATATGTATGTATATGAACACACACACACACACACACACACACACACACATACACACACATATATGCTCCACTTTATATATTGAGGCAAAATCTCTCAAATTGAACTCAGAGCTTGGTGGTTCAGCTACTCTGGCTACTCAGTTTTTTTTCTGGGGACCCTCTGTCTTTGCCACTTCAGCACTATAATTACAGGTTGTCTGTCATGCCTGCCCAGCGTTTATGTGGGTGCTGGGGACCCACACCCAGGTCCTCGTGCTTATACTTTACCTACTAAACCATTCTCCAGCCCAGCTGGGATATTTATATTAAAAAAATTACCTTAGGTTCTTTCTGGAGGACAGAGGGTGAGTGGACAGAGAAACAGATAACAAGGAACTAGGGAGACGCAACCAGAGTAGACATGCAAACTTTTTCAATTGTTTATATTTTATAATCAGCATTTTGAGTTCACAAGTTCACTGTAGAAGGACGACAGGCTTAAGCTTGCTTCTCCCATTGCAAAGGGCACCGGCTCAGCTCTGAACATGGGCACTGGTTTGCAGGAGTGATCTGGTTCTCACATCATTCATTCCCACAGGTTTCTCCTGAGATGCTGGTCTAGCCCGGTCCTCAGTTTTGAGTCCATCCGAAACATTACTGAACTGCTCAGTACATCTCAGGCCTCATCTGAGTCATGGGCATGGGGCATTTGTCTGCAATTCTTTCTTCCTGGGTCGTGAAAAATAGCCTCATAAAGATAAGCCAAGTTATTAATAGATAGTTTGGAGGGTCAGGGGTTGTTAAGAGAAACCAGACATAGAAATGCTGCTGTTTCTTTGTTTATTATTTTTCTGAGATAAAGTCAGTATCCTAGGCTGGTTTCAAACTCCCCAAAGTATTTGAAGATGACCTTGAACTCCTGACCCTCCAAATTCTAACCCCTAAATGTGAGGATTGTAGACAGGCACTGCCACATTGGTTTTATATGATACTAGGGATTGAACTCAGAGAGTTTTGTTTATGTAAGCAAACACTCCACTGACTGAGCCATCTCTCCAATCTCAGTTTCTGATCTTCTAATAGCCACCAATTCAGACGTATTGCTGATCAGCGAGGCACTAAGTCTGTCTCAGGGCAGTGAGCTGCTAACTGAAGTGGTTAAGTAGCTGAAGAACGGAGTGTTTTCCTTTAGCCTTATTCACAAGCTGCTCTGGTTGTTGCTTAACCATCTCTAGCCAGTTTGCACTGCCAAGGACATCAGTTCTAGAAGCTTCAGCTAGGTCAAGTCTGAGGAGACTGGGACGAAAGAGTGCTATCATTTTATGCTCAACACATTTTATGGCTACACCCAGGATATATATATATATATATATATATATATATATATATATATACACACACACACACATATACTCACACACACACACACACACACACACACACACATATATATATATATATATATATATATATATATATATATATATGGGCTTGGATAACTAATATTGGTAGATGATGCCAAGACTGATGTGTTGCTGGGTTTTTAAAAATATATTTTGATTTTCTGAAGTTAAAATATAGATTATAACAATCCTCCCTTCCCTTTCCTTCCTCCAACTCTTCTTATGCTCCTCATGGTTCACTCTCAAATTTATGACTTCCATTCCCTTAATTGTGTGGTCTCTCATATCTTGAACCTGCTCATTTTATTTCCAACCCTGCTGTTGTGTGATGTTCCTCCAAGCATAACAGCCACTACCGCCTTACTTAGAACAACTGTGTGATTACCTCCAAGAAACCATCAGCAAGGGCGTGGTGAGAGGATCACTAGACACCCACATGAGACTCCAACCACTCCTTCCTGTCCCCCTTCTCAGCTACACATAACTCTGGCCCGGTTGCATATGGTCCTGAGATATTCAAGAGTACAAAGAGGTTAGAAGGTTAATTGGAGGGGAATTCCACCTGAGCACGTACGGTGAAGTTGTCATTTGCACTGGGGTGGAATCTTTAAGTGATAAAGTTATTCTGGGACCATTCATAGTTCTATAAACAATCCTTCACCTGTGCTCTTGTAAGTTATCTTGATAAACTCATTGGCTCACCAAGTTAGACTTGAGCAGAATCGCTAGTTTAATCTATTGTTGGTGGCTATTTGGGGGAGAACAAATGTCTCTCCTAGAGAAGTTAACACACCTACAAACGGCTACTGTCACCTTCATGCCTGTCTCCTTAGTCATGATGAACTCCTGGGGGTTGAGAACACTCTTTTATTTCTGTATTTTTACTATAGGCATTTACAAGGAGACCAATTTGCTGTGTGACCAACTTCTCCTGGGGAAATGAAACATCCCTCATATAGGGAACTGATGACTGCCAAAGTACAGACACCCCCAAAGTCTACCATGGTGAATCAATGAGTTTTATTGAGGTTATTTACAGGAATATAGGTGGCAGGAATGTAATTGACTCAAAGACAGCCCACCCAAGCATGGGTGACCGCGGATGAAAGCTGTGAACCTGCAGTACACTGAACCATCGCAGGCAGCCGTGGGAGAGTGTCTTTTCCATGCAGCTCAGCTAGTATTTGTCTTTTCGGGGCCTTTTGGCTGCTTCCTGTTACTTTCATGCTGCTCAGCTGCCCTCTGCTTCCTCAGGCCTCTGGGCTTGTCTCAAAAGTCTCTTGTGCAACTTGGTTTCTCTCAGAGTGACTCTCAGTAACCTTTACTGGTTACATACTCTTGGGGAAGACCAGGGTCTAGAGAAGCTGATCAGTTTCAGGAACTTCCTGAAGCTATTTTGAGTTGCTTTCTTCCTGTCCTAATGGAGTGTTTTACAGGATATAGTGTGTTACCTCCCTCTAGAACAGTGGTTCTCAATATTCCTAATGCTGCAACCTTTTAATACAGTTCCTTATATTGTGGTGACACACGCCCCCCCCAACCATAAAATTATTTTTGTTGCTACTTCATAACGTAATTTTGCTACTGTTATGAATCATAATATAAATATATAATATACAGGATATATGATATGTGACCCCTGTGAAAGGGTCACTTGACCCCCAAAAGGATCATGGCCTGCAAGTTGAGAACTGTTGCTCTAGAGCATTCTGTTGTTTAACCTCCTTGTTAAACACCTGACAAACCAATCTGCCTCCATCTTGAAAGCCATCTTATAGTCAAAACAAACTAGGCTCATTCTTGTTTATGATTAAATCTTTGTTTCTCAAAGATTGGGCTATGCGCTACCTATAACCTTAACTAAAAATGGTTCTTCATTGCCTGTCTCAGGAACCAGCAATGATGGCTTTGTTTCAAAATGTTATGATCAGACTACCTTGTTAGTGATATGTTTTGCAGTGCAGCACATGATGTGGTGGGAGGAGGCACCTTAGCAGGCACATACTGAGGCACCCTGTCCCCCAGGTACCAGCTATATGACAGGTTTAATATAAAAAAGAAGTTTAATTTGGGTCATGGGAAGTTGGGGGTGGCGAGAAGGAAGTGGAGGCAGAGAAAGAAAGGGGACAGAGAAGGACAGAAAGAGAGGAGAAAGAAGGAAGGAAGAGGCTGGCCGGGAACTCATGGAGAGAAAAAGAGAATGAGAGAGGAGAGAGGGGAGGGGGAGGAGGGAGGAGAGGAGAGGAGAGGAGAGGAGAGGAGAGGAGAGGAGAGGAGAGGAGAGGAGAGGAGAGGAGAGGAGAGGAGAGGAGAGGAGAGGAGAGGAGAGAGAGAAAACAGTCCTTTTACAGCAAGCCAGGCCAGTATATGTGTATGTTCTGCTTGAATTTTTTTTAATTGGGCCTATTTGCCACATATTACCAAATCCCCTACTCGGAAACCCCTACTTTTGAGCTACAAAAACCTGATCTTCCCCATGTCCATTGTTGATCTCTTGAAACCTACCTTGGGGAAAGACAGCTTGTGTAAATGAAAAGCAGCTTGGTTTATTTGGCCACGATTTGGGTCAGTGGTCTTTCTCCTCCCATCTGTGGAATTAACACACCCTATCCTAAAGCGTCCTACTGTTTCTCTTCCCCTTTCTATCTTTTGTCTTAAGATCTTTTCCTCTTAATTATAAAGTTTTAACCTCAGAGGAAACTGCTCCCCAAAGTTCTAGCATTGTAACAAGTGTTTATTGTGCTAGTTTTTCACCACTGTGACAAAGTATCTGACACAGACAATTAAAATGAAGACTGGCTTTTGTTGACTGTGGTTTCAAAAGCTTCTCCTCACTAGGCGGGTTGCATGGTCCATTTCAACACAAAGCATTGCTCCCCCTTAATCACACCAAGTGTGTGCGGACCTACAGCGCTGTCTTTGTATAAAAGACACCTAACATATTTATGTTTTAAGTTGTCATCTCAAGAGCCCCAAAGTTTATTAAAAAGTTAAAGTTTATACAGTAGTAAAGTCATAGTAAGCTAAGGCTAATTTATTGCCAAAGAACTATTTTAAACAAATTGGGTGTGGTCTAACTGTACAGTGTCTATAGTGGGCAGTAGAGGACAAGCTCCTTCGAGCTCACTTGCCACTCCCTCATTGACTCTAGAGCACTTTTCACTCCCGGAAAGTTCACGCGTGTTATATTCCCTCCACTCCTCCACGGGCATACATTCAAATTTCCCTTTTTACTATATTTTATGATGTTCTCTGTTGTTAGGTATGTTTACCATACACAAATATTTTCCACTGTGTTTCAATATTGCCTACAGTAGCTGGCATGCAGTAGCTGGCTAGGAAGATTGGAAGCCCAGGAGCAGTGGGATATAACATAAAGACTTGGTGCGCGTAGAACACGTGTCATGTTCCTCATATAAAAGAAACGTGTCCTATGGTCACATATGCCCAAAACAGAGTTCTCCATGCTAGTGAGGTACCTAGTGGCCCAGAGGACTTTTCCAATAAGCTTCCCTTCCCTGACATTCCTCCCTGCTAAAGGTATTTAATCTCAGGTCTACCCTGAGAAGTAGGTATGGAATACTATGCATCCGTTTTCTACCATGAAACTTCCAATGAACTATTTAGAACCACAGACTGTCACTTTCATCAAGATCCGCCGTGGGGAGCCATGGAGAAGGCATTGGACTACAGAGCCCCGGCTTAATTCTTCTGGAGAAGACTTCTTATGAGAGAGCCACCAAACCTGTCTCCACCAAGGTAAGGACAATCCCTGCTGTGACAAGCTGGGCCCCAGACTCAGTCCTCTGCATTTTTGTGACTCCCAGAGGTGCCCGGATACCCAAGAGTCTGAGAGCCCCATGGCTCGGGCCTCATCGCAGGCCTGGGAACCCCCAAACCAGCTCCAGCTTCCCCACATCTCAGACTGTGCTGTTCCATCCCTGGACCGACAACACAAGGCTGTAGTATGCCAGTACTTAAAGAAGACAAGAAACTTTATTTAGCCTGAGTTCTCTGTATGTAGGATCAAATCCAAAGACATCTAATTTCACCTCCCTACCATGAGAAATTTATTCTATTGTGGACTTGCTGTGTGCCCTCTCAGAAAAAGATGCAACCCCACTCAGGCCCAACAAACATATAGTGCTACCACCACCTCTACCCTCCACCAGTTGTAGATGATCTAATGGTTTTCTTTGGGAAATAGCCCACTTGGAAGATGAGTTCTTACCTTTGAACCATAATGGGAAGATCCCTGTGAAATAAATATTTCTTTCTTTAGAGAATGTTTCTCTACAAAAGGTTAGGTTGGAAGGATTCAGTAGTGTATTCAAGGGTCATTTTAAATTGGGTCCACATGCTTTTCCTTTGTAACAGAGGACAATATGGTTGTGGCAACCCACAACCAGAAAATTATTTCATTGCTACTTTATAACTGTAATTTTGCTACTATCATGAAATCGTAATGTAAATATTTGATAAGCAGGATCTCTGATATGTGACCCCTGTGAAAGGGTTGTTCGATTCCCCCAAAGGGTTATGACCTAGAGGTTGAGAAACATTAGTCTACACCATACACAGGCTCTCAAATAGTATGAACACGTTAAGTTCAGGACATTATTTCTTTTTCCTGTTCTTACAAATCCTGTTATAGAAAAAGCGCAGCACAGTTCTTAGTGAATAGATTTCTCTGGGATTGTCAACTATGAGTCATCTTGGCAGTGAGTATAAATATTGGTTAGACATTATTATGGGTATGTCGTGTGAGGGTGCTAGTTTATGGTATCAGTGTCTGAACTGGGGGCCGGAGTAAAGTAAAGCTGTTCTCTGAAGTGCCTGGTATGACTGATCATGTGAGGTGAGGCCCACATGGACAGAGAAAGTAGATTGTCTATGAATCAGTGAGACCTTCTCCTGGCAGACATTTTGACCTTCCATGGTTGGTCAAAGCTCAAAACGAAGCATTGGCTCATTTGGGTCTCCAGCCTGCTACCTGAAGATTTTAGAGTTCCTCAGCTTTCACAACTCTTATTTTCTCTCAGTCTCTCTACCCCCTCTTTCTTTCTATCACTTAGAAATTACATTGCTTCTATTTTATGAAATATCCTGAAATGCTATTAAATTCTAATGTGTTTTAAAATATGTTTTGCTAACTTTGTTCAATTTTTGTCAATATATTTTGACAATAGTTGGGGGGAAAAGATTCCATACTTTTCTGCAGAATGGCCAGCCTTGTTTTCTTATTAGTTTTGTTTTAATTATGTATATGTGTTGGGAGGGATATGTACACATAATGGCAGTAGTCCTCTGAGGACAGAAAAGACATCAGGTATCTTGAAGCTTGAGTTACAGGTAGTTGTGAGCTGCCATGTGAGTGTAAGACCCAAACTCTGGTTCTCCAGAAGAACACCAAGCACTTTTAACCTTTGACCCATCATTCCACTCCCAGCGTTTTATGAAATACAGTAAAGTACACACTGAGGTAACACTATCTTGACAGCTTGTGACATGGGGCACACATGAACACCCACGAGAGCCTAACACCACAGTTAGACTATGATTTAATTTCTAGGAATAAAGAGAAAATGAAAACCAACTACAGCAGGAATACAAGTCATTTTATGATAGTTGACACCTTATTAAGATGTCGTTTAATTTCTGTAACAACCTAACTGGAAAAAGTGTGTGAAATTGTGATTCATAGCGATAGTGTCCAGAAGAAAGGGGCTCCAGTAGAATGGGGGGGGGTTTCTTTAGGAAGTTTTCCTAAAGGAGACATGATGACATTTCCCTCTAGTGGCTAAAGAGATATTAAATCAGTTGAAGATAATTGAAGAGAACTCAGTAAAATGACAATGCTTTGGCAAAGGGTAGTACCTACCTGCTGGATTTCTTCCTTTGTTAGTTCACACCCACAATCATAGCCTTCTGTTCCCTTTCTATGGTTTTCTTTTCTTTCCACCATCCTTTTTTAATATAATAGTTGCCAGATATATGCTAGATATGATTGCCATAAACATTTGACCAAATATTCTATTTGCACCGGTAAAGGTTGATTAAAAATAAAGTGAAATCTGGCTCCAGGAGACCAGTGTGAACCTGGCAAAGTGAAGGTGTGTGAGACTGAGGTTGTATTTCTGTCACCTGAGTTTCACTGAACACCAGATATAATGTTTCTGCTCTGGTCCTACCTCAGAACATATTTTTTCTATTTTATTTCTATACATTTTCTCCATCGTTGACATAAGATATAATTATTTTTCCAAAATGAGTAAGAGTTAGTTTATTCTGAGCCAAATACTAGTGATCATGATCTAAGACTATGTGATTCAGGTTGGCCTGAATGTCATATTCTGCTGTAGATGAAGTTACAGGAACCTTTAAAGTTACAGAACAAAAGAACAAATTTTAAGTCAATGTATTTACTAGATACATTGGTGGGAATATCATATAAACAAGCTGGGCAGGGCAGGAAAATATCTTCTATAAGGTTCAGGTAGTTGATTAACCTTAGCTTTCATGTTGATTGAGTTAACAGCCTGCTAAGCTTAAAGATAAATTCAAAAAGTTGTACCTAGCAGTCACAAATATATTAGGTCAGTCATAGCGGGTGGTAGAGACTGAAGACAACCCAAGTTGGCCCTGGCCTTCATCTACAGCATCCCATCTCTCCATAATTATGAAGTTCTTTGACACAAATGGGCTTCCTCTAAGAACATCAGCCACACCATTACAACTCTCTTTTCTACATGAGATTTGTGATTCTTCTCTTGATTAACTCTTATCAGCCAAAATTGCACTATTGCTGACTTCATAATTTCTTTTAAAAATACATGTTTTGTGTTCATAAGTGGAGTGCTCTCAACACTTGACTCCAAGTATGTGGGATTTAAACACCAACAACCAATATGGCCATCAATAATAGGCACAATGGTTCAATCCAATTCTGTCACTAACAGTCCAGTGCTGGCACAGGTTCCACAGGCTAATGACTTAGTCGGAGGAGTCTACTCTTTACTTCAGATGCAAATCACAAGTTTAGGCCACCTAACATGTCCCAGAAAGGCAGGATTCCTGTGATCTTCCTCTCCTTCAATAATTTGTTTTTTCCACACAAGTTAGGAAAAAGACTTACTAGGTTCAACTTATTGCAAAGGACCCAATCTTCCCACTTTATTTTTCCTCCCATTTTTCCTTTTGTTATTTGATTCTTTCTTCCTTCTCCCCTTTCCATGCCTACCAATAACTAAATCAAAACAAAACAAAACAACACAAAACACCAAAATGACCAATTATCAAAGATTTAAAAAATCTGGTTTTGAAAGTGAACAATCTCTCTCTAAGAGAGTTCAAACAAGCAGATAAACAAACTGGATGAGAGGCCCACACATATGAATGAGACCATAACTCAACACGATAAAGACTGCATATACCAAACATCACCCATAATCCAAAAAAAATTGAAATTCTAAAATTCAGAATAAAACAAGAGATTCCACACTGTCTGCTCTTGTTTAATATGGTACTTTAATTCTTATTCAGAGTTTCAAGGCAAGAGAAAGAAATAAAAAGTGATATAAATATGAAAGGAAGAAGTTGATTTATCATATGATCCCATACTTAAAAAAATAAACCATAACAGCTCCAACTTTACATCTGATGGTCACATTCAACAACTAGCAGGCTACAAAACCCACAAAACAATATACATAGATTTTCTATATATCAATATAGCTATTAAGAAAAGAGTTTAAGGGAAATTTCTATTTATAATGACCTTAAAAATAAAAAAAGAAATACCTAGGAACAAATATAACCAAAGAGGGAAAAGAACTCATAAAGGGGAACCAACATACCAAGGAAAGAATTTGAAAAGCACTAGAAGGTTAAAAGATTTCCCATGCTCATGGATTGGTAGAATTAAAATGGAGGTATTGCCAAAAACAATTCCAAGATTCAAATATAATACCTATTGGTTGATGTTGTTCATAGGTGCTGAAGTAGAGAGAGAAGCTCATGAAGATGCTAAGCCTTCATTTTCCAAAGGAGCAGAATGGTTCAGGCTTCTTGGAAAAGATTGACACCCAGCTATATCCCTCCAGTTACTTTATTCAAAAATTGTACCCGGTTAATTAGGGCTGGGAAAATGTGTACTGGCCGGTTTTGTGTGTCAAGTTGACACTAGCAAAAAAAAAAAAAAAAAAAAAAAAAAAAGTTATTTTGCCCTTGCTGCCCGAGAGAGCAGACAATCCACACAGATATCAGTCCCTTTTGAGCATGGCTAGCCATAACCAAAAGTAAGAACTCCAGGTTTGCCAGGAGTGTCTTAGGACCAAGGTTGGTGCAGCTGCAAGTTCTCACATAGTGTAACTGCCCGGGTTACCTGGAAGGGAAGCTGGGGGTGTATGGGAAAGTGGAGAAAAGAGAGCAAGACCAAGACAACACCTGCTACTCAAGATCTCAAGGTTAAAGGAGGACTCCAAATATATAGGCAGAGGAAAACTTTTTCCCCCAAGGGCTGGAAACTTCTCTGCAGAATTGGTTTGATTGCTCTGCAGGTGGCTAGTATCTCTCAGGAAACTGCAGGTCCCAGAAGAACAATGGGCTTCATCTTGGTCTGAGTGCTCCACCCCAGGTGGAGGGGATTATGGCTAACACATGAATTCCCGCTCAAAGGCTGGGAGAGGAACTTCATTCACCTTAGTCGATGTCAAGTTCCTGCTAGGTGGCTTGGCACCCCAATAACTCTCTACAACATAGCGCCAAGTGCAGATTCTCTAGAGACCACATTTCCGTAGGGTTCAAACAGTCTCAAAATAATTTCTCAGCTTCCACTGATTGACCCAAACATGGCAAAGACTTTGCTAAAACAGTTCACTTAAAGCTGGATCCAAAGTTTTCATTTCACTTCATTTAAAGCCAGACATTAAGGCTTAACTATACATATCACTACAAATACCTATTAAAAATCACCATGTAGTCTTCATATACATAGTAAGAATAGTCCTAAAATTCATATGGAACATAACAGACTCCAAATGGCCAAAATAATCTTAGGGGGTTGGGGAGCAAAACTTGGAGGTACTGCAGTACTTGATTTCAACTTAGATGATATATGGTAACAAAACATTACAACATTGGCACAAAATCAGATGTGAAGCCAATGGGATCAAGTAGAAGACCCCTAGTAAGCCCATGCAGCTACATTAGATTATTGACTAGTATGACAAAAATGGGTGGTAGAGAAAAGATTCTTCAGCAAGTAGTCCTGGGGAACTTGATGCCTATATGTAGAACTCTAAAATTAAATCCATTTCTCTAGCTCTATAAAACCAACTCAAAATGGACCAAGTCATTTAAGCCTCTACAAGGAAAGGGAACGTGATGAACAGATGTTGTAGAGAATGGAGAAAGCCTTTGCCAGGTATTCTTCTCACAGGGAATCAATATTCGGATAATATGAGTTTAGTAACTTATTACTACACCAATAAATGTTGGAAACAAACATTCTAATCAGTTGGCAAATAAATTGGACAAACAGTTCTTGAAAAGAGCAAGAAAGATGCCCCCAAACATGAAAAAAACTGTTCAACATCTTTACCTATTAGAAAGACAAGAAACCAAAACTACAGCGAGAGTCGATCTCACCCCAGTTAGAATGGATATTCTGAAGAGAAGAGACAACAAATGCTGGCATGGACATACGAGGTAGAGGAGCAGCATAGCCTATGATGAGGGTTTAGATTAACGTAGCTTTTAACATGGTGTAATTCAATAATGGAGTTCTTCGAGAAGATAAATTAAAATTAACCCTAAGATTGAATTTTATGATGTTGGAGTATATATATATATATATATATATATATATATATATATATATAAGAATTCAAGTCATAATACAAGAAAAATTTTGTACACCCATATTTATTATGGCAGTATTCATGGTAGACAAGTTATGGAATTAGCCTGTGTGTCACAGATGGGAAGATGAGATAAAGAAAAGTTTACAGATAGGCACAATGGAGGATTATTCCACTGTGAAGAAGAATGAGATCACCATTGCAGAAACATAGTGGAAGCAGAGATTGTAGTACTATTAAGTGAAATAAGTTGTATTTGGAAAGATAAATATTGCATGCTTTCTCTCTTATCAGGTAGTAGATTTAATTTAAAAGCATGAAATTAGAAGTGGGATTATTTGAAAAGAGGAAGAGAATAATAAATCAGGAAGGGAGCAGCAGCCAGAAAGATGAACATGATCAAAGTACATTATTTGCATGAAAATGTCATAATAAAAACTCATTGTTTTGTAGAGTTAATATAAATTGCAATGACAAGGAATTACTGGGGAGAAAGTCTTCAAAATGCAGGGGTTTGGTGCTATGCGCTACAACAGTGGATTAGTCTTGACAATAAGCATCCAGAAGGTTCAGAGGCACACCAAGGTTAGACCCCTGTTTCCAGAAATTGAGTGTGGGCTCACTCAGTGACAATGGCTGTGGTCCAGTTAATCTTTCCTTGATCAGGGAAACTGCCATTGGCTTTGTCTTCTTAGTAGCTGTGGTTCTTCTTTCCAGAATACTTGCCAGTGCTCTGGTATCTAAAGAAGCACCTCAAGCAGTCCTTTCCATTCTAGGTTCTCTGTGTGGGAGGCCTGATAGTTTCTTCACTTTGGGATGAAGTATCTTGTATCAAACTAATTCATTAAGACTTACCTATACACGCATTCAAGAACATATTCTACTTTCTGTACTTGGAAGAACAGACCAAGAGAGTTCTGAGAAATAGCCCAGAGATTGTCTAGAGAATTGTTTGCAATACAAATAGGTAGAACACAGAGAAAAAATAAGTCTCTCATCTGCTTCCTCCGGAGTTGAGCAGGAAATCCTTCTGACAGTCATCTTGCCAACGTGTCTTAGCATGGCCATGACTCACCTCCATTCTCTATTTCTAGTGCGTACCCAGAGCCTGAGCTGACAAAGGCTGCCAAGTGATTACAATTCCCCTTCTGTCCGTACCCATCATTTCCCAGGGAGCCTGAGACCAGGCAAGTATGGGCCAACAAAACAGAAATGTTCCAAATAAGTACCTGGAAAAAGTGATGTCACAGGCGAAACAAGAATCAAATGCATAGACCAAGCCTATTTGTCTCTATTTCATGAAGGCAAGAGCCGGTCTCAAAACCAGGCTTCTGAATACACAGAAAATTGCTTGTTGTTGTTGCTGTTTATGTGTTTCAATTACCCATATGGGATCTAATGACTTTGAAAAATAATTCTATTTTTTTTTATACTACAGAAATCCTCAAATATCTGAAAATAACCTTACTTTATAGAACTGCTGTCCAAAAACCATTCTTATTGACCACTATCACATAAGTTTTTCCTTTTTTTCTCCCTGTTCTTAGGCTAATTTATACAAGTAGGAACCCTAAGAAATCAACCTTTGTCCCGTTCGCTAAGATTGCAACTCTGCATTTGGAACTTGGAACTGGTTTTGAGGTAGAGAAAGTTAGTGTTCACAAAGTTAGTGAGAGGCCACAGTGACAGCTGTACACACTGACCTGGAGAACACGCAAACATTCCAGTCATCCCTGATCTTGGCACAGGTCATGTGGATCAGTTATTTCTAAAAAGTCCTACGTTAAGTCAAGTGTGAGAACCACAGTGAAAAACTATAGTGTTAACATCTAAAAGTCAAATGCCACAGAAGATGTGATTTCACTTGATTGTTCCAGAATTCTAAGCTCCTAACCCTGTCCCCACTACCCAGCCAAAGAGTAGAACTTGCCACCCTGAGACTGCAATCTTTACAAGCTGGGATTCATTATTTTAACACTTTTCCCATCTCTAATATATTTGAAGTTCAAGTCGAAGATAAAGATTTAATCTTTATACAGCTATTGCACAACCACAGCAAGCAGAGCTGCACTTCAATCACTCACTGCTGCCTTGTCTCCATTTCTTACCTGTCACTCATTTTCTGCATGTCAGCAATTCTCAAAGCATATCTCCCTGGACTGTGCTGCCATCATGACTTATGAATACACAGAGCTGCAGATCCTTGAGCTCCATCTACTGAGTCTGAAACTGAAGTGGGACCCAGGAATCCGTCTTTCAACAACCACTCATGTGCTTCTAATACACACTTGCTTAGTTGGGGTTTTACTGCTGTGAACAGACACCATGACCAAGGTGAGTCTTATAAGGACAACATTTAATTAGGGCTGGTTTACAGGTTCAGAGGTTCAGTTCATTATCATCAAGGCAGGAGCATGGCAGCATCCAGGCAGGCAGGCAGGCAGGCACGGTGCAGGAGGAGCTGAGAGTTCTACATCTTCATCTGAAGGCTGCTAGCAGAATACTGGCTCCCAGGCAGCTATGATGAGGGTCCTAAAGCCCATGCCCACAGTGACACATCTACTCCAAAGGGCCACACCTTCTAATTGTGCCACTCCCTGGGCCAAGCAAATATAAACCATCACAATGCTGCACACAGCTGGAGTGTTCCTGCATTGAATCGTTGTGAGATGGGAATATATATCATGTACTGTGAAGGTTAGAGATAACCAAGTAGTACAGACTCTATAAAGAAGGTAGGGAGGGTGTCTGGTACTGCTGTAGTGTAGAACACAAAGTCCACCTTTAATTCAAATAGCACCAGCTACAGGCAGCATAAGAAAGCAATGGGCTTACTCAAGGGATCATAAATCGTGTCTTTCTGTTGTATTTCCCACTATCCTCTTCTGTTTGCTCTGTATCCTTGGATTTCCTTTGAGTGAATGGGTCCCTCAGGGGACTTGCACACACCAGTGTGAACATTACCCTCCCTATGGAGGATATGAGTTGCAAAACCGGAATGTAAGCATAGTACCTGTAAACTTTTTTTTTTTTAATCAAGAAGCTAATAGAAAGCACAGTTTGGAGAAAGAGCTAGGATTTGGCATCAACGATACTTTTCACTTTAGGGCTCATCAGTATAGTAGCCCTTTGTAACAAGTAGCCCAGCATGTACAATAGCATATTTTGATATTTTAAAAAAGTTTTTATTTTTATATGTTTAATCATCTACTAACCTATATTCTAGACTTCACATTTTTTGTATTTATATATTTTTTGCATTTTTTATTCGATATATTCTTTATTTACATTTCAAGTGATTTTTCCCTTTCCTGGATTCCCCCTCCCTGAAAGTCCCATAAGCCCTCTTCCCTCCCCCTGTTCCCCAATCCACCCCTTCCCACTTCCCCGTCCTGGTATTCCTCTACAGTGCTGCATTGAGCCTTTCCCGGACCAGGGGCCACTCCTTCCTTCTTCTTGGGCATCATTTGATATTTCACTTCCCTTCTTGCAATGTGCTTCATAGATGAAGCCAAAAGATTTTTTTTCAAGACAAGGAAATTCCTTTTTACTTCTTAAATATCTCCAATGATTAAATTGTAGTTAAAATAAAATTCAGATTCATTTCTATAATGTACAAGAACCTCATGATTGTCCCTTGTATATGTTCTGACCTTCTCTACCCAACTGTCTCCCTTATTCATGTTCATGAGACTATGATCATCATGTTCTGTTGTTCTTCAACAAGTCAATCTCCTTCATACTGCAAGGCCCCATACTTGACCCCTGGCTTTCACATTCCTGCTCTCACTTTGGCCTTTCATGGCTCAACATGCACATCTATTCTATATTAGACAATCCTTCCATGGCCGGTGTCCCATTTACTTTTAAATAGCATTTGTAAATAGGGAATTTGTCTAATCCATTTGCTTTGTGTGTGTTGTTTGCTTAATAGTTTTCTGCATGGTTTGTCTCTCCTTGCTCAGAAACTGGGTGTCATAAAAGTAGGAACTTTTCCATATTGTTGGGTAGAATACGATAATAAATATTGTCTGAATAAGTAAATATACCCATTAGTATGTGTATTCCTTTGAGCCCAGTGGTGCAAGTCTAAAATCTCAAGTATGCAGGAGCCTGAGGTAGGAAGATGATAAGTTCAAGACCTCCCTAGGTCACAGAGTGAGAACAAGGCCAGCCTGAATATCTTAACAAAACACAGTTTCAAAATCTTAAGGAAATCAAAAAGGTTGAGTGGCAGTGAAACTATAGTTCAGGGGAAGTGTGCATGTATAGATTGTATAAGGTCCTTGCTTTGATCCTCAGTATTGACAAAGTGTGTGTGTGTGTGTGTGTGTGTGTGTGTGTGAGAGAGAGAGAGAGAGAGAGAGAGAGAGAGAGAGAGAGAGAGAGAGAAGAGTAGAAAGAGAAGTGGGGATATTTGGAGAGAGAAAGGAGACCAAAAAGAAAGGAAAGAGAAAAAGGAGAGAGAATTGGGAAAGAGGATCACCACGTTTTCTCTACAATCTAGACTTTACTATATGTATATATGGAAGCAGGAGGGAGCCTATTTGATAGAAGGAAGGGAGAGAGAGGGCAAAGAAGGTTCTGAGGGATGATTATGAAAGAAGTCCAATCATGTATGTATGAAAGTCTTATGATGAAACCCATTCTTCTATAGGCCAAGAATATCCTTGAATATATCCTTGAATCAAGAAGGCCCTCTAACTTGAGTTTCTCCTTGAGTCAAGAAGGCCCTCTAACCATTCAACAATTAGATACTCTTCTCCCTGAATAAAATCATCCTCTCCCTTCAGTGAAATGTCTGGAACCTGAAATTCAGTATGGTAATTCATATTCTGATCCCTCTTTCAAAAAAAGCATAATAGGATATATGTAAACCACAATCATGTTATCTAATAAATATAGCTTAAAAAGTAAGGGAATTTATCTGCCTCATAAGTGGAGATATCTATAAAGTTAAGAAAGAAAACAAATAAAATATCCAGGCAAACTTTTTATTTTGAAAGTTTGTGCTAAAGTGGAAAGAGGCTTGAGAGAAAAGATAACCTGACTTGATAGGGATAGTGTGTCACTTAGCCCAAACTTCCACTAAAGAAGCCCCACCCCTGTAATATCCTTAACATGCCATGCCATGTTTGAAAAGTTTGAATTATTAGCCGATTCTTTCCAATAATGGATTTAAGCTTGCCTGTCTTAAACATTTGCCATGTGTTTACAAATCACTGTTATTCACCGTGCTATACGGCTACCATTTTGATGTTGGTACTGTGCCCAGAGGGAATGCCTTTTCATGGCTTTATTGCAACTGGCTCATATTTAGGAATAAAAGTCTGCACCAAGATTCTTTCATGTTGTTGCTATCTCAAATATTGTGCCAGATTTTATATGAGGATATACTCTGCAATGGGGGGGGGGATTCATCTAGTTCACTTTAGGATTTTCCCAGTGGGTTGAATTCAACATTAAGCATTACTTTAGGATTTTGTTTGTTTGTTTTCAGTTCTTTATCAGCAAATGTTCTTACAATACTCTGGCTCTCAGAAAGAGATACCCAGAGCCAAACACGAACAACCTCAAGAGCAGCCCCCACAGCTTGTTTCTCTGCAGATTTGAACTCACAACTCCATTGTCTAGGGGCTGATTCTCCTGCTACTCTTCCCCCTCCCATCTAAACAACACGCGTGCCTCAACACCTCGAAGCCGAATGCACAAACCCCAGAACGCAGTTCCAAAAGGTCACACGTAACTTTGTCAAAACCTTGGGAATTTCCTTCTCTTGTTCTGACAGGCACTGACTCTCTGACCTTCAAGGCATTCAGCAATGTTTGTGTTTATCAATTTTCTTCCCGAATCATGAGGTGATCTAATTAGTCTAAGACCTTTTTTTTTTTTTTTCATGACTTTACATTTGCCTCCGGCAAGTGAAATGGAAAACTAGTCTGAAACCAAAACATTCCTGAGCCGGGAAGCAGCAGGCTTATCAGCCTTCCCTATCTTAGATATTGGTAATGTCTGCCTGGGATGCAGTCAGTGCCTAAGTTTACTGTAACATCTAGACCGATGCAATAGACTCTCTGGATCTTCCACACATGCCTACGTGCACAGGACACTCAGCATCACTGGCTCATACAGGTTCACTCTCTGCTTTACTCACCAGCTCCTGGAAGGATCATGGCAGAGAGCCACAGTGATAAGATCCTATGCACTTGTCACCCTCTTCTCTAAGGCCTCCCTTCCTGGGACTGGAAGCTCTCTGCCCACAGCCACTGCTGCAGGTGCCAGCTCTTGCCCCTAAGTTTCCTGGAGATGAAGCCTAGTTCTACCACTTACCAATGAATCCACAGGCAAATCATTTTGATCTGTGACCCAATTTCATGATTGGCACTACAGAGATAATAAGTACTTTATAGTGTGATGTTAGTAGTATAGAATTCATGGGAATTCTATGGAAAATAACTGGGATGTAATATACACACACATACTAAATCAGTTATTATTTCTCATTATTAATACCATGCATTTAAAATATATTATTCTGATAAGCAATGATAAAAAAAATTACAGGAATGAGTGCCTTGGCAGAAATTTAGAATTCAGAAAACATTTCGGGGTGCGATTTAGGTGATATTAATGAGACACTTAGTGGTCACTTAAAAGAAAACAGACATCTGAGGTAGCTGAAGCAAGCACACTAATCTAGAGGTTCCCGACATGTGAGAGGACTTCTGGGGGATGGTCACACACAGGTTTGTTTTCTTGAGACATTCACACTGTGTTGCCAGATTCACCTCAAATTGCACTCAAGCAGCCTAGGAAGCCTTGAGCTTGGTCTTTTTTCCAGTATTATCCCTCCTAGTGTTGGGATGTGCACTTCTGGTCTGGGCTGAGAGAGGGGTTCAGGGCACTATGTTTCCCTGTGCTCAGCTTCTATGAAGTGCTCTCAGAAAGTGCATCCTTTACAATAAAGAATAACTTATCTTTTCTCTCATTTTGAAAAAAAAAAAGTTTCCTCTTGTCCTAAAGGTGTTTCAGAGTATTAAAACATGACAGAGAAAGATCAAGGGAACATTTAATCCTCTTGGCTTAGGTACTCAGAAGCAAAAAAACTCTTAATAAGCCTTTGGGGAATGCACCACAACTCAGGCAGTCTTCAGCTCCTTAGTTTTAGAAGATAAGGAAGAGGATTTAATCAGTTCTTCAGTTGGGAGATCCTTAAGCTAACTCTTCTTCCTCTTCTGAGCTAAGTGTTGGCATGTCACACAAAAGGGGGATGATTGTTGGAGTGGGTGACATTCTGTTCCCACTCCTGACTGCATAATTATGTGAATACAAGTTTTCTAACAACACTGTTATGTCAAAAATTAAAAATGAAAACAAAATGGGTGTTCAACCCTGTCATAGTTTAGCCGTGTGATCCATTCATAGATATGTGGACTAACGAGAAAATAAAACCCTGCTTAAAGTTTTCTCCCTTTACATGACATCCCACAAGTTTTACATCCGTATTTAATCAATTGCTTTTAATTAGTATAGTAATACAATCTTGGGAGAGTTTTAAACGTTGAAATTTAAATGTTTAAATTTAATTTATAGATATAGCTATAGATTTGTTACATAGATTTTTATGACATAATTAATGTAAGACTTTTAGGGCAAAGTATTTATTTTAGGATAAAATTGTGTGGCAATGGAAATATTAATTCAAAAGTAAGTGATAAGAATTTCAAATACATATGCTTGTTGTGGACAGCCCTGGTGCCATTTGTATTTTGATGCTAATTTAGCTTCCCCAAGAGGGGCTACCTGGGAGGAGTGAATCACATACTCAGGACTTCATGTGGCCCTCCCTTTTCTTTTTAACTTATTGTACGCTATTTCCTTGTATATTTCTATGATACTATTCTATTTTAATAAAATTTATTGATTATATATCTTCTTTTTTATTAGATATATTCTTTATTTACATTTCAAATGTTGTCCTCTTTCCTGGTTCCTCCCCAACATGAAAGTCTCATAACCCATTTCCCCTCCCCCTGTTCCCCAATTAACCCTTTCCCTTTCCCTGTCCTGGTATTCCCCTACACTGCAGCATCAAGCCTTCCCAGGACAAGGGGCCTCTCCTTCCTCTGATGTCCAACAAGGCCATCTATGTATCTGGAGCCATGGGTAACTCCATGTGTACTCTTGGGTTGGTGGTTTAGTCCCTGGGAGTTCTGGGAGTACTGGGTGGCTCATATTGTTGTTCCTCCTATGGTGCTGCAAATGCCTTCAGCTCCTTGGGTCCTTTCCCTAGCTCTTCCATTAGGGACCCTGTGCTCAGTTCAACGGCTGGCTGAAAGTGACCCCCTCAGTATTTGTCATGCACTAGCAGAACCTCATGTGGCCCTTTAATGAATAAAGAAACCAATCAATGGGCAAGTAGGCAGGACTTCAGGGTGGGAGACAGGAAAAAAAGAGGAAGGAGATACAAGATACAGGTTTTTGAACAGGGACAGGGGGAGGTCAAGATGTAACTACAATGCCCCTCCATTTTAGATGGTTTAGATGGTTTAGATGGATTCTCCACCTGAGGATTTATGTTTAATATGGCTTACAAGATTAGGATTCTAGTTGTTACACCCAGACATTGAATTACCCATTGATTCTGAACTAAGTTTGTGTGGTGTTTTACTACACAAGGCAACTCAACTGGGTTCCAGAGCGAAAGATATGGCAGCAAAGCATGGGTTTATAAGAAGTGCACCCCAAAAGCCCATGGGAATTTGGAAGAGTGGGGCTGGCGTGGTAGTGACCCACCAATGGGAACTTAGCAAGTCAGGTGGCGAGATTTCAGAGCTCCAGGTTAGAGAGTCCGCCAGAGATGAGAACAAGGCCCACCAGTACCTTGCCAGCATTGGCATGGATTTCATTTTTAATATTTCATGTTACATATGGTCACCTATTTTAGTAAGAGTATCAAATCATTATGATATTTGGATCCCACTGGATATATTTTTAAATTATTTAAAGTTCGATGATAATAATATGTATAATATGCTGAAACAATATGCCTTTCAACATCTAAACTTAAGGTAGAAAATAAAGCTTATTAAACGTGTAAGATGTCCTTCAGAGCTTTAGGCCCTTTAAGGACTATGCACATAAAGTGTTTTCAGATGAGTGTGCTCTAGCATCCTGTTCTTTAGCTGTTCTTGATCACTCTAGGACCAGCATGTATTGTGCTGAGACCAGAGTGGTCAGGATTTACGGCTGCCCAATTTCCCAGAAGAAACTCCACCACATGGTCTGATGTCATGTCATATAACCCTTTTTCTCTGTGGTACTTCCTGGGTCTCAACTTCCTCTCTCTTGGATGAGACTCTGTTACAACTAACCATTGGAAAGCTGGAGAAAACCTAGTTTTGTTTGATTTCCAGCACCCACCCCAGAAGATTGAAGTTTAAGACTGAGTTTGCTACTGTCTCTACAGTCAAATTTCATTCCTTTCGGAATTACAGGGAAAAAAAAAAGGCTGTACAAGTAGAAGATTTTGCTGATGCCCAACTAATAACACACAGATCAGAGAGAAAGGGCTTGAAAAGTCTGGATAGGAAGCCACAAGAAATGAGCTCAAGGAGCCAACATGGACCAATGTGAGGAGGAGGGTCAGGGCAGGATAGCATAAGAATGAAGAAGACCACAGTGCCTCCTTGCATTAGCCATTAGGCAGTTTGTAGTGGGGTGTGGTTACAAATATGAGCCTAAGAAACTAGGGAAACTTGCACCTGAAGACTTCCCCTTAAATCCTTGAATGAATGAAATAACCTTAGTGGTTTAAAAAAAAGCACTCTGGGCCTGTTTCCAGGTAAGAAGATGCCAGCTGTTAACTGGCTTTACTCATTGATCAGTTATGGAAAGTCTATGATGTACAGGACACCAATCAAGATGCTGCATAAGCAGACATGACTTCCTTTGTCTAGGATTTCCACAGTTTAGTGGGAGAGAGTCATTGAAAGTAAATAAATGAAACCTTAGTAACTGAGGGTGTGAACTGCTATAAAGACAAAGGAGAGAATGACAAATAGGTATGTTAGAGAGTACTTTATGGTTCTTAATCAGAGAACAGGGTTTTTTTGTTTGTTTGTTTTTGTTTTTTTTCTTTCTTTTGTTTTTCTTTTGTTTTCTTTTTGGATATCATGCTGCCTAGTACCAAAAGAAGTACTAAGAAATCAAAGTAGAGACACGCTTAAGGCTTGATGACATCCTAAATTAACAGAAAAGATTGATGGCGGGAATGGAATAATGAAATTGATTCCCCAAACCACCCAAGAAGCCATCCATTACCTTATACACCCACTTTCAGTCTACATGTCTATTTCTTACTTACATGCAACCTTCTCTTAAGTCTAAACCACAACCAACCATGTGCCATCATTGAAATGTAAGGAAATGTCCTGTGACTAGCAGTCTGGAAGAGAGCATGTATGAATGCATGGGAAATGCCCCAAGTGCACTTCATTTTTCTGGGTGGAGGTGGTGGAAAGTTGCCCAAGATAAAATACAGAAGTGCCTTTTGCTGGAATGTGCCCTCGGTCCACTGAGTCATCACCTGCTCTGTTTTACAGATGGACTTTTCTCCTTCACTGCGGTGGGTCCCTGTGACTCACAAATGGAAGACATTTGAAAGAATGCTGTGCTCATCAAAGAAAAATGTGATTCTCTGGGAAACGCAAAGCTGACAGGAGAATTCTTGCCAATGAGAAAACACCAGATTTACAAATGCAGGTCAAGAGAACGTAACATAGGTATGGAGAGAACGTGGCACAGCGTTCTCCAGTCGTTAGGGTGTGATATGATGCTTTCAGGAACTCACCTTCCCCAAAGACGGGAGACCTTGTAACATTCCTCTAAGGCCAGCATTGACAAGGGTAGAAACTGGATAAGTCTTAAAAACTTCCCAACTACCTACCAACTGAAAACTAGGATAACTTCAGTTGCCAGGGTTCAAAAATGAAACACTTCCTCAGCTGGGGACTTTTTGGGAGTAGCCCTGTGAGCCTCTCAGCTGGGAGGAAATTCAATTCCAGGGAAGATCCACAACTACTGGGTGTGTGATTCAGCTGCAGTCTCAGAGCACTACAGGAAGCCTCTGCCTCTTGGGCTTTTGCTTTTATCTATGAAGACCCAAAGCAGTGATCCCAAGAGAATGTGGTGATGTTGGTCAAAGAATATGTAGCTGGAGTTAGGAGGAACAAAAATTCCAAAGATCTTTAGATCCTACACCTAGTGCTGATAAAGGTAGAAAAGGTGCAGAGACTGGATAGTCAATTGTAGCACAACGAGACTCCTGTGAGATTGTACATTTGTTAATTAGCTACATTTAACCATTCCATAGTTCATATTAGAAAATATTTTAATATGGCATGCTATGCATGGTAAATAATACAGTCTTACTGATTAAACATAAATCTATGTAAAATATAGAATTAAGTAAAAGCAATTGCTGCCTGCTTAGAACAAGAGAACAGGCCATAATGCAGCCATTGTGTGAAAAAAAAGTAAGAAACAACCCAAAATATCAAGAACATGGCATTCTGTAAATCCAGAATCCTTCACACTTCTCTTTATCCATATACTCATCCTTGTATGCATCCATCAACTCAACTATTTATCCTCTCATTCTCACATCCACCCATTTACTCTCTCCATCCATCCATCCATCCATCCATCCATCAGTCCATCCATCCTTCCTTCCACCCATTCAACCATGCATGCATGCATCCATCCATCCATCACTTTATCCATTTAGTGAATGTTAACTAAGCCATTGCTAAGTTTCTACCTGAGGTTTATATGTCAACAAGAGAAGGTTCCTCTTTTCAAAGAAATAATTGTCATTTTACCATAAACTCTTCTACACACGATTACATTCGCTCAGGTGCTAAGGCTTTGGGGTAGGTGTCTTTTAAGGATGTGTTATAGATGATGATATGGACACAGTAAACAATTGGCAGAGAAAAGAGGAGAGACTTGGAGGCAAATCTGAAAGTGCTTCAAGTGTCTCCTAAAGTGGCAAAGCTTTGATCCGCGGTGGTCTACAACTGAAAGTAGCAAGCCCTTTGAATCCCAAGCTGATGACTATTAGCAAGCAGTCTGAAAGAGACTGTTTGAGAACAAATTGAAGCTTGAGTTGTGACATGACAAGATTTACATTGTCATATAAGCTGGAGATGAAGGGCCATTCAAAAACCAAAAGCAAATAAAAGAATGAGACCTTTAGAATGCTCTTAGAAATGGAGTCTTCACTACATTGGGGATATGGAACTGGAGAGGCCACCTCCTATAGTCAGGCAGGAACCCCAGTGGAATGATAGGGACACCAGCCCACCCACAAATCTTTCAACTCAAAATGTATCCTGTCTACAAAAAATGCAGGCACAGGGGACAGAGCAGAGACTGAGGGAATGGCCAACCAATAAATGGCCCAACTTGAGACCCATCCCATGGGCAAGCACAAGACCTTAACACTATTAATGATGCTCTGTTATGCTTGCAGGCAGGAGCATGTTGTCCTCTGAGAGGCTCTACCTAGCAGCTGACTCAGGCAGATATAGACACCGACAGCAAACAGTGGATGGAGGATGGAGACTCTTATGGAAGAACAGGAGGAAGAATTGTGAGCCCAAGGGGATAGGAACTCCACAGGAAGACCAACAGAATCAACTAACTTGGATTCTTGGGCTCTCAGAGTCTCAACCACCAACCAAAGAACATACATGGCTGTACCTAGACCTCCTTGCACATATGTAGTAGATGTGGTGTTCATGTGGGTCCCAAACAACTGGAATGGGACCAAAAGCTGTTGTCTGTCCATGGGATATGTTCTGGCTGAGCTGTCTTGTCTGGCCTCAATAGGAGAGGAAGTGCCTAGCCTTGCAGGAACTTGAAGAAACAGGGTGGGATACCAAGGAAGAGCCCCACCCCCTCAGAGGAGAAGGGAAAGGGGAATGGAGGAAGTATGGGGGGGACTAGGAGGGGGCAGTGAGTGGGATGTAAAGTGAGTAAGTGTACTGGTTGGTTTTATGTGTCAACTTGACACAAGCTGAAGTTACCACAGAGAAAGGAGCCTCCCTTGAGGAAATGACTCCATGAGATCCAGAAGTTTGTTATTTTCTCAATTAATGATCAAGGGTGGGCCTAGTCCATTGTAGGTGGTGCCATCCCTGGGCTGGTATTCCTAGGTTCTATAAGACAGAAAGCTGAGCAAGCCAGGGGAAGCAAGCCAGTAAGCAGCATTCCTCCATGGCTTCTGCATACACTCCTGCCTCCAAGTTCCTGCCAGTGTGAGTTCCTGTCCTGACTTCCTTTGGTGATAAACAGTAATGTGGAAGTGTAAGCTGAATAAAACCTTTCCTCCCCAACTTGCTTCTTGGACATGATGTTTGTGCAGGAATAGAAACCCTAAGATGGTAAATAAAAATAAAATTAAATTAAAAAGAAGAAAAGAAATGGAACCTTTTAAAATGATTACAAAGCTGTCAAAGATGACCCCATAGCAGAGCAGCACCCAGATGCATGTAAATTTAGCCAGAGCAATTTATTTCTTAGGATATGGTTTAGTGATGTCTAATCTCTTAGGCATGTCTGACTGCCAGGTAGATAATTGTGAAAATGCTGGGTGAACTGGAAAGCACATTCCATAGTTAGGCTGTAAATGGTTAAGTCTCCCTGAAGGACATAAGGGGACCCTACCCTGCCCAGCTCACCCTGAGCACACAACAGAGTAGCCTTACCCTGTCTTAGACTATTCCTGGGCTTTTTACTGGATAAGTAGGAAGAGTGTTGGTTTTGCATGATTTCCAGGCACACAAAGGCCCAGAGAGACAAGACAGATACCAAACCACAGCAACACATTGGGGCTTCCATGCAGATCTCTATTACATAGAAAGGGTAGGTTAAGAAATCCATTTGCAATGTCATTTCTAGTGAATATTAATTAAAAATGAGCTATGTAATTGGGGCAGTGTTGAGCTCTTCCAATCTCTTCTCCAGGATTTCAGAGAATTATGTTCTTTTTTTTTGTTTTATTTACTTAAATTTATTTTTTCTAGAAAAGAAAGCTATGGAATAGCTAAAGAGGTTTGTTTTTGTTTTTGGTTTTTTTTTTGGTTTGTTTGTTTTGTATTGTACTGTTCTTATCCTCTTAGAGCCCTAACACATTTACCATCTATTTATTCTACAAACAGAACTAAAACAAGGGATGAATAAATGAAAGAATAGTAGGCTTTGGTCTTGAACAATGAACTCTGAGATAATTCAAATGGTGTGAAAGAGACCAGTAGCTTTATCACATAATGGAAACTACCCATTCTCCTCCTCAACACATCAAGAATGGGTATGTAAGCAAAGGCTGAGCAGATGTTCAGGAAATCCTTGCCAACATGCGGATGCTGGTATGGAGAATAGTTTAGAACTAGAAAACATTTTTATGAAACAGAAGTACTTAATTAGGGCTGGAGAGGAACTAACAATCTTGACTTTAACAGTCAGGAAGCATGCCATGCAGCTGTGCAGGCACAGGGACTCTACCTGGTAGGTGTACACCACTGGTTTAAGGTTATCTATCTTCTGACCACTGTCTTTTCATATAGTGCAAAAACCTTTCTACTCCTACATGTTTAAGGTCAATGTTAGAAACATCTTATTCTGCTGATCCGATCACCAAAAGCTTTTATGACTGAAGTTTAGTTCCTTAACTCACATCATACCAGTAAGGTAGGAAAAACTGCCACTTGGACAGAATGTACGTCAGTGGATGTGACGCATTTTTTTCTGACTCAGACAACATTGGGTTCTAAAATAGATTGTTGGGCCTCTTCCTCAGGATATATTTGAGCTCCTATAAAATCAGAGAATGTCCACAAAAAGAAAACCTTGAAGTGCCTCTCAATTCCTGTGAGTCTGTTTTTGAATGTAGCTAGCTTAAGAACACAGTATTTAGAATAAATGTTGATTCTCACTTCCTTGATGGAGTCACAGAAATAGTTGCTTCCTATTTCGGAATAAAATATGTAATAGGGCAGTCATAGTCGGAGCATCTCTGGCGATCTCAAGTTTTCATTTGGCAGTAAGTCTATTTATTGTATTTGTTTTGCAAGTTATTCCAGCATGAGAGGACAAAAAGTAGTTTCTATAGTTAGTCATTCCTACTTCCCTGTGGAAGCCAGAATGAACCACTAATCAGAAAGCCTTATTCCTTTGGACGTCAAACTCAGGAGAAGAACAAAATGCCTTCTCTAAAAATAAGCACTGGAGAGTTGAGCTCCAATACCCTAGGAAGTTCATCTCTCCCAGCCAAACTCTTTATCAACCTTAATTTTTTCCAGATTAGTTATCTTTTCTGTTCTGCAATAAAAACTCTCATCTGAAGAAGAGCTAGAAGAAAATCATTCTGTCTTTTCCTTATTTCTATCAGGATATAACATGATCCACTTCCAATTCCCCCAATATGCTTGGCTGTTTTCTAAAGTTTTATCATAAATTTTGAAAAGAAAATAAAACTCAATTAAGTACACATTCTCCAAACATTCTCACAAACTACGTTTGTGATTTAGAATTCAGAGGTCAGTGCTAGAAATTTCCAAATAGACCCTGCATGATAAAATAGGGCAATCTTAGTTGTATTTGCATAAAGTAACCTTGATTTGAAGAGATTTATCAACCAGTTTAGAACATCAGTAAGTAGACTTCTACAATTTAGGGCTATATATTATCATAGTGAGCATGCTACAGAAATAATGTCTATGTGATCAGAATAATTTCAATCTATTTAACCCATGTAAACCACCCCTGAAATCCTCTAGGAATTTCCAAGAGGGCAGGCACATGAACGAGTATTTGGTAAAATTTCTCCATCCATCAGATGGATCATAGAAATTCTCACTTTGATACATTCTTTCCCATGAAGTGGGAATCCATTTCTGCCTTGTCACTAACCCCTGAGAGGTGTAGCTGTGCTGAAGGAAGCATAAAGTGATGGAGGCTTTATTTGCTAGAATTACAGTCGGAATGACTCCTTGTGAGAGAATCAGTCCTTCCCAAGGATGGAGAGAAGTTTTGTTCTTAGGGGAACAGATGGTTAGAAAAGAATGAGGAGTGAGCCAGGGAGAGTCCAGTGGGGAGCGCTTGACTCTGAAGATATATTAGAGAAAGGGCTAGAAAGAAGTTTTCAAAATAACTGTGACATAATTTGGGGGGATAGGAAGAGGTGACTGACTCCCTTTCTGCCTCTCTCTAGAAAACAAACAGGCCTCTAAGGATAAAGATATACAATATAATAATAATAATAATAATAATAATAATAATAATAATACTATAAATAGGAATATAATATATAATATTACAAAAAAGCATATCATAATTGGAAACAAACAAAGAGAAGGAAAAGAGCCCAAGAGAAGGCACGAGAATCAGAGACCCAGTCATTTATTTGTACATCCAGTAATTCTATAAAACCACTAAACTGGCAGCCATCATGTATACACAGAGACCATAGTGCAGAAGCAAGCAGGCCCTGTGCATGCTGCTTCAGTCTCTGTGAGTTCTATGAGCTTTGTAATAAAAATAGTGTGGTACTGGCACAAAATGAACATATTAATCAATGGAGTCAAATTGGAGACGTAGACATAAATTCACACCTATGGATATTTGAATTTTGATAAAGAAGCCAGAAACACACACTAGGAAAAAGACAGCATCTTCAACAAATGGTGCTGATTTGCTAGATGACTGAATTGAGAAGGATTCATATAGATCCATACTTAACACACTACACAAAACTCAAGTCCAAATGGATCCAAGACCTCACCATAAAACCAGATACATGGAACCTGACAGAAGAGAAAGTAAGGAGGAGCCTTGAGTTCTTTGGCACAGAAAAAGACTTTAACAGAACACCATTAGCACAGGCACTAAGATCAACTATTAATAAATGGGACCTCAATGACACTGAAAAGTGGTAAAGGACACTGATCAGACAAAATGGTGGCCTCCAGAATGGAAAAAAGATTTTTTCCAACTCCATATCTGATAAAGAGCTAAAATCATATATATATATATATATATATATATATATATATATATATATATATATATATATAATGCAAAAAACTAGATACCAAGAAAACAAATAACCCAATTCAAAAATGGGTACAAAACTAAACAGAGAATTCTCAGAAAAGGAAACTCAAATGGCTAAGAAGCACCTAAATGCTCAGCATCTTTAGCCATCAAGGGAAATGCAAATCAAAATTACATAGAAATCTCATCTTATACCTGTCATAATAGCTAAGATCAATAAAATACAACTGACAGCTCATGCTGGTGAGAATGCAGAGTAAGGGCAACACTTGCCCATTGCTAGTGGGAGTGAAAACTTGTACAGCCATAATGGAATTAAGTGAGGCAGTTCCTCAGGAAAATGGAAACTGATCTACCTCAAGATCCAGCTATCTACTCTTGGGTATATACCTAAAGGACACTTCATCCAACCACAGAGACACTCAACCATGTTTATTACTGCTCTATTTGTAACCAGGAATATTCTTACAAGATTTTCAAGGTTTGAAGAACTGGATGATGATTATCTACAAGCCATACATATAGTGGTTCACTGTCAAAGAGTCAGCTGGTCTAATTTCATTCTGTTTAAATAGTCATTTATACTAAGCTAATTTTAACAATGATACACATTTGAAACACCTGTGCTCAACTATGAAACCTCAGCTTCAGGAGAGCCCAGACTTACTTAAAAAGAGTTCTCTCTAATGAAATATTGCTTGTGAAGCAGCATCTTTGCAGCTATAACTTTTGCATGTTAATCATATTACTTTAAATAAGCAGGTAGCTCTTTCTTTCCTTATATCTGTTCTTTGATTATTTAGCACACCTCTCTTTCCCAAACCACAAAAGTCAAAAGACAGGGAGAGAAGTATCAGACTCTCTGGCCAACATCCTAGATCAACTTTTCTAAAATCTAAAATAGAAATCTAAATTACCTTTGATGAAGTTATGATCATTAAAACAAGATATAGACTTATATTGTGTGAGGACTTAGATATGATCTGATATTTGTGTTGCATGTAAAAATATAAAATCCCTGAGACACTAAGTGCCCCCTGTTTTAGGGTTTCCATCGATGTGAAGAGATACCATGACCCTGGCAACTCTGATAAAAAAGAATATTTTGTTGTGGCTATCCTACAGTTTCAGAGGGTTAGCCCACTATCATCATCATGGTGGGAAGCATGGCATATCAGCATGATGGGAAGACATGATACTGGAGAATGAACTGAGAGTTTTACATCTTGATTTGTAGGCAAGAAGGGAACTATGTGGCACACTAGTTGGAGCTTGAGCATAGGAGACCTCACACCCCACACCCACAGTGACACACTTCTTTCAACAAGGCCATACCTTCCTATGGGCCACACATCCAATCACAGGAGTGAATGGGGGCCATACCTATTTAGGCTATCCCTACCACCAACTTAAGACTTGTCTGCATTTGCTCAGTACATTATAGCAATGACTCTAAAATTCTGTTACATTGCATGAGACAAGTCTCAGTTCCTCAATATCGAATACTTCATTTGAAAAATGTTGGATAGCAATAATACACTCTAATTGTTAAAGTAATATTAATTTCTATTGTAGAACACATTTGAAAATGTGACTTACCTGAAATTTCTATTTTTTCTTAAATCTAAGCTTCAGAAAATTTCAAATCATAAGAACAGAAAGAAAAAAGCCTAATGCTGCTTAAAATCTTCAAAAAAAGAAGTGAGGTGGTTTGAATGATCTTGGCCCATGGGAAATGGCCCTATTAGGAGGAGTGGCATTTTGGAGTAGATGTGGCCTTATTGGAGAAATTGTGTCACTGTGAGGGTGGGATTTGGGTCCCATGCTCAAACTACACACAGTGTGGAAGAGACTCTCCTGTTGGCTGCCTGCGAAAGAGTCTCCTGCTGCTGCCTTTAGATCAAGATGTAGAACTCTCTGCTTTTCCAGCCCCATGTCTGCCTGGACACTGCCATTTTTTCCATCATGATGATGACCCACTGAACCTATGAAACATAAGCCAGCCCCAATTAAATGTCTTTTAAGAGTTACCGTGGTCACAGTATCTCTTCATAACAATAAAACCCCAAATAAACAGGATGGAAGACTTTTCATTGCCATGTGGAAAGCCACAGTAACGTGAACACCAAACTACACAAAGACGAAAGAAACCCTTTCTGATTAACCTTGATGCAATGACACATCAGTGAATACTGACACACAATTTCAAGTTAAGGCCTGGAAATATAGCTCAGGGGTAGAGCATTTGCCTAACACACATGAAGCCCGCTGTACTGCAAAGAAAAATTCAAGCTAATATATCCACAAGTCCAAGACCATATTTTTAAAAGGCCATAGTAAATGAGAGGAGTTTAAGAAACATATGAAGATAACTGGCTCAGCCAGATGGTTCATAGCTTTAATCCCAGCACTGGAGTAGAGGCAAGTAGATCTCTGTGAATTGATGAGAGGAATTTCCATGGGAGGTCAGGAAAGGAGATGCCGGGTTTGAAGTCATGCCATAACCATGGAAACCACTGTACACTACTGTTCATTTTTGCCAGTCTCTCTGGACTCGGAGTGTAATTCAATGGTTAGTATTTCCTTTAATCCCAAGGGGCTAAAGAGGCATATGCTCATTTTAAATCACATTTTCCCTTTTGAAATGGAGTATGTATGGAGTTTGGACCAATTCTGTCTTAGAACAATTGTCTCTTCACTTGAGTGTTGGTCCTTCCAACACCACTGCACTTTGAGGAGGAATAACAGATTTAAATGAACCATTGTTCTAATCCTCAGAATTACGGTTTTAGAAATTAACAGTCAAGATTCCAATTGCCTATACTGTTAGTAATTCAAACCACCAAATTACATTCACACTTAGATGAATTGTGAATAATAATTCTTGCAATTTTTCTTTTAGTTCTCCTCCTGTACTATTTTCCAGACTTCAACGCACATCACTTAGTTCCCATCAACTGTAAGCCAGAGGAGAAAGTACAGAGGCAAATCCTAGATTTGCCAATCCAGAGATCTTCTGCTAGTAACCCAAGGGAAGTGTTAAGTTTCAAGCCAGGAACAAAAGGCTGAGGTACCTGTTTAACATATCAAAGCAGACCTGAACTCCAAGTTCCCACAGCCAGTCAGAGTTCCTACCTGTATGACTGATAAACCCTGCTCACAACCCTGAACTCCAGCCTGAGCTGCCCTGTTTCTTCCCCACGTAATCCAGACATTTCGATTACCTGCCCTGTTCTGTACCTTTGGTCTTCTAGTTGCTGCACCTCTCTCTGCTCTCCTTTCCCCTCCCCCTCTCTCCATATGGCTCAGGGTCATGTCCACTCTGGACTGTCTCAAAGGTCCCTGCCTCTGTCTGAGCTCTCCCACAAATCTACATTAAACCTTCTCCTCCACTGTTCCTAGGAGCAGTCATGTCCTGTCCTTTCCTGCTTATTTCTTTTCCTCATTCAGAAAGCTATTACAGAGAGAGAGAGAGAGAGAGAGAGAGAGAGAGAGAGAGAGAGAGAGAGAGAGAGAGAGAGGGAGGGAGGGAGGAGAGAGGAGAGAGTTTGTGTGTCAGATTGTGTTTCTCTTTCTCTGTGTATATTCAATAAAATAAGATTTGCTAAATTCGTAAGAGTAATTTTCTCTTAGAAGAATGAAAGTACACTGAAAGAAACCAGAAGCCTCATTGAAAGTGATTTACCTAGTTCCTTGTGCTTCCTGTGTCACAGGGTATAGAAGGAATCTTTCTGAGGTTTGCTGAAATAAAGGTCAGGGAGAAAGACTGAGGGCAGGTTCTCAGCTCTTAGCTCTCACAGTGAAAGCAGGACTTTAGTGAGAACACAAAGGAAGCAATGGTTTTAGAGGTGACCACTGGGGTTGCAGGTCTCTTAATTCTGGTAACAACTAAAGGAAACTTGACCTCAGCAGGTTTTAAGCCATTTACATGGGTAGTGGGTGTGGCAGGCTGAGCAAGGGCTGACTTAAATTCAGTGTCCAAAGGAACACATTACTGTAGACAGGCACAATGTCCTCCTATGTGCCTTTAGACAATGGGAGGAAGCTAGCCTGCTCACCAGAGCCTTGGAGGTTGAAGAGACATTGTGGTAGGTAGCTCTTGTATATGGGCATCCCACCCCTAGAGAATGTGCTGCCCTCCACTGCTGTCTGCACACTGGCATGCTCCAACTTGTCTTGAAATCTATTGAAAATAAGACACAGCTCCCCCAAAATCATGAAAACAGAATACTATGGTTTTGGAATTCCCTTCACTTCTAATATCTCAGTCAATGTAGGTTAGAAAAATACAATTTTGTTTGGTGGTAATTGAGATGAGCCAAGCCACAGTGGATATTTTTTCAGATATCTCTGTTTACATCTACTCTATCTACTCGCAAGACTTTTGAAATTAGATTCTTTTCTAGTAAGCTCCATTGTAGCTGCATCTTGGCACCTGACCTTTTTCTGTAAAGGTCTACCAAGGTCTTTATTTTTCTGGTCTTTGAAGCTGCCCTGTTTTAGTTTTTTAGATGCCTTATACTACTTATTAAATATTAAATATTATTAAATACTCCCCCACCCCCTTGCTAAGTATAAAATACAAATGCACTTATTCATTTAGTCAGGTATACAACAATGAGCTATTCCTCAATTTCTTAACCCTGTTCCTCTCAAGACCCAAATAATCCCACTCAAAACAAGCCTTTTTTTCAGAGGCTAGACAAGTTTCTTGGTACTCCAGGAATCTTACAATCTACATGTAAGTAAGGGACCTAACAGCAAGGCAGTTCTCTACAATTGAGTTCACTGTTTTTGACATGGGATCTTCTGGTTTTTCTTTCTGGTTCTATATTTTTCACTATTGGTAGTGGCAGGTTCAGCACTCCAGCTTATATTTAAAAGATAGGTATCTATTGAGATAATGTATAGGAATGCATAGTAGCTTTGTGTGTGTTTCTGAATAGATAATGAGTATTCATTATGATGACATGAATAGCGTTTTTCCCCTGGTAGTGATGGGTCCCACATCAAGCCTTTAGAGGAGACACTTTTCCCCAGCCCCTCCCATTTCCTCTCATGCTTCTACACTTCTAAGGCCCACACCAGCCACTTCTACACACTCTTTTGACTGCTGAAGCATTTTTTTTTTCTGAAAGAATAAAAAGGCAAAACAGTGCTTGGAAAGATTTGCCCATCTTCCCACCTCCCTTCCCTCCCATTAGACAGCGACTGTGTGTAGAAATATGAATACCTTTACACATAACTTACAGCCCCTGGGGATTGGACTGAAGCGTGATTCTGCTCAAAGCTCTACCCTTGTGGATGGACTACTAGGCCTCTGGATTCATATGCCAAAAATAAGCCCTCCCTTCTGTAAGTTGCCTTGGTCATAGTGTTTTATCACAATAGAAAAATAACCAATTTAGGCTCTGTCTTGTCCTGACTCCACCCAGTGACAGAAACTTTCAGGGGCATATGTCCCATATTCCTGACATTCCCCACATCTGCCCATAGCGTTGCAGGACCTGCCGCAGACAATATGAACATGATCCATGTTCCAATGAGTACCTCGCAGAGCAAACCCTGAGGGTCCTGTTTCCTGAAGACTCCTTGTTACAGCAAGGCTTTGCTGTCTTGCCTTGTAAGAATATCCTTCGGAGAGGAGGGTCTAATCTCCGCTGAGCGATATAATCACAATGCACAACAATAGCGATGATTTTCCAAAAATCAATACCACTCAGCTTGATTAATGACTTAGCTGAAGATTTCTAAGAAAAATTTAAAAATATGTATGGTTAAAAAGACTGGGTCAAGGTGATTTTTATGTGCCATTGACTAAACTAGCTCAGGGTGTTTTTCTGCTTTGTAGCAGAAAAACCTAGGGTACAACATAAAGTAAAAATAAAAATTAAAAAAAAACCCACATTCTTAGTTACCTAGTGAAAGGCCTGGTAAGGTCAGAGAACAAGACTAAAGTGTTCTCAGTTGCTAAGGGCTCATGAGTTTCCCCTACAGGAGGTAGGCTAATTATGAAAGACAGTAGTTGAGTTTCAATACCCACTATGAAGATTGATCTTCCATATCCATTGTGAAATCCGATTGTCCTGGTTTATAATGATAAATTTGCTCATGTGCTTTGGTGAGTGTCTTGGGGACTTAGTGCTGTGCAGCATGTAGACTGAGTAGATTCTTCTTTTTCTGTTGTCTCAAGAAAAGTAAAAGATCTCCGACCTACAGTAATCTAGTTAACTATACATTTCCTTTACTTATGAAAACACTCCAAGAATAGGTGTATAGTTACCTGTGTTAGATAATAAAAATTGTGTGAAGTTAGAATAACATGACATCTATCTCCTTCCTTATAACTGTAAACTTCTACCTACCAGTACAAGAGAAACTGACTGTTAACAATATTTGACTTGCTCAAATTCTGTTAGTCTGTATAGAAAAACTATTACTTTAGGATATAGATGTATTATGGAAAGAAATCTTTGCTTTGCAGAAAGTTTGTAATTTTATGAGGTCCCATTTGTCGATTCTTGATCTTAGAGCATAAGCTATTGGTGTTCTGTTCAGGAACTTTTCCCCTGTGCCCAAGTCCTCCAGGGTCTTCCCAAGTTTCTTTTCTAATAGTTTCAGTGTGTCTGGTTTTATGTGGAGGTCCTTGATCCACTTGGAGTTGATCTTAGTGCAAAGAGATAAGAGTGGGTCAATTCGCATTCTTCTGCATGTTGACCTCCAGTTGAACCAGCACCATTTGTTGAAAAGGCTATCTTTATTCCACCGGATGGTTGTGGCTCCTTTATCAAAGATCAAGTGACCATAAGTCTGTGGGTTAATTTCTGGGTCTTCAATCCTGTTCCATTGATCTGCTTGCCTGTTGCTATACCAATACCATGCAGTTTTTAACACAATTGCTCTGTAGTACTGCTTCAGGTCAGGGATATTGATTCCCCCAGAAGTCCTTTTATTGTTGAGAATAGTTTTAGCTAGAAACCACATGAGAAGCTGAGTGACCAGGTATGAGACTTAGAATAACTTGTTTTTAAAAATAAGAAACTTGTAAATATTATGTATGATTGAAACTGCAACCCCCATAGAAAGAACAACAATATCAACCAACCAGACGCCCCCCCCAAGAGCTCCCAGGGACTAAACCACCAATCAATTGGTACACATGGATTGGTCCATGGCTCCAGCCACATATGTGGCAGAGGATGGCCTTGTTGGACATGAATGGGAGGAGAGGCCCTTGGTCCTAGGAAGGATGGATGTCCCAGAGTAGGGGAATGCCAGGGCATTGAGGTGGGAGTAGGGGGGAGCACCCTCATATAAGCAGGAGGACGGGGGATGAGATAGGGGGGTTCCAGAGGAGAAACAGGGAAAGGGGATTGTTGAGGAAAATATTAAAAAAAAAAAAAAGAAGAAAGAAAAAAACCGACATGTTCCAATGCTTGTTCCTCTGCCCCTGCAGCTTGGTCAGCCATGCACTGGCAGGCAATGGCCGACCTGATTCAAATCTCATGGAGAATGACTCAGAACTCCTCAATCTCTCCACCAGCTCACTAGGTTCCCACTTGCAGGTCGCTACCATGCTAACCCCATGCTTCAAATCCCCCACGGCCTTTGTGGTGCACATCTGGTAAACCCATGCCACCATACCTTTCTTTCTTGAACCCAGACAAGACACCACATGAAGGAAAATGCAACACAAACTTAGTTCAGAAACAAAAGTAACCCAATCTCTGGGCGCAACAATGAAAACCTAATCTTGTAACCTTATTAAAATCTGATTCCTCTGGTGGCGAATCCTTGTGGATCTGCCATGATATTGGGAAATTCTATGAGCTACATCTTACCCATATGCTGTCCCTGTTCCAAAAGGACTAATGCTTTCCTCTTTCCTCTCTTCCTCAGTCCAACCCCGAAGTCCCGCCTACTCACCCAGTGATTGGCTCCTTTATTCATTAGGGGATTGGTTCACGAGAACAGCACACAGGCCCATCCACACAACAGGGGATAACACTTGAAATGTAAATAAATAAAATATTCCGTTTTTAAAAAGTGGCTGAAATGTGATTGTTTATCTTCATGAGGAATTTATTCAAATGGTACATAAGGACTAAGAGAAAAAATAAAATTGTTGGAGCCTTGCTTCATCCACCAAGTGTATGTGAGTGTGCTCCTGCTTTACATCAGTGAAGTTACATCCTGCTTTACATCATGTGGATCAGACTCCACATCATCTCCTCTTTGGATTGTTAAGCACTCTGCTGGAACTGGCCCCAGACAAAGGCAGCACCACATGAACAATAGTGGAGTCTGGTGCCAGCCCAAGATTCTCCCCTATTACCAGCTGAAAGGTCACTGAGTCACTATTGGCAAAACCTGGAAAACCACTCTCCTTGGCATGCCTGCTGGAGTGGGGCATTCCTGTGATGGCACTCTCTGTCACATACTCCTTTTTAAATGAAAGCTTTTCGAATGTGGAGCTCCCGCAGCCTGAAGCTTCTGATGGGAAGAACTTTCCTGAAGGTGCTTTTTATATTGTCAGAGTAAAAGGTTGCTCTTTAATGGTACTGATCTCACTAACAGATATAGTCATTTGCAGCACTTACTTTGACTATAACTTTAATTCAGTTCATGTTCTTTTTCTTATCAAATTGAATGGTCTTTTTCCCCCTCCTAATTTTACTAGAAATCTGGTGAAATGTAGGAAGCAGTCACAAGACAGGGTGAACTCTGCTGCCTTGGAGTTTCATCGGACAAATTTATTAGCCCGTTGCTTTTGAATTCAGCCTCCCTCTAGTTATCAGGACACAGACAGAGCACTTCTAGATTCTTTTAGAATGGATCATGAATTTCCTCTAGTCCACTTTTCAATAAAGTCTTATTTCCTCCTGAAAGACTACAGTCTTTACTACGTGCATTTCTATCAGAACTCAGGCCTTCTAGGCTCTCATGAAAACTTGTGAACTCTCGTGAAACTGCCCATAAAATCTATTTACAGCATTCTAGGGTTCTATAGGAATAGCCCACAGCTACATTCCCCCTTCCCCTCCACACTGGCTAGTTTTACATCAACTTGACACAAGCTATTGTTATCTGAGAGGAGGGAACCTCAACTGAGAAAAAAATCCCTCCATAAGATCTGCTACAGGCAAGCCTGTGAAATAGTTTTTTAATTTGTGATTAATGGGGGACATCCCAGGCCAAAGTGGGTGGTGGTAGTGAGTTCTATTTTTTTCAAAAAAAGAAGAAAGCAGGCTGAGAAAGCCAGGGGAAACAAGCTAGTAAGAAGCACCCCTTCAGCCGGGCAGTGGTGGCACACGCATGTAATCCCAGAACTCTGGGAGGCAGAGGCAGGCAGATCTCTGAGTTCGATGCCAGCCTGGTCTACAGAGTGAGTTCCAGGATAGCCAGGGCTATACAGAGAAACCCTGTCTCGAAAAAACCAAATCAAAAAAAAAAAAAAAAAAAAAAAAAAAGAAGCACCCCTTCATGGCTTCTGCATGAGTTCCTGCCTCAAGGTTCCTGTCCTGTTTGAGGTCCTGTCCTGACTTCATCCAGTGATGAACAGCGATATGGAAGTGTAAGCCAAATAAACCCTTGACTCCACAACTTGCTTTTGGTCATGGTGTTTTATCACAGCAGTAGTAACCCTAACTAGGATACTTCCTTAACACCAGTTCTGGAGTCTCTAAGGATCACATGATAGGTCATTCTGACATTCTTATGTTTTTCACATTGATTACTTTTAATGTTTGTGAAAATACCCTAACAGTGATTCTCAAGCAATTAAAGGGTCAATGCTGTGACCCTTTAATACAGTTCCTCATGTTGTGGTGACCCCAACCATAAAATCATTTAGTTAGTATTCCATAACTGTAATTTTGCTACTATTATGATTCATAATGTAAATAACTATCTGATATGCAGGATATCTGATATGTGGCCTCTTGGGGGTTGTGAGCCACAGGTTGAGAACAGCTGGCTTAGAAATAGTGCACAGGAAATAGAGCCATGATTCATTTGGCAAACAGTACAATTGGAGTTTGTCTTAAAAAGAAAAAAGACCAATACCAATGAGTCTGAATACAGATGTGTACTGGGTTGGATAAAAATGTCCAAAGAGCAAGAATGGAATTCCCATGGGGTATGAAAATTATGCATTGTATTGTCTAAAACATTAATGAAAAATTTCCTTCTAGATTTTTCTCTATTAAGATTTGTTTATTGGATCCAGCCAGCGGCGGAACCAGCCTCAGCCAGCTTCCCAGGTGTTCCGACCCAGCCTGAGGAACCAGGTACCCGAGATATCCCGAGTTTAAGACCTTCGGGGACTCAGGCCTTGAGTGGGAGCTGCACACAGAGTAGCAGTTTGGGGGACACGAGCCAAGCCTGGGCTCTGTGCCCGGAGGGCGGACCCCACACTCCCTGCAGCCTCCACCATCTTCCCAGCTGTTTCCACCCAGCCTGCGGTGGAACCAGCCTCTGACATCTTCCCAGCTGCTTTGAACCAGCAGGCGGAACCAGGTACCCGAGATATCCCGAGTTTAAGACCTCTGGGAACTCAGGACACCAGACAGCAAACCCTGAGCAGGAGCAGTGCAGAGCAGCTGCCCAACAGGCAGAACCAAGTACCTGAGATATCCCGAGTTTAAGACCTCGGGGGACTCAGGCCACCTGTCAGCAATCTGTGAGCAGGAGCCCTGCAGGGCAGTGGTTCAGGTTCAGTCGTGGGGAAATAGCCTTAAGAGTCCACAGGAGGTTCAAGCACCAGCTAGTAACTACAGGACCAACTAACACCAGAGATTACCAGATGGCAAAAGGCAAACATAAGATCGTTACTAACAGAAATCAAGACAATATGGCAGCATCTGAACCCAGTTCCCCGACAGCAATAAATCTTTGATACCCCAACACACCAGAAAAACAAGACTCAGATCTAAAATCACTGGTCAGGATGCTGATAGAGGATCACTTAGATAAATCTCTTAAAGTAATACAGGAGAAAATGGATCAAAACCTAGAAGCCCTTACAAGGCAAACACAAAAATCACTTAAAGAAATTCAGGAGAATATGGAGCAAAAAATGAATGCCAAAAAGGGGGAAAAACAAAAATCACTTAAAGAAATACAAGAGAACGTGGGTCAACAAGTAGAAGTCATAAAAGAGGAAACACAAAAATCCCTTAAAGAATTACAGGAAAACACAAACAAGCAACTGAAAGATCTGAGCAAAACCATCCAGAATCTAAAAACAGAAGTAGAAACAACTAAGAAATCGCAAAGGGAGACAACATTGGAGATAGAAAACCTTGGGAAGAAATCAGGAGTCATAGATGCAAACTGCATGGTATTGGTTCAGTGACAGGGAAGCGGATCAATGGAATAGGATCGAAGACCCAGAATTGAACCCACACATCTATGGCCAATTGATCTTCGACAAAGGAGCTGAAAACATCCAGTGGAAAAAAGATAGCCTTTTCAACAGATGGTGCTGGCTCAACTGGAAGTCAACATACAGAAGAATGAGAATTGATCCACTCTTATCTCCTTGCACTAAACTCAACTCCAAGTGGATCAAGGATCTCTACATAAAACCAGACACACTAAAACTAATAGAAAAGAAACTGGGGGAGACCCTTGAAGACATCGGTTCAGGGGAAAAATTCCTGAACAGAACACCAATTGCTTATACTCTAAGAACAAGAATAGACAAATGGGACCTCATAAAACTACAAAGTTTCTGTAAGGCAAAAGACACTGTCAAAAGGATAAATCGGCAACCAACAAATTGGGAAAAAATCTTCATCAACCCCACATCCGACAGAGGGCTAATCTCCAATGTATACAAAGAACTCAAGAGGTTAGACCCCAGAAAACCAAATAACCCTATCCAAAAATGGGGTACAGAGCTAAACAGAGACTTTTCACCTGAAGAAATTCGGATGGCTGAGAAACACCTTAAAAAAATGTTCAACATCACTAGTCATTAGGGAAATGCAAATTAAAACAACCCTGAGATTTCACCTCACACCAGTCAGAATGGCTAAGATTAAAAACTCAGAAGACATCAGGTGTTGGCGAGGATGTGGAGAAAGAGGAACACTCCTCCACTGCTGGTGGGAATGCAAGCTGGTACAACCACTCTGGAAATCAGTATGGCGGTTCCTCAGAAAACTGGGCGTGATACTTCCGGAGGACCCAGCCATACCACTCCTGGGAATATACCCAGAAGATTCACCAGCATGCAATAAGGATACATGCTCCACTATGTTCATAGCAGCCTTATATATAATAGCCAGAAGCTGGAAAGAACCCAGATGTCCCTCAACAGAGGAATGGATACAAAAAATGTGGTATATATACACAATGGAGTACTATTCAGCCATTAGAAACAATGAATTCATGAAATTCTTAGAGAAATGGATGGAGCTGGAGAACGTCATACTAAGTGAGGTGACCCAGTCTCAAAAGAATACCCATGGTATACAGTCACTGATAAGTGGATATTAGCCTAGAAGCTTGGAAGACCAAAGACACAAATCACATATCAAGTGATGTCTCACAAGAAGAAAGGAGTGGACACTGGTGCTAGAATGGACCAAAACATCATTGTGGGAGAATACAAGAACAGTAAAGTGGGAGGGGGTGGATGCGGGAGCAGGGGGAGGGAAAAGGACATGTGGGACCTTTGGGGGTGGGGAACCAGAAAAAGGGAAATGAATTGTAAATATAGAATATATACAATAAAAAAAAGTAAAAAAAAAAAAAAAGAATACAAGAGATAGAAGACAGAATCTCAGATGCTGAAGATACCATAGGAACCATGGATTCAACAATTAAAGAAAATGCAAAATGCAAAAAGCTGGTAACCCGAAACATTCAGGAAATCCAGGACACAATGAGAAGACCAAACCTAAAGATTATAGGTATAGATGAGAATGAAGATCTACAACTTAAAGGGCCAGCAAATATCTTCTACAAAATTATGGAAGAAAACTTCCCCAACCTAAAGAGAGAGATGCCCATGAATATACAAGAAGCCTACAGTACCCCAAAGAGACTGGACCAGAACAGAAATACTTCCTGTCACATAATAATCAAAACCCCAAATGCACTACACAAAGAAAGAATACTAAAGGCAGTAAGAGAAAAAGAACAAGTAACATATAAAGGAAGACCTATCAGAATTACACCAGACTTCTCACCTGAGACCATGAAAGCTAGAAGATCCTGGGCAGACCTCATGCAGACTCTAAGAGAACAAAAACTTCAGCCAAAACTACTATACCCAGCAAAACTCTCAATCGCCATAGATGGGGAAACCAAGGTATTCCATGACAAAACCAAATTTGCACGATATCTATCTACAAACCCAGCCCTAAAAAGGATAATAGGGGAAAAATACCAACACAAGGGGGGAAACTACACCCCAGAAGAAACAAGATAGAAACCGCCTCTCATCCAACCCAAAAGAAGAGAACCACTCAAATTTAAAAAATAATGCCCAAAATGTCAGGGAGTAATAATTACTATTCCTTAATATCTCTTAAAATCAATGGACTCAATTCCCCAATAAAAAGACACAGACTAAGAGACTGGATATGGAAACAGTACCCTACATTTTGCTGCATACAGGAAACACATCTCAGTGTCAAAGACAAACACTGCCTTAGAGTAAAAGGCTGGAAGACAATTTTACAAGCAAATGGTCTCAGAAAACAAGCCAGAGTAGCCATTCTAATATCAGATAAAATTAACTTTCAACCTAAAGTCATCAAAAGAGATATGGAAGGTCACTTCTTGCTTGTCAAAGGGAAAATCCACCAAGAAGAATTCTCAATACTGAACATCTATGCTCCAAATGTAAGGGCACCCTCATTCATAAAAGAAACTTTACTAAAGCTTAAAGCACACATTGGAACTAACACAATAATTGTAGGTGACTTCAACACTCCACTCTCTTCAATGGACCAACCAGGAAAGCAGAAACTAAACAGGGACACAGTGAAACTAATTGAAGCTTTGGACCAATTGGATTTAACAGATATATATAGAACATTTCATCCTAAAGCAAGAGAATATTCCTTTTTCTCAGCACTGCATGGTACCTTCTCAAAAATTGATCATATAAATTAGTCACAAGACAGACCTCAACAAATACAAGAAGACCGAACTAATCCCATGCCTCCTATCAGATCACTATGGAGTAAAAGTGGTCTTCAATAGCAAGAAGAACAACAGAAAGCCCACATACACATGGAAACTGAACAATACTCTACTCAGTGACACCTTGGACAAGGAAGAAATAAAGAAAGAAATCAAAGAATTTTTAGACTTCAATGAAAATGAAGGTTCGACCTACCAAAATCTATGGGACACAATGAAAGCAGTGCTAAGAGGAAAACTCATAGCCCTGAGTGCCTCCAAAAAGAAACTGGAGAGAGCATACACTAGCAACTTAACAGCACACCTGAAGGCCCTGGAACAAAAAGAAGCTAATTCACCCAGCAGGAGTAGAAGACAGGAAATCATCAAACTAAGGGCTGAAATCAATCAAGTAGAAACAAAGATAACCATACAAAGAATCGACAAAACTAAAAGCTGGTTCCTCAAGAAAATCAACAAGATAGATAAACCATTAGCTAGACTAACCAAAGGGCACAGAGACAGTAACCAAATTAACAAAATTAGAAATGAAAAGGGGGATATAACAACAGAAACTGAGGAAATTAAAAAAATCATCAGATCCTACTACAAAAGCCTATATTCAACACAACTGGAGAATCTGGAGGAAATGGAAAATTTCCTAGACAGATACCAAATACCAAAATTAAACCAGGATCAATTAGATCAGCTAAACAGTCCCATAACCCCTAGAGAAATAGAAGGGGTTATAGAAAGTCTCCCAACCAAAAAAAGTACGGGACCAGATGGTTTTAGTGCGAATTCTATCAGACCTTCAAAGAAGACCTACCACCAACACTCTTCAAACTATTCCACAAAATAGAAACAGAAGGAACACTGTCCAACTTGTTCTACGAAGCCACAATAACACTGATACCAAAAGCACACAAAGATCCTACAAAGAAAGAGAACTACAGGCCAATTTCCCTTATGAATATTGATGCAAAGATACTAAATAAAATTCTTGCCAACCAAATCCAAGAGCACATCAAAATGATCATTCACCATGATCAAGTAAGCTTCATCCCAGGGATGCAGGGATGGTTCAATATACGAAAATCCATCAATGTAATCCACTACATAAACAAACTAAAAGAAAAAAACCACATGATCATCTCATTAGATGATGAAAAAGCATTTGACAAAATTCAGCATCCTTTCATGCTAAAAGTCCTGGAAAGAACAGGAATTCAAGGCCCATACCTAAATATAATAAAAGCAATATACAGCAGACCAGTAGCCAACATCAAAATAAATGGAGAGAAACTTGAAGCAATCCCACTAAAATCAGGGACTAGACAAGGCTGCCCTCTCTCTCCATATCTTTTCAATATAGTACTTGAAGTTCTAGTGAGAGCAATTAGACAACATAAGGAAGTCAAAGGGATACAAATTGGAAAGGAAGAAGTGAAACTATCACTTTTTGCAGATGATATGATAATTTACTTAAGTGACCCAAAAAACTCCACCAGAGAACTTCTACAACTGATAAACAACTTCAGGAAAGTGGCTGGTTATAAAATCAACTCAAGCAAATCAGTAGCCTTCTTGTACTCAAAGGACAAGCAGGCTGAGAAAGAAATTAGGGAAATAACACCCTTCACAATAGCCACAAACAATATAAAGTATCTTGGCGTGACTTTAACCAAACAAGTGAAAGAACTGTATAACAGGAACTTCAAGTCCTTGAAGAAAGAAATTGAAGAAGACCTCCGGTGATGAAAAAATATTCCATACTCTTGGATTGGCAGGATCAATATAGTAAAAATGGCCATCTTGCCAAAAGCAATCTACAGATTCAATGCAATCCCCATCAAAATCCCAAATCAGTTCTTCATAGTTCTAGAAAGAGAAATTCTCAAATTCATCTGGAGTAACAAAAAACCCAGGATAGCTAAAATTATTCTCAACAATAAAAGGACTTGTGGGGGAATCAATATTCCTGACCTCAAGCAGTACTACAGAGCAATTGTGCTAAAAACTGCATGGTATTGGTACAGCGACAGGCAAGTAGATCAATGGAATAGAATTGAAGACCCAGAAATGAACCCAAAGACTTATGGTCACTTGATCTTTGATAAAGGAGCTACAACCATCCAGTGGAAAAAAGAGCCTTTTCAACAAATGGTGCTGGTTCAACTGGAGGTCAACATGCAGAAGAATTTGAATTGACCCACTCTTATCTCCTTGTACTAAGATCAACTCCAAGTGGATCAAGGACCTCCACATAAAACCAGACACACTGAAACTAAAAGAAAAGAAACTGGGGAAGACCCTAGAGGACATGGGCACAGGGGAAAAGTTCCTAAATAGACACCAATAGCTTATGCTCTAAGATCAAGAATGGACAAATGGGACCTCATAAAATTACAAAGTTTCTGTAAGGCAAAAACACTGTCAGAAGGACAAAACAGCAACCAACCAATTGGGAAAAGATCTTCACCAATCCCACATCTGACAGAGGGCTAATATCCAATATATACAAAGCACTCAAGAAGTTAGACCCCAAAGAACCAAATAACGCTATCAAAAAATGGGGTACAGAGCTAAACAAAGAATTTTCACCAGAAGAAATTCGGACGGCTGAGAAGCACCTTAAAAGATGTTCAACATCATTAGTCATCAGGGAAATGCAAATCAAAACAACCCTGAGATTCCACCTCACACCAGTCAGAATGGCTAAGATTAAAAACTCAAGGGACAACAGGTGCTGACGAGGATGTGTAGAAAAAGGAACACTGTTGGTGGGGTTGCAATATAGTACACCCGCTCTGGAAATCAGTCTGGCGTTTTTCAGAAAAATGGGCATGACACTTCCAGAGGACCCTGTCATACCACTCCTGGGTATATACCCAGCGGATTCCCCTGCATACAATAAAGACACATACTCCACTATGTTCATAGCAGCCTTATTTATATTAGCCAGAAGCTGGAATAAGCCCAGATGTCCCTCAAAGGAGGAATGGATACAGAAAATGTGGTATGTTTATACAATGGAATACTACTCAGCAATTAAAAACAATGACTTCATGCAATTTGTAGGCAAATGGTTGGATCTGGAAAATATCATCCTAAGTGAGTTAACCCAATCACAAAGAAATACACATGAAATGCAATCACTGATAAGTGGATATTAATGAGCCCAGAAGCTCTGAATACTCAAGACACAATTAGCAAATCCAAAGATTCCCAAGAAGAAGGAAGGAAAGGACCCTGGTCCTGAAAAGACTGGATACAGATTTGTAGGAGAGCATCAGAATAGAGAAATGGGGGGGGGGATTGGGGAATAGTTAGGGGGGAGAGGACTTATGGTACATATGGTGGGGGGGAACTGGGAAAGGGGAAAGCCTTTGGAATGTAAACAAAGAATATAGAAGATAAAGAAAAAATGAGAAAAAAATAAAGTGACTGCCAAAAGGAGAGTCAGAATAAAAAAAAAAAGAAATCAAATAAAAAAATATTCGTTTATTGTTTCAAGGTTCCTTGCTCCCCATTTCAGTTTTAATTACAAAATTTTTACCTAACTGAAGATTATAGTATTCAGACTTAATGGACGGAAAAATTAAGACAATGACCCTTGAGTGTTTTAGTTTTATTGTTAAGTGAAGTCTACAAAACTGAGCTTGTGCTCAACTATGATTGTGTAGAGAATGATGTATTCACTTAACAATATGAGGATACATTTCTCTTGAGTAGGTTATACCCCTTGATGTAACCCTAACTCTTGATTCTTAGTAACATTCAGTCTCCTGAATAATTTGGAGAGTCACTCAAAATGTTAACCCATGAAAATATTTTATTCTGTATAATCTATTGCCACATGCAATTTCATAAAACTTCTATAGATAGTCTATGTATCTTTGCAATAGACTCAATGACTCATAGTGTCTAGCAAACATAAACCAATAGCAGTATTAGCCACTATTTTAAAAAACCAGCTAGCATACATTCTGAAACCCATGTGTAACAGCAGAGCCTTGTTTAAGTTGACCACAGAGGCAGTAGTTTCAAGGCTTCTTTAAGGTCAATCTTAGATCATGACCTTTTATTTTAATAGCAGAGAAATGAAATGACATGGCTCCATGTTCAACGTACTGCTAGCCATTTGTGAAATGTCAAGCATAATCAAATATGTGATTTAGGGATGACATTAGCTATCTACATTATAAGCTTTCAGAACAAGCTCCAAACCTCAAGTCACTAAAAAAGAGATTCATGTTTTGTTGAACTTTTCACTGATTCCCTGTGAATTTCACATCATGTACCTCCATCCCACTCATCTCCCATCCCCCATATCCACCCTTTGCACTTGCAACCTCCCCACAAAATAAAAACCACACACATATGTACATGCACACACACACACAAATAACATGAGTTTGAATACATACATATATCTATGTAGAGAGAGAGAAATATCCATGAATATGTATACATACATGTATGTATGTATGTATGTATGTATGTATTACTGTACCCATAATGCATAGGTAACTAACCAGAAATTCCAGTCCCAGGCATCTGGGATAGCCTGATATCCTAGGTATCCAATGGGATACCTCTTGATGAGATGATGGTCTGGGAGGACCCAGAGATCCCAAAATAATACAAGCTATTGTCCTTGCTCTGGTTACACACCAGAGCAAGATGATAAAGACTCTATTGCTGAAAATATCAGACTTTGGTTGCAGAACATAGAGAAACCAGGCTGGAAGTGACCTGGAAACTTCTAACCTGTGTGTTAGCTTTTGTAGTGGCAGGGAGTGCCATGCAAGTCACTGGGTGAGAAATGCTGGGTTGATCTTACCCAGTAGTGGGTCCTGGATGCTACAATACTGGCCTGCCAGGGAAGTTGTACCCACTGATATAACATCAGAATGAAATCTATTGGGATAATCAATTACTTTCAAGGACATAGTGTTGTCGTTATGTCCTATTGACAGTATCCTTTGCCTTACAGAAACTTTGTAACTTTATGAGGTCCCATTTGTCAATCCTTGATATTAGAACATAAGCTATTGGTATTCTGTTCAGGAAATTCTCCCCTGTGCCCATGTGCTCGAGGCTCTTCCCCACTTTCTTTTCTTTTAGTTTCAGTGTGTCTCATGTGGCGGTCCTTGGTCCACTTGGACTTGAGCTTAGTACAAGGAGATAAGAATGGATTGATTTGCATTCTTCTGCATGCTAACCATCAGTTGAACTAGCACCATTTGTTGAAAGACAGAAAAAGGAGGTCAAAGTGATACAAATTGGAAAGGAAAAAGTCAAACTATCACTATTCACAGATGATATGATAGTATACTTAAGGAACCCAAAAATCTCCACCAGAGAACTCCTACAGCTGATCAACTTCAGCAAAGTGGCCAGATATAAAATGAACTCAAACAAATCAGTAGCTTTCCTATACTCAAAGGATAAACAGGCTAAGAAAGAAAGAGAAAGGACACTCTTCACAATAGTCACAAACAATATAAAGTATCTTGGTGTGACTCTAACCAAACAAGTGAAAGATCTGTATGACAAGAATTTCAAGTATCTGAAGAAAGAAATTGAAGAAGACCTCATAAAATAGAAAGATTTCCCATGCTCATGGATTGGCAGGATTAATATAGTAAAAATGGCCATCTTGTCAAAAGCAATCTACAGATTCAATGCAATCCCCATCAAAATTCCAACTCAATTCTTCAGAGATAGAAAGAGCAATTCTTAAATTCATCTGGAATAACAAAAAACCCAGGATAGCTAAAACTATTCTCAACAATAAAAGAACTTCTCAGGGAACCAGTATCCCAGACCTCAAGCAATACTACAGAGCAATAGTGTTAAAAACTGCAATCAAGTAGAAATAAAGTGAACCATACAAAGAATCAGCAAAACCAGGAGCTGGTTCTTTGAGAAAATCAACAAGATAGATAAACCCTATCTATATACAAACAACTCAAGAAATTAGACCCCAAAGAACCAAATAACCCTATTAAAAATGGGGTACAGAGCTAAACAAGGAATTTTCACCAGAAGAAATTCAGATGACTGAAAAACACCTTAAGAGATGTTCAACATCATTAGTCAGCAGGGAAATGCAAATCAAAACAACCCTGAGATTCCACCTCACACCAGTCAGAATGGCTAAGATTAAAAGCTCAAGAGACAACAGGTGCTGGAGAGGATGTGGAGAAAGAGGAACACTCCTCCACTGTTGGTGGGATTGCAAGATGGTACAACCACTCTGGAAATCAGTCTGGCGGTTCCTCAGAAAATTGGACATGACACCTCCAAAGGACCCTGTCATACCACTCCTGGGCATATACCCAGAGGAGTCCCCTGCATGCAATAAAGACACATGCTCCATTATTCATAGCAGCCTTATTTATAATAGCCAGAAGCTGGAAGGAGCCCAGCTGTCCCCTCAAAGGAGGAATGGATACAGAAAATGTGGTATATTTATACAATGGAATACTACTCACCAATTTAAAATAATGAATTCATGCAATTTGTAGGCAAATGGTTGGATCTGGAAAATATCATCCTAAGTGAGTTAACCCAATCACAAAAGAATACACATGAAATGCAATCACTGATAAATGGATATTAATGAGCCCAGAAGCTCTGAATACTCAAGGCACAATTAGCAAATCAAAAGATTCCCAAGAAGAAGGAATGAGAGGACACTTGTCCAGAAAAGACTGGTTCCAGTTTTGCAGGAGAGTACCAGAACAGAGAAAGGGTTGGGGGGTGATTGGGGAATGCGTGGGGGCCGGGGGTGGGGAGAGGACTTATGGGACACATGGTGAGGGGGAACTGGGAAAGGGGAAAGCCTTTGGAATGTAAACAAAGGGTATAGAAAATAAAATTTTAAAACAAGAATATGTTCAATAAAAAGTAAATTGTAGGAAAGAAAAAAAAAACTGCATGGTATTAGTACAGAGTGACAGGGTGGTTGATCAATGGAATTGAATTGAAGATCCAGAAATGAACCCACACACCTATGGTCACTTGATCTTTGACAAAGGAGCTAATCCATCCAGTGGTGGCAAAAAAAAAAAAAACAAACAAACAAACAAAAAAAACTACTATGTTCTTTTGAGTGCTGTTCAAGTCTTTTTTTAAAAGAAAGCATGCATTCACACATACATGGCTGGAGACTTCAGAGCTTCCCTTATGTATGAGCCATAATGCTCCAGATAATTAAAGGGATTTTGAGGTTGATCTGGTACTGCTATGTATTCAAATGCTAAATACTTTATCCCCAGACCTGGTTACCAGTACATGAGTGAGTTCTCACGTTCACCAACTTTTGTTGTGCAAACCTTGCTTCCCAAGTTGATTGGTCAATAAAAGACTAAAGCCTATGATTGGGCAGTAGAGTAGGCAGGTTTTCAATTATCTGGCTGGGGACCTTAGGGAGAGAGGAAAGAGGAGGGAGAAAAGACCTGGAAGGAGGAGGAGGAGGCCACCGTGACAGCAAACGCACCACAAGCATGTGGCCAAGAGAAACAGCAAGTAACAAGGGATATATGGCTGGGATGTAAGTTAGAATAGGTCTGAAACCTGCCCAGTCTAGGCATAGAGCTTGTAAATAAAATACCTGTATTGTGTGTCTTTTATATGGGCTAGCTAGAATTTATAATTCGCATTACAAAGGACCCCAGTTCTTTGGAGACTTAAAAAAAAACCATCTTTTTTATTAACTACTTTTGTTTTCTAAGTTGGAGATGGGACATGCATCCATTACTATGCTTTATGACAGGATGCACACAAGGATCAGGCTTCAATGGTGAATTCTGCTCACTAGGGTTAATGTCCCAGTATCACATGTGTCATATTTTTTAATACACTTATGGTCTAAATGACTTCATCCCTGTCAAGCCCAGATTCAACAGATGGGGAAATAGACTCTCCTCCTTGACAAGGGCAACAGTATTGTCACACTGAGTAAAGTACAACCTATGAAGAGAATACCTTCCTCCCTCCCTCCTTCCCTCCCTCCCTCCCTCCCTCCCTCCCTCCCTTCCTTCCTTCCTTCCCTCCCTCCCTTCCTTCTTCCTTCTTCCCTCCCCCCTCTCCTCTATTTTTCTCTCTATCCCTCTTCCCCCTCTCTTTCTCCCCCCTCTCATTCTTGTTTATTTGTTTGTTTGAGACAGGGTTAGACACCAGACTCGCTTTAAACTTTTAGAGATTGCCCAGTGCTGGGATTAGAGGCATGTGCCACCACACCTGGATGCTTTGCCATTTTGCGAATGACTACAATCACACTTACAGATATGAATAAAGGTAAGGAATATTCTGTTACAAACTGACAACATTATCCTCTCAGGGAGAGGAACAATACAAGAGATAATGCTTTATTCACTTATATTTAGTGGCCACACACCAATTGTAAATTATTCCCAGCAGAAAAGTTTGATGAATGAAAAAGTTATGATTGTTATACTTTTATCGTCAAAAATTTACATCAATACTCTAATGACTTAGCATAGAGAAGAACAGACAGTGGAAGAAAAATGTCTCTGTCTCTGTACCAATAATGTTGGGGAAGAAAATCCAATGGAGAAATAACTTCACTGACTTCACAAAATTGTTTTGCATTTTCATAGCTCATAAGATTGTTTCTTCCAGAAAAATATAATGTTCTAATGCTGTTTCACTTTCAAATGTCAAAGCCACCTTTGGGAAACAAGCATAGCTTGGTCTGTCACCTTTAGTTAGAAAAAATAATCACCACTTCAGTTAGCAATCATGGACACAAAGACATTCTCTGATCTTTGAAGAGCCAGTCATAGCAACTGTCCTAAGAACTCTATTCTAGTAATATGAGATGTACAGTACAAGTCACACATTTTTATGACTCGGTATGTGCAAATAATTTGATCAGGTGTCCATTCCTACTTTAAGTAGGAGCTGATGTCATATTATAAAGAAGAATACTATAGTAGTCTTAGTTTGTTAGGTCTCTATCTCTTTCTCTTTGCAAATGTTAATACCCCTCATCTCAGACTCCACCAAAAGAACTTGGAGCACACACCAAATTAACACATGCAGATCTGCACTGCAGTGTTCTTACTGTGTACTACTTTTTTCACTGGGGTGCTTTATCACGACTTACTTTTCTACTCTCCTTCAGTATACAACACAGGCTACAGTATCCACGTGTTTGCTGCCTGCACTGTGCATCCAGGCTTCATAGGAACCATCTTAAAGATCTTGCCTTTGACAATTATCTTCCCATTATACCTTTGCCCAGCTCTGCCCTCTCTGCTCACCAGTTTCACAATCACATATGGGTGTTGTCCTGGTTAGCTTATGTCAACCTGACACAAGCTAGTGTCAATGGAAAGGAGGGAACATCAATTGAGAAAATCCCCCTTTAAGGTTTGGCTTAGGGCATTTTCTTAATTCATGATCCACAGGGAAGGACACAGCCTATTATAAGTGGGACCATCCCTGGGCTGGTGGTCTTTGGTTCTATAAGAAAGCAAGCCAAGAAACGAGAGAGGGGGAGGCAGAGAGGGAGGGAGGTGTGGAGAGAGAGAGAGAGAGAGAGAGAGAGAGAGAGAGAGAGAGATTGACAGAGATATTGAGAGAGAGAGAGAGAGAGAGAGAGAGAGAGAGAGAGAGAGAAGTAAGCAGCATATGGCCTCTGCATCCATTCCCACATCCAGGTTCCTGCCCTGTTTGAGCTGCTGTCCTGGCTTCCTTCAATGATGAGCAGTGCTGTGGAAGTACAAGCCAAATAAACTTCTTCTTCCTCAAGTTGCATTAGAAATCCCAACTAAGACAGGTATTAGAATGTCCCAAGACAGAGGGACATCCAAAGACAACTTCCTCATACAAGAGAGCAAAAGCATTCATCTATCAAACAACTCTAAGCTTTGCATTTCTAGATCCTTCTAAGTAATCTTGGAAATTATGTCATTTGATTTTATAGCATCATCCTAGAAAACAATTGACTGATCCACACATATTTCATTACCCAACTTTCTCAAGACAAGTTAATCACTTAAGAAAATTAGCTACAATCTCAAGATGATAAAAACAAAGATCTTCGCAGTACTCTACTTCTTTTAATATATATAATTTCAGGATATTCGTAGCTTTAATGCTAGAATTCATTCGTGATTTCTTCTTCAGAAGGTACTTGGCTTTGGATTATTTTTACCACATTTCTTGTACATGATGGATTTTTAAAGGATTTTTATTTGTTTCAAATCATATCTCATTTTATTTAACTAAGTAATTTTTTAGTTGAAAGCAGAATTTTTTCTTATATGATATATTCTGACTGTGGGTTCCCTTTTCCCAACTCTTCCCTGATCCTTCCCACTTCTCCAATCACCCAAATCCATTGGGCCTACAAACTATTCATAAGTCATTTTCAATTCATTGATGATACTTATAGAAATTACATTTTTTCTGTCTAAATTATAAAAAATGGTAAAAATCCATTTGAACTGCCTAACCAGTCACTCACATTCTGTTAGAAACTGAACTTTAACATACACATTTTAAAACTATTTTGTTCACTTTCTGTGATATTTAACTTGCTTTCCTGATTTTTTTTTTGTAAAAAAGAGTTACACCAAGTCATTCTTTATAAGGAAAAACCCAGTCTCCAAAAGGAACTCATGAATACCTAAGTTTCTTTTTCCTTGTCAATTATCTTTGAAAAAATTATCATAATTTAGGGTGTTATTTGGCAATGAGCAAAAGAAGAGGTTTTTTATTTTTCCTGTCCTCAAATCTGTTTTAGTAATTTTATTTTTTAACAATCACAAACACTGGATCATTTGTTTTGATTTCAGAAACTGTTTTCAACCAATTTACTTTCAGAAAATTCCCTGCCTTCAATTTTTACTCACATGGAGAAATCTCTACTTGGTGTACTTAGAAAGGATTTCTCTTGTGCCCATGGTCTTGCTATTTATGACATGAAAGGGCTTTATTGTCATTTGGTAATGAAACCAAGGCTAATGACAAACTCATCAGATAGCCTCCCTGTAACCATCATGGTGGCTCGCAGGTCTCTTTTTCTGTGGAATATCAAGAGTTCCTTTAGATCAAGGCCTTTGCACTTATGACTCCCTTTGTCCCAAAATTCTTTCATGGTGACTCCCTTTGTCCCAAGATTCTTTCATGGTATCAAGCACATAAAATAAGTATGCCAAGTAAACACTGACTAATAATAACTCATAAATAAATTCATTTTAAAAAATTCTTTGGTATTTATGTAATCTTATTATTCATTGAAGACTAAAGCAAATGTGAACCACTTAAAGCAGATATTTTTATTTATTTCCACAGAAATCATTAAGTCTTGTAGCTTCAGGAGGCAGAGAGTCTTCAGTGTTTCAATGTTTTTCAGAGTTAATTGATGTTTTGATTTTACAGTCCTCAATGCTAAAAACACCATGTCATATGAATATGGAGGGCAAAGCAACAGAAGCTTGCCATTTCAGAACGTGTTGGGAATTCTGTACTAATGTCAAGCCAATATTCATTTAACAATTTTTAAAACAGTAACTTTTAAGATTAAACATTCTAAGACAATGTAGTCTAAAGTCAAAGTTTAACACACTAAAGATAACACACTAAAGAATGTCAGTAAAAAAACACAAAGGTCTTTGTTTTACATAATTGAATGATTATGTTTATCTAAGAGCAAATGGTGTATATACAATGAGTCACTGCAGTGCATAGAACACAATAGTCTCAAGTCTGAGCTTAGAGCAGCAGTTGTTGGCATTGTGTAGCACAAGGGTACACACTGGACCGAGTGCACATACTGTGTGTTTATAACCAAGTGTAACTCTTAATTTTTTAAACTTTATTTTTTTCTTTTTTTTCTATATTCTTTGTTTACATTCCAAAGGCTTTCTCCTTTCCCAGTTCCCCCCTCACCATATGTCCCATAAGTCCTCTTCCCTCTGCCCATTCCCCAATACACCCCGCCCCCCCACACACACACTATTTCTTTGTTCTGATACTCTCCTACAAAACTGGATCCAGTCTTTTCAGGACCAAGGTCCTCTCCTTCCTTCTTCTTGGGAATCTTTTGATTTGCTAATTGTGCCTTGAGTATTCAGAGCTTTTGGGCTTTTTTTTTCAGTTTTTTTTAATTTTTTTTTAATTTTAAATTTTTATTTTCTATATTCTATGTTTACATTCCAAAGTCTTTCCCCTTTCCCAGTCCCCCCCCACCATACGTCCCATAATTCCTCTCCCCCCAACTATTCCCCAATCATACACACACACACACACACACACACACACACACACACGCGCGCGCGCGCGCGCGATTTCTCTGTTCTGGGTCTACAAAACTGGATCCAATCTTTTCAGGCCCAGGGTCCTCTCCTTTCTTCTTCTTGGGAATCATTTGACTTGCTAATTGTGCCTTGAGTATTTAGGGCTTCTGGGCTCATTAATATCCACTTATCAGTGATTGCATTTCATGTCTATTCTTTTGTGATTGGGTTAACTCACTTAGGATGATATTTTCCAGATCTAACCATTTACCTACAAATTGCATGAATTCATTATTTTTAATTGCTGAGTAGTATTCCATTGTATAAATATACCACATTTTCTGTATCCATTCCTCCTTTGAGAGATATTTGGGCTCCTTCCAATTTCTGGCTATTATAAACAAGGTTGCTATAAACATAGTGGAGCATGTGTCTTTATTGTATGCAGGGGAATCCTCTGGGTATATGCCCAGGAGTGGTATGCCAGGGTCCTCTGGAAGTGACATGCCCAATTTTCTGAGGAACCGCCAAACTGATTTCCAGAGCGGTTTTACCATTTTGCAATCCCACCAACAGTGGAGGAGTGTTCTTCTTTCTCCACATCCTCGCCAGCACTTGTTGTCTCTTGAGGTTTTTTTTGTTTTTGTTTTTTTTAGCCATTCTGACTGGTGTGATGTGGAATCTCAGGGTTGTTTTGATTTGCATTTCCCTGATGTCTAATGATGTTGAACATCTCTTAAGGTGTTTCTCGGCCATTCGAAATTCTTCTGGTGAAAATTCTTTGTTTAGCTCTGTACCCCATTTTTTGAAAGGGTTATTTGGTTCTTTGGGGTCCAACTTCTTGAGTTCTTTGTATATATTGGATATTAGCCCTCTGTCAGATGTGGGGTTGGTGAAGATCATTTCCTACTTTGTTGGTTGCCGTTTTGTCCTTCTGACAAGTGTCCTTTGCCTTACAGAAACTTTGTAATTTTATGAGGTCCCATTTGTCAATTCTTGATCTTAGAGCATAAGCTATTGGTGTTCTGTTCAGGAACTTTACCCCTGTGCCCATGTCCTCCAGGGTCTTCCCCAGTTTCTTTTCTATTAGTTTCAGTGTGTCTGGTTTTATGTGGAGGTCCTTGATCCACTTGGAGTTGATCTTAGTACAAGGAGATAAGAGTGGGTTGATTCGCATTCTTCTGCATGTTGACCTCCAGTTGAACCAGCACCATTTGTTGAAAAGGCTATCTTTTTTCCACTGGATGGTTGTGGCTCCTTTATCAAAGATCAAGTGACCATAAGTCTGTGGGTTCATTTCTGGGTCTTCAATCCTATTCCATTGATCTACTTGCCTGTTGCTGTACCAATACCATGCAGTTTTTAGCACAATTGCTCTGTAGTACTGCTTGAGGTCAGGGATATTGATTTCCCCAGAAGTCCTTTTATTGTTGAGAATTTTTAATGATGCTTTTAAAACATTTTATCCTCTTTTTTAGCCCACCACCCACCAGAGGAAGAGGGAAAGAAAGGATACAGGGGAAGTGGACCTGTTTAGAAAGGATCACTAGACCATCTCCCATCTGTGTTATGTGAAAATCGGCAGTTCAGTTTACAGGTTAGCAGGCAGCAGCAATTCGATACACTCACAAATACTTCATGGATACACACCAGGAGTCCCGTTCAGTAGAGTGGGGATAGCAAACAAGAATCAGCATGACCTAGCAGAGACAGCTAAGCCTCAGCCTCAGCTCAAGTCAGCTAGAGGGACCAGCAGGAACATCTGGAGAAGTTCTTGGCTATACCTCTCTCAGTGAAGCAAAGACCCATGAAGATCTGAGCCCCAGGTGTTGTACAGCTAGCTAGCTGTCCCAGCACGCCAAGCTCAGAAATGTGTCCAACACTCCTCTGAGTCCTATTTATACCCTCCAATACCACGTGTCCTCTGCGTGCCTTGCCTCAGCAGGTATCTTGCCTCAGCATGTTCGTTCAAGCAGCCTGTGTCCGCCGAGTCTTGATAAATGGAGCGCAACTATACAATATAAGGCAGATCAATACATGTGTGTTGTTAGCAAAAGAATCCTTCATCACATATCCTTTCATGTGTTTGATTTAGTAAAACATCCTCTCTCTTGTGTCTGCTTCAGTGAAACGTTCCTTTACGAGTCTGCCTTCGCCTTTCAGCTGTGTCCACTTGAGGAAAACACTCCTTTACATGATTGCCCCGGCAAAACGCCATCCAACACAACTGACTTTCCAAAGAACCCTTAAGTTTCCACTTCAGCCAGAACTGCAGGAAGTTATCTGATGTAACACAGGCAAGTGATTATTTATATATTTACTTTTAAATTAATATCTGACAAGACTTTTATCCCTTCCATGTCCAGTTATGACCTATATAGCACCCATGACCTACAATGTACGAAGCCATGCTTTAAGACATCACCACCATCAGGTTTGTTCTCCCCATTCTTCAGACTTTAAAAAAAATTTCCCATGGGAGTTTACTTGAGAATTCTTTAGCTACTATGCACTGTGCAACTATCCTCCTTCAGGAGTTTCTGCCTTTGTCATATAAAATTGTGAAGATACACACATAAAACAAGAGATACAGCCAGGCGCCATCCCTCAAGGACACTTCTGAACTACAGGAGCTTATAACTATAGCTTATGCAGTCACAAAACAATATCCTTGGCCCAGACCCACCTGCGTGCTCCCAGAACCCTTTCTCCTCTATACAGGAGCTATTCTGTCTTATGCTTATCAGCCACAGCACTATAGTAATTCTGAAAATGACAGTTATTAGTGTCTTCTTGTGCTTTGGGAATACCCTTGTTCTTGGAATCATGGCGGATACTAGCACTAGTGCCCTCCCTTTTTATCAGCCTACTATCAAGAAACCCGGCAGGCTGTCAGTCTTGGGAAGGAAGAAATGTCAGCCCTGCAACTTTGCCTACAAAGTCATCCCAAATGGACTGAGGCTCTGAGATTATGTTGATCAAGAATGGAAAGCTGATAAATTAGGAATAGAGATATGGATATACATATGCCCAATGTTGAAACAAACCTAAAAATATAACAACAGATCCAAGACATGAAAAACAGAGAGTTAGTGCAGAGATCACCGTGATGTGAGGCTCTACCAGACTCAGAAAGAAGGAAGGAAACACGTGGGAGAAACAGGAAGAAAATGAAAAACAGAGTGAGAGATATTTAGCATTTCTGAAAACACAGATTACTGGGGAAAAAAACCAGAGGGTCTGAGGAAATGCACAGTCATCAAGGGATTGCCACACACAAAAGCCTGAGGACCTGAAACCAGATCCCATGTACCTACAATCCCTGTGCAGGGAGACTGAATAAGGTGCATAACAAGCACAGATGAGTCCCAAAAGCCAGTCAGGCCAAAACAGCAAGAACATTGTCTCAAAAACTAACAAGCAATGGGCAGAAACACCTGACATCAAATCCTGACATCCTTTAGTCCTGTGAAGGCTCCCTAGATGCCCCAGCATAGGGAAATTGAGGGAGGGTAGGTTGGAGTGGGTTGGGTGGAGGAACATCCTTATAGAAGCAGGGGGAAGGAGGATAGGTTAGGGGTTTCCTTGGGGGGGGGAAGTGGGGAAAAAGGAATAATGTTTGAAACGTAAATAAAGAATATATTCAATGAAAAAAATCCTGACCTCTATACATGTAAGACCCCTTGTACAAAAAAAAAAATAAAAATAAAAAAAAAAAAAGAATGGAAAGCTGAACACCAATAACCAAGTAGAATAAAACTGTTACCAAAGCTAGGCCTTCAGTCAGTAAGCTTCCGGTTCCAAACGTATAGGATGTCCTTTTCTACCTCATGAATTAATTCCTTTATCAACAATTTTCTTCTCTTTTCTGGTTATCTAGTTCCTGCTTCTATTATGCATGATTCCATTGCACCCTATCTTGTGACTCTCCAACAGCAGAGCCTGAGGCATGGATTCAGGTACCAAAGAATTACTGGGAAGGTCAAGAAGGGAGTAGAGGAGTGAGGGAAGAGAAAGCAGCCAAGGAAGGGTGTGCTATTACAGAAAAGGAAGAAAACCTGGGAGATAAAGTGGGAGACACTCCTGAGAGAACACTAAGAAGTTCATGCACCAATTTCCTCCAGCTCTGTGTCAGGTTTTGTTCTGGAGGCCATGAACAGTCTGACATCTGTTTCACACAAGCCTGAGCACAGCATCCTTTGGTGCTCATTTAAAATAGAATGCTATACCTGGTAGTGGTCTTTGTAGATCTTTTCAGAGTTCATTGGACAATGTGTCTCTTTGAATAGAAACTAGAAAGAGATGAATGACCAGACAGCCTAGAGTGTGTCTTCAAAACAGTATCAACTGTTGATGCTGCCAATCACTATGAATTATAGTCTTTACAGATAAGATAAATTTAACTTTTCTAAGTATTTGGTTACATATTCCTATTATGAAGGATGTTGCTTCAAATTTCCCTACATTGTTTCTGGCATTTGTTCGATTAGATCAGCCGTGGTGGCTAAACAGAATTTCTTGGTCTGAATGAAAAAATGAGATGACTTTGTACATAATTCAACGAGGTTGGCCTCTCTCTCTCTCTCTCTCTCTCTCTCTCTCTCTCTCTCTCTTTCTTTCTCTCTCTCTCTCTCTCCTATAAGTTCATGGTTTTTAAGTTAAAGAAAGAAAAAGAAAAGCTAAAATGTTGTTCATTAGTAAAGCCCTGGGTTTGATACCCAAATATAGCAAAAATAAAAGTAAATTAACAAATATATAACTGTTCAAAAATTATTTTGTGTTTCTACAATCTGTTAATTTATTAAATAGCCATAAATAAAAAAACTGTTTTGGGAGAGCTTTCAGCACGTTTTATTTAAATGTCCTTTAATGAATAAAATTTGTTTCTAAACAATGTATTCTTTAAAAAAAATATTTTATTTATTTACATTTCAAATGTTGCCTTCTTCCTGGTCCCCCCTCCCAGAATTCTTCACCCCATTCCCCTACCCCTTAGCCTGTGAGAAGGTGCTCCCCAACCCATGCACTTACCCAACCCCATCTCACCCCCTATCCTCAGCATCCCCCTTCCCTAGGACATCAAGATAGACACATCCTCTGCCACTGAAGCCAGACAAGGCAGTCCTCTGCTATTAATGTGCTTGGGGCCATGAAGCCTCTCAGAGGACAGCCATGCTAGGCTCCTGTCTGCAAGCACAACATGGCATCAGTAGTAGTATCAGGGTTTGGTGCATGCCCATGGCATGGATCCCAAGTTGGGCTGGTCACTGCATGGCCTTTCCTTCAGTCTCTGCTCCATTTTTGTCACTGCATTTCTTTTAGACAGAAACCATTCTGGGTCAAAAAATTTAAAGGTAGGTTGGTGACCCCATCCCTCCACTGGTGGCCTTGTCTATCCAGTAGAAGGTGATTCCTTTAGGTTCCATCTCCCCACTGTTGGGCATTGCCCCTAAGGTCATTGTGTCCTAGGAGCCTCTCACATTTCCAGGTCTCTAGGACTTTCTTGAGGTCCCCTCCCCCTTCCTCCCACCTATCACAGCTGTATAAGAGAAGCCCAGAGGGTCAGGAGGAAAAAAATCATTTCTAAATAATGAGAGGAAGGACTAAAGAGATGACTCAGCAGCAAAACTTTCACTATTCTCTCAGAACTCACTTTCAATTCTCAGCACCCACTTCAGGTAGTTCAAGAGCACCTGTAACTCCAGCTCCTGGAAATCTGATGCCCTTTTTCTGGCCAACGTGAATACCTTCATTCATGTGCCCATATATACACATAGACATACACATAGACATGTCACTTCTTTTTTTTTTTCCCCCCCCCTTGGTTTTTCGAGACAGGGTTTCTCTGTGTAGTCCTGGCTGTACTGAAACTCACTCTGTAGACCAGGCTGGCATCAAACTCAGAAATACACCTGCCTCTGCTTCCCAAGTGCTGGGATTACAGGTGTACGCCACCACACCCGGCTGACATGTCACTTCTTAAATAATGTTTTTAGACTATAATATAATCATAATATAACTTTCTCTATCCTTTCCTCTATCCAAATCCTTATGTGCCCTCTTCTTGCTTTCTTTCTAATTCATGGCCTCCTTTCATTTATGTAATGAATACAACTAGACAGAGGGTTCACAAAAGTTTTAATGATATGATAAAGAAACTTTATCCAAGAAACATCAATGTAACACCCACCTAGTGTGGATCTTAATGTAGGTCATAAAATTAGCTCAACAAATTTGATAACTGAAATTATGCACTATATTCTCAGGCAAAAATAAGGTAAAACTCTAAATTAATAACAATGGAAAATTTGGAAATCCACAAATAAGTAAAACAAAGTTAATCTCAAATAAAAAAATTAAGGGAAAATAAGGCAACAATGACACTAGGGGAGAAAAGCATGATCCGACTGAATATTATATGTGAAAATGAAAATGCAGCATACTTTCCTATGAGTTTTTCAGGAAAGAGAAAGGAAAGAAGGAGAAAGGTTAAGGCCAAAAATATTGCGCTAAAACAGAAAACAGTTTATGATAGCAATGAAATCAAAAGTTGGCTCCTTGAAAAGATCATAAAATTGGCACACCTTTACCCTGGGTGACTGGGAAAAATGGAAGATTTAAACTACTATTATGTTGACTAGTAATTATCAAGAAGAGGATTTTATTTGCTAATTTTCCAAAAAGAAGAACAATGGTAAAGAAAGAACAAGTTGGATAACTTAAATGAAGTGGGAAAATCCCTAAAGGACATATGTAGCTAAAATTGACTGGTCAAGAAATTTTAATATCCCAATAGATTTGTTATAAGTAAAGAAATTAAATTAGCTATTTAGAAACTTTTCATAATGAAAGGCTCAAAGATATACAACTCCACTGGTAAAATCTAAGGAGTAATATCAATTCTTTATGTGCTCTTTCAAAAAGTATAATGATAAAAACACTATAACTATTTCTATGAGGCCCAAAGTACCCTGATGTTCAAGCCAGACAAAGCTATTACAAGAAAGAAAACTGTATGTCAATTGCTTTATTATATTGGTGAGATAATTTATGTAAGTAGCAGCAAATTGGCAATATTTAAGAACTTTAATAATATATGAGAGTACAGATTATCCCAGCATTTGAAGGTTGGCTCAATGTACAAAATAAAATAAAATCATCCAGTAGAACTACACTTGGACAGCTACAGAGTTATCAGCTACTGTTTCCCAGGACTGGGTCAGAAAGGGCTGAGTTTGCTGTGTCAACAGGCTTACGGTTTGCTCTTAGAGTAGAGAAAGGATGCTAAATCCAGATTGTGGAAGTTACACAATTCTGTGACTATACTAAACACTACTGAGTGGTACTTTCATATGGAAGTCTTTTGGTATGCAAATTTTATATTTTATAATATATTTAATATAAGATATTAAAAGATAACCAAACATAAACCATTGCTCATAGGTAGTATTTGCTGAAAAATAATGAACATGCATTTAAATTCAGTGGAATTCTGTACATTTTTTTACTATAACCCCTGACAGCCAAAAGACTGAACTGAGGTTCCAAAATCTTAAATTTATTAATTATTGGTCAGATATTTAAAGTTTTAATTTAAATAAATTCATCAATTATACACTGTATACACAAATATGTGCAGTCTATTAGATATTCTAATAAGTATTAGATACTCTAATAAGTACAGGGGGAGATAAACATATAGATTTAAAACACATATGTAAGAATATCTACTCTCACAGTGGCGGTGGCAGTCGGTCTCCATATTGCCACCAGGAAACCGCTAGAGAGGCCCAGGTAGACAGACTCAATCAGGGGTTACCATCGCTCGGGTGGATCCACCAGGTTCTCTCCACTAGGCAGGGCCAGGGCGGCAGCTCGGCAGGACTTCTCCATGCCCTCTGGCCTTGCACCTTACAGCGGTGGTCATGGTCGGTCTCCAAATTGCCACCAGGACACCGCTAGAGAGGTCCAGGTAGACAGACTCAATCAGGGGCTACCATCACTCAGGTGGATCTGCCAGGCTCTCGCCACCAGCCAGGGCCAGGGCGGCAGCTTGGCAGGACTTCTCCATGCCCTCCAGCATTGCAACAACTCAGTTGGAAACCACCTTCCCTGAGATCCCCTCAGCATTCGCAGAGGCAGTCTCTATCTTGCAGCCTGGTCATCAGTAGAGAAACAACAGGTGGGCCCAGCCTCATGGGAGGTTCACACACAAGCCAGTGACAACAAGGCCAACTAATGCCAGAAATAACCAGATGGCAAAAGGAAAACATAGGAACGTTACTAAGAGAAATCAAGGCAGCATGACAGCATCTGAACCCAGTTCACTAACAACAGGAAGCCCTGGATACCCCAATACACCAGAAAAAAGAAGATTTGGATCTAAAATCGCTGGTCAGGATGCTGGTAGCAGAACACATAGATAAATCTCTTAAAGAAATACAGGAGAAAATGGATCAAAAGTTAGAAGCATTTACAAGGCAAACACAAAAATCACTTAAAGAAATTCAGGAGAATATGGATCAAAAAATAGAAGCCAATAAGGAGGAAATACAAAAATCACTTAAAGAAATACAGGAGAACGTGGGTCAACAAGTAGAAGCTATGAAAGAGGAAACACAAAAATCTTAAAGAATTACATGAAAACACAATCAAGCAAGTGAAAGATCTGAGCATATCCATCCAGGTTCTAAAAACAGAAGTAGAAACAACTAAGAAATCGCAAAGGGAGACAACATTGTAGATAGAAAACCTTGGGAAGAAATCAGGGGGCATAGATGCAAATATCAACAATAGAATACAAGAAATAGAAGAAAGAATCTCAGATGCTGAAGATACCATAGGAACCATTGATTCAGCACTCAAAGAAAATACTAAATGCAAAAAACTTGTAACCCAAAACATCCAAGAAATCCAGGACACAATGAGAAGACCAAACCTAAGGATTATAGGTATAGATGAGAGTGAAGATTTACAAGTTAAAGGGCCAGCAAATATCTTCTACAAAACTATGGAAGAAAACTTCCCCAACCTAAAAGAGAGAGATGTCCATGAATATACAAGAAGCCTACAGAACTCCAAATAGACTGGACCAGAACAGAAATACATCCCGTCACATAATAATCAAAACCCCAAATGTACTAAACAAAGAAAGAATATTAAAGGCAGTAAGAAAAAAAGGGCAAGTAACATATAAAGGAAGACCTATCAGAATTACACCAGACTTCTCACCTGAGACCATGAAAGCTAGAAGATCCTGGGTAGATATCATGCAAACTCTAAGAGAACACAAACTTCAGCCCAAACTACTTTACCCAGCAAAACTCTCAATCGCCATAGATGGAGACACCAAGGTATTCCATGACAAAACCAAATTTGTATGATATCTTTCCACAGACTCAGTCCTACAAAGGATAATAGGGGGAAAACACCAACACAAGGAAGGATACTACACCCTGGAAGAAGCAAGATAGAAACCTCCTCTCACCAAACCCAAAAGAAGATAACCTCTCAAATATAAAAAAAAATAATTTCAAAACTGTCGAGAGGTAATAATCACTATTCCTTAATATCTCTTAACATCAATGGACTCAATTCCCCAATAAAAAGACACAGACTAACAGACTGGATACGGAAACAGGACCCTACATTTTGCTGCTACAGGAAACACATGTCAGTGTTAAAGCCAAACACTGCCTTAGAGTAAAAGGCTGGAAGACAATTTTACAAGCAAATGGTCTCAGGAAACAAGCTGGAGTAGCCATTCTAATAACAGATAAAATTGACTTTCAACCTAAAGTCATCAAAAGAGACTCGGAAGGTCACTTCTTGCTGGTCAAAGGGAAAATCCACCAAGAAGAACTCTCAATACTGAACATCTATTCACCAAATGCAAGGGCACCCTCATTCGTAAAAGAAACTTTACTAAAGCTTAAAGCACACATTGCACTTAACACAATAATTGTGGGTGACTTCAACACTCCACTCTCCTCAATGGACCAACCAGGAAAGCAGAAACTAAACAGGGACACAGTGAAACTAATTGAAACTTTGGACCAATTGGATTTAACAGATATATATAGAACATTTCATCCTAAAGCAAAAGACTATATCTTTTTCTCAGCACCGCATGGTACCTTCTCCAAAATTGATCATATAATTGGTCACAAGACAGATGTCAACAAATACAAGAAGATCGAACTAATCCCATGCCTCCTATCAGATCACCATGGAGTAAGAGTGGTCTTCAATAGCAACAAAAACAACAGATAGCCCACATACACATGGAAACTGAACAATACTCTACTTAATGACACCTTGGTCAAGGAAGAAATAAAAAAAAGAAATCAAAGACTTTTTAGAATTCAATGAAAATGAAGGTACAACCTACCCAAATCTACGGGACACAATGAAAGTTGTGCTAAAAGGAAAACTCAGCTCTAAGTGCATCCAAAAAGAAACTGGAGAGAGCATACACTAGCAGCTTAATGGCACACCTTAAAGCCCTGGAACAAAAAGAAGCTAATTCACCCAGGAGGAGTAGAAGACAGGAAATCATCAAACTCAGGGCTGAAATCAATCAAGTAGAAACAAAGAGAACCATACAAAGAATCAACAAAACCAGGAGCTGGTTCTTTGAGAAAATCAACAAGATAGATAAACCCTTAGCCATACTAACCAAAGGACACAGAGACAGTATCCAAATTGACAAAATTAGAAATTAAAGGGGGACATAACAACAAAAACTGAGGAAATTCAAAAGATCATCACATCCTGCTACAAAAGTCTATACTCAACACGACTGGAGAATCTGGAGGAAATGGACAATTTCCTAGACAGATACCAAATACCAAAATTAAATCAGGATCAATTAGATCAGCTAAACAGTCCCATAACCCCTAAAGAAATAGAAGGGGTTATAGAAAGCCTCCCAACCAAAAAAAGTACAGGACCAGATGGTTTTAGTGCAGAATTCTACCAGACCTTCAAAGAAGACTTAACACCAATACTCTTCAAACTATTCCACAAAATAGAAACAGAAGGGACACTGCCAAACTCATTCTTCGAAGCCACAATTACGCTGATACCAAAACCACACAAAGATCCAACAAAGAAAGAGAACGACAGGCCAATTTCCCTTATGAATATGCAAAAATACTAAATAAAATTCATTCCAACCAAATCCAAGAGCACATCAAAATGATCATTCACCATGATCAAGTAGGCTTCATCCCAGGGATGCAGGGATGGTTCAATATATGGAAATCCATCAATGTAATCCACTAAATAAACAAACTAAAAGAAAAAAACTACATGGTCATCTCATTAGATGCTGAAAAAGCATTTGACAAAATTCAGCATCCTTTCATGATAAAAGTCTTGGAAAGAGCAGGAATTCAAGGCCCATACCTAAACGTAGTAAAAGCAATCTACAGCAAACCAGTAGCCAACATCAAAATAAATGGAGAGAAACTTGAAGCAATCCCACTAAAATCAGGGACTAGACAAAGCTGCCCTCTCTCTCCATATCTTTTCAGTATAGTACTTGAAGTTCTAGCGAGAGCAATTAGACAACATAAGGAAGTCAAAGAGATACAAATTGGAAAGGAAGAAGTCAAACTATCATTATTTGCAGATGATATGATAGTATACTTACGTGACCCAAAAAACTCCACCAGAAAACTCCTACAGCTGATAAACATTTTCATCAAAGTGGCTGGTTATGAAATCAACTCAAGCAAATCAGTAACCTTCCTATACTCAAAGGACAAGCAGGCTGAGAACGAAGTTAGGGAAATAACACCCTTCACAATAGCCACAAAAAACATAAAGTACCTTGGCGTGACTCTAACCAAACAAGTGAAAGATCTGTATGACAGGAACTTCAAGTCCTTGAAGAAAGAAATTGAAGAAGACCTCAGAAGATGGAAAAATATTTCTTGCTCTTGGATTGGCAGGATCAATATAGTAAAAATGGCCATCTTGCCAAAAGCAATCTACAGATTCAATGCAATCCCCATCAAAATCCCAATTCAATTCTTCATAGATCTAGAAAGAGCAATTCTCAAATTCATCTGGAGTAACAAAAAACTATTCCCAACACTAAAAGGACTTCTGGGGGAATCAATATCCCTGACCTCAAGCAGTACTACAGAGCAATTGGGTTAAAATCTGCATGGTATTGGTACAGCAACAGTCATGTAGATCAATGGAATAGGATTGAAGACCCAGAAATGAACCCACAGACTTATGGTCACTTGATCTTTGATAAAGGAGCTACAACCATCCAGTGGAAAAAAAGATAGCCTTTTCAACAAATGGTGCTGGTTCAACTGGAGGTCAACATGCAGAAGAATGTGAATTGACCCACTCTTATCTCCTTGTACCAAGATCAACTCCAAGTGGATCAAGGACCTCCACATAAAACCAGACACACTGAAACTAATAGAAAAGAAACTGGCGAAGACCTTGGAGGACATGGGCACAGGGGGAAAGTTCCTGAACAGAACCAATAGCTTATGCTCTAAGATCAAGAATTGACAAATGGGACCTCATAAAATTACATAGTTTCTGTAAGGCAAAGGACACTGTCAGAAGGACAAATTGGCAACCAACAAATTGTGAAAAGATCTTCACCAACCCCACATCTGACATAGGGCTAATATCCAATAAATACAACGAACTCAAGAAGTTAGACCTCAAAGAACCAAATAGCCCTATTAAAAATGGTGTATAGAGCTAAACAAGGAATTTTCACCAGAAGAAATTCGGATGGCTGAGAAACACCTTAAGAGATGTTCAACATCATTAGTCATCAGGGAAATGCAAATCAAAACAACCCTGAGATTCCACATCACACCAGTCAGAATGGCTAAGATTAAAAATTCAGGAGACAACAGGTGCTGGCGAGGATGTGGAGAAAGAAGAACAGTCCTCCACTCTTGGTGGGATTGCAAGATGGTACAACTGCTCTGGAAATCAGTCTGGCAGTTCCTCAGAAAATTGGCCATGACACTTCCAGAGGACCCTGTCATACCACTCCTGGGCATATACCCAGAGCATTCCCCTGCATACAATAAAGACACATGCTCCACTATGTTCTTAGCAGCCTTATTCATAATAGCCAGAAGCTGGAAGGAGCCCAAATCTCCCTCAAAGGAGGAATTGATACAGAAAATGTGGTATATTTATACAATGGAATACTACTCAGCAATTAAAAATAATGAATTCGCTGGGCGTGGTGGAGCATGCCTGTAATCCTAGCACTTGGGAGGCAGAGGCAGGCAGATTTCTGAGTTTGAGGCCAGTCTGGTCTACAGAGTGAGTTCTAGGACAGCCAGGACTACACAGAGAAACCCTGTCTTGAAAAAACAAAAAAAAAAATGAATTCATGCAATTTGTAGGCAAATGGTTAGATCCGGAAAATATCATCCTAAGCGAGTTAACCCAATCACAAAAGAATACACATGAAATGCAATCACTGATAAGTGGATATTAATGAACCCAGAAGCCCTGAATACTCAAGGCACAATTAGCAAGTCAAATGATTCCCACGAAAGGAGAGGACCCTGGGCCTAAAAAGTTTGGATCCAGTTTTGTAGGAGAGTACCAGAACAGAGAAATGGTATGTGTGTGTGTGGGGGGGGCGGTGATTGGGGAATAGTTGGGGGGGACACATGGTGTGTGTGTGGGAACCTGGGAAAGGGGAAAGCCTTTGGAATGTAAACAAAGAATATAGAATAAATAATAAATAAATAAAAAAGAATATCTACTCTCAATAATTATAATTTATAGGGTGACAGAGTACATCCCTTTAATCTCAGTACTTAGGAGGCAGAGCTAGGAGGATCTCTGAATTGAAGGTCAGCCTAGTGTATAAGATCAAATTCTAGAATAGCCACAGCTATTCTAGAGAAACCCTATCTTGAAAACCACAACAAAACAAGAATGACAAAAATGACTTTTATGAATTATCTAAAATAAATAGTAACCATTTATTTAAAATGTATTTTGCATACCATTTCTAATTTTAAAAACTATCTGCATTAATTCTGAGTTTATATTAGTAGATGTTTTATTATCTGGAATGATAAGAAAACTGGAGCTGATGAGCACCTCAAAAGTCGTGGGAAATTGTTATCTCATTAAAGTTTCTGCATCTGGAATCATGTATATACGGATAATAAACTATGCCCACTAATAGGAAAGCTATCTTCAGAGCAGTAACTTAACTAAAGTGATTACTTAACTTGTGAGTAATGTGGGCTTAATTCTTCTGACCCTAACTCCATTGCTTTTTTGAATATCTCCAAGAATAGAATCTACAAGAAAACCAGGTGGAGTAATACATCTGAAAAAGGTTTTGTAGATTTCTTGGCTAAGGAAAGGGGAACCCAAGGAAAGTACAATGTGGTTTTAGGATAACAACACCAAGTACAAGTGAAAAAAGACCAGCAGAGATTCAGCCACATGGTCCAGATCAGAGCTGGGTTTGATCTAGAATTTGCTGCTAAGTTCCTGGGAACTTTCAATCATTCCAAATGCCTAGTGGATCATTCAGCAGCAAATCACCAGTGTCTTTATGTTCTACTTTCTCCCATGTTGTCAAAACGCTAGTTAAATGTGTTCAGCCTCTGCCACTCCTTTGTGCTATGAACTCACTAGACTGTCTTAGATCTATGGCTCTAAACCTTTCCATTGTTAATTCCTCGACCAGACTGATGCTTTTACTGCCTTATTTCATTTCTAACCAATCTTGATTTTTCAAATGGCATTTCCTTACATGCTTGAACATTCTCTTTTCTTATGTGTAGGAAGCACTGGTAAATTTTTTAAACTTTCCTCTGCCTTTATCTTGAATTCCATCAGTGACCACTTGAACTTTGATATTTTTCATGGGCCTCTTCAAAGGCCGTTGGTTGACGCTTCAGTGGGTGGAGAATAATCGATGGACTGTGTGCTGGATGAGCTACTTTACACTGCTGGGAATTGCTGATGTGTCGGTAACAGTTTTTAGAAGGATGAGACCTTAGCCTAACAAGAAATTTCACACTGGATGACTTGCTTGGCAAAGTAACTATTCTCTAGGGTAGTGGGGAGTTATGCTACTGACTCTGCTGAGTTTCTACTTCCTAGGTTGCAGTTGGAAGAATCCGACTGAAATCAGCATGGTGAATGTTTGTCAGCAGCAATGTACTTGACCTCTCAGTTAAAAGGTCTCTAGCATCCTTACTTTAATTAGTTATTTGCTCAATTTGATTTAAACCTCAGAGTTGAATTTATTTATTATCTATCATCTATATTTATGTATGTAGCCATCTATCATCTGTCATCTCTCTATATCTCTATCATCTATCTATATATCTATATCTACCTATATCATCTCTATCTATAGATCTTTTATCTATCATTTATCCATCATCTATTTATCATCTTGTGTGTGTGCCTGAGTGCGTGTATGTGTGTGTGTGTGTGTGTGTGTGTGTGTGTGTGTGCACGTGCATGCAAGTGTGTGTGTGTGTGTGTGTGTGTGTGTGTGTGTGTGGTGTTGTATACATGTACATGCACATGTTTGTTGCTGGTACATGCAGAGAGGAGAATGTCAAGTATCCCACTTTATCATTCTCTGCATTATATATTTCCCCAGCATAGGGTTTCTCATTGAACCCAGAGCTTTTCTATTTTAGCCAGGCTGGCTGACCAGCAAGCTCCCAGAATCTACTTGTTTCCTGACCCAAGTGCTAACAATATTGGCATGCATGACCATTCTTTGCTGTAATTGGGTTCTGGGTACTCCAACCCAGGTCCTAATTCTTGCATAGGAAAGGTTCTTTCCCACTTAGCAACCTTCACAGCCCCTAAGATGAATGTCATTTTTTTTTGTTCAACATTGATGTGAGATATATATTCTCCAAAATAAATCAATCAACCTGGTGCAAAATACAACCAAAACATTTGTGTGCATAGTCATGTTACCAGTAGCTAGGTTAAACTCAAAACCGTAAAAATGTTTTTTTTTAAATTTTTTTTATTTTCTATATTCTATGTTTACATTCCAAAGGCTTTCCCCTTTCCCAGTTCCCACCCACCATAGTTCCCATAGTTCCTCTCCCCCCAACTGTTCCCCAATCATTCCCCCTCCCCCCTCGGTTTCTTTACTAAACTGGATGCAATCTTTACAGGCCCAGGGTCCTCTCCTTTCTTCTTCTTGGGAATCATTTGACTTGCTATTTGTGTCTTGAGTATTTAGGGCTTCTGGGCTCATTAATATCCACTTATCAGTGATTGCATTTCATGTGCATTCTTTTGTGATTGGGTTAATTCACTCAGGATGATATTTTCCAGGTCTAACCATTTACCTACAAATTGCATGAATTCATTATTTTTAATTGCTGAGTAGTATTCCATTGTATAAATATACCACATTTTCTGTATCCATTCCTCCTTTGAGGGAGATTTGGGCTCCTTCCAATTTCTGGCTATTATAAACAAGGCTGCTATAAACATAGTGGAGCATGTGTCCTTATTGCATGCAGGGGAATCCTCTGGGTATATGCCCAGGAGTGGTATGCCAGGGTCCTCTGGAAGTGACATGCCCAATTTTCTGAGGAACCGCCAAACTGATTTCCAGAGCGGTTTTACCATTTTGCAATCCCACCAACAGTGGAGGAGTGTTCCTCTTTCTCCACATCCTCGCCAGCACTTGTTGTCTCTTGAGTTTTTAATCTTAGCCATTCTGACTGGTGTGAGGTGGAATCTCAGGTTGTTTTGATTTGCATTTCCCTGATGACTAATGATGTTGAACATCTTTTAAGGTGTTTCTCGGCCATCCGAATTTCTTCTGGTGAAAATTCTTTGTTTAGCTCTGTGCCCCATTTTTTGATAGGGTTATTTGTTTCTTTGCGGTCTAACTTCTTGAGTTCTTTGTATATATTGGATATTAGCCCTCTGTCGGATGTGGAGTTGGTGAAGATCTTTTCCCACTTTGTTGGTTGCCGTTTTGTCCTTCTGACAGTGTCCTTTGCTTTGCAGAAACTTTGTAATTTTATGAGGTCCCATTTGTCGATTCTTGATCTTAGAGCATAAGCTATTGGTGTTCTGTTCAGGAACTTTTCCCCTGTGCCCAAGTCCTCCAGGGTCTTCCCAAGTTTCTTTTCTAATAGTTTCAGTGTGTCTGGTTTTATGTGGAGGTCCTTGATCCACTTGGAGTTGATCTTAGTGCAAAGAGATAAGAGTGGGTCAATTCGCATTCTTCTGCATGTTGACTTCCAGTTGAACCAGCACCATTTGTTGAAAAGGCTATCTTTATTCCACCGGATGGTTGTGGCTCCTTTATCAAAGATCAAGTGACCATAAGTCTGTGGGTTAATTTCTGGGTCTTCAATCCTGTTCCATTGATCTGCTTGCTTGTTGCTATACCAATACCATGCAGTTTTTAACACAATTGCTCTGTAGTACTGCTTGAGGTCAGGGATATTGATTCCCCCAGAAGTCCTTTTATTGTTGAGAATAGTTTTAGCTATCCTGGGTTTTTTGTTGCTCCAGATGAATTTGAGAATTGCTCTTTCTAGATCTATGAAGAATTGAGTTGGGATTTTGATGGGGATTGCATTGAATCTGTATATTGCTTTTGGCAAGATGGCCATTTTTACTATATTGATCCTGCCAATCCAGGAGCAAGAAATATTTTTCCATCTTCTGAGGTCTTCTTCGATTTCTTTCTTCAAGGACTTGAAGTTCCTGTTGTACAGATCTTTTGCTTGTTTGGTTAGAGTTACGCCAGGATACTTTATGTTGTTTGTGGCTATTGTGAAGGGTGTTATTTCCCTAATTTCTTTCTCTGCCTGCTTGTCCTTTGAGTACAAGAAGGCCACTGACTTGCTTGAGTTAATTTTATAACCTGCCACTTTGCTGAAGTTGTTTATCAGCTGTAGAAGTTCTCTGGTGGAGTTTTTTGGGTCGCTTAGGTAAACTATCATATCGTCTGCAAATAATGATAGTTTCACTTCTTCCTTTCCAATTTGTATCCCTTTGACTTCCTTAGCCAGTCTAATATCGTATAAAATTGACTTCCAACCTAAAGTCATCAAAAGAGACTCGGAAGGTCACTTCTTGCTGGTCAAAGGGAAAATCCACCAAGAAGAGCTCTCAATACTGAACATCTATGCTCCAAATGCAAGGGCAGCCTCATTCGTAAAAGAAACCTTACTAAAGCTTAAAGCACACATTACACCTAACACAATAATTGTGGGTGACTTCAACACTCCACTCTCCTCAATGGACCGATCAGGAAAGCAGAAACTAAACAGGGACACAGTGAAACTAATTGAAACTCTGGACCAATTGGATTTAACAGATATATATATATATATATATATATATATATATATATATATATATATGGAACATTTCATCCTAAAGCTAAAGAATATACCTTTTTCTCAGCTCCACATGGGACCTTCTCCAAAATAGACCATATAATTGGTCACAAGACAGATGTCAACAAATACAAGAAGATCGAGCTAATCCCATGCCTCCTATCAGATCACCATGGAGTAAGAGTGGTCTTCAATAACAACAAAAACAACAGAAAGCCCACATACACATGGAAACTGAACAATACTCTACTCAATGACACCTTGGTCAAGGAAGAAATAAAAAAAGAAATCAAAGACTTTTTAGAATTCAATGAAAATGAAGGTACAACCTACCCAAATCTATGGGACACAATGAAAGCAGTGCTAAGAGGAAAACTCATAGCTCTAAGTGCATCCAAAAAGAAACTGGAGAGAGCATATACTAGCAGCTTAATGGCACACCTTAAAGCCCTAGAAGAAAAACAAGTTAATTCACCCAGGAGGAGTAGAAGACAAGAAATCATCAAACTCAGGGCTGAAATCAATCAAATAGAAACAAAGAGAACCATACAAAGAATCAACAAGACCAGGAGCTGGTTCTTTGAGAAAATCAACAAGATAGATAAACCCTTAGCCAGCCTAACCAAAGGACACAGAGACAGTATACAAATCAACAAAATTAGAAATGAAAAGGGAGACATAACAACAGAAACTGAGGAAATTCAAAAGATCATCAGATCTTACTACAAAGGTCTATACTCAAAACAACTGGAGAATCTGGAGGAAATGGACAATTTCCTAGACAGATATCAAATACCAAAATTAAATCAGCATCAAGTAGATCAGCTAAATAGTCCCATAACCCCTAAAGAAATAGAAGGGGTTATAGAAAGCCTCCCAACCAAAAAAAGTACGGGACCAGGTGGTTTTAGTGCAGAATTCTACCAGACCTTCAAAGAAGACTTAACACCAATACTTTTCAAACTATTCCACAAAATAGAGACAGAAGGGACACTGCCCAACTCATTATTAAAATGTTTTTTTAATAATCTCAGTGTCTATACCAAAACTATTCTTTTCTTTGGTTCTTGTGTATGAGCAGCAAGCTCAGTATCAGAGGTTTGAGGTTGGGGACTTTACTTATGCATATAAACTTTTTCTAAGATTGGAGTTACTTTACATTCCTGAGGAAGAGTACAGAGGATTAGCTACATGTCAAAACTTTAGGATTTTTCTTCCTAACCAGAAGGAGCTTAACATAGATATAATTCTGAAAGTAGAGCATGGTGTGCTCTGGTTCATAGCTGTCACTCTCTTCCTGCTTGGAAGGTTTTTTGCACCTAGGAGAGTCTTTCCATTCCTTCCTTATCTCTCTCCAGGCTGACTATTCAGTTCACTGACATCAGTCAGATTAATATTCCTCTTCTAGAAGTGCTGGTATTTGTACCCTAAGATTCACTTCTAATTATGAGCTACAATGTCTCTACCTACTCCACTTCTCATGTCAAGAACTCCAAATAGTGATCAGGAAGGGATCCAACGTTACATCTCAGGAGTCTGAAAGGCTTTCAGTGAAGTCTCTTCAGGGTCTATGTAATATCTTGAGGAGGCAGATATCCCAACAAGGCCACCATGTCACTTATAAAATCTGGTTTGGGCTATTCACTACTGTCTTAATTAGGCTTTCTATTGCTACAGTGAAACACCATAACTAAAAATCAAGTTGGGAAGGAAAGGGTTTATTCAGCTTACATTTCCACATTGCTATTGACCAAAGGGAATCAGGACAGGAACTCAAACAGGGCAGGAACCTGGAATCAGGAGCTGATGCAGAGGCCATGGAAGGGTGCTCCTTGCTGGCTTGCTCTCCATGGATTGCTCAGCCTGCTTTCTTGTAAAACCCAGGACTACCACCCCAGGGATGGTGCCACTACCCACAATGGGCTGGGTCCTTCCCCATTGATCCTTAATTGAGAAAATGCCATACAACTCATGGAGGCACTTCCTTACCTGGAGTCTTCCTCTCTGATGACTCTAGCTTCTGCCAAGTTGACACAGAACCAGCCAGTGCAGCTACTATTATATAATGATATTAAGATGACAATTTAACATCCAGTTTAAGACCAGGAAGCAACTTGACTTTGTAGGAAAGGCAGAAAATGCTCTCTGATGAGTGTAATTCAAATGAGTTTACAACTGAAGATGGAATTATCTTGTCTTTTAAAAGCTGCCTAGAAGCCTGTATAATTGTTCCAGAGAAGGAAAGATTTTAAAGTAAGAAAGAAAGAAAGAAAGAAAGAAGGAAAGAAAGAAAGAAAGAAAGAAAGAAAGAAAGAAAGAAAAAAGAAAGGAAAGAAGACTACATACAGTCTCTTTCTCCATGGCCAGCTCATTCAGGGCAAACACAGAATGTCCTTCATTCCCTCCTTTAATCCTAATTTTCTTAGAAAGAAGTTGTTTTCTAATGCTAATCAATTTAATGCCATAAAACTGATCAGTAGTGTGACCACATCACAATATAGAAACTCTAAAGCCTGGAGAGATTCTCTTCCCTAGAGTTGAATCTTCCTATTCAGAAAGACACTGTAAGGTCATCAATGTATTCCTATGACAACATCTGTCCTAGCAAGAGTCCCTTTTCACCACCACCACCACGCACACAAGGAACAGGAGAACTACCTGAAAAGACTCACAAGCATGTTGATATCAATATCTCCATACTACATATAAAACCTGGTGAAGACAGGTGAGGCAGCTAAAACAGGAAGGAGTCCATGAGACTTCATATTGCTGAGGCTATCATGGATAACAGTAATACAGAGGTGCTGTCTGAGCAGGTCAGAAACTCATGCAGAGAGAGAAGGAGGGAGCGAGGGAGGAAGGCTCAACACACAATACAATAATGTGTTTTGTGTCTCATCTTCCTCACCAGAGGGCAGTGCCCTGAAAAGGCAAGAATAGCATCTTCCAATTCACTGATAAATCCCCAGGACTTGGAAATATGCCTGGTGTATTAGAGGCTCAAACGTTTGTGGGATGAATGAATTAATGAATGGCATAGGTAGGGTTATAAACTACATTCAGAACCAGAGTCCATGACACCTTAGTTAGCTCCTTTAAATGCCCTTCCCCAAACATGAATAAATACAGTAAGTAAAACACATATGAAATCAGATTTGTCATGTGTAGGTTAGGATAACCAAGTTAAGTAACTGGCTTCACTGTATCACATATCTGCGTTCATTTCTCCTAAATTCTAGCTCACCCAAGAGATAAGCTCTCGACCCTGAGGTGCTGAGGAATGCTGTACAGGTTTGATGTTATGACCTCAGGCCTGTTGCTTGTAAATTAAAACAGTTAGGTCACCGCTTTAGGTTATCGTAAGAATTAAATGAACAAGTTATATTAGTAACAGTATCCAATATGCCATAGTTCTATTTAGTTGTTTTCTATTATTGCTCTCATTTAATGAGAATAATTCTCATTTCTCAGATTCTGTCATTATTCTTAGGAAATTCAATCTTTTTTTGTGTTATAAATTTTGACATTCTGGTTATGTCTGTTGGCCATTTCTCATCATAATATGATAAAAACGTAAGTTGCATGAGCTAACCATGAAAACAAATTTATGCATCAGACTTCTTTTGATCTGTGATGTGGTAATATCTATTCTCCACAAACATTCTATAGCAAGAGATACCGACTAGATTTCACAGTTACCACAGATTTGAAGCAATGACAGGCATAAACTCTTTACAAGTTACTGGCAACACAGTGGAAAGATTTGTGAGCTCCATTGGTGGCATAGTCTCAGCCACTTCAAACACTGTTGTGGCTTGATGTCAATAATTAAAGGGAAATTTAAATTTTAGTTAGAATTTGGGGAAAATGAAAGTTTTTCCACTATTTAGGTTCATAAACAATCGGATGTTCAGTCCCTAAATTAAAAACTTATGCTACAGAGCTGTGCCCTTTAACAGCTATCCAGAGTATTTTCAAAATTCATATCATATGTATATGCATATATGTATAATTTGACAACTAGACAGAAATACACACACATACCACAATTATATATAAAATATTCATTAGCGCACTAAAACTGCAAAGGATCTAAACAGCTCAAATATCTATCAGTAGGAATTAAAAAATAATTAATCAACACATTGTAAAACACAAGTTGATTTTTGTTCATTAACAAGAAAAGAGTGAAGATCACTCTTTTTTATGACATCAAAGACACAAAGTTACAAAGTATGTATAGTATATTCCATCTTCATTAAAAATGCAGTTATATAGAGTTACTGGCTAACAGTGGCTACACGGTGACTGATTATGGCAAACTTCTACTTTCTATCCATTATGGTAAACATTTTACTTCCCACTTGGGCTGCATCTCCTATTATAAAAGCATGAGAACGCTTATTATAGGATGAAAAGTTGAGCCTATGCTTTCCTGGCACCCAGAAGCCAGTAATTACAAACTGTGTAGGAACCAAACATCTCCAGGGTTACTTGAATGTCTTCAGATAATCTGAGAGAGATAACCTCTGGAGACTTTTCCATGATTCCTAGATAAGGATGATAGCTGTGGTCCCCAAACAACAGCCCGATGGTTTTATATTACTGAAGATCTGAGCAACCATTTAATCTCAAAATCTTATACACACTTTTGCTCTAAGTCTCCAAATATTTCCTGCGGGTGGGCCCCACTATCTCCACAGTCTTCAGACCTGCTTGTCCTTGATGCGAACCAAGGATTCAAGTCATGTCCATTCAACCTCATCATGTTCCTTCTTCTGCTTGCAGCTCTCCCTCCCAGGCTTCACCCATGCTATAATTTGGTCTCTTGGAGATCAAACACTCTTTGAGTCAATCTCCAACTGCATTGCTACCATGAGGAAAGGTCAAATCTCAGTACAGGGGAGCCTTTGTGGGCAACAACAGGAAAGCAGTTGAAGTTATAAGAACGTGTGTGTGCTTTTATGATAGAGACGCCTTTATGTCCATATCTGGTAGCTTCCTGGTTTACAGCTCTGTGGGTTCTGTGCTTCTGTTCAGCATCTGCCAAGCCACTTATGCACTTGTGTCCTTCTTTGTCCTCACTATGTGTGAAGCCGTTGCTTACTCTCAGCCATGAGTGTGTCCTTCCTCCTGCGGTCTCCAAGCAACAGCCTTTGTATTACTCATCTGAGATACACTTTAATCTCACCGGGACCACTCCTGTGACACTGTGCTCTTTGACTTCCTGCCTCTTAGAGATCCCTCCACTCATCTCTTAAATGTCAGGGTTCCTCAGAATTCTATTTATTGTCAAAAATTAACAGCCCATAACAGCACCAAGCACAACATCCTAAACTCATCATTTTTTTCTTTCCAAACACTCTCTTTTCTCTAACTTCCATTTCTTATCCCAATTCATGACAACTGAGATTTTATATTTATCTTGGACCAAATACTAATCATCCTTCTAGAATACTCCTCACACATTTTCCTGTATCCAAGCTATCTTTTTGAATCCATGTAAGTCACCCCCATGATTCTTTTGGATCCAACTTACCCATTTGCTTTTGTAATTTGGGGCCTCCTTATCTCTCACTGGGGCAACTGCACATTTTTTACTATTGCCTCTAGTTTAGCTAGCTTTTATTTACAGGTACCTAAACTATCTTCCTAAAGCCCAAACTTGATTAGTAAATAAGCTTTGTTAAGTTTCTACCACAGATGCCAATAGCTTCTGGTATATAAGTAAAAATTCTTTAGTAATCAACCAAGGTCCTTCATGATCTGGTTTCTGTCTTATTCTTCTGGGTTTATATTTTGCTACTCCTGCTCCAATCTGTTCAACCTACCTTTGTGAAATAATTTACATGTCTATGTACTCATATATGAGTAAGTCTCTGTTCTTGAAACACCTGCTTGTCACACATATCACTACTATCAGACATGTCCACAAACACATACCTGATATACCTAGTAGATGTGTATCCGTTCTTCAAAACACAAATACAGCACTACTTACCCATATAGCATTGCTTCATCCTGTCCCTCTTTACCTGACTTAAATTTTCTTTTCACTAGCACCCTCAGTGGCAACCTGGTTAGAAGGTATTCAGCGATAGATGCCACAAATTATTGGACTGAATATCACCAACTCCTGGATACCCAAGGAATATTTGTGGAGTAAATATAAATGAACAGGCTCTAACTCAGAACAGTTGTTACGACACCAACACTACCCACTGCACTACACAGCCCCCAAACTGATAATTGGTTTATTTCACCCACTTCATGCTACCACTAAAATATAGTCTGTGTTCGATTTTCATCACTATGACAAAATATCAGAGAAAATCAACTTAATACAAAGAAGTTTTATACAAAGTTTCAGCACATTGTTGGGGCCTTCTTGCTTTGAATCTTTGTTAGCACCGTACATCATGATAAAAGGCCCTGGCTGATAAGGGTGCTCACCTCATGGTAACAAAGAAGCACTAGGGGCTGGGATAGGGAAAAGGCTGTTCTTCCAGTATTCCATCCTACAACAGCTCTCTAATGAGAATTAGGCCTTTGAAAGCCACTTGAGATGTAAACCATCACAAAATCTGAACTCATCCATCATGAGGATCAGGGAATCATAATCCATTCTGAAACTGACTTTTTTGGAGTATTTCTCCCTATGGTCCTCAGGGACCTTTGCTGTAACTTTACCCTAGCAGGCATCCTCGCCTCGAGTCTTATGTTTCCCAACTGTGGCTTACCAAGGTAGAATTAATGAAGTCAGTCCTATCTGGGAAACGTGGTTCTCCCCAAAAAGAAACCATTTCTTTTCCTTTTTTGTTCTCAACACAGTGATGCCTCTATGTGGTGCTAATTACATTTTACTCCTTTTGTATGTAGTTGCTTCTCTCCTCCATTGCTCCTTGGAGCTTAGGTTGGCATTGCTAACCCTTCCCTATTTTCAGCACCATGATAGTTATTTTAGTACAGTAATAAATAAAAGTCTGTTGAATTACATTACTCAAGCTGCTAAGTTCCACCTCATTTAAAATTTGGAGCTTACTAAAGCAAAACTGTGCCCAAATAATGTAATGATCTACTAGTGGATTCTAAGTACTGAAACAACAAGGAAAAAAAATACAAGAGACTGTTACAAACCATGTATAAGATAAAGAGTCAATATCTAAACTATGGAATGTTCACCAATAATTGAATATTCCTAAACAAATCCAACTAAAAAGAAGAAGGTTCTAAAGGTTCTAAATAGACACTGAAGAAGATATTCAAATGGCCAGTGGCTCTAAGGAAAGGTTTGGCATCACTATTATCATGGAAATAAAAACTGCAAATGAAAATCATGATGAAAAAAAAATCACCTCCTAACAGTTAGAATGGCTATTACTCTATAGCAGAAGATGTGGAAAAACGGAAGCCCTGTGTACTACTAACAGGCATGGAAAGTAGTGTGGTTACTAGGGAAGGGAGAAGATGATATAAATGTGCCGCAAAAATTAGAAAGGAAATTGCCATCTGCTCCAGGAATCCTACTTCTTGGCATGTATCTGTGATCAAGATTGTAGGCAGCTACTATATGCCTCTACCTTTCCTCACAATAGTCAAGACACTGGAGCCACCCACATGACTGCTGGTGATCTAATGGATAATGAAAATGAGATATACATAAGCAAGTGAAAAGTACTCAGCCTTAAAGAGGAAGGAAATGGCTATCTGGGAGGTTTGTGGGAAGAAGGAGATATAGTCAAAGCTGGCCCTGAGAATGATGGCCCTGGCCCTTTTCTGACACATATCTCCATCTTCAAGAAGGTCCAGGGGTACAGATGGCCTTTATGGGACACATGCGTGACATGAGACAATGCATGGGAAATCCCTGTGTTTGAGAGCCTTCATCATACACAAGCACATTTCCTTCCTCTTCTCTGGCAAAAGCCACACAATAGATTTTGCTTTCCTGTGATTAGTCAACCAGAACCTTTTTTCAGAAAAAGAAAAAAACAGAAAAAAGAAAAAAAAAGATCAATAATGGGGAGTAAAGGGCAGTTTCAAATGAATCACTGTTGTAGTTCTGGAATAAAAGCCAGCACAGTGGTTCTGAACCTTTCTAATGCTGTGGCCCTTTAATACAGTTCCTTATGCTGTGGTGGCCCTCAACCATAAACTTATTCTCATTGCTACTTTATAACCATGATTTTGCTACTGTTAGCAATAGTAATGTAAACATTTGTGCTTTCTGATGGTCTTAGGTGACCCCTGTGAAAGGATCCTTCTACCAACAGGTTGAGAACTGCTGGTGTAGTGGCTTCTTCCTTTTGGGCATTTAGTGAAGGTTGTACAACAGGGTGGAAATGTAGAATAGAGCAAATCTCATATTTCAGGAACAGATGTCAGAACCCCAAATTTTTCTTCAAGAGCACATGGCCTATGACTGAAGGACCTCCCAAAAGCCTTCCCAATACACCACCACCCTGGGGTCCACCCTATTTATTACCACAAAGATTCATCCACCAATTCTTCAGTTTTGTCAATGAGACCATGGCAGGCTAGCAGTATAGAAAATGACAAAACTCCTCTTTGTGAACTCTGGGCCAATGGAATAATATAGTACTCAAAAGAGAAAATGAAGCAGATATCTCTGGTTATCTTACAGCAGCCTTTGAGTATATGCCTGTGAAAAGGTACTTCTCTCAGTCTGCCCTGTATCCTTCCATCCCTATGGGGAAATTCCAAGACTCTCTTACGCCACTGACCAGAGAAGCACAGTGAATGTGATAGGACTAGGTGATTCCCTCTGATCATGTCAGAAACCCAAGTATCTCTCCTAGAATGACTCAGCATGCGATCCCCATAGCAAGTAAAGGGCTTTGGCCAAAGATGAGAATGATGCCGATGAATGTAGGTGAATGTGAATGATGTGGGGAGAGATGAAGTCCACTGGTTCAGGAAGGGAAGAGAGATGAGGTGCAGGGAAATCCCCTCCCTGGTCCTGGGGAAAGCTCTTTCTTTTCTTTTCTTTTCTTTTCTTTTCTTTTCTTTTCTTTTCTTTTCTTTTCTTTTCTTTTCTCTTTTCTTTTCTTTTCTCTTCTCTTCTCTTCTCCTCTTTCTCCTTTCTTCTTCTTCTTCTTCTTCTTCTTCTTCTTCTTCTTCTTCTTCTTCTTCTTCTTCTTCTTCTTCTTCTTCTTCTTCTTCTTCTCTTCTTTTTTATTTATTTTTGTTTTTTTTTTCGAGACAGGGTTTCTCTGTGTAGCCCTGGCTGTCCTGGAACTCACTCTGTAGACCAGGCTGGCCCCGAACTCAGAAATCTGTCTGTCTCTGCCTCCCAAGTGTTGGGATTAAAGGCGTGCGCCACCACCGCCCTTCTTTTCTTTTCTTTTCTTTTCTTTTCTTTTCTTTTCTCTTTTCTTTTCCTTTCCTCTCCTTTCCCTTCCTTTCTTTTCCTTTCCTTTCTTTTCCTTTCCTTTCCTTACCTTTCTTTTCTTTTCTTTTCTTTACTTTTTCATTGCAGTATCAGCTTGCATCAACTGAGTTCAGTGAGCACTATTTGTGAGTTTGGGTTTCTTTTAGACCTTGGGAAGAGTTATGAAGAAAATGTCACAAAATCCTGGAGTGGCCCATTATTACAGAGGAAAACCATGAGGAAACAACAGGAAATTTGGTTGCTAAAGGTCAGTTATTATCAGGTGATTCAGAATTCACACTTTGAGTAACCAGGAGGAAGAGACTCAGTAGCCAAAGTACTCAAGAAGGCTCTTCTAGAGAACTTCAGACTAAACTCACTTTAGAAAAAATAAATGATTTCAACAGGAAAATTATGGGAATCAACATACCAGGAGCTTGGAAAACTAAACTAAATCTTGTCATTTGTATAAAATGCTAGGAAGTCTAAATCTTTGAAGAATTTTTTCAGGGATCATTTTACTTTAAAAATCAACTCAATTCTTTCCTTTTTAAAAAATTATTTAAAAGCCTTGACAATGGAGTATCTTTGAATTTGCTCTATGTGGTCTCTTGATTCACCCCTGTCTACCCTCCCCCCAGGCAATGAATTTTCTTTTTCTTTTTTTTTAAATTTATTTATTTATTATATGTAAGTACACTGTAGCTGTCTTCAGACACACCAGAAGAGGGCATCCGATCTCATCACAGATGGTTGTGAGCTACCATGTGGTTGCTGAGATTTGAACTCAGGACTTCTAGAAGAGCAGTCAGTGCTCTTAACCACTGAGCCATCTCTCCAGCCCAGCAATGAATTTTCTGTCAACAAAACAATAAAAATAAAATCTCGAGATTTAAATAGACCGTTCTTCCTACTCTTCCTGAGAAATGCAATCCCAAGGCCTCATCCTATATAGAGCTTCCCACTTATGTGGAAGCCCTCATAAACCCATGTAGCTTCTGCTGCACACCTGGGTCTTCATTTCCACGTAGACCCTCTCTCATCTATCACTGGATCTCTGGTGTCCATTACCCTCTCTATTGATGATCTCAGTGTCTTTCCTGAGCTCCGAACACCATGACTCACCTAGGTTTATGAGAGCTCCAAAACAAATGGGACGCTCTATACATGATGGTGTCAGTATGATGCATCAGGGCAATTTGGGCTACACATGAGAAATGGAACTAGGGAATACTAGAACCTTTGAGCAAATGAGGATTAATGTAGTGACAGTTTTTGGAGTTTTGTTTAAAAAACAACAACAACACAGAACTACCATGGGAATATGTTTTCATTTTAATCCCAGGTGTGGGATATTAGGCTACATCAGATTGTCCACAGCAGCTGATTATGATGTGCCTCATGCTCTAAGAGAAGCGGGTGGGTGACTGGTTTTTGGTTGGTTGCTGTTGATTGCTGTTGATCACAGTTTGTTAAATTGTAGTGTGAAAAAAAGAAAGAAGATGGAGGAAATTAAGCTTGCCCCAAGGAACTCAGTGCCCCTAAATCAGCAGGAAGTAGTCTAATGATAGCCTTGTCCCCTTTCCAACTGCTTACTTATTCAGGGATCTCTTTCCTTTACCTTCTCTCCTATCAGGTGTGAGAGAATTGAAAATATAGATGAAAAGAGGTGAAGAAGGGTGGTAGAAAGAAAGTAACCCCAAAGCAGCCAAAGTCTGGCTACAGGTTTGAGATCCAGGATGTAGCCAAGCACAGGACATTAGACCACAGGGATGCTGCAGTGATTCTTTTAGGAACTAAGGTGAGACAATGTGATATTGGTTATGAACAGGAAAGTAAATCAGAAGCATGTTAAGAACTTTTGGTTCGGACAAAAATTAGAATGAATCAGATGATATTAGATGGTTGTGGGGAGTACTGACATGAAAACATGGATTATAACATGTAAAGACAAAGACATTTCTATGGTACAAGTGTGTGTGTGTGTGTGTGTGTGTGTGCATTCATGGTGAGCACATAAAAATACATATCTCCCTCATTCATTCCTTTGAGAGGTCCTAGGACAAAGGACATTACAAGAATCATAAACATATCCAGCTCTTACACTGCTTTGAAACATTATCCTTCAGAAAGGCCCAAAATCCTTTAGAAACAGCTGACTCTAGTGCTAGATGATACAAATAACAAAATATTCTTGGATGTCTTATACCAGAAAATAAGAAAGTGCTCAAAAACTGATAACATTGAAAAGGACACAGAAGCTGGAGAGAAAGATTTCCAATACCTACAATTCAGACAATTATAAATTCTAAAGAGAATAGAGCCCCACAGGATGGCTCAGCAGATAAAGACATTTGCCTCCTGAGCAGAGATCATAAGTATCAAATCATAGAGAGAATTGATACCTGCAGATGGTCCTCTGGCTATCACATGCACACTGTGGCATGTGCTTGTGCATGCATGGACAGCATGTGTATACATTCACACACACACACACACACACACAGGAATAAATAAAAAGTACAGTAAAGATTAAAATTAAAAACAAGAATAATGATGATGCATTATGATTTATTGAATTAAGCAGAAGTGCTACAAGTTTATGTTGATAAATGTAAAAGCAAACAGTAAATATAAACTTCTGTCCAGAATGGTATAATTACATAGTTTCAAAGAATTTTCCTATAAAGTAAATTTGAACTACAAAGTAGGGAAATAGTAAATGGTAAGGTTATAGTATACAAGCCTGGATGATACACAGGCTCACTTCAATTCATTAGAAAAAGTAAATCCTCGAAAGTACCAAGGTCAGGAAAGAAAAAGGAAGGCTAAAAATAGAGGGAGTCAACTGACAAAATTCAACATGCATCCCAAAACAGATATTCTTCCTGTAATGGCATCTGTGTGCAGCAAGTTCCTCCTCTGAGGTAAACACTTTCATTTTGCTGAGAAGCAGAGGTGGTATGTTCTGTACTTCAGAGGAGCCCCTTAAGTTTAGGAAGCAAACAACCCAAAGGCTTCAGGAAGTTCCTAAAACTGACCAGAAACACTAGCCACCTCTCTTCTCAAGCTCATATAAATAGTTAATACTATTGGGAGATGCTCTCAGACAAACTAAGCTGCCTAGAAGACCGTCAAAACAGCTGAGCTGCCTGGAAGAGACAGGCTTCCACCAGTCCAGCTGCCTGCAGCTGTGCAGTGCAGTCCAGGTTTCCAGGTTTCCAGGTTTGCTCAGCTGTCCATTCATGCTGGAGTAGGTTTTAGTGATACAGCTGTTGTTGAGGTTGAGTCATTTCTGCTCTTATAAGTAAACCCACACTCATATTTCTGTAGGTAATCCTATTAAAACATATTGGTTCACCTCCAGAGAAATTGGTTAAACACACACACACACACACACACACACACACACACACACCACAGCTCTGTCTGTCCTAGTGCAAAAAGAGAACCACCTCTGCCTCTAGAATGCTAGGATTAAAGGCATGGACTACCATGCTCTTGCTTTATATTTTCTCGATTGCTAATTGGTGTTGGGAAGACTAGCCCACTATGGGTGGGACCATACTTAGGCTGTGTACTAAGCTGTATAATAAATGTATATGAGCCTGGAAGTGAGCAGTTAAGCAGCATTCTCTTATGATCTGTACTTTAGGTTTTTGCCACAAGCTTATCGTGGCTTCCCTCCAGAATGGAGTGTAGTATGAAATGCAGACACAAAGCAAAACAAAGCAAAGCAAAGCAAAACCCTTTTCTCCTCCAAGAAGCTTTTGTTCAGTGTTTTATCCCAGCAACAGAAACCAAAGTGGGACACAGCTGTTTCAATTTTAGGGAACCCCTAGAAAGGCTGATATATTTATTTAGAATACTTTTGCCTCAGGTTAATTTTTTTAGAGCAGTAAAATTTCTTTTTTTAAAAAAATAATAATACTTTTAACTAAAATGGTAGCAATAGTTTTAACTAAAATAACAACATTCTTTATCTTGGGTATTTCAAAATTAATATTAGAAATCCACACACTAGTTTGGCACCAGGACTCAGTCCTCAGACTTCTCCTGTCTTCCTACACTAAATGTTTCAAAATGTGTCTTCCAAACATTAGCGTGTTCTGATGTCAGTTTAGAAAGTCACAACCAGTATATTAAATGAGATAAACTTGAAAATGTCAGTGCATAACATTTGTGCACTCAGATTTTGCTCCTCGAAAAATTTTAATCAGGAGGTGGGTGTCTCGCCTTGTTGGGTGACAGAAATGCCTTCCTGTTGTCCAAAAGCTCTGAGAACATTGCTCTAAGTGACTTTGTCCCATGCCATGCCTTTGCATGGCACTGCTGTGCTAGTGATCTGTAAATCAAACTGATATCTTCCCAGGCACTTGACTGCCTGCCAGACTCCAGATCTAGCTCTCTCCAGCTTCTGAGCTGATACACAAATTTGGATGCTCATCATGTTCCTCAAACTAATCAGATCAAGTCTGAACACCTGGTGCTCCCACACACCTGCCCCACCTGCTCCTCTCTCCTCCTTCGATATGGCAGCTAGGAGCCTCTCATTCCCTGGACCAAAGGCTCTATAGTCACCTTCAACATCTTTGTCACTTTCATGCCCCATATTCATTGAGGCGCCAGTTTCATCTGTTCAAACTGATGCATGTGTCAAGGTCCAGACAATTCATAGAACCAAAATGAATGCCCCTGTCCTGCTATAGTTTGATACAGCTGTTGCTGTAATAGCCTCCCCCTTCCTTTCTATTACATAGAAAGGTGGTGGCCCTGTGCAAATATCAGACAGATAATCTCTCCCCTCTATTTTAAACCCTTTAATGGTGTGATGGTTTGTCTATGCTCAGCCCAGGGAGTGGCACTATTAGAAGGTGTGGCCCTGTTGGAGTGGGTGTGACCTTGTTGGAGTCACTGTGGGTGTGGGCTTTAAGACCTCATCCTAGCTTCCAGAAGGCCAAGCCAGTATTCTGCTAGCAGCCTTCAGATGAAGATGCAGAACTCTCAGCTCCTCCTGCACCATGCCAGCCTGGGTGCTACCATGTTCCTGCCTTGGTAATAGTGGACTGAACTTCTAAAGCTGTAAGCCAGTCCCAATTAAATGTTGTACTTATAAGAGTGGCCTTGGGTATGGTGTCTGTTCACAGCAGTAAACTATAAGTAAGATAAATGGTTTCCTAATATCATGTAAGTAAAGCCCCAGGTCCTGTCCAACATACGCTGAATGTTCTTATTCCAAATACTCATATGATTATTCCTTTATTATATTCAGACCCCTATTTAAATGCCACCTTATAGGAAGCCCTCTCATCCACAGCCTCTCATGACTACCCAGTACTCTTCCTCTCATACCTTCCCTTGAAGATTACACAGCAGCAGCAGAACTAACTGCTTTGCAGATCTATAACTACCCAGGGCAACCACAATATCAGGAAAATATTCTGCTCGTTCTGACATACTCCTCAAGTCCCTTGAATACAGTTGCTGGTCTCTTCAGGAGCCCCCTCTTCAGGGAGGCTCTTCTCAACATTACGTTTTCACTAGCCCAGCCTTCCAGAAATGCTACTTCTCCATCCACACATCCATTCTACCACACACACACCAGACATAGGCTCCTTGATGGCTCAGGCGTCTTTTTAAAAATCCTAGGAGGAATCACAGCAGCTGGCATGGAGGAACATGTTCTCAGGGAGCTTTTCCTGATGAGACATGACAAAATGGAGAGATGGAGACTTGCTTAACTCTCCCATCAGACCATAAAATTCTTAACATTATCTAACACATGTCATTTCCGACTTCCCAATATCACCTCAGTGCCTGCCACACAACACGAGCTCAAACATTTGCACAATAAAGGAACAAGGATAAAGCTACCGAGACTGAAATAGATGGCCTCATCAAGAAAAAAGGTCAGAACGAGAAAGCAGGAGAATGATACTTATGATGATACCTTATTTACTCTCAAAAGCTACGAAATGGTCATGTTTCTGTAAGAGAAGATGGAGACTAAATGGTTAAAGTCATTTACCAAAGATCAGCACAGCGATCTCTGTCTCTCTGAAGGAGTGGAGAGGAAAGGCAGGAACAGGGCAAAAGGATCCTGTACTCTCACTAGTAGAGAAAGCGGTGCTCAACTAAATCAGGTGACACGGACCAATTGTGTCAACTAGGATGACTCTAGAGCATGTATTCAGATTAGAAATGAAGTCAATACAAAATTTAGAAATTATACTAAATGAAGTTTTATTCCCTAAGAAGCTGTTTGACCAGTAGAAATAGGCGATGAAGCTGCCACCACGGGAGACGGTGGGAGAAAGGAGTTACACCCGCTAAGACAAACGAAGAGGTAGGAAGCAGGAAAAGGCCGGAATCCAGGAGGGACAAATCAAGGATCTGAGCTGAGAGAGTGTCTTCATCAAGATCAGCAAACACTCAAGAGCTTTGAAACAATCTGAACATTATCAAAAGCATACCCGCAGGGTCTTTTTGCAACGTCAGCACCTCCAGCTGCTAAGCAATTTACTGTAAAATCCAGAAGTAGGGCAGAAGATCAGTGTGTGGGCGTTCCAAACCACACTCCAGAGTCCAGGGGATTGCCAGGGGTAAGGGCAGGGACCTGTCCAGGATTTGAAAGTTTTATCAGAGGTGGTCAGGCGCAACACTGAGGAGTAGGTGGTGTAGAAAGCTAGAATACAGTCTTCGCATTAGGTGTCTGGAGTGGCTTCACTTTAACGTTAAAGGAGCTTATCAGAGGAAAAAAAATAGGAAACAGAGAAGCAGCTTCACGATCCCATGGCTTTGCTTTGAAGGAAGGGAAAGATGCAGAAGACAGGGAAGGGGTTGGGAGAGACACCCTGAGCAAAGAAAGACTCTAAAGCGGGAATTATCGTGCAAACACGTGTGAGCGTGCACGCATGCGCACAAGGGCTAGCGAGGATCACCAGGGGTCTTTAGGTTCGTCTTGGGTTACACCCTGTTTTTCGTTTCTATGCCTCTGTGGGCTCACATGTTGTATGCGCATAGGTGTGCGGATAAGGCAAAAGTGTGGAGGCCAGAGGAGGCCTTGGGCAATCCTGCTCCATCACCCTCAGCCTTGTTCCCCCGAGGCAGTCTCAAGCTGAGCCTGGAGCTCGCCTTTCATGCTCAGTAGTCCACCAGCTATCAATAACGAGTCTCCTGTCACCACCACCCACTAGAACTAGAACACTGAAAGTAAGTACAGAGGTGATGCCTGGCTTTAACAACAAAACACAGACCACAAGAAATGCAAACAACCACCACCATCCCCAACACAAAAACCATGAATGATGGATAGGTGCTGGAGATCCAGAATAAGTTACTTATGATTGTATAGAAGGTTTTTTTTTTTTAAGCCAGCAAGCCTGCCCCACAGCCCCGTTATTTAAAGTTGTATAAGGAAATAAGAGGAGACGGGGTTGGAGACACACCTCTCACAGATCACAGCATCATTGTTAGACTAGACAGATGGAGGGGACCCGGGAGATGGCTCAGTCAGTAAAGGGCTCTCCTTGGCAGCATGAGGACTCACGTGTGTACCCTCTGCACCCACATAAAAATCTAAAAATCAGTGTGAGACAGTACATACCTGTAGTTCTGGGTTGTAGAGGGAGAGACAGGAGGATCCCCGGAAGTGACCCCAACTTCAGTGAGAGAGAGACCCCATCTTAAAATTTAAGATGGAAATCAGTTGAAGAAGTCACCTGATAGAAAACTCTGGCCTCTTCATGCACCCATATGTACATGTGCAGTACATCCAGACTTGTACAATTACATATGCCCCCCCATATACACATAGGGAAAAAACCCTACTAGATGGAAACCTCTGGAACCTCCACTTCCCAGTGACACCAGTGAATTTATGTGAACTAATGAAGTTAGCATGTACGGAACCACAAACCATAGCACATCATTTTCTGTCATGAAACTATGATCAGGGTAAAGATATTATTATTAGAATCTTTCTGTAAAAGGGCAAAGCCTCCTTCCGCCTTCTCTCCATTTCTCTTTCCTCCTTCCCAATCCATTTTCTTCTTCCGTCCTTCTTCCCTTCCTTCCTTCCTCTTTTCCTTCCTTCCTTCCTTCCTTCCTTCCTTCCTTCCTTCCTTCCTCCTTCTCTCCCTCCCTCCTTCCCTCCCTTCCTTTCTTCTTCCTTCTTTCCTTCCTCCATCCATTGCTCCTTACTACATACATACTAGCTGCATGCTAAGAGCATAGTAAAGGAATGTAAATGAATTGTACTTCCAGGTAGCTTCAGGGTAAAAGGCAAGAGGGAATTAGGGTATGGGGTGGGGTGGGGCAGGCTGCTGTGGTCACGTTCAGTTTGGTCTTAGCCTTTCTTCAAGCAAGAAGCAGCCCCTCTCTTTGTTTTCCTCTTTCAGTCCCACTTTCCCGGGGTGTTAGGCAACTTCCCCCTTCCTGAGTGAGCACAAGTAGTTTATAGGTTGGTAAACGTTGTGACAAAACATAAAAAGATTTCCCCCTATAATAATTAAAGAGATACATGAAGCACTGTTGCCTATGTATTGAATTGGTTGTAAAATATTCACTTGACATACCTACATGTCAAATAATGAATTAATAGCTCAACCACTTCAGAGAGCCATTTGAGACGTAATTATAATCATAGTGGCTTTCAGACCTCTCCTTTGGTCATGAGTCTTAATGGAAACAAACCAACACACACACACACACACACACACACACACACGGAGAAAGACCAAATAGCATTGTTTGAAGAAGCCAAGGGAATCGGCAGTGACACAGTAAATGGCCGTTCCCGACATGACTAGTGACTAGTCGGCCTCCCCAGCTCTCCCTTGGTCTCCTAGCCAACATTCAGTCTTCACTCCCAGCTATTCTTACCCATCTTTCAATCAGAGCACAAATTTCCCTGGTAGGAAAGTTCAGTGCACTAAATTGTGGAATTGTTTTCCTAAAGTCAGTAAAAATGGGGCAGCCAGATGCTTCTCTTTTATAAATGACCTCATCAATCACAGATTGATTCGTTTAAATGAAAATCTCTTTTCATGTGCCCCGAGGTTTTTCCATCAATGTATTTATTCTCTTTACATCCCAATCATAGGCACCCCTTCCCAGGCCCCTGCATCACATAGCCCCTCCTCAAATCCTACCACCCCTTCTCTTGTGAGAAGGGGAGCCCCCCTGGGTACCAACACACCCTGACACAAACCCTGGGTTTTATATCATTTTCTTAACTATTTTTATTATTTGAGATTATAATTTAATTACATCATTTACCTCTTCCCTCTCCTTCCCGGAAACCCTCCTATGTACCCCTCCTTGCTCTCTGTCAAATTCACAGCCTCTTTTCTCATTAACTGTTGTTATATACATGTATATCTATACACACACATATATATGTATACATACAGACACATACATATGTATTCCTAAACACATAACTGTAATCTGCTTAGTCTCTATAATATCACTTGTGTGCATGTTTTCAGGGCCCACCATTTGTATTAGATAATGAGCTGGTGTGTTCTTCCCTGGGGAAGACCATTTTCCTGTTCTCTTTTATAAGAATTCTAGGAAATGTAAGAAAAAGGAGCCCGCAGAATGCAGGAGTTCCAGAATGCTCTTCTAAAATGTTATCAGGTACAAAACTTAAACTCTGCTCAACTGATTGAAGAGATAAAAATGAAATAGGATTTGCTATCAAGCACCACCAGGGCTTCCTTACCCAGCGGCAGCACGAATACCTCATGGTGACCATCACCCAGGTCTTACACACTGGGGTACCCAGAGCATGTCCAGGATCTGTATTCTTAGGGTTATTATTTTTTTTTTGAAACCAGGTCTTGGGGGTGGTGATGGGAACAAGCACATCTCTGAGTTAGAGGCCAGCCTGGGCTAGAGAGTTCCACGACAGCCAGGACTACATCATCAGATGTAGTTTCATCATCATCATCATCATCATAATAATAATAATAATAATAACCTTTTTTGTTCTAATATTCTCCACAGAGATGAAAAATCATCTCTACTTGGAGAGCTTGGACTAACGTTTGAGAAGACACGGGCTTGGTTTTATCCTTTCCCCCAAGGACTCCAGCACATCTTACAAGAGCCACCTTCAAAGTCTAAAGCAGAGAACAGATTGCAGCCTGCGTGCATGGGCACTCCATGATTGCAGGAGTTGCAGCTTGCCTTCTCCTCGCGGATCCAAAGGTAGGCATCGCCACACAATTGTTGATCTGCTCCTCCCTCTGATTCTACATCCGGAACTGTCAGACTCTCCTTTCCAACAGGACCGTACAGCACCCCAGTCTGCTCTCCGCCTAGCAGAACACTCCAGATTTACCTCATGGCTTTTCTACTGTGTCTATCGTGTCTTGATGTAGGTGTCACGTCTCGGATACACCTTTCCTGGGCTTGCTCTCTAAAATGGACCCCTCTGCTCTCCCCTCTCGCAGCATGACTCCCCGGTGACACTTCCCTGTGAAATAGTTTTGATTTGTCCTTTCTCTACCACATTGTCCCTGTTCTACTTAATTTCCCCCGACAACAGGACTGATAGACTCTACACCCGCTCTCTAAGAATACAACCATTTCTAGATTAGGGTTAGTGCTGAGATGGGTTAATAAATGGCGGGAAAGAGTTCATAAATAATACGTCAAACTGAAGTCTTAAGTGCCACAGAGCTTTATCAGCTGCCCTGGACTCAGTGTGACTGGAGGAAAGTAAAACAAAACAAAAAATAAATAAATAAATCTATGAAATCTATCAGGAAACGAGGCTTCCAGGCTTCCCTGTTGTTGTCCCAGGGCAAGCAAGGATTTACCAAGTCATTTACATATTTCAGAAGTTATGGGAAAGAATCAGAGGAGGGGGAGGGAGAAGAGAAGGAAGAAGAAAGAGAGGGAGAACACAGAAGGGAAGCTATCAGTGAACCATGCTCTGCTTAAATGCATTGTGTGCATACACTTAATGACGATTATAGTTCACCATGGTGAACTGCAGCAGGATGAACTATCCTCAGACTTAAAACGGAAAGCTACTTGTGCCTCCCAATGACACAGGAGCATGGCGCAGGGCGTCTGCCTGTTCCTCCTGGGGCGTGTTTAATTTCTACCTGCAGTTTAACAGGTTGGAAGGGCCAGGATGGTCTTTAGCAGGATGTCATGGGGACAAAGTGGCTTTGGAGCCTTTCTTCTTCTCCGTTTCCACACCGAATCTCCAGAAGGTAGCTGGCCTTCTCATACGAAAGCTCAGAGTTCCACCCCAAGGGAGAACCTGCTTCACCACCTCAGAACTAGGAATAAAGCTGGTCCGCCACTGCTCCCAGGCCATGCTATTGGCCAGAGCAGCTGTGGCTTAGAACCAGATTCAAAATGAGGAGAAATAAATAGTAGCTCTTGATGGGAAAATTGGCAAAGAAGACACAGCTGTTTTCAATATGCCATAATAAATAACCCTTCGACAAAAGATAATGGCATTTTTGGTTTTTAATTTTTTAAAACTTATTAGTATGTGTACAGGTACCGGTGTATACATATACATGTGTGGGAGTTTGTGTTTTTACTTATTAGTGTGTGTACATGTGTATACATGTACATGTATGTAGTAGGGTGCATGCATGCCACATGTATGTGGAAGTTAGAGGGCCATTTGCTGGGCTCAGTTCTCTCTTTTCAGCCCCTGGGTCCCAGGGTTCGAACTCAGGCTGCCAGCCTTGGTGTTTTTCTTAATTGACACCTTTACCCACTGAGGTATCTCCCTGACCTCATCTCCAGTTTACAGTTATAGCCATTGAAGACTAAGATAATACGGTTGTATGAGTCTGCCTATATTATTTCTACACTGGTCAAGGGGACAGATCATTTTTTTGGTAACTATTCTTTAGAGTAAAACAGCACATAAATGTTGAGTAAGAGTAATGTACTAAACATCACACACAAACACACACACACACACACACACACACATACACACACTTACTTTTATTCTAAGAAATTCCCTGTGGATTACATGAAATTTAGTTTCATGAGATCAAGATCCAATTATTTGTTGTGGGACCTTGGAGAAATCATAGTACTTTACTGAATCTCTTTAACTGTGAAATAAAGATTATATTAAGTAATAAACAATTCCTTCCATATCTGTGTATCTGTGATTCAGACTCCTAAGGATGCTTTTGTGTTGTCATTCATATTTTCTATGAGATGGATTTTCCTGGTTCTGATTCCACAGAGCAGTCCTGTCATCTGCTCCAAGTTGGAACACAGCCATCATTACAGAAGGAAGAGTCTTATAGTTCTCCTCTATAGAACACACACACACATACACACACACACACACACACACACACACACACACATAAACACACATACGCACGTGCTCGTGTGCATGCACGCACATTCACATACTAGCACACATACGCTCATATACAAACACACATTTATATACACATACATTTACTCATATGTAAGCACACATTCATACACACACACAAACACACACTCACATACAAACATACACATAATGGACATACACTCATATATAAACACACACTCATATACACACACACTTATATACACACACACACAACTCACACAATGCACACACAATGCACACACACACACACACACACACACACACACACACACGCTGCTGTAATACAATGGTGCCAGAGGTAAATTTCTTGAGAATGCATGGGATGTGTGGTCTTACCATCTCAGAGAATGATTCTGTACAAACTACCCTACATTTCGTGCTTTGCCTCTTAGGAGATGGCGTCGGAGAACCAAACTAAACCATCAGAGATAAACAGCACCAAACTTTCATTTTCCAAGCTATTCACCACAACAAATGCATACTCTTGCCCTGGGCTTTGAAGAGCTCCCTTCACTTCCTCTGTCACTGACTAAGAGCAGGTTTGGGTATGACACACCTTCCCTCTCGCTCACAGCTGTGGAGGTATAGGGCACAGATAGAGAAAGTAAGACTCACGAAGACATGACTCATTTTTGCATCCTTTGGGTTTTGATCAAATGCCAAGAGATGGCAAAAGATAAATGAGTCTTGGGGCATATGGAAACCGGTAACATTATGGGTGATAATTCAAGTTTCATTATTAATTTTCTTCTTCAAAGAACTATAAATAAATTTTAGCACAGCAGGTAAAGGATGCAGTCCTGAGAATTCCTGGGAATAAGTAGCTATTTCTTTCCCAGCAGTGTTTGTTACAGACACTAGTGATTTACTGACACACGTGTCATGTTGGCGGAAAGGAAACAACCTGTTCACCACAAAGCCTTGAGTCTCAGATCACCATGGCAAAGGGATACTAGTTATCTAAGAAAATATAAAAGGAGGGTTTTCTTTTAAGATGCACTTGATTTTCTTCCCTTCAATGACAGGAAGAAAAAAACATTTCATAAATAGAATGTACTAACTTTCCCTGGAACAGAGCTAGAATACAGACTAAACATGACCTTCTCCCGCTTCAGCCTCTTAAGCCCCAGGATTAGGGGTGCACCCCACTCTGACCCAGGAATCAAATCCAATGCTTTGTGCATGCTGGACAGGAACTTTACCAACTGAATTGCAACCTCAGCTTGTCCCCTTTAAAACAGAAGATCAAACTATGGTTCAAAGATAAAAGAGTGGCCCTCGGCAACAAATCCAACAACAGCCATTCACAAACCCACCAAGGAACCCTCTCTGTTACCCATCATGCCCCTGACGGTGATTGTCTCATAACTTCATAATCTAGACCATGACAGACAAGATTGAAGATGAAATAACAGTGGTTCTTTGTAGACACAGTGTTTGGGATATATCATGTATTTAATGAGCTCTATGAAATCAGTTATGTAAAAAAATTATCTTGAAAAAAATATGATTTAATAACATGTAAATGAAACCCAAACAAATAAAATTTGCAAGAATAGTAGCAAGTGGTAAACGAATCTCTTTGTGGCTCTTGGGTGAATTTTACCTCCACAAAAATGAGCCCTGTGTGTACTGAGACTATTTAATTACATTTCCCTCCCTGACACCACAGTGACAGGTATGCTCTTACAAAGCCTATATTTGTTTCTGAAATCAGAAGATAGAATGTGGGAATTCCTTTTGTATTATCTCTTGGGTAGTCAGCTGTGGCAGATGGAGATCTTTTTGTTATTGAAATGTAATTGAAGTTATAGTTCAACCCCATTGAAATATAACTCACAAAACATAATTCATATATAACTAAGTCATCCGAAGTGTATAATTTAGTGGCTCTCCAATCTGCCAATACATTTTAGAATATCTCCCCAGCCTAAGAAACCTCATGTCCTCTTACCCCAGTCTCCACGTGCATCCGTGCTGTTCACCAGCCTCTGGCAACCACGCATTTGCCTTGTCTCTGTAGATAGAGATTCTCACACGGGATTTAGTTTGATGTGCCTTGCTTCACTATGGTAGTGACACTGAGAGTTGTGATTTTAGGATTCATTCATGCTGGATGCTGAGCCAACTCGGGGGCAATACCTGACCACCTGAGCCCCAGGACACACATCTGACCACCTGAGCCCCAGGACACACACCTGACCTCCTGAGCCCCAGGACACACACCTGAACTCCTGAGCCCCAGGACACACACCTGACCACCTGAGCCCCAGGACACACACCTGACCTCCTGAGCCCCAGGACACACACCTGACCTTCTAAGCCCCAGGACACACACCTGACCACCTGAGACCCAGGACACACACCTGACCTCCTGAGCCCCAGGACACACATCTGAACTCCTGAGTCCCAGGACACACACCTGAACTCCTGAGCCCCAGGACACACACCTGACCACCTGAGACCCAGGACACACACCTGAACTCCTGAGCCCCAGGACACACACCTGAACTCCTGAGCCCCAGGACACACACCTGAACTCCTGAGCCCCAGGACACACACCTGACCTCTTGAGCCTCAGGACACACACCTGACCTCCTGAGTCCCAGGACACACACCTGACCTCCTGAGTCCCAGGGCACACACATGACCTCCTGGGCCCCAGGACACACACCTGACCTCCTGGGCCCCAGGACACACATCTGAACTCCTGAGCCCCAGGACACACACCTGACCTCCTGAGCCCCAGGACACACACCTGGCCTCCTGAGCCCCAGGACACACACCTGACCTCCTGAGCCCCAGGACACACACCTGACCTCCTGAGCCCCAGGACACACATCTGAACTCCTGAGCCCCAGGACACACACCTGAACTCCTGAGCCCCAGGACACACACCTGACCTCCTGAGTCCCAGGATACACACCTGACCACCTGAGCCCAAGGACACACATGCCTATGAGTTGTCCTCTGACCTCCCTTGAATGCTTGGTACACCTGTATACACACGTAACACACACATTCACACCCAACCTAAATAAAATATAATTTTTAAAAGGATTCACCTATGCTATTACATATATCAGTACCTAATTCTCTTTTATGGCAAATTATAATTATATATATATATATAAAATCATATTTTATTAGTTTAGGCATACATGAATTGATGTTGGCTCTTATCAGTCATGCTAATATGGACATTCATGAATATGGTTTTATGATTTTTCATTTCTTCTGGTTTCATATCTATAAATATAGCTGCTGGGTCATTAAGAAATGGAATTTCATGTGTAAACATGGGAATTTATACAAAATTTTTTACAAAGTAAGAGAGCTGGAGTACAGTAATTGAAAGAGTATCAGTCTATTAGATACCACTGTCAAGCCTAACGAAGGGACTTGCCCATCTTTCTTGAACTGGCTATATCCCAGGGACAACTCTTACCATTTTCCTGCAATAGAAATCCCGTGCTGGAGAGAGCAGTCCCATTCTGGTCCCTCTTGTACACATGTATACCATTTTTCCATACACTTCTTCTCGCATACACTGAATCTATGGAGTATTCTGAAAATGTTTGCTAAATATTTAGAAAACTATAAAACACAACACACACACACACACACACACACACACAGCACACATACCTGTTAGACTACTTCCTCACACAGTTCTCCTGAACAATCGGGTAATATTAAAATCTTACATTCTAAAGTTTGAAATAAAATGATTAATCACTACAATGGACAGATCTTGTCTGAAGTCACAGTCACGAAGCAGTAGAGATATGATTTATGAGCGATGCTTCACCCTGCACTAAACTGCCATTCAGAGTCACAGTAAACTCAGTGCTTGCATTTCCTATAGAAAATGTAGAAATTTGCCATATTTTTGTTGTGAAATTGCAATGAGACTTATAGTGTAATATATCTTTGCTTTCGAAAGTAATCTGGACATATGCTTGACTTAGTTGTATGTGATAGTTGCGTACCACATACTTAGCATAGAGTTATTGCTTGTCTGTCACTGTGAGAGGTATCACACAATAGCCTGCTGTATGACACAGTTTCCAGGAACTCACCGTGGTGCTCAGTGGGGACTTTCTGGACCACAGTGCTGGGCTACACCTCCCCTGTTCTCATCACCCGCCGTCTTGAAGGTGATGCCGCAAACTGTTACTGAGGTAGCTAGCTCTGGCAGGAATGCGGTATGATGGCCGTAGGGATGCCAGACCAAAGTCTCACTGAACTGTCTGACCAAAAAGTACCTGCTGGTGACAAGCATGTTCTTTATATCTCTACTTTCAGAGAGAGAAAAAAACAAACCTCAAAAACCATGTCAGGTTATTTTCCAGGACATATGGGTCTATCAAGGCTGCTATTGCTTAAAGCTTGACAATAGAACTGCAGAGTCAGGAACTTTCCCTTACATCATATCAGTGACCTAACTGTCAAACGTCAGAGCCCACCTGACTCCTAAGCTCTTAGCTGAACCATCTCATTTTTAAAAGTAAAATCTTTATTGAAAAATAATACTCATAAAATAAAATGTATGCACGTATACAAGTTGATGGTCTTTAGTATGCCATAGTCATAAGATTATGAAGTCAGCACCACTTTCAATTTTAACACCTGGCACCATCATGAGAGCCAAGGAGCTGAAGTTACATAGGTTGTAAGCCTCAGAGAAAACCTACTTCAGTTATCTTGCTAAATGGACATAATATCAAACTGGCCTCTAAGTTTGTATCTTTACACCCCATAGGTCAGTGCGTCCCTCAGCTCTTATCATGGAAGCTGCTTCTTATGATAGATAAAAGTTAACACAGGAGCCGCAACTTGTCATTAAAAAGTGTTCACTCCTAAATCTTATAACACATTTTTATAATTTTATACATATATAACATGTAAACATATCTCCTATGCCATTACTCTTATCTCTCTCCCACTCCTGATGAGCCTCTTTTTATGCCTCTTAGTCCCTGTTCTACTTTTGGTTTGGTTTGCTTTTGGTAAGTTCTGTGCAGTAGCCACAGCCACTGTGTGTTCGTAATTGCTATGGCCATGACATATCCAGAAGACAGTGCTTCACCAAACACTCCTTCTCTCCTCTCAGTCTTACATCTTTGCACACCCTCTTCTACAGTGTTTCATTCCTTAAGCCTTGGACAGGGTGGTAGACATGTCACATTTAGACCTGAGCACTTCACAGTCACTTGTTCTCGGCTCTTCGGCTAGTTTAGAGCCTCTGCACTTACCTCAGCCCCTGTGAGAGGAAGCTTCTCTGGCAACGGCTCAGAGCAGCACTAGGCTACGGCCATCAGCATTAACATGTGGAAGGCACTTTGGTGGCATCTCCATTTAATAAACATCAGAAGTCAATTCCCTTAGGTCTTGTGACCACCCCAGCAATAGCACCTTGGTTATAGACAGACATATTTGACATCTGTAAACTCGTCACAGGGAGCTCAGCTCTCTCTCCTTCAGTTCAGCCATGCTAAACTCAGAGGCCTGTTGTTGAACCGTGCTGTTTTCTTACACTCTATATTGGTCCGTGGAGCAGCCATTAATCACAGAACGAAATTAACAACCAAAATTGTTTATATCTCTTCGGCAAATTAGCTTTGAAAGGTCCACCATAGAAATCGCATTCCAAAATAACTAATCCTGAGTCCATAGTCCCAGCCACCTCCTATGTCTAACTCTCTCATACAGAGCCAGGATCCTTTCATTAAACCATCAGGACCACAAAACAAACCACTAGAAACCACCAGTCCTAAGAACAACCCTTATCAAGCAAGTCAGAACTAATCTGTTGATTCTGACCTACCACACCAATTCCTCACAAAATTCCATGAAGACCTCTGGCCTCTGTTTTCCTGTTGCTTCGAATTCTTACCTAATGACTGGCTTAGGCGCCATATGGTCATTGTGGTGAATCATGTCTTCTACTCCAGGAAAACTGAGAACCAAACCTTTTGTGTTTAATGGCATTGGCCCCTTTATGTCAACACTCACCAGCTAGTTTTATAAACTGAGGCTCAGATGCAACTGAGATTTGACTTTATAAGACGAAGAATCTTTGATGACCAACCTAGGACTTTTGGTAGATAAGTATTTGCTTTGCTCAACAACTGAAACTTTGAGAGGGTACATTGTTATTGTAACTTAGTTGAACCTCACTTTTGGGTTTTGTTTGTCTGTTTGCTTGTTTGTTTGGTAGAGGAGGGAGTGTATGGAAATCATGCAGTGTTCAAAATACAAAATAGGTAGTCAAAATTTAGTAATTACTGGGCAGTTGGCAAAGATGAGTTTTGTCCTTTAAACCTATGTAAGCATACCAACCTCAAGGGCCCACACTTGTGGTGGGTGGTACTGGTGGTGGAATGGAGACTCCTTTGTACTCCCTGCTTAGTAAGTCTAGCCTACTTGGTGACCTGCAGGCCAATAAGACTGTCTCAAAGCATGACAGTGATCCTAAAGATGACACCTAAGGCCTTTTCTACCCCACACATATACATATGCATGTCCATTAAATAGGAATTATTATGACGACAGAGATTCAGCAGCATCTAAAATTAACTTTTGTAAATAAAGCAAATGTAATCTGCCCTTTTACTATCCCATCACGTACAAAGAGTAAACAGATTTTTTTTTCTTCTCCACTGAGAATTAAGAACATGATCAAGATCATCTGGCTTAAAACAGAAGTTGTGACATGCAAAAATACACTTTGGCAGTGTGCTCAAAGCCACGGGAGTTGGCCTCTGGAAAAGCTAGAGGAGAGGCTGAAAGAGCCTCTTGTCGGGAATGGCACTCCGCGGCAGATAGACAGGAAGCGTCAGTGAATTAACAAGGGGCGACCATATCAAGAGACAAGCACAGATAAATTACAGTTATTGCTTTGGTATCCATTTTCTCCCATGGGACAATCTATGCAGCCAGGAGGCAGCAGAATGTATTCAGTAAGAAGTGAATAATGCACAACAGGCCATTTAGTTTGTGTAACTCGTCACAGCTTACTTAAACACCCAGCATTTACAAACATCCCAACAAGTGCCATGTGAGGCACTCGGGGAAGCCTTGGGCTAGTGACAAAAAACAAACAAACAAAAAAAAGCAGCAACCCGAACACATAACCACGGTTCTGTTTTGCACATATATCTATCACTGTGCCTGAGATCTGTGGCCCTCCATGTTGAATCTGGCCAACAACAAGTGGGGGAACAAGATTCAAATATGGAACATGAAGTGTGTAACCCCTGGGGCTGATTCTTTCTCAGAGTGGTGCCTATGGGCAGGAAGGGAAACACACTTCTTCAAGCCAGAGAAGCTCTATTTTCCTGATGCCTCCTTCAGTAGTAAGCATGGTCTCTGTCTTGCCAATCTGTATGTTTATTCTCAGAGGTAAACCCCAGCTCACAGACCCTCCTCACAATCAAATATGTTTTCTGTTAGTTTTCTCATTATAATTTGACTTCCCTCCCCATTCACTTTTTCTATGTGAATGGGAAGAACCAAGCAAAACAATCCTTCTAAATCTCTAGGCCCTAATATCTTGCACTATAACTTAATATGTTGACTCTTTACAATATTAGTCAATTATGAATGTGATTTTTTTAAAGAAAACATCATAAGTCTACGTCAAAACTATGATGATGTCAATAACACTCAAGGGGTGTTTTGGACAGGGATAACCACATCTCAGAAACAATGTCATGTTGTGGTTCCATCAGACAATGCTGGATGATCATGACATTATTAAGCTTTTAGTACATTCCAAGAGCAGCTATTCACCATTAAGTAATTCTTATGAATAATACTATCCACATGTCATAGATAAGAAAACAGAGAAACAGAATCATTAAGTAATTTCACTAACACCTAAAGTGACAGAAACATGATTTAAACCCACACGATCAGGCATCAGTGTCAGCTTTCATGACATCAGTGTCAGCTTTCATGACCACTGTGCTAACCTGTTTCCATCCTGTCTCTCAAGGATGGTAAAATTTCAAAATCTTTCCACAAACTGTTTGTGTGTGTGTGTGTGTGTGTGTGTGTGTGTGTGTGTGTTGTTCAGAAGCATTAATAGGTCTTAAATGCCAAGAACCAGAGTGACCATAATATTTTATGTAATCAATCAATCAATCAATCAATCAATCAATAAAAGATGCCCATGTTTCAATTCAAGACATCTCTCTCCTGTATGACTGAGGATGCTGCCTGTGGCTCATAGACTGAACTATGGCTATGCTGGGCTCTCAAAGACATTCTGCAGCTTGTACCTCAGATTCACTTCTTCTGGTTCTAAGAATAGACTGTCACAGAAGCCAAGGCTGAATGGGCCATGGAAAGAGGCACAGGGCTTACTTTCAGCTGGTGCTGAAGCAAAGGGAAAATGGATGAACTCCATATGGCTTAGGAAAAAGCCACAGGAAGTCACACATACTTAATGACTACTCCGTATGGCTTAGGAGAGAGACTATAGTCGAAGTCATAGAGAACCATAGAATACAGATATGCTTTGCCCTATCTGGATTTCTCTGGGTCTATCTAGAATGTGAGAAATTTCAGTTCTGCCTTGCTAACTAACATATTAGAATTACCCACATAACAAACAGAGCAAGAATAGCATCATTTTACAAATAGGAGAACTGACCAACCATGGGATGATATCTGTATATCTGTGCCTATGAAAAAGGTAGGGTGGCCCTAGGGACAGTACTTCAAGGTATTTTCTGTGCTCTTTGTAGACCTCTATGTGTATGACTAGGAGGGCCCATTGCATCGTTATAATGTCATCAAATTGGTGAGTTTATATCCTTTCTGTGTACATTTATGATATACAAAACATTTCCATAAGGTATAAGGCAGCTATGTTCCCAATATCAGCACCAAACAAAGAAGCCATCTTGCTAGTGCATTAAAGACATATTAGCAATATACTCAGTGCACATGATTGCGTGAGGGAGAGAAAACAAGCATAGTAAAAAGGAGAAGTCCCATGAGACCTTCTAAAATCTAAACTGAGCCTCAAGATTTAATAAGCTCAGCCATGACTACCATCTCAGCATGTCATTTTCTGGCATGTCAGTCCTGGTTCCTAGCAGTACTGAAGAAGGCATGCTCAAACAAGCAATGACTAATTATGACAGTGACCCACTTCTTTCTATGTGCTTTAAGAAGTAAAACAATTGACTCTACTAGTAAACTGGCTCCACATTATTTTTAATTATTTGCCAGCTGTGTATTTTTCTCCAATCTATTCTTATCTATTTATCTGCTTGTCTGTCTAACTAGAAGACACACCACCAGACCACTTCCCAGGAATCAGACAGGCACGGCTTACAAATGATCGTGCAGCTTGATTCTAAAGCCAGATGTGGTGGCTCACACCTGTAATCCCAGCACTCAGGGGCATACACAAGGAGGGTCTAGAGTTTGAGACCAGCCTAGCTGATACAGTGGGACTCTGTAAAAATAAAATCTAGAGTTTACTAATTTATTTATAACTGATGAGCATGGTCGTTGATGGACTCTTATTATTTGTAGAAATCATCTAAGCCTTTAAATGAGTATATAATATTTTTAACAACTAGAGTTTTAGGGTTGGAGAGATACCTCAGTGCATTTGTTTGTTGGTTTGTTTGTTTGTTTTTTTGAGGCAGGGTTTCTCTGTGTAGCTCCGGCTGTCCTGGAACTCACTCTGTAGACCAGACTGGCCTTGAACTCAGAAATCTGCCTGCTTCTACCTCCCAAGTGCTGGGATTAAAGGCGTGCTCCACCACCGCCCGGCGATACCTCAGTGCTAAGAGAGCACAGTGCACTTCAGGAGGATTCAAATTCCCACCATACATGTCAGATGCCTCACAACATCTGTAACTGCAGTTCCATGGAAATATGACCTGTATAGGCATCTGTAGTCATATGTACATAGCCACAAACACACACACACACACACACACACACACAAAACCACACACATATTTTTTAAAAAATAAATTAAATCTTAAAAAAAAAAAACCTGGAGTTAGAATTCTAAAACTTATAACTGTCAAAAAATTATCTAGATTTTAATGTAAAATAGTGTTAAAAGATTTGGAAAAAAGAATGTATTTATGACAATTTACTTACTTCAAGTACTGCATGCATTTTTGGAACTACTATTAGCTGTTTTTAAAAAGATTTTAGAATTTAAAGGAGTGTAACAATAGTTGATTCAATATCAGTCACCTGGAAGGCAAGACATGTTGAGGAACCGTGAAAGATGTATACAGGAAACTCAGAGGGAAGGCCACCAGAAAATCCTCTCCATGCAAACGAGACGCCACAACAAAGAAACAGAGAATTTGGAAGGAGGGTTTGTGCAATTGTAACAGAAGCGAGGTGAATGCCATAGATAAGACTGTAGGAAGAACTGTGAACATGCACAAAAACACAACACAAAAAATAAGTTACTACTATGACAGCTTTGGCGAAAGACATACAGCGGGGACAGCTAAGCACAACCCAACACAGGTGGCAATGTTACAAATAACTATCCAGATCACTTGAGTCCACATCTTGCTTTGCATAGCTGATATGTAAAACTGCAATAAACGTGTTTATAATTGAATATTAGTGCCAAACCTGTTTCTAAGATAACTCACAAGACCTTACCAAGACAGCCATCTGATGCTCCAACAAGGACACATGCTCCACTATGTTCATAGCAATCTTATTTATAATAGCTAGAAGCTGGAAAGAACCCAGATGTCCCTCAACAGAGGAATGGATACAGAAAATGTGGTACATTTACACAATGGAGTACTACTCAGCTATTAAAAACATGAAATTCTTAGGTAAATGGATGGAACTAGAAACTATCATCCTAAGTGAGGTAACCCAATCACAAAAGAACACACATGGTATGCACTCACTGATAAGTGGATATTAGCCCAACAGTTCGGAATACCCAAGATGCAACTCACAGACCACATGAAGCTCAAGAAGAAAGACTCTATTTCTTTCCACTAGTCCAAGGCCAGCGGACCCCTCTTCTCTTGTTTGGAAGCCAGTTTGGGCTAAAATCTTAGCACTTCACATAGTACGAGGATTCCTAGCCTCCAACATGTTGAATTCTATATAACAGAACCTTATTAAACATCCGTTATTCATCAAGTCAGGAACTGAGCCCTGTAATAGAAAATAAAAAGATATGACCCCCTCCTTTGAAGGAAGACTTGCCTATTAGAGAAGAGATACATAGGCACTCACTCTACTGAGAGGAGACCCCACGAGACAGATATAAACATCTTTCTGTGAATGTAGTAAAAAAACAAAAAACAGTCATTTCAATTAGAAACTGAAGGAGGCCTTAGAAAAGATACCATTTGGAGAGGATATTGAGAGATGAGTTTAAAAACCAAGACAAAGGACATTTGGAAGAGAATGTGAGAGGCAAAGGGCACAAGATAAGTAAAACCAGAGACAAAACCACGAGGAGTGGTAAGCATCTTAGAATCATTAGACAATGTCTTAAACCAAGAAGAACTGGTAAGAGATGAGGCAACAAGTGACGAGAAGACATCAGCCAAGCAAGCGGGATCTGGGAACCGACATTACGAATTTCACACTCTAATAATCTAGAACGACTGAGGGTGTTTGAGTGAAAAAAAAAAAAGGTTAAATGATTCACTTTTGCCTTAGACAAAATGTTTTCTTATTGTGAGAAAACATACCTCAGGGACTCAAGTGGGGAGAAAGGAGGCCACAGTGACAATGTTCCAAGCCAGAGAGGGAAGGGCAGAATGCTGGGGTGAGGGGCGAGCCCCAAAGACAGGTTCAAATATCTTTAAGAGCCCAAAGCATTGAACCTCCATGATTGTCAGACGAACAAGTTCTGAGCGATTCTACTCTCTCTGGCCTGGGCAGCTAGATGGGGGTGCTAGCAATGACGTCATGCCACGCTTTAACCTTGACTGCATACGTAATCTTTAGTTCCACATAGTCCACAGAGACCTCAAATTTGACATAAATTAAAACTTTCTTCTTGCTAGTCTCTGCTCATAGCCTCCTGTGTGCGCCAACAGTCTCCTAACAATGTTTGTGATGCAAGGATAAACAAAGGCAAGGATAGAAGAATCTTGGGGTGCACCAGTAGCTAACAGAGAAAACAGAAAAACTCATAAAAGCTGGACATGAATGGCTAAAGAGGTACGTGGGGGCCAGCAACACAGCTCGGTGGGTAGTGGTGCTTGCAGCCAAACCTGAGGACCCGGGTTTCATCCTTGGGACCCACATGGTGGAAGAAGGCAGGAGAATGGTCCTTCCTCAGGGAAGAGCACTCCAATTGGTTGTCTGGTGCCAGATGGCCAGCTCTAAAAACACGTATACAGATAATATTATACAAACTGAACAGATTGTATAATATATATATATATATGTATTATATATATTATACAATATATATATGTGTGTGTGTGTGTGTGTGTGTGTGTTTACATATACATACATGCATGCTGCTAATGAGAATGAGGCCATGAACCAGAAGAGCGGAGAGGATTACATAGGAGGGCTTGATGAGAGGGAAGGGAAGGAAAGGAAATATGAAAATTCAAGTCCTGAAAGTTGTTCTCTGGCTTCCACAGGAACACTGTGGCACACGTCTTTCCTCCTCCTACCAAACGTCCATGCGTATTAAAGAACAATATATGTCACAAGATTTGTTAAGTAAGAAGGGCGCTGGGAGAGAGATTACAGTCAGCAACTTCAAGTGAAGACACAGAGAAAGACTGAGAAAGCCACCCACCACTCGGTGGTGTGAAATTCACCAGTGACCTTCAGAAAGTGAGGCTGAACCCCATGCTGTGATGAGATGAATAATAAATGGATTGCAATCATGACGCATAACTTAGCTGGAAAGAGAATTCTGATTGGGTAGAGGCAAGGTAGCCCACGGGAAACCCAATTCAAACCAAAGGCATGAGGAGTGCAGAAAGGCACAGTAAACTAGTAGATTCTTAATGAAATCCAGTTCCTAACCAAATAAAAACCAAATAGCTGCAAAGCTACAAAGACTGGGGTGTCTCTTTCACACAAACGACCGGAAGAAAAAGTCGCATGCATGCCTCTGGGAGAAGGCCAATGGCATTCTCCACAGAAATATTAGAACGACCTATGAATCTGTTTTCCTGGAAGCTCAAAGCACAAGGGAGCATTCCCCTCTTTCTGGGATCCCCTGGAGTCAGTGAAGACCTTCCCTAAAGGAAGGTCTTTTTGCTTCTGAATTAGCTGAGAGGGACTTTTGTGAGGTGTCACTGCGCCACCATGTGGGCACTCTCAAAAGTAGAAATTTCCCCTAGTATAGTGGTTCTCCACATTCCGGACACGCAATCCTTCAATATACTTCCTCATGTCTCGGTGACCCCAACCATAAAATTATTTTCGTTGCTATCTCACAACTTTAATTTTGCTACTGTCATGAATTGTAATGTAAATATCTGTGTTTTCCAATGGTCTTAGATGACCCCTGTGAAAGGGTCATTTCACGCCCGAGACACAAGTGTGCACACACACCTTAGAAGTTGCCTACTGCGTTGAATTACAGGATTCTGAGGCTGAGATTTTAGGTACCCTTTATTTTGCAGTGAGAACGGAGGAGCCTTGCTTAGTTTTTCAAATTTCTTATTTTACCCTCATGGATACTGTAGGCACCTCTAAGTGCCTGCCCATAAAATGAAAACACATACAAAAACCTTACAGTTTTATATTTTTATTAGGCTTGTTCCTTGATGATTTCATGTATGTATTTGATGTATTCTAGTATCTTTACTTCTTTAATGTCCCTCATATCGCTTCAGATTCTATGAATCCTTGCCCCTTATCACAATCCCCCCAATCTTTGGAACATCTGATGTCTTAAGTTCAGTGTGTTAACTAAATGCAGAAAGGCAAAGTTTTGGTCTCAAACTTAATTCTTAGCAACATCCATTCTGTTGTGAGAGAGACACAATGTCTTGTGTTAATCTGAGTTACAACAAAATAACAATTTTACAGTATGGAAGCTCAAAAGCAAAGACAATATAGGAATGAAGAGTCAATACCCAACAACATAACTAGAATGTGCTGATTGCTTGCTGTGAGACCCCAAATATACCAGCAATCAAACCTCTCACGTCTCAACCCTCCATTACATAGGTAACCTTGGCTGTTTGACACGCTGTTTGAGTGATAATTAAATAATTTTTTGAGAAAATCAATACTTCAATACCTTTACCATCTTGCTTTTCTCCTTTGATTGCTTTGTTGCAGTTTTGTTTCTGAAAAATAATAGATATAATTAAAGGAAACGCATGGATTTCTTGTGGAAGGAGAGAGACAAAATCGCACACAATTCCACAAGACACATTAGTGTGTCTTAATATTTTGATACTTTCAATTATTTTAAATGTTTTACTAAAACATTCAACGGGTGTATGTATGTATGTACATAGGTACTTATGTATATACATATGCATGTGTGTATCTAAGGAGTTAAGTGTTCTGAATGTCTTCCGAGCACAGCAAAGCCTCCGCACTTCTGACTCACTGCAGAGATGTTTATCTTGGCAGTTAATAGTGGCTGGGGGAGGGAATGCCATGCCCTTGGGAGGGTAACGCTGACATGTTGCCCATGCTCCAGTAAACAACTTCCCATCCACGCAAGGGCATGAACCCCTAATTAAATTCGGTGGCCATATACGAAACACAGATATGTGATGTGTTTGCTGAGAAGAAAGGTCTCATCAGGAGGGGAGATAGGAGAGGGAGGAGAAGGGGTGAAAATGTCTACAATTCATTCTATAGATGGAGATTGTTCATGATCCTCCTTCCCAGGGCTAATACTCAAGACAGTTAACTTCCACCCTGAACCCAATGGTCATCCCAGCTTCTGTAGCTAGAATCCCTACTCCAATACATTGTCCAAGTGCCAAGTGCGTTGTGGGATACAGCTTTTTAATTCTTTTTAAACTATATCCATCCATGTTATTCCATCAGGGCTGAGCACTTGGAAATCTTTTTAACTTACCCCTCTCTTTTGAATACATCAGACACATGTGTCCATATTTTTATGGGAGGGGCCAGGGGAGACAAAAATATTTTAATAAAATGAATGCAAAGAGAAAGTTATCTAGTATCCAACCTCTGAAATACAACAGATACATTTAAAAAGGTACTATTGTATTGTTTGGAAAGACAGTCTTTCCAAACTCTATTAAATCCTTGTCAAGGTTCTCATTCTCAGAAATAGAAACACAGAGCCTGGGCCCATAAGGGTGAATAGCCAGTTGGGGTTTCTGCTCCGAGGTCACCAGCAGATACCACACTGGAAGTTAAAGGAATTACCCATTCTCTCAATTTTTACAAAGAAGAAAATGCCGGGGCTGCAGGAGAGCAATACTGCTATTGTGTGGGTTCCGGTTGCCTGCATTCCGGACTTCCGTCCACAGTAGGTTCCGGTTGCCTGCGTTCCGGTCTTCCGTCCACAGTAGGTTCCGGTTGCCTGTGTTCCGGTCTTCCGTCCACAGTAGGTTCCGGTTGCCTGTGTTCCGGTCTTCCATCCACAGTAGGTTCTGGTTGCCTGTGTTCCGGTCTTCCGTCCACAGTAGTGGAGATCCATAGAGAGCAACACAGCATGGCACACCTGCCTGTCGCCTCCTCCCTACTGAGTTACCTGCAGAATACTCATATCCGTACAGTGTGTGACCCATACAATTAGGACACTCAGTGTGGAGAGATTATCTCGTTCTGCTTCTAAAGCAACCTTCCCCTTCTCCTTCCCCTTCCTTCTCCTTCTTCCCCCTCCCCCTTCCTCCCCCTTCCTCCCCCTTCCTCCCCCTTCCTCCCCCTTCCTCCCCCTTCCTCCCCCTTCCTCCCCCTTCCTCCCCCTTCCCGTTCCCCTTCCCCTTCCTCCCCCTTCCTCCCCCTTCCTCCCCCTTCCTCCCCCTTCCTGTTCCCCTTCCCCTTCCTCCCCCTTCCTCCCCCTTCCCGTTTCCCTTCCCCTTCCCCTTCCCTTGGAATATCCGGAATGAGTTGAAATCCAACAGACCACCCACTGATTTCACATTGGCAATACCATCACTTCAGAGGCTGAGGTAGGCCTGCAAACAAGTGGATTCACTGGAGAAGAGTGGAGACCCCGGAGATTATGGCCAGTAAAAGCCATACTAACAGATTCTGAGCAATTCAGATCAAGGTACCATCTACCCTTAAACCTGCTTTGCCAGCAAGGCCAACTGCAGCCAGAAAAACACAAACATCACATGATTCTAGAGAATATGGACCCAAAGTCCTTCACTCAAACCTACTTATCAAGATGTATGTATATTATATAAAGTAGAAACATAGAAGCAGGAAGCAGTGGCCAGAGAACATTAATCTAGTTTTATTTCCTAGACAAACGCAGTTACTTAAAGTGACAAATTAAATGATCAGATATAACTCATTTAAAACAGGTTGAAAATGTTATCTCTCCCTGCCCCTCAATCAATGGATGAATTTCCTGGATGAATATCAAGAAGTTTCTAGGAAAAAAATCTGACTTCCTTAGAGGGTCCAGGATGAGATGACAAATTTCATATGTTCATCTCTTTCACCATATGTACAGTGAAGGATGCCTCCTATAACAAATCCTCAGGATGGTAGAAGAGAAGAGAAAAATAAAAAAAGCCGAAGCAACTTAACACAGAAGCCTGAACAAGACAGACAACTCCTAAGCAACTGGATATCTGAGAGAACCGAATCTCTCGCTTAGACAGTGGACCCACCTGAGGAAGAATTATTCAACATCATAGAACCATCAACATTCTCAGGGTCATTGTCTGAAGACCCTGGAGGTGCCGGTGTCTCTGGAATTAAGGGTGAGGGGGCTATCTGAAACAAGGGCCAAGTGGACAGCTTCAGGGGAAGTCTGGAGTCCATGAATTCCTTGTCTTCCCCACAATCCACTCCCCACCCTGACACGTAATGTGTTCTCTGAAAAGGACAGCACAAAGTTCTCTGGATCGCAAGGTACAACTATGGGCACTGCAAGCTGACCCAGCCATGAGGAAGGATGGGACTTAATGACTGCAGAGCATGTCGGGGTGTCTCCATCTTCCCCACTACGCTTCTATGACAACACGTGCAGATGGAACGCTCCTCCCAGGCAGGAAGCAAGAAGCTAACGAAGCAGGCTGACCAGAAGCACTGGGATGTCAGAGATGGGTGTAGAGATGGTTTATCTAAGACTGTTGACCCAACTGAGCTAGCCTCTGTTGTTATATTGCTTTTGTTTTTTGAGACAGGATATCACTTTGAGCCTAGGCTGGCTTGGAACTCATTATGCAGTCCAAACTGTCCTCAAACTTCTTATGAGCCTCCTGCTTCAGCTAGGATTACAGACATGAGTCACTGTGCCCAGCTCTGAGCCAGCCTTTTAACTTGAGTGTGGATTACATTGTCCAGCCAGACTAGTAAAATAGCCCTTACTAGCATTGTCTTATTCTAATTTTGTGCTGAGTGATGTTTGTAGGGTCTCCTCCTTCCCTTCAGCTTAGACTAGCTGAGGAGGTTCCTTTAAACCATATATATATAATCTTCCTGATGCCTAAAAGCTACAAGGAGATGATACTAAGAGGAAATAAAAAACATAAAGCATGTATTCATTCAATCTCATTGGCCAGCTACTCAGAGCCTGGCACACAGGGGAGCCCTGCCAGGTACCCCAACTTTGGGGACTCCTGTTTCTCAGCTGCATTCTCTCTTGTCCACTGAATTCTCTTGGGGAATTCATAAACTCTTAGGAAAATTAATTCTTGACCTTAGCCTAGAGACTGTTGGGCTTGACGTCTGTGAAGCTCTTGTAACTGTGACAATGGCATGCTTTTCTATGTTCTACAGTTTCTATGCTCATCAGATTCCAAAAGCAAAGACACAAACTGCTTTAGGGATTTACACACACACAGCATGAGTGATAAAGCACAGAGGTAAAAACAATCAAGACATCCCCACCCCTTTGGTACATGGAGCTGTATGTAAGCAGCGCTAGAAACAGGAGGGGTAGCACACTGAACAAGAGAAAGGTAGAGATGGCACCTGTCTGGGCCTGTCTGAATCTGCGAATCATCAGGAAAACAGAGGTCTCCACACTGAATGCACCCAGCTCTGCTCTCTAAGGGCTCACCGGGTACCTATCCCGCTTCCTGAAGAGAATGGGATTTTTTTGTAAGTACACGGGAAACATCCCTTGAAAACCCCCAGCAGAATTAGGTGATGACGGTGGCGAAGGCAACTCCTCAAGATCTGGGCTCAGACTGACAACCCTACAGCCATCACCATAAGCTATTTCATAAAATCAGTAGTGTGATGGACACACATATTTGTTCAACCAATGGCATTCATGTAGCAAGCACTTATTCTGTGCCAGATCATATATTGGCATTGGAATGTAACGATTAATTTTTTTAATTCCTTGCCTTTGTGGACTTTATAATCCAAAGGGATGAGGGAAAGAAACAAAACAAATAGATACCTAAACGGTAAATCTATACAAAAGATAAACTCTATGGAGGAAGTGCCTGGGCTGTTGGGAGTGTGGAGGATGCTGTGTTCAATAGTAGACAGTACCACTGCCATGACCTTCACTGAGAAGAAAGAGTTGACCTTGAAGGCTTGAAGAACTGGAGGAGGGCAGGACACCAGGTGATATGACCCTCCTCTTACTAGGCACCAGGGATGACTAAGTCTGATAGCAACTCAGATCCCTTCTCAGACACGAGGACAGTGAATGCAGTGGGTCACAGTGTAGACATGGGCACCGACTCATGTTGGCTTTTGACCATGCCTTATTGAGCAGGCCTGTCCTAGATAGCATGTAAATGACCAACCATGCCCCTGTGACCAGAATAAAAAGAGACAGAGCAGAACTTCTCTCTAGATTTTTTTTTTCAAATCATGGATTAAGTCTTTCTCCTAGACAGCCTGTCCCAGAATGTGTTCTTTAGCATGCTAGGCCCAAGGCATGCCACAGAATGAAAGAGAAGCTGGTGTTTACTGTTGCATGTGAGAGGACTTAGTCCACAGTATCCCCCCACAGAGTCCTGGCATGTGCAATACTCAATAGTGCATAGGTGTTTTAAGGGATTAGCAGAAGAAAAATTAAAAAGAAAAACAAAACAAAACACTGCAAACATCGTTGTTCCAGTTAACTGTAACCTCACAGTTACAGGCCATGAGACCCTTTGCTACCTGACCTTGTGGACTGTGGGAAACCTGATTCTCTGATGAGGCATGCCACCACTCTCAGAAACGAAATGGATAGCTCATGCAAGTTCCCTCCCAATTCTAACCAAAACACCGAGCTAACATAGAAGATCAAATAAAATGCAGATAGAAAATGGTCTCATGCATGATAGTGCTGGGAGAAAGACAAGGAGACCCTGGGACCCATCAAAACAAAACTAAGACGTTTTACCCTGTGCCTTAGTGTCACGGGGTAACAGGCAGAAACTGAAACCAACAAGTCTTTATGTCAATGCATTCTTCTGGGGCCCAAAGGTCCTGTAAGATTTTCAAACATTTCAAATACGAGATTTCTCACCATGAAGCTGGGACAAAATGAGTCGGCCTGGCTGTTTGAAGCATCAGTCAGGCCAGGAGCCTCACACCACAAAACAAATACTGAAAAGAAAGGGAAGAGGAAACCCAACACCCCGCCAGCCCCCATCCTGGAATCTGTGAAGTCTCTACTTTCTGCTTGACTGACAGCAAAGACATAGCCAGCTCCAATACATCAAAAAATGGGGGAAGTGACACCAGATGACATTCTCCACTCAAGGAATGAGTAATAATGTCAAAGGGGGGTACAGTCTTCTACCCCTGCAGACTTTAGCGTGACACTTGTGCCATAGAAACAGTGACCCAGCAACAAGTAACAAATGCCACCCCAAACCAAATCTGTTACAGTCCGGTCCCCACTCCGCTGAAACTTGGGAGGGAGGAGGCCAGCAAAAACCACAAAAGTCACACCTCGTCTGCACCTTTGGGACTCCACACAGGCACCACACTGAGTACCCCTGGGTGCCAACTTCTAAGCTAAGTTTCTTTGCAAAATACTTAACCTCATTTACATGAACACCAATGGCAGCCGTGACCACTTTAGTTAACAGGAAAGCATTGGAAACCAAAGGGAATGATGTAGAGGAGATGAACACTATAGACATATGAACACAGACAGACTCTGCTTTCTCCTAATGAACTAGTGAATAGGGGGAACTACCGAGCAGAAATGTCACTCCAGGAAGCATGTCTTACCTGAGAATAACCCAACAAGGAATGGTCGTGGCTGCTGTTACTGCAGTATCTCCATCTCTGCTCTTGGTTGATCTGCTCACATGTGTTCTTAGTGTGGACACCTCATCCAGACACGGGGCCCTGTGCGCTGCAGAGTAGAAGCCACTATTTACAATTTTGCCAGATGAGAGGTATTTTAGCCCAGATTATCATAATATGGGATAATGGTACACCCTCATTGAATACATTCCTTCCTTTACCAGCTTTTTCCCAGCCCCCAATTTCTTCATTGTATAAAGAAAGAGACACAAATCTTAGGAGGGGAAAAAGATTCTATCTGAATATTTTATTACCAGGAGTACATATGTGCTCACTGACATATTAAATGGCATTAGTAACATACCGCCTTTCTGGAATAGGTAAGATGGGTGACAAGTCATCTAAAACTTAAGTTTTTTCATAATATTTGGGGGAAATGTGAGAAGAAACAGAACCCAAAAATGGACTTTAAGAAGTTTTTCCTTAAAGGTGGTGGTAGCGCCTTTAACCCCAGCACTTGGGAGGCAAAGGCAGGCAAATCTGAATTTGAGGCCAGCCTGGTCTACTGAGCATGTTCCATGTCTGTAGGACTGTCAAGGCTACACAGAGAAACACTGTCTGGAAAAACAAACATACAAACAAAGAAACAAATGAAACAAACCCAAACAAATAAAGAAGAGGAAGGGGAGGAGGAGGAGGAGAAGGAGGAGAAGAAGACAAAGTCGAAGCTATTTCTTGGCTCTTCATACTGTGCTTTCTCAGCTCCACCCCAGGTCTCCTCTCTGTTATCCCCCACCCCCGCCGTGTAAATTATCCTCAGGTGCTATGTGTCAATCTATAGATTATATACCATTTTCTCACAGGATACTTCCTCCCTCAAGTACCCGGTTGCACAGAACAGAACACAGGAAGAAAACACTCATATCCTTAGGTAAGACAGAGATCCCAGAGGAAGTGTAACAAGGTTGAGACTGGGTATCCTCAGCCTCCTTCCTTGGATAACTCTGTCATATTTTGACAACTAAGCAAGAAAACTTATAATTTCTCTTGAGCTCTCCAAGAGTCAAAGGGTCACTTTCTCTGTCAGCCACTGCAGCCCATTGTCTGCCAGTTTTCCTTCAGTTACAGAACTTAAGCTCCCCATCCTAGACCATCTCCTTAAAGCCCAGCAGCTCACCCCCTTTACTCTTCCATTGCTCCTGATCAATGTGGTTCCTGTCCTGTCTCAATTTCCTACACTCACACTTTGTTTTTACTTACTCAGTCCGCCCTTTGTACTGATCCCTCATGCAATTACCTGTATTTTTCTGAATCTTCCTGAGATCTTTTCTTCCACCCTTATCCTTTTCTAACCCTTCTCCTCTTCCAGAGTCTCACTCTTTTCTTCTTCTAAGTTGTGTTGTTCTTTCTGCCCTTCTTGAATTACATAAGGCTTGACTTCTAAATTCTTACATGGAGAGAAAATAACAATAATTCTTGAATACTGTAGCCCACTGTAGTCTCAGATTTTGTTCCACATTCTTCGGAAGCATGCCTATTTTTATAGATAGCATTTTCCCTCTGTTGCACGCCTCTTTCCTCCACCTGCAAACTTTCTTCATTCCAAGAAAGGAAAATGTGTTTACCATAGTCTCTAAGAAGAACGGCACTCACGAAATGTTCAACATGTTCTTCCCTCGTGGTCTCCAGACTCAGAGCGCATCTCTTTGGAAAATGTTATTCATTTTATACCACTCTTATTCTGATATTTAGTGACTATAAAAGGGTTTATTATTTATAAATAATGGCTACATTTTAACATACATAAAATCTTAAAAATATTTTTTGTATGTATTGGCCCCAGTGACTTAAAAATCAAGGGAACAAATAGAAAATAGAGATCAATAACAGTCTCAAGACTATTACTTCTAATAATTGTTCAATAAATGGTAATCAAAGTTAGCAAAACATTGATACTTCTATACTGACCCTGGAGGAAGCTATGGAGTTAAACTGGATCCAGGAAAAACACAGCACTTTGGAAAAATCCATGCTATGACTTGGATGCTGTCTGAGTCAGGAATCACGAGCTAGATACTCTATTCCCAGTCTAACAGTGATAGGATGTATCATTTCAGAGGGGAACCTATTGTAAGTGATTAGATCACTGAGCATGTCCTCCAGAAGAGATTCATATAGTTTTATAAAGTCAAGAGAGTAGGCAAGACTGCTCTGTGTTTTACACTCTTCCACATGCTGCTGTTTCCTTCCTCTTCTCTCACACATATTATAGCCACAGGAACCCTCATGAAATCCCAAACACGTGTGTCTACCCAATACTGAACTTTCAACCTCCAAAACCATGAACTAAACAGACCCTTTCCATCTACAAGTACCCTTCTCCAGGGATTGTGGTATAGTCACAACAAATAGAATAATACAATACTGAATGAAATCATCCCCATGTTTATTTCAAGTCAAATAGAATGTAATGGTTGTTGAACACAGATTCATGGATCTTGACCTGTAGTATTAATTTATATGTCAGACTGTGGAAGGCAGTCTATGTTCTGGTTGAGCTAGGTTTAAACCCGGCAACCCAGTGGACTTAATCCATGAAGGACAGAGGCTATTTGCCCATGATACTAGGCTGACACCACAAGACGCTCAACTCCTTAATTCTGTGCCATCAGTCACATAGGGCCACGCCCTGGGCCCCTAGTATTCTGTCTGGACTCCACCCCCACAGTCATCTGGCTACAGCCAGGCTTGCCCCGCCTCACAGTTGCCTGGCAACAGCCAGATAGCCCACCCCACTATAAAAGGAGCTTCTTGGCTACGCCTCTCTCTAGTTCTCTTACTTTCTCGCTCTCTTCTGTCTCTGGTCCCCTGTTCTCCCTCTCTGTCCATTTCCTTCCCCCTCTTTCCACATGTCCATGGCTAATTTCTACTTCCCTACCTTTTCTCTTTCCCTCTATTTTCTACAATAAAGCTGTAAAATCTGTGTTCAGCAACCATTACATTCTATTTGATTTGAAATAAACATGGGAATAATTTCATTCCATATTGTACTATTCTGTTTGTACAATAGGCTGTCTTCTTTCACCTAAATCCACCACGCTGGAGCAATGGAACAGCCCTCTCAGATTCCCAGCCTCCAGACCAGACCAAAGACTCGTATCCTCCCGGCTGGTTCTCCTCCACAGGTATCCAGCCCCACATTTATATATACTATATATTGCATATATAACTGACACGTGAATAATGTTTTTATCATAAGAAAAACATTCTCCATTTTGAATCACTCTGTACTCAATCATGCATGGTCTACTAAGCCCTTGTCTTACCCTACCTTTGACTACACCGTGAAGAAAGAGTCTATATCACATAGGGAGAAAAAAGAACTCAAGAGTATTAGGTACTCACTTTGTTGTGTGCGTTCTCCTATCCACTCAATTCATTTTACTCTGAGAAGTAAAGCCTTCTTGTTTGTAGTTTTAGGAATGAGGAGCTTGAGCTACCCCTTCTCAAATTTGAATATTGTACTTTCGATCATATTCCAGAACAGAAAATGGGAGAACTGAAAATCTCAGGAGAATCTGACTTCGGTGAACTGGTTTTCCCTTCTGCACAGGACCAACTCCAATATTAGATTTGTTTTTGTTTTTGTTTTTGTTTTTTTACAAGAGCACAAATTTACTTTTATTTATTTACTCTCCATTAGTTTAAATCCAGGACGAGTGCAACATCACTCAGATTCTGTGTCCAACGGCCTTTGCAGGAAGGTTGCTTTGGAATTTGGCACTATTCATGTCACTGCTTCAGTGGGACCGAGTTCTTTTTCCCCAGACCACTCTGGTTTTGTTAGGTTTGTTTCCAGTATTGTTTTTTTGCTTTGTACACATAAGCACATCTCTTGCCTAAGTAGAACTCAGTTTCATCTCAGGCGTGAATGCCTTCAATTTTAAGAAGAGCAGTGTGCTCTCTTTGGTTCCCAAGACCTCACTTGCAGCCAACAAAAACGGAGCTGCACTACAGCCTTCTAGACACACTTGCTTTTTCTCACTTTTCTTTTCTTTTCTTTTTTAGAAGTCCTGTTCCCAGCAGGCCTCACAGGTGCCAAGATAGCAGAAAGAGCCCAAGATTAGATGCTTAATGGTTTTTCATAGAGTGCATCCTGGTTAACTCAGCTACTGTGATAGGCATGGTGGCACCTGTAATCCTAGCACACAGGCTGTGATGGGGTGTCAGAAGCCTGAGGCCCACTCGGAATACGAAGAGCACACAGTAGTGCTGTGTTACCATTATCTTCTGCCTCGTCCTGATCTTGGTTAGCGTAATGGCCACACCAGGAAACTCAATTTTTTGAAAACTCACCTATCCTGTGACTTGTATACTTTATCTAACAAATAGTTCTACAAGTTTTCTTTCTCTAATAAAAATAGAGAAAATATGTTTGGATACTTCCTGTTTCCAACTTTGTACTTATCGTTGTAGAAAGTGCACATATTTATTACAAACCATAAAACTTAAAATTATAAAAGGCTTTCAGCAAGGAATCTCAGTTAACTGATCAGAGATGCAAAGTCATTCCAGGGATATTTGAGGTAATATTATTTTCAGTATTATGTTGGAAATGGCATAGCTGCCTTAGATTAAAATATATCCCTTTTTAAAAAGTTTATAAAATTAAAAAATTATATATAAATGTAATTATATATAAATATGTCTAATGGAATATTGTACTTCTAACTATTATAAACACGAAAAATTAGTCTTTATATGTTAAAAATAATATAAGCAACATATTTAATTAAAAATATATTCATATATAAGAATTATATATATATATATATATACATAACTGCAAATATAGTGTGTAATATACAGAAGATTTCTTTTAAAAGTGAAAAGAAAATATCCTGGTTATGTATCACAAGTATCTTTCCTAGAAAGTAAAATTATAAGTTGCCTTAACTTTTATTTTTACCTTACTGTACATTTTCTAACTCGTACTTGGTTTTTGCCTTAAATCCATTTTTGTTAGACATTGAGCACAATACTCCTCAACAAACTTACTTTATAGTCCTCACACTGCGTAGCTCCTACAGTCAGAAAGACATCAACAAAGGATGTGGAAAGGCAGGACACAAAACGCAGCACAGTGATATTCCAGGTGGTGGTAACCTTTACATAATAGGTCTTCCTTCACTTCCGGGAATGCTTATGATCTAAGTTTTCTTCTATAACTGTGGGTGGGGGGAGCTTTGAAGTATTCTGGAAAAGGAACTTTCCACAACGAGAGTATTGGAACCATCCAATTTTTGACTCTCCACAAAAGCAATATGTAGTGCTGAGAGATGCTGAAATCAATCTTCCCAGGTCTGTGGAAACTAACTGAAGTCTCTCGGTGACCTTAGCGTTTTGTTGTACCCAAGAGTCAGGCCATCTAGTTTTGTGGCATTTGAATTTCCCTGTTCTTACGCTCCTCTTCTAATACCTGTAATAGCCTCAAAAGTCTATGATTTTGAAACCAGAGATGCTGTGAGATCAGCAACCTAGCATCCATGGAAGGGAACAGTAACTTTGGAGCATCCCAAAAATCTTCATCCCCAGGGAGTGAGAGTTACTTCTAACACCTCACATTTCCAGGCCTCCAGGAGCAGAGTGTGGCTTACGGCCAGCTGTCAATGAACATGGCACATCTCTGCCCTCAGCTTTAAGGTGTAAAGAATAGCCAAGCTAGCTTCACATCAGAAATAGACGCAATCTTGTAATCTGCTGCCCCAGGATCGGCAGCTGGGCCATCTTCACAGGCATGTAGTCTTTGCCAGTCACAGAGGCCAGGGGCTTGGAATCACACTATACTCTGCTCCCACTGTCCTAAACTGCGTTTCCTTAACTTTCATTTTCTCCTGCATCCCACAACCAAAATAATCAGGTTGCATCCAGAACAAGATGAAGTGTGCACACAGGCACTGTAGAGGTAACTGAGTCAGTGAAGTGTGAGCCAGGCAAGCAAGAAGGCTTGTTGCCACACCCAAAACCATGGTAAAAAGCCAGGCACGGTTGGCCATGTGAATTTGGAATGCCAGCATTGGAGATGCAGAGACAGCCAGATCCCTGGAGCTCACTGGCTGACCAACCTAGTCAATGTCAGCTAGGGAGCCCCGGATTCAGTGAGAGACTCTTTCTCACAAATAAGATGCTTGGCGTCAACCTCTGTTCTTTGCATATACCACAACACAAAGACACACTGACACAGAGGCACAGACATGTATGCGCTCGCACGCAGACACACACACACACACACACACACACACACACACAAAGAAGGGTGAACATATGTCAACTTTGTTCTGCCTTCTAAACTCCTGGATTTTGCAGCACATTTTCTATAGGTTTTGGTTCCTACTCTTGATACTGCTCTGGATAGACTAACAAGATGGAAGCTGAGGGAAGCTGAGGAGGGTATAGCCCCCAAATACATAAGTAACTAGTTGGTGGTCAGGATTTTGAAAGGTAAAAGGTTTTCAGCTTCTCTTTATGTATGTCACATTTTCTTTACCCATCCATACGCTGAAGGATACTGGGACTTGGATGTGAATTGTCCCATGATAAGCATGTGCGAGCAGACAAACATGTGTGTGCAGGTAACTCTGTACTGTGCAGCCTTATTGATCACTTCAGGTAATCATAATCAAGATTAGAATATCTGAATCGTATGCTAGCTCTAGTTGACTTTTTAAAGAAATTCCATACAGATCTCATTCTGACTGCACCAGTCCCTAGCAACAGTGCAAACAGGTCTCCCCACTCCACATCCTCAGCAGCATTTGTGCTGACGATGGCCATTCTGATCAGGGTGACACAGCATCTCAATACAGTTGCCACTTGCATTTCTTTGATAGCGAAAAATGTTGAAATTTTTTTCATGCATCTGCTGCCCATTTGTACTTCTTCTGAACAGATTTTTTTTTAAAAGGAGAAAGGGTCAATTGTGTAAAGTATAAGGATAGAAAAAGAATTTATTCCATGTCAGACACTGCATGAAACATCACACACATTTTATTTCTCAGAATGAAATATGAAATGTCACTATGATCCCAATTTGCAAATATATCCGTTAAATAGCTTATCCCAGAGTACACATCAAGCAACACAGATAGATAGATAGATAGATAGATAGATAGATAGATAGATAGATAGATAGATAGACAGACAGATAGATAGCTCTTATGCCCACCTTAACAGCGAGGTCCATGTCTTTGCTGGGCTCTCCATATGAGTGCACAGCATTTTTGCAGTTATTGAGTACAGTTTGCAGTTATTGAGTACAGTTATTGAAACAGTTATTGAGTACAGACTTTTTGCCATTTCATCTGTTAACTCATTTTAATTCTTCTGATACTCTAAGATAGATGCTTTTAACATTTCTAATGTAGATGAGCAAACACTTCCCAGTCCCCCTGCTAGTTAATGGTCAGAACCAGGTTTTAGAACATCCTTCCTTGCTCCATAGACCAACATAACCGTCACTGTATACTCTCACAAGGTAGAGAAATTACCTAATAGAATAGAACCTAAGATCCCTTCTGAGCATAAAGAGACATGGAAAAACTACCAGGTTCTTTTTAAAAAAAATAGTCCTTGCGCTAAATTGACTAAGGACTATCGTGTTTTGGCCTCAAACTGTCCCTATGTCATTTCCCAAGTTGCACCACTTGGAAACTGATAACCAGCAAATCTCCCCAACCTCGTCATCACAGCCTATCTCTCCCATGATCCTTGAAAATTCCCCTGCCACCCCATGAAAGCATACTGTAAAGATCTTTCCTCATCTGTCAGTCAATACAGGTCTCTTAGCAACCATCCTCCCATATCAATGAATATGATACACTAAACAGACAGCATCCCTTCCACACAGGGTGATCAAAGGTTCCTTTTTTATACCACCATGATTCACTGTCCTTCCTCAGAACTCACTAGTTCATCTAGAACAAGAGACATTCACTCAACACGAGCCATACTTGAGAGAGCCAGGGACCAGTAGGAGGACTTCTAGATGAAGAGGATGGTCTTTGAGCTTCTCTACACTTTCTCTGTCCATCATCCCCACCCAATCCATTCCTCAGAGGGTACTTTCCTCAGGAGAAACCCATTATTCATTCTCTCTCTGTCTCTGTCTGTCTTTGTCTCAGTCTCTCTCTCTCTCTCTCTCTCTCTCTCTCTCTCTCTCTCTCTCTCTCCCTCCCTCCCTCCCTCCCTCCCTCCCTCCCTCCTCAGAGCAGCCTTGGGATAGGAAACCACACACTTGTCTAGGTGTAGAAATGACTTTGATGTGTGGTCTAGAAACATACCAGTGAAACACAAGGTTGGGTCACAATCTCAGACATACTACTGGATTATTCCACAGACATTTTTGTGAAATTTAGAGACTGGGGTGGGGGGTGGTGGAGGGATCCTTGCTGTGGTATAGAAGAAAAGGAAGAATGCAGTGGGGGTAGTATGTGTAGCATCATTCCACTCTATCTGATGATTGGGAAAATATTTCTTTAAATACGTCACTCAATTATAGTAACAGCTCTGGTCTCCATAATCACTTGAGTTACTATTTATGTAGCACTCAAGGTCACCATTGTACTTTTCCTACAAAGCACCTACACTATGCCAATAGAGTGTCGACAGGTATCTAAATTAGTACAAACCTACATCGTGTCTATTAATTTTTTTAGGTGCATTTTGGCTTCTCTTACCTAAACTAGTATCTCTTTTAGGAAAGCAACTCCTTCAAGGTTCTGCTACAATAATTTAATGATTTCATAATTCTGACCATATTATATGAATCTAGCGTCAAGGGTCACCTAGAAAAATCAAGTTAAAAAACAAGATGCCTCAAGAGGAAGCTTAAGAGTTTTTCTTCACAATTTTGAGAATATAAGTGTTTGTTTTATTCAGCCATCCTGAAACAAAACAGTGTGTGTATTTGGAAATGGCTGTATGAAAAGAGACTTGGTCATCAGGTTTATCAAACAAGACATTTACTTGCACAAGAATAGTAAGTATAGGTATCAACCAATCTATTGATATAACTGGAAGGGAGATATTGATTTTTTGGTGGTGCACCTTGGACTTTGAGCATCTGAGGCAGCTCAGAGCAGATCATGTCTATTTCACTTACCCCCTCTAAATAAAACAAATTATTACAGCTATACACATTTTTCCAGGTCTTTTCATACCCTTTATTAAATCACAATGGATTTTGATAGGAATCTCAAAATTAATATAATCAAAGTTAATAAACATGACACTCAAAAATTAATTCATCCTTCAATTATCAAAAATACAACCCAGATTGTTTCTAAGACAGTATGTTCCTCCTTGGCCATCCATTTCACTGATGGGCATTCTTTCAGTCAGTCCAAAGACAATAATACCCTGAGTGTCAATTTCCATTTACAGACACCAAGGCACAAGCACTGTGTCATTCACATATCAAATTCTAATCATGTTAGTTTACCACACTGAATCTCCCCAGGGTTGAATCAATACATCTTGATTTTTTTCATTAGACATATTCTTTTTTTTAAAAAAATGTATGTTCTCATTTTGTATCCAAGGCTGGCCTCAAACTCACAAATCTCCTTCCACAACTTCTCGAATTCCAGAATTACAGACATAAGCTCAGCTTTTGGTCAAATAATGCACAGCAGTTCACAATAACGTCTAACTAACCATTTCCACCCTACAATATGGGAATTTTATTTTTTCACTTTGTATTTCAGTTAAGTGTTTTATTCGTTTACTACTTGGTTAGACCAATCTGAGTCAGGATAGGGTTGTGTTATTCAATCACCATTTAGGATTTATCTGACTTTTGGTTTATTTATGACTTTTTTCTTCTTCCCTTCCCCCCACCTAAAAAATGCACTGATTTTGTTTTCAAGTGGTATTATAATTATATATAATTTTATAATAGCAATGCAATAATAATAATCATTGCATTGTTGCAATGATTTCCATCTCTCTAGGATCTTTTGATGATTTTTTCCTTTAGTTGTTGCTACACACACATTATATATGTGTGCATTTCTAAACACATAAATACAACATTCTCAGTCCATATATGCTATTTCAAAAAATTAAAAGTTAAAAAAGAAAATGTAAAGATTATATATTTTATAAAGTTACTCAAAGTCAGACACCAAATCAAGTTCTTGGGTGAAGGCAATATATTTGGGAAGCTGTCTCAGTCCTATAAGAAAATTTGGACAATAGATAAGAAGTCAAGGAAGAATCAATACATATGTGACTAAGTGTGCTCAACTGAACCAAACTCTCCCTAGACCCTCCAGGAACCTATGTGGGACATAAATGAAGACTTGTCCTCTTGGCTCTTCATAAATACTTTTTCTGATAGCTCCTGCTTGCTTTGATGAAGAATTAGGCCAGTGTCACTGAGACATGCAGGAAGACTACAGCATCAGTGTCCCCAGGATACAAAATAAATGTCAGCTCTCACAGGAAGAGATGGCCAGCAAGAAGCATCAAGAGAAAAAAAAAGGTCTATGAGGTCAACCAGTAGTTCTCAACTTGTGCATCACAACCCCTTTAGGGTTGCATATCAGATATTTACATTACAGCTCATACCAGAGGCAAAATTACAGTTATAAAGTATCAATAGTTTACAGTTAGGGGTCACTATAACATTGTATTAAAGGGCCACAGCATTAGAAAAGTTGAGAACTACTAAGGTAGATAGACAACCCTTCTCTCCCATAGTTAATTAGAAAATGGTAGCAAAGAAAGTAATCAGACACTAAGAAGTCACTAATAGCCTTGGGGCTCATATATATTTAAAGTATTTCGCCATCATACTCTCCTGACTTCTGCTTAAACATCACAAGAGAAGTTGCCACGGACCTGCTCTGTGTTTCAGGTTTTGTAACTGCTTAACTGAGTTGCAGCCTGCTGGCTAGGATATTTGCACCAACATTATGTATTGTCTTTGCAACAGCTTCATGGGACAAGAATTATAGTCCCAATTTTCAGTAAAATGGAAGTTCAGAAAACTTAAATTATTCATGTAGGATCGATTACTCAACCAAATGACCAACTTGCTGTTGTCACAGTGGCCTGTCAATCAAGTCAGACTTCCTGTTGGGACAGACAAGGAGGAAACTGAAAGTGAGCACAGTGATACCCCTGCTCTGTTTGTGGTCATGAAGAGGCACTCCTCTGAGGGATGGGTCGCCTTTGCCATGGGCGCCATTTTATTACTGATTAGAGGGGCAAGAGAAGAAAGATCTGGGAATAAACACCACAGGCTTATTGTTGGGTTCCAAGTCAGAGGGGAAATCTACCTTTCAGGTTCCCTAACAGACCCTGTAAACAGATTATGGTAAGGGGTAAGAACTAACTCTAAGCCCCCAGCCTGAGCCTGGAGTGGCAACAAAGTTCCCAGGTAAGGGTGAGAGTGTGTGATGTGAAGCATGGGGTTTAGGGAAGAGATGAGGCCTTGACAGAAATGCCCTTCAGAAACTATAAAGTTTAAATGTACCCCTAAGTGGGGTTCTGGGAGGCAGCTTTCCCCTAGAGCCCTTCCAGTTAATCACACTAATTGCCTATGGTCATGCCTGAAAAATCATACAAAGGTCTCTGATTAGCACTTGGACTCCTTAGAGACTTCCTTCACTCGGAGTTTTCAAATCCAAACGTAATTTTGTTCCCTCTTCCTTAGGCCTGGGAATTTCATTTCTACCATGCAGGAGGTAAGGTCTCTTTAGGTCAAGGGAGATTTAAGCAGATTAATTATTGTTCAAGTTGTCACTGAACCTTTAAAATAAGAGAGGGAGAAAAATAACAAATGCTTTTTTTAAGTTTAGATAATAATATTTACTAGGTTAAAAATAAATGTACAAGCAACCATTTTTGAAATTTTAGTGATAGTGACATCAATCACTGAGATAACTGTACCAATTCTTGAATGAAAAAGTTCTTACTTAACATGAGCCTTGAACAACCGTATGAGCTTGAAACAGAATTGAATTCATCTGGAATCCATCATTTCTATTCTGATGGGTACACATGGCCTTAGGAGTGACTGTCAAAGAGCCAGCGCTGATTAAGAATTATTCCCCAAATATTCCATTTTTAATAATTATTTACAGTTGAAAAACTTTTTCCTAGCCATTGTTATCGATAGGCAACATCATTGGATCTTAATGATTTATTAAGGATAGTAATAAACAGATGGAAACATCACAATTACACAGAGGTATACAAAGTATTGATAATCCCAAACTGAAGTAAAGTTTATGTTCTCTTCATTGGATTATTTCTATCTTTCAAAGGCTACAATGGTATCTCATCTTCTCTGATTTCTTTTCTCACAGATTATAGTGAGTCCTCAATCCCCTCTACAAAGCAATCACAGCCTAAGGACTTCCCAACAGGAGGGGGCCTCTGAGAAGACCCTGCTTCAGCGAAGGATCCTGGCACACGTGTGTAACACTGAAGAGTTTTATTGCATGTTGAAAGCTGGCATGTCACCATGTTCCCCATGAATGTCCAGTTAAGGTCAAACACACCCTTCTGATTTCCTAGAGTCATTTTTTTTTCAATCTTACAAAAAGTAAATGAAGGAAGCAGGGGGAATAATACAAGAAAGCTGTAAGATCCTTCTATATTATGAAGTCTGTCTCTATCTCTGTGTCTCTGACTCTCTCCCTCTCTTCCTCTTCTCCCTCATGCACAGTGTGTGTGTGTGTGTGTGTGTGTGTGTGTGTGTCTACTGCAGAGAAATGAAGATTAATCATTATAAGATGGCCACTGAGGGACATCATGGCATCAATAATACTGAAGTTTCTATCTGGATTTGTTCTCTGTCCATACAGGACCTCCAGTGAAGAGGCATCTTGTGACAGAAATTAAACATGTGGTAATGAAGAAACAAGAAGAAAATAGTTTACACAGTCCAAGTCAACTCTCAAAGGGAAACTATATATATATATGTGTGTGTGTGTGTACATATAGATACATATATATATATATCCCCTTCAACACCTTTTCTAAATCTCATCTTAGCTTGCAGATAAAAACACAGGGCCATCAGGCATGTGGAGCACCCCTCAGGGCTCTCAGATCTCACATTAAGGTGGTTTCTGCCAAGAAATGCTTATGGCATCTGTCTGCTGGGTTTACAACATCCAGATCATAGAAACACACAGGTGGGAAGCTCACCGTTTGGAAGGAGGCAGGTGCTGTGTGGTCTGCTGTTGCTGGGCCTGGACACAATCAGCTAGATACTATTGCCTTCTACTCTTCACAGGCAGAGTGGGCTCTCCAATTCTCTGCACCACCAAGGCCGCCTCCGTTCCTTCCCGCCGCTGCCATCTTGCTTCTCTGTCTTTACTGTTTATTTCCTTATAGCCTCCTCTGCTCTGCAGAGCCGAGTTCATACTCTTCCCTCTGCAGATGCACTAAAGGTACAAAGGACTTCTGACACAGCATCCTAGGAGTCCTCCCCTCTATTGCCTGGCAACAAACAAACAAAACATAAACAATGTGGTCACGTTTCATTCTAGAGAAACTAGGTCACTTGTGATTTCCAGAAAGATACACGCACAATTCCTCCCCCCAAAGAGCTGCAGAGACTTCAATTCAGAACGTTAGAAAGAAAGCAAAACTCATGGGGCTAGCCTGGCCTAAATAGAAGAGTGATTTAGTATAATCTGGGGCTCTCAACAGAAGTCTGAGGATGAGGAGCGATTAGCTGGGATTTGAATTAGAAAATAACATAGGCTTTAGAGTCATAGAACTGTCACATGCCAGAGATCGTTTAGTGTTTACAAAAGAAGAAACAGTTTCCTAGACTAAGGTTACTCAGGGTCATCTGTCCAGTTGAAGGTTGCCTAGCCATAATTATTCAAACTAGTGGGTTTGGTTGTTTTCTTCTGTTCTTTGTTGCTCTTGTTTTGTTTTCTGTGAATTGTATGACTTCTGCACAGAAAAAAAGCAAAACTGTAGCTCCTGAGCAACTAGAAGCCATGTTACCAGACTCTCCCCTCGTTTATCCCTAACAAGCAGACTTCATTTTTGATCTAGTGTGAGTCTGACCAGTCTTTATTTTCCATACACCTGACCTGCTAATCCTCTCCATTTGAGTTCTCAGTTTAGAGACTCAGAAGTGATGTACAGTTCTGTTCTTTCCTCCTTTCTTGTGCTCATTGGCCTCCTGCTCAACCCTTTAGCTCACCACACGATGCCCAGTAGCACCCATTCTCTGTTTTCAATTTCTTGTCTCCATTCAGTCCACAGGACACCTAGAAACAAGCTGAATGTAACCCTCACCTCCATCCAAGTTTATAAAAATCCTCAAGGAGAACACAGAGGGATTTGAGGCTAGCTGATGATGTGGGGTTTTGTTTGCTTTTTTGTGTTTGTTTTGTTTTATAATTGCTCTGTTTATGATGCAGGGGGCGGGGGTGATGTCCTTTATAACAAGGATCTCAACTAGCTGTTCTAGTACAAGAATGACTATCAGTAACTTTGACCACAGAGCCAGTGCAATGCGGACATACAGAGGTTTGAGTTCTGCACACTCAGCAATTGACAATTACCCTGAAATGGAACCATCCAGGCTGAGATAGAGTCTTAGAAGAACCCAAGAACCTCCACACACAGCCATCTCTCCGAGGGCAGACGGGGCCAGCTGTCTCTTCTGGCTTGGCAGTCACCATGCCTCGTGCTTTTGGGAATCCCCACTTGCCTCCTGCTATAGAAAGATCTTGAAGGTTTCTCTTCAGCCCACCTCTCTGCCATGGCTCTGTGCCTCCCACTTTTGTACCCTCCTGAGAGTCTACACCACAGGACCTCTGCCCACCTCAGTCACCTCCTAGGCATATGTCCCTTAGAACGTCCCCAGATTTGCATTCCACCCAGACATTTCGTTCTTCACACACAGATTCAATTCCTCTGTATCTCTCATGCAGTATTTCCCATTCTGTCCACTCTTAATCCTAACCTGCCATGGCCAACCCAGTAGATCTGTCTTCTTCCAGCTAATCCTCTCTGCTGGCTCTCCCGTCCTTATGCGGCATTCTGAAGTATTAAAAGCATGGCATACCTTTCCTGGGCAACCTCATTTATCCCCAGTGGATGAGACCATTATCAAATACTTTGCTTGTAGTCCAGAATCTCCCATTAAACTTTTGGTCTATATGGCCTTTTGTTTTTTGCTTTTGTTTGTTTTGTTTTTCGAGACAGGGTTTCTCTGTGGCTGTCCCAGAACTCACTATGTAGACCAGGCTAGCCTCGAACTCAGAAATCCACCTGCCTCTGCCCCCCAGTGCTGGGATTAAAGGCATGTGCCACCACTGCCTGGCTTATATAGCCTTTTGATTACTGAAGATTCTACAGCCACAAGTGGTTCAGTAGCTCCACAAGTGAACTGTTTCCTCAATAGACTTTTCTCCTGAAAGGCAATGTGACTTTGGTGTCACTTTGGGAGGAGGCTGCTTTCTCCTAAGAGTCAAGAGCTCCCCTGTTTTAAAAAACCTAAGGAGAAGAACCAAAAATACAGTGTTCCGTGGCTATCTTCCACTACTAGGGATATTCTAAGAAAATATAGACTCTAAGGCAGAAATACAAGTTTGAGACCAGTTTAGTTTACACAGTAAACTCTAAGCCAGTCAGTGCTATATAGTGAGTCTATTTAAAAATGTGTGTGTGTGTGTGAATTATTTGATGTATAGCTTATGATAATATCTGTTAACTAGGTTATTTTCAAGGATTCAAAGACACATTATATTGACAACACCAATTCTTGATTTAGCATGCAGATGTCCAATGGTTAGCTGAAATGAGATTAAATTGTTTAGCATCTCTGTTTTCATACCTTGTGTCTCCTTGATTCTCTGAACCTTTAGAGACCAGATTATTGCATAATTTGCTTTTTATTTAAACATGTTGATAATTTGATAATTTGAATTTTTTCTGGAGCTATAATATGGTCAAATTAACTAGGCCTTGTCTTCTCATCTGGTTTCTCTTCTCCAAGACAGAAACACACACACACACACACACACACACACACACACACACTCAACAAGACAGGAAACACCAGACCATAAAAGAGTGGTAACACTTTAGTTCCTGGAAGATCTCAACATACTCCAAGAAAAAGTCTACCAAGTTCTTCCCCTGTTCACACTGGCCACCCCCTTGTTATTCTCTTATTCTCTCACTATTCCTGAGAGTCCTTAACAACTTGGAGCCAACACCCTGATTTACCAATGATTCCCCTCTTCTCCATCCTTTTGCATTTGGATGAGTGTGCCCTGTTGACACTCATTGTTCAGTTTTAGTTTCATTAGCTTCATGACAACAAAAGAAAAAAGAGTCTGCTTTAGGGGCGGGCTTCTCCTACCAAAGGGAACCATCAAACCATCCATAAAACTCTCAGGCCACCAAATCCTATAGACATTGTTACTATCCAATTGGACTGATTTATTGCATATGTATTATTAGCTATATGCCTGGTATCAATCTAAGTGCTTTGTATACAGAATTGAATTAAATAGAGAAAGCCTCATGACCATTAAACTTACATTTAGTAGTGAGAACACTCAACATGGAATTGTGTTCTTCCATATATGTTGAAATCATAACCCTCAGCACATAATAACATAACTGTGTTTGGAGATAGGGTTTTTACAAAGCCTGTGGAGTGGACCCTAATCCAGTATTGCTGGTATCTTTATAAGAAGAGAAAATATAGACTCAACTACAGAGGGAAGACAATAAGAAGATAGGGAAAAGTTAGCTGTCCACACTTCAAGGAGAGACATTGCAGACAATCCAAGCCTGCCAACACATTAATATCCAACTTTTAAGTCCCAAAGTGTGAGAAATTGAATTTCTGTTATTTATCCTGTCTGTAGGACTTTGTTGCATCATCCCCGGAAAGCAAGTAGAAAATCTTTTTCTTTTATGTTTTAAAGAAAAGAAAATTATAGAAGGTAAAAATGATAAGAAAAAAAAAGATGAGGCATGAACAAGTGATAACCAGGAAAGGGAGCAGCCCTCCATGTTCTAGACATGTTCTTCACGTGTAGGAAGAATGCTGGGGAGGAAAAGCAGACAGAATAAGAAGTTGAGAAGTGTGTATGCCAAAGCCTTCTGAGCTGAAGACAGAGAGTTGGTCTTTCGGTCAGCGTCTCCACCTCAGCACTATTAACACTTTTTATCAAATAATTCTCTGATGTAAAGGGCTACCCTGTGTATTACAGGGCTTTAGTAGCCTCCATGAATTCTACCTAGGAGACACCAGTGGAGTCCTGGCCCTTCCGCGCTACCCCACTGTAGCAATATTTGTTGCCACCAAGCGTTACCTGGACACAGAACAGCCTCTGCTTTGGAATTAATGCTACAGATGAAGCAGAGAACCACTGAGATGGTAATCGGAAAAGCACATGATTCCAATCATATTGTCTGAATAAATATAACAAGAGTGGATTGGGTCAAGGGAGAACAGAGGGAGAAGGGGTGAAATCTAGGCATGTTGCCCCAAAGAAAAGAGAAGATAGGTTCCAGAAATACAGGTGCGATGCTCAGTGGAATGTGTGATATGTAAGGTCAGAGAGGGGCACAGATATCCTTTAGTTAGTGCTTTTAACACTTGGTGAGTGGTACTAGGAAGAAGAAGCAGGTCTGGGGGGATGTCAGAGCATTATTTGTTCTTTTCTAAGCATTAGAATTGTCTTTTTAAAAACTACTTGCCCTTATAGGAGAGATGTCAGTAAGAGATGCATATGTAAATCCAGGGCCCTAATGAAACAGTAGAACTAGAGATAAAAACTTGAGTGTCCTCATCTGGAAACAGCACTTAAAACCACAGACTTGGAGCACATCATCTAAGGACAGCATTAAAAGAGTAACAGGAAATTTTCTTCACCTATTTCTTTGATGAATTAGCAGTACATAGTCTTTGGCCAATTTTTCCTCTTTGGAATTTTTTTCCATTTTTGTCACATAGAGGATAACTTTGATACTATAAAGATTAGTAGTCTAGCTAGTAGAAAAGCCAAACAATTTTTTTTTCTGTATGGATTCTACAGTGTATAGCATGCCTTTAAAAAAAAAAGTCCTGATACTCCAAAACTATAGGACTACATATAATCCCTACAAGGATGGGCCTAATCACTGTCCCCAATTCTCCTCAAGGCAGAAACTCTCAGTAAATCCAGAGTAACCCATATTACTAACTGAGGACTCACTAGACTAATGGAGGCTCAACCACACTATGGAATTACTGAGGTACTTACTTAAATACTCAGCGAGGATCTGAAGCCAGTCTGGTTTTCCTAAGTCAAGAGCAGGGGCATTAAGTCTGCTAAGATCCAAGAATTCCTGCCCAGTTGGCTGCCCCATATGTTCACTAAAAGGAGGACAAGGAGAACTGGGACCTCTATAAATCAACCCCTTTACCTATTAGCAACCATTGTAGCAAAAAGAGGAGAGTATACACTCCTTGTGTATTTCACAGTCAGCACAGGAGGGAAAACCCTGAGGTCTGGTCATATTTCGTTTGATCCTTTGTGGTGTCGAGGATCAAACCAACACTCTCTTTCATACTAGACAAGCACCCTTCCACTGAATTCCAACCCCTCATTTCTGCCTTTAATGTCTATCTTATCTTCTAGGAGGAGGACCCATCCCAGAGAATAACATGTTCTTACGTATAGATTAACCATTCCTCCCTTAGTAGGAAATATGTGTGAAGTGAGAAAAACAAGAAAATGTCCCTTGGGTGCTTCCCAGAAAGGATGGAAGGAGAGATGGGGTTTCCCTTTCATGTGAATGAGGGAGAAACAAGATTTCCCATCAGAATCCACATGAATTTTCCATTATTAATTTCAGAAACCATCACGCTTTCATGCTTGTTACTAATAAGCAACATGTAAGCATCTTCACTTCATTTTTCAGAAGGACTGGTGCTCCAGGATAAGCTGAGGGCAAGAGATTTGGGAAAGGTTTAGAGCATCTTGAGATGGACATTTCTCTGAACTAAGTGAAACTGGCTACTTCAAAGGCACTTCTACATATGATACAGGGCCTAAGAATTTACTCAAGCTAGACGGACTGCATCTATTTTTGTTCATTGACAATTATATCCAGAGTAGCAACAAACCAGCAAAAACATCTGGTCCCCCTCCTTGCCCTGTGAGAAGGAGCTGAGTATTCAGATATAAAGTTCTTCTCCATCCTTAAGAAGTAGCCGGAGACGTGTCTGCAGAGGATTATGGCAGATAGCGTGAGTTTTCTTTAAAATACTCTGGCTCCTCTCTTTTCTGGGATATCCCTCCATTCAGAGGTTCATATGCCACCTCTTGCTTTAGACTACTACATGGAAGCAGAATTGACATTTGTCACTTACAAGCAGAAATTTTAAGGGACAACAAGCAGCCACTGAGCTCAGTTTCCCTTATTTGTACTCCAAGTAGAAGCTACGTTGTCACCCTAGATTCCTCAGTGAGAACCTGGAGCAAAACCTCACCAGAGCCATAACATACATGTAAGTTAAACAAAAACTCTTACTAGAGTTCAAGTCACTGTTAGTGTAGGTGCCATTTGTTACCAAAACACAACTTAGCTAAAGGGACTGATGCAAGTGTTTTTACACATGCTAACCTCTTTAACAGTGAGAATGTAGTAAACAAGTCTTCAAGAAGCAAACATCTTTTTATGAACGTGGATACATATAAAAGAGTCTAGCTGGAAATGCAAAAGGAACTTCCAAGGCATTGTGTGGGGATGGAGAGAATTGCCTTGAGTAATGAGTGTATCAGTTTAGGAAAGTCGGACTGTGCCATCATGGTAGCTGGATCCCAAATCTCAGAAGCTCACAAAATAAAAACTCATTTCTCATCCACACGGGTCCAGAGCAGGTTGGCTTCTTAAATAGCTTACCTATATACAGTGCTCAGAGTTCAGGATGACCTTAACTTGTGATGCTTTAATCCTGCACTTTCAACCTTATGAAGAGTAAATGGAAGATCTCACAGGAGCTCCTCCTGGGCCAGGCCAGAAAAAGTAAGACATGAGCCCCTGTGATCTCAATAGATTATGTCTTCACTATCACCCCCAGATGCGAGGAAGGCTGGATAACTAACCCTTCCTTAGCCAGAAGGAAAGGAACATGGCTTTACCAGCAATACTTTACCTTTGACAGCTACACTTTTATAGGAAAAATATATATATATAAAAGACAAGACTTGAAAAGCGTGAGGGAGATAAGTTAGAATACAACCAGATCGCAACCTTGTTAAGCTATTGCCACAGGATGTGCTGTGCGTGGGAACCCCAAAACCCAAAGAGCTTTCTGTTAGAGATAGTGGGACCAAACACAGGCAAAAAAAAAGAAAAAGAAAAAAAAGCTGCAGATAACAAGATCTTGTGACAACCAAGGGCACTACTGTTGTAAGGGACAAATGAATGCTGCTGGGAAGCTGTTCAGCCCCGATCTCCAGGCGTGCAAGCGAGTGGTGGTGTGAGGAAGTGAACTCCAGTGGTTTCTATATTTAGCCCCGGAGAAGGGTTGTGTCCCTCTCTGTGCCTTAAACTCTGGGATTCTTGGGGAATTTAAATGAAGAGCTTCAAAAGAAAACAAGCAGCTGCTCCAACAAAGGAATTAAGAGAGAGAGAAAAAAATCCCATGCCTCATTTTTGAATAGCAAATGTGTTAAGCATTCCTTTCTAGCTTTGTAAAGAGGATTATAGAAAAGACTACAGAGAAAGAGAGAGAAATGCAAGAATTCTGATATAGAAAAGTCAGTAGTATACTTTTACTAGTTCTGTTTTTTTGACTAAACTTTATTTTTAATCACTAACCAAGTCTTGCAGCAATACAAAGACAGTTTGACAGGCCACAGCATGGCCCACTGAATAACGTGTAGCTCAGTGTGAGTTAAATTCATTTTTGAAATTCAGGGTCTTGAAAATAGAGCAAGATTTTTGTTCAAAATATTAAGAAACAAAGAGAATCTAGAGGATACCCTTCCGGGACGTAGTTAAAGTTCTCGTGTGACTGTGGGTGTCTGACCAGAGTTCTTATGTAAACAGGATCTATATGTGAGAACACTTTCAGAGGTCGAATGTGGGACTTCGTTACAAATGGGGCGAAAGGTGGGCACCCAGCCAAGCGGTCCCACAGGACTGAAACCGATGCTCTAAAGCCCGTTGGGCTCCTCGCAACCTTCCCCACATGCTCAGCCCACTCAAACACAAAACCAGATGAGGTGCTTCTCACCTGTGACTTGCCCCTACGCAAACCCCAAGTCATATCTGATCGCATCTGAGAAGGCCTTTTACACTGGCTCAAACACACCCCCTTCATGAGAAAAGATGGCTTCTCTGACCCAAAGCATGACTTTCCCTTGGGAACGCTAAGATCATTTTCTTTTAGTAAAAGAGAAGCATCGAGGACTTGTTAAGAAAGCCAACTGCTACTTTATCTATCAAATCAAGTGCCCCAAGGGCTTTGTCATTATTACAGGGATCTACCTATAACTCTAGCTTCTCTGGCCCAAGAAGAATAGTAACCATGGTATCTTTGATGGACTCAGCAGCTGGACGGTGCTAGCATGAGCTCCAGAGGCCCTAAGACTAACTCTCTAGCATTCCAGGGCCCCTGCTCTGCTGAATGGGTGGGGACCTATTTAACTAGGATCTCTGTCTAGTCTTAGGGTTGTCGCTCAACCCACACAGATGTGAAGAGAACCCCCTAACTGTAAGGCCCTGTCCCCACCACACAAGTAGCTCCCATGACAGCTACCAGGCCCTCAACTATAATGGCTGTGGCTCTTCCACCACCAAACCTGGTACTTTTTTTGTTGTTGCAGGTTTATTCCTAGTATTTTTAATGTACAGTATTTTTGTTGTTTTGGGTTTACACAAAAACTCTCAAGTTCATTGGGAATTTCTCTTATTCAACTATTAAGCCCAGAAGATAATCCAATTTTATTTTTATGATTTATATGCAATTTAAGCCTGGAAAAATAAAAGGTAAATGATCTTAAAACCTTTGATGTGTCTTCTTTGATCCTTCCAACTTCTTAAGACATAGGCAATCTTAAGGTATATATTTCCCCCCCCCAACTCAGTTATGGCTCATGAGAGTAATGTTGTAATTGGATCAATCCAAAAGTGACCCACCTGATGTTTATGAGCAGGTATCTAAGTCACCATAATTCTACCTCAGTGATGCTCCTAGCCAATACGCAACAATATGGCCCCTCCTATATTTTGTCTGAACTCTGTTCAGGAATACTAATCCTGCAACATCTGTCTCCAATTAGACCCTAATGCAAACAGCACTCCTAGCCCTTCCTAGTATAGCAGACTTTCTAAAACGCTGTGCACTCCCAGCATTGTGCCTAGTCTTTCTGCACTCTGTGCCAGAATGCCTGGGAATGAAGACTTGTAGAAGATGGTGCTACACTTTTCAAGTGGCTCTGTATCTGTCAGGCCGGCAAACCACTGAGCACCACAGTGTTGGAATGCTCTAGATTACTGCACAGGGTGCTGACAGTTCTTAGAAAAGCCTATTAGTTGGAAAAAACCAAGGAATTCCCCAGCTTAAACTAGGGGCAACACCTTGCAAAGCCTTCTGTGGATTCAAGGAGGCACGGGGACGATCTGAGCTTGAAGGAAAGGGAAAACTGAGTTTCGCTTGGCTATTTGGTTTTCCCTTCTCACGAGCTGCCAAGGATAAAGGCCACCTGTGTAGCTCCGTGGACAGCAACAAATTAACTGCAAAGTAAAGTTTTCCAAGAAAATAAAAAAGGAGCTGAAATAACTGCATTATACAGAATGTGACTAAAGAACCCAGATTAATAAACTATAATGGGACATCGGAAGAGCAATGGTGGGTTAGGGTAATTTTACAGTAAAGTTTCTAAGTAATTTAGTTCCCCCGATGCCAAAGGATTCATCATTATATATAAAAACACTCCGAAGTACTTCAGAAATTTCCCAAGGTTAGAACCTAGAAGAAAGCCACATTTTTTGCTATCTATGCAAATTGTAAGCCTGATAAATATCATGGGGGTTGGGAAGTGACCTTAAAACCTTTCGTATGTCTTCTTTCGTATGTGCTTCTTTCAGTACAGGAGATCTTGTGAAACAGACATATTTAGGAGGCCATGCACAGACTTAAAGAATTAACCACCCTTGCTTTGTATACTGCTGCTGTTTTGATTTTAATGCAAGTATCCAACGATGCCATCATTTCCCGAACCGGCGACACAGGTCACAAGGGGAGTTGTGGAGAGGACAAAAGGCTGTCCTGGGGAGAGCTGAACAGACACATCGGATTTCTCATGCTTACGGAACACCCCAGGAATGACATTGCTGCAGCCACCCAGTCACGCCCAAGAGTCTTTACATGCAGGCTCACGGATCGTGCTAGCCACGGTAGGGTCTCATTTCCTTCAGAGCCGAGCTTCCCCAAGCTACAACTTTTCTACCTCTTCACCACAAATTTCTTCCACTTAATACAGAACATCCTACCTTCTATGTAAGATAAAGGTCATAGTTAAAACCAAAGAGTTTCACAAAAACAATAACGTCCTTGTTCCCCACTTCTCTCTACCATACAACCTCCTCACAGGGGAAACAACTGCAAGAAGGAATCTTGGTTTGAATAGAAATTGATTAAAGTGCTTTTTTTTTCCAGTTTCAACACTACATCTTCTAAACTCTTAGTTTCCAGTGACCTTTTAAAAAAATCAAATGCAGAAATTGCAACAATTAAAAAGAAAAAAATCTAACTTTAAATGCCTTTCAGCAATTTGCCAATTCTTGTTTTTCGTTTTTGTTTTTGTTCTTGATAAATTGAGACTGAAATTCCAAGGGATTAAAGCCTCCACATTTGTCATCATAGCTCATCAGGGATACTGCCACCCTTAAAATGTCAAAACAACCATGACTGATAGCCCAGAAACTTCTCCCAAGAATGGTATTCCTTACTTAGAAACCTACTTAAAGGAATGTTTCCAGCTATAGGCATACTTATTTATACTGGAAACACACAAGAAGACTTTCTAATGACTGAACATGCATTTATACATCTATGTATAAACTCACATATATGTATATTATCATCTCTCTCTCTCTCTCTCTCTCTCTCTCTCTCTTTCTCTCTCTCTCTCTCTCTCACACACACACACACACACACACACAGAGAGAGAGAGAGAGAGAGAGAGAGAGAGAGAGAGAGAGACACCCCACATCACATTTTGCTACCTGCATGTATCCCTAAACACTTCAGACTTGTGAACTGAAATAAAAAGATACAAACCACAACTCCAAACTGAGTTAATTCCGTCACACAGGTCTGGACAATGGTGCTCAGGTCCCCTCTATCAGTGTGTCACTCTCTGGGACTCCTGGGCTGTCAGATTTGGGACCTGTGCTCCCCTTCCAGCACCGCCTTTTCCACGCTGAAGACCAACCTTTCTGTCTTTCCCTAAAACACCACCAGCATGAAGCTGCTGCACCTACCGGAATTCCAACCAAAGTTTATAAGGGAGCTAGAGAGACAGGTCAGGGAGGAGTGTTTGCTGCTCTTTCAGAAGACCCAAGTTCAGACGCCAGCAGCTGTGAACAGCATCCCACAACCTCCTGTAACACTAGCTGCAAGGGATCTGGCACCCTCTCCTGCCCTTCAGTCACCCATACACACATGGAATGCACATGCACACTCTTAAATAAAAAATAAAAGTGAATCTTTTTTAAAAGAGAAGCTCAAGAGGAGATTTTGGAAGACAGCAGGCTCACGGGAGTAGCAGTCGCCGCTATCCTCAAGTCTACTGACCATCTCCACCACACAGAACACGCCCGTGTGCTCCAGGGCTCCTCTGCTGCCTCCTCAGCACCCCGCACTGGTGCCCCCGTTTCACTGTCCGGTGCTCTCCTTCGGGCTCTCCAAGTGCATGGAGTTGTATCACTACATCACACAGAGTCAGTCACTTCTCTCCATGCGTTCTAGTTTATGAGCAAAAGGACTCGTTATAGTGATTTTTTTTCCTAAGCAAAGCATGTTTGTTTAACATGGATTTATAACATCATTAGGGAGGAGAAAATAGAAATGACCATAGTGTTTAATGTTTCTTTTTTAATTGCAGAGAAAGAGAGACAGACAGACAGACAGACAGACAGAGACAGGAAGGCAGAGAGACGTACAGACATAGAGACAGAGAATAAATACACTGAATGTTCTGGAAGAACATGGCCTACTGACATGCTTCCACTCTCGATCTCAATCCACATTCTCCTCACAGTAGCATGATTTAAAATCACACCCCAATACTTCCCTGCTTGAAATGTTTTACAGGCTTCAGTAAAGCCTAACACCTTCCCCACACACTTCCGGACTCTGGCCCTGACCTTTCTCAGTGACCTCACTCCTGCTCCTGCCCCTGCCCCTGCCCCTGCCCCTGCCCCTGCCCCTGCCCCTGCCCCTGCCCCTGCCCCTGCCCCTGCCCCTGATCCTGCCCCTGCCCCTGCTCGAAATGCTCTACATGTCCTGAGACTTCTTCAGGACCTCAGCATCTGCCTAGCACTCTCCACGAGACTGACTTTTGTTGTTGTTGCTGTTGCTATTGTTTTTTGTTTTGTTTTGTTTTGTTTTGTTTTGTTTTGCTTGTCTTAACTACAGCTGCAACTCCTCAGAAGACCTTGTGAGTACACTGTCTGAAAGCAAGCACAGTTTATTCTCCATTGAGATTAAAATAAGAACTTAGTAATGCTAAAATACAGATCTGTACTCTGTTTGTTTTTAAGATTTATTTATTATTATATGTGAATATACAGTAGCTATCTTCAGACACACCAGAAGAGGACATCAGATCTCATTACAGGTGGTTGTGAGCCACCATGTGGTTGCTGGGATTTGAACTCAGGAAGAGCAGTCAGTGCCTTTAGCCGCTGAGCCATCTCTCTAGCCCCCTCCCCCCCCCCCAGATCTGTACTCTTAATGGAAGTAAGTTCCACTCATGGATTAACCCCTTGTGCCCAAACCTTACTCATTATTGTCTGTGTCAAAACTGGTTTCTACTACATCAGTTTGTCTTCTGACATTCTAGAAATGTTATTTTTAAAAATGTTTTTCTTTTCCTCTTTTTTTTATTGGATATTTTCTCTATTTACATTTCATTTCCCTTTTTCTGGTTCCCTGCCCCCCAAAGGTCCCCCATGCCCTTTTCCCTCCCTGTGTTTCCCCATCTACCCTTTCCCACTTATCAGTGCCTAAACAAACCCAACTCTAACATCAATGACCTTTGTAACATGAATTTTGTGTTCTGCCTATACTCCTGGACCCTCCTCAGGAGCCGGTCCTTAATTTTTCATGTTTGTGCTGTTTCTAGTCAATTACTTCTTGCTTCAAGCTTTGTTATAGCTTGCTTACATCTTCTTTGAAAGAATGTTGAATATTTTCAAATATTGAAATACAAAGTAAATAGTTAAATGCTATGTCGAGCACAGTTCTCACTAGACCATGTGTCTATGACTGTAAAATCAGTAGTAAGCTGGCAGGAAGAAAGAAGGAAGGGAAAGAGGTTTCCTGCTCTAGAAGCCTGTGCCTCATAGTCAGGCTCTCCCATTAATCAACCTGCACCAGTCACGAGCCTTCCCCGCCCCCAGCACACTCCCACACTGAATCATTATCTTCACTGTCTCAAAGCAACCCCTGGCCATTTCCCTGAACTCATTTAGCTAGGACGTGTCTCTTTGTCAGAGCTTGGGGCCCAGGTCTGAGCAGCGACCATGGGGGTACCATTCCAAGGAATCCCATAGACCAGTAGCTTTCATTCTGACTGCCTAATCTGACCACATACTATCTGCAGTGCTGCGTTTGTGTCCTCCTTAGGTAGACAGTCAATCTTATGAGAGGATTACTGTTAATGACTTCCTTTGAGTCTCATAAGCATGTCACAATAGAGGGGACCACATAATTCATCACTGGGTGCTTCCTCTTATCACATATTTCTGACTTTGGTGCTTCTGTAGCTGTACAATGGAAGTATAAAAGGTAGCAAAGATTAGAGAAAAAAGCTTCTGGTCTAATATAATCTCACCTATGTCTGTAGGAAAGGCTCACTAGGAGACCAGAAAGGGCGTGTGTGATTGAACACAGAACATCTAGGAAAGAAGAAAACAAAGGTAAAGGGGAAGAAGGTTATTTTTCCCAGGAGAGAGAGCCTCAAACAAGGAAAATTGGAATTCCAAGAAGGACAACAAAGGCCATTGGCTGTAAATGTAGAGAGAGAAGGAAGGAAAAGAAGAAAATAGCATTTGATGTTCACCAGTGCCAGAAAATATGCTGAATGCTTTATATATCCCAAGATGCTAACAGATCCCCCTATTGTCCATAAACTATAGAACTGAGAACTGAGTCCCGGTCTATCTAACAAGGAAGCCTCAAGTTCATAAATAAATATAAAGAGTTCGGATAGTGATAGGAATAGAAGAAAAAATGTCTCATGACAAAAGGGCATTTAAAGAAAAGAAGGAGAGAGAAGACTGAAAGATTATCAGCTTGAAAGATTAGGAGCAGCAAATCTGTATGGGGCTACAAGGATGTGGGCTTAAGACACTAAACAAGCCCACAGCAGACCTGATAATCCACATTTTTAAGTCCTGGTAATTTTTCCCTAGTCTAAGAAGCAATTCACTTTGCATTCTCATAATTAAGAGAAATTTTTTGTGTATTTCTGATAGAGTCTTACTGAGTATCTACTGAGTATCTCTGGGTAGGCAGGCCTCACGCTCAGAGATCTACCTGCTTCTGCCTCTTCAGAGTTTAGACTAGCAATGTAAACTCACAAGCCTGAGAACTTAATTTTAAGTTTCCTTGATTTGTTCATGTACTGTTTCATAATAGGATATTCTCAGGAAGGAAGAAACCACATGCAAAACACATTTCATTTGAAAAGAATGATCCATTGGAGGGATGAAGAAACAAGCCATGCACAGGAAGGAAATATGTGCGAAAGCAAGAATATAATAAAGGAATCACATTCACAATACATCACTGACCCCCCAAAACTTCAACAATAAAAAGACAAGTCAGAGTCTTTAAGTGGGCAAAAGATCTGGACAGATAGTCTCCCAAAGAAGATGAACAGATGAAAAATACATGAAAAGATGTTGATTATTATGGCCCTGGAGACTCGCAAGTTACAGTGAGCTACTACTGCACACTAATTACATAGGAAACATCCAGTACGTAGAAACATCAAAAGCCTATGGACACTCAAAACAATGGCAAAGTTTATTACTAACTTGTGAAAAAGAGAAAAAAACACAGACATTTTGGAAGCAGCTTGAGAATTCTGGATATACTCCAAATAGTCATACATTGTTATGACTATTTGGAGTCTATCCAGTGTATTATCCAAATACACTGAAAACTCATGGCCACACAAAAGATTTGTCCATGACTATTTAGAAATCTTATTCAGAACTGGAAACAATGGTGTCTTGTCATGGATAGCTGGATAAAGAAACTACAGTATGTTCATGAAATAGATTACTTCCCAGTAATGAAAAGAAATAAACTATTAAATCTCTTCCACAAAAGAGAGAAAACTGCATGCACATTTCTCAGTGAAAGAAGTCCATCTGGAAAAGCTAAAATGATATGATTCTACTTACATGACATTCTAGAAAAGGCAAAGCTATACTCAGTGACAGTATCAGTGGGTGCTGCGGATTCAGGAAGGATGAATGCTTAGGTGCAACTCAGGGTAATGTTGGGTAGTACAACCATACTATAACACTGAGGACATGGCATTATAAATGTCTGAAAAGTCATAAAAATCTACAACAAAAACTATAGTGTTTTGCCACTCTATTATATAATAAATATCCCACAGCAATGTGAGACATTATTGATAACAAAAGGGATTGTGTAGCAGTGAGGGGTGAAGAAAGAGCAATGTACATATACCTTCTTTATTTTTCTATTAACCTAAAACTACTCTTAAAAAATAAAGTGAATTAATTTGAAAATTATTATGCCAAATTGAATTTTCTACTAAGTTCAGTGACTAGTCATCTGAGACTATAGACAGGTGTATATTTAAACTATAATTACATGATTTCTCTTTCCTCCCTCAAACATCTCCCATATTCTCCTCCTCCTCCTCCTCCTCCTCCTCCTCCTCCTCCTCCTCCTCCTCCTCCTCATTCTCCTCCAGTCTCTCCCATGACCCCCATAATCCCTCTCAATTTCATGACCTCTTTATGATTATTGTTGTTACTAGCGCACATAAATACACAGCTATATAGGTACATCCTCTTTTGTCTGTCCAGGGCTGACCTTGTCAGTAAATATGTATACTTAATGGAAGTTTTGCTGAGGTTTAGCCAAGTTTAATTTCTCTTAAACCTGAGACCAGCCTTATTTTTTTTTCAAGAACTACCAAGTATTTTTGTTTCTGGGATTACTAATGTTAATTTTTCTATTAATCAATTTATGTCAAAAGCCACAATCTTGTCTCAGCATAAATCTATTTATTTTTTTTTTAAATAAAATTTATTTTAAAATATGCAACTCTGTATTGACTCTTTTTTTTTGAGACAGGGTTTCTCTGGGTAGCCCTGGCTGTCCTGGAACTCACTCTGTAGAGCAGGCTGGCCTCGAACTCAGAAATCCACCTGCTTCTGCCTCCCAAGTGCTGGGATTAAAGATGTGCGTCACCACCAACATTTTATTTTTTTACCACCAACATTTTTTAAGTTATCCAAATAATTTATAATAGTTAAGTGCCTCTTAAATATACATGATATCTTCTGAAGCTAAAAGTAATATGCAATCAACCAGTTTGTTTTAGATATTTGTTTTATTTGCATTTCAAATGTTAACCCCTTTCCATGTTACCCTACAGAAACCCCCTATCCTATCCCCATCCCCCTGCTCCCCCTCCCAATTTCCTGACTTACATTCTCCCATTCTGAGGAATTGAGCTTTCACAAGACCAATGGCCTCTCCTCTCACTGATGTCTGAAATGGTAATCTTCTGCTACATATGTAGCTGGAGCCGTGGGTCCCTCCATGTATACTCTTTGATTGGTCGTTTAGTCCCTGGGAGCTCTGGAGGTACTGGTTGGTACATATTATTGTTCCTCTGGTGGGGCTGCAAACCTCTTCAGCTCCTTGGGTCCTCTCTCTAGCTGCTCCATTGGGGACTCTATTCTCATTCCATTTTATGTTTGTGTTGCTATCTTCTTTTGGGTTTTTGAAAGATTACTTTTTTGCTTTTTCTAGAATGTAATTTCCCTCTTTGTGTTGGTTTTTCCATCTATTATCCTTTGTATGGCTGGATTTGTGGAATGATATTGTGTAAATTTGTTTTTGTCACAGAATATCTTGGTTTCTCCATCTATGGTAATTGAGAATTTTGCTGGGTATAGTAGCCTGGGCTGGAATTTGTGTTCTCCTAGGGTCTGTCTGTATGACATCTGCCCACAATCTTCTAGCATTCATAGTCTCCGATGAGAAGTCTGGTGTAATTCTGATAGGCCTGCCTTTACATGTTCCTTGACCTTATTCCCTTACTGATTTTAATATTCTTTTTTTTTGTTTGTTTGTTTTGTTGTATTTGATGTTTTGACTATTATGTGACAGAAGGAATTTCTTTTCTGGTCCAATCTATTTGGAGTTCTGTAGACCTCTTGTATGTTTATGGGCATCTCTTACTTTAGGTTAGGGAAGTTTTCTCCTATAATTGAAGATATTTACTGGCCCTTTAAGTTGGGAATCTTCACTCTCTTCTATACCTATAATCCTAGTTTGGGCTTCTCATTATGTCCTGGATTTCCTGGATGAAAAACTAGGAGTTTTTTGCATTTTGCATTTTCTTTGACTGTTGTGTTGATGTTTTCTATGGTATCTTCTGCACCTAAGATTCTCTCTTCTATCTCTTGTATGTTGTTGTTGATGCTTGTATCTATGACTCCTGATCTCTTTCCTAGGTTTTCTATCTCTGGGGTTGTCTCCCTTTGTCATTTCTTTATTGTTTCTATTTCCATATTTAGATCCTTGATGGTTTTGTTCAGTTTCTTCACCTGTTTGGTTATATTTTCCTATAATTCTTTAAGGGATTTTTGTGTTTCCTCTTTTTTTTTTTTTGTCATGTCCTGTATGCCTACCTATGCTTGCTAAACCAAGCTAAGTGATTTTGTGTTAGCAATTTTTTTGGTGCTTTTATTGTATTTATTTTTGCCTGCATGGTTTCATTACTTTCTTTTCTATATTCTTTGTTTACATTCCAAAGGCTTTCCCCTTTCCCAGTTCCCCCCTCACCATATGTCCCATAAGTCCTCTTCCCCCCCATTCCCCAATCAACCCCCCCCACACAAACACACACCATTTCTCTGTTCTGGTACTTTCCTACAAAACTGGATCCAGTCTTTTCAGGACCAGGGTCCTCTCCTTCCTTCTTCTTGGGAATCTTTTGATTTGCTAATTGTGCCTTGAGTATTCAGAGCTTCTGGGCTCATTAATATCCACTTATCAGTGATTGCATTTCATGTGTATTCTTTTGTGATTGGGTTAGCTCACTTAGGATGATATTTTCCAGATCCAACCATTTGCCTACAAATTGCATGAATTCATTATTTTTAATTGCTGAGTAGTATTTCCTTGTATAAATATACCACATTTTCTGTATCCATTCTTCCTTTGAGGGACATCTGGGCTCCTTCCAACTTCTGGCTATTATAAATAAGGCTACTATGAATATAGTGAAGCATGTGTCTTTATTGTATACAGGGGAATCCTCTGGGTATATGCCCAGGAATGGTATGACAGGCTCCTCTGGAAGCAGCACGCCCAATTTTCTGAGGAACCGCCAGACTGATTTCCAGAGCAGTTGTGCCATCTTGCAATCCCACCAACAGTGAAGAAGTGTTCCTCTTTCTCCACATCCTCTCCAGCACCTGTTGTCTCTTGAGTTTTTAATCTTAGCCATTCTGACTGGTGTGAGGTGGAATCTCAGTGTTGTTTTGATTTGCATTTCCCTGATGACTAATGATGTTGCCCTCTCTCTCCATATCTTTTCAATATAGTACTTGAAGTTCTAGCGAGAGCAATTAGACAACATAAGGAACTCAAAGGAATACAAATTGGAAAGGAAGAAGTCAAACTATCATTATTTGCAGATGATATGATAGCATACTTAAGCAACCCAAAAAACTCCACCAGAGAACTCCTCCAGCTGATAAACAACTTCAGCAAAGTGGCTGGTTATAAAATCAACTCAAGCAAATCAGTAGCTTTCCTATACTCAAAGGACAAGCAGGCTGAGAAAGAAGTTAGGGAAATAACTCCCTTCACAATAGCCACAAACAATATAAAGTATCTTGGCGTGACTCTAACCAAACAAGTGAAAGATCTGTATGACAGGAACTTCAAGTCCTTGAAGAAAGAAATCGAAGAAGACTTCAGAAGATGGAAAAATATTTCATGCTCTTGGATTGTGTTTCCTCTTTAAGGGCTTCTAGCTGTTTACATATGTTCTATTGTATTTCTTTAAGGGAGTTATTTATGTCCTTCTTAAAGTCCTCTATCATCATCATCAGATGTAGTTTTAAATCAGAGTCTTGCTTTTTTGGTGTGTTGGGGTACCCAGGGCTGGTTTCTGATGGTGCCAAGTAGCCTTGATTTCTGTTGCTTATTTTCTTGCCCTTACTTCTCACCATCTGGTTATCTTTGGTGTTAACTGGTCTTGCTGTCTCTGACTGTGGCTTGTCCCTCCTACAAGCCTGTGTCAGTACTTCTGGGAGACCAGTTCTCTCCGGGAGGAATTTTGGTCTGGAGAGCTATAGCACAGTATCAGGTCTGGAGTACAGATGGAAACTTGAAGGGTACTGTTCCTGGCTGTTCCTTGGTTCCTGTGTCCTGATGGCTCTGGGTAAGTTCCTCTTGAGCCAGGAATTTGAGCAGAAGTGGTGGTCTTACCTGTGCTCACTTGTGTGTCAGCACTCCTGGAAGACCAGTTCTCACCTGACAGAATTTGGTTATGAAGAGCTGTGGCACAGGATCAGCTCTGGGCGCAGCCTTTATGTTTAAGAACAGTCCTAAAGCTGCGTATAATTTCAGATGTCTGCTTATGACAAATGCATCATTTTCATACTTATTTAGTTTTCTAATAACTTTACAATTCCAAATTAGAGAAAATTTGATTTCAGTGGTAGGAGAATTTTTAGGACATAACTGTGAGGACAAACATATTTTTAAAAAGAACTGTCTTTTGCAAATACTCATTCCTTTTTCCCTCACCCTCAACCCCCCCCCAAACAAACCCCTCTCATTGGGATCCAGGGAGTGGTTCTACCACTCTAAACAAACAAACAAATAAACAAACAAATAAATGCCTAGTGATCACACAGTTCCAAACAGAAACACAATTCATTTAAGTTAAATGTCTATTACCCCCAGCCCACATCACAGAAAAAGAAAAGACTTGTGACATCCATGCTGGAGTGTCACCGTTTGCTCATTATGACTTTGTGTGGTTCTGTGAAAGGAGAGGGACTGTCACTGTGTTGCAGTGTTTGCAGAAACAGGAAAGGAAGAAGAGGAACTAACCAAAGCCCTGGACAGCTACACATCGAGTGCAGGGGGGACCAGTGGGACAAGTGGGACATTGGGGAATTTCCTCCGAGTCTGAAAAGCAAACAAATGAGACAACACCATAGTGAGTGTGTTCAAACTGGCTGGTGCAGGAATGAGTTAGAGGGACAGGCAGCTGGGTACCTCCTGGCTGCTGCTGCTACTGGTCTTTGTCCTTTGTAAAAGTGCCAAAGACAGAAACTGCAACTCAACACTTCAATGAGAGGCAAAGGGTGAGCATTTGAGAAAGGACCATCAACCTCTCTCACAGTTCCATGCATTTCTAGGAGGCCCCTAGTAAGATCTTGTTTAGAGTCAAGAGTTAGGCAAATTATTAAGTCTCATCTCTTGAGCTAGGTGTGGTAGCCTCACACCTGCTACCCCAGCACTTGGGAGGTAGGGTGGGTGCAAGATCAAAGCTAGTCTGGGCAACAGAGAGCTTCAGGCCATGAATCTACATAAGGAAGCCTTGGAAAGAGACAGGGAGGGAGAAAGATGAGAGGGGGTGAAGAGAGAGGAAGAGAGGAGGGAAGAGAGAAAAAAGAGAAAGTGAGAGAAGGGAAGGGAAGGGAAGGGAAGGGAAGGGAAGGGAAGGGAAGGGAAGGGAAGGGAAGGGAAGGGAAGGGAAGGGAAGGGAAGGGAAGGGAAGGGAAGAGAATAGAAGATTGGGGGAGGGAGAGAGGGAGGGAAGAAGAGAGGGAGGGACAGAGGGAAGGAGGGAGGAGTGTATATATACAGGCACACACATGTAATAAAAATTAAAAATTTCATTTTAGTTAACCAAATAAAATCTTTGGGAAGATTTCTACAATCAGAAAACGACTAACCCAAATACCCTTTATGGTTAACCTATAGTAATCCACTTTCCACTTTAATTTTTATTTCTTTAATATCTTTAACATCAGAGACTGTAAAGCAAATCAGTGTTTACCCTTTTTTCAGATTATCCACCAGAGCCTCCATAATCATATATATGAACACACATACATACAGGAATAGACAGCTGGGGAGACTGGATTGACTCCCTAAAAGTTATATTTTGTCATCTGACTCTTTTTCGTTCCCCAAAAGTGTGATTTCTCCAAAACTTAATCAACTGTTGAGTTGTATGTTAATGAATAGGCATTTACAGCAAGAGAATTTGAGAAGAAGCTACCATTTGGGTGAGGCTGGCGTGGTATAGGTCCCGAGGGCACAGCATAGCCCATAGCATCAGTGGGGGCCACAGCCACCCCCACATACCTTTTTTAATACTCTATTAAGCATTCTGAAAATCTCACAGGGCTCTGAGCCCATTCGGGCCGGTCCTGTGAGAGGTGAATTTACTGGCATCACGCCGCCCAAAAAGGGCAGCTTCCGTGTGGGAGTAAAGGGAGCTTACAAGAGTAGTTAGAGTCCCGGGGAGCTAGGTAGCCGAAGCTGTGGTTTGACTACCAATTTCAGATCTGAGTTGTTGCCCCCACTGAGAAAGAGAAACGGAATGGTTGTTTTGTGGAGACTGGGTCTCGAAGAACTCCCACCAGCACCTCAGTTCACCAAAGAGGAAACAGCCTGGTCATTTTCATAGTGGCCATGTTCCAGAGACAGAGCCGGTTTCTCCATCACTGTCTGGTTCTCTGTGCTTACACCTCCCGCCCTCACCCCTGCCGCAATCTGGTTAAGCTAATGATCAACAGGTTCATGTACTGGATATCTGTCATCATTTCTTGGCTGGAGCTGGGGCTGGGGCTGGGGCTGGGGGCGGGGGGACATGGAAACTTTGATTTACAGGTATCAGTGAGCAAGCTACCTGTCAAATCTTACAAAACATTCTCCAAGCCCAGGTCTGATTTTAGCCGCTTAGTAAGCCTCCCTTAACCACTACAGTGCCCTCTGGCTTTGCACGGTTGAATCCTTATCGCTGTGAAATTATGTCCTTCACGCAAATAACTGTTAAGGCATGTCCTTTGTGCACGCAATACTGTATTCACGTCAGATCCATGGAACAAGTCTGTGTCTTGATTAGGTCTGGGCTCAGTGTTCTTAGGAAAATGAAATAAGTACCGGAAGGACAGAATGTGATGGGGGAGGGGTGGTAAAAAGAGAGACGCAAAAAGTCCATTTTTCTTTATGTTCACACAGTTATTATTCAAAAGACAAGCCATTCGACGGATGCGTGCTCGCAGTCACGGGAAAGAACCAAAACCAAACTCTGACAAGGCGCAGGAGGTGAAGTGGGTCAACTTGTGTCTCTACCCAAGATCAGCGCTGTCAATCAGCCTTCCATCGTGGGACAGGGCAGGGGCTCAACAGGACACGCCCCTCCCTGAGAATCTCTGAGCAGTTCAGGGTTACTCAGAAAGGAAGTCCTATTCCTCAATGGTGTTGCCCTTCTTTGAATAAATAACTGCTCACCTATGCTCATGCAGGCATCCCTAATTAAATGTAGCGGGACACCAAAAAAGCAATTAAGAAAAAAAAAAAAGGAGAAGGAATCTATATGGGTGTGTGTGAGTGTGTGTGTGTGTGTGTGTGTGTGTGTATCTAGATCTAGATCTAGAACTAGATAGGAAATTGTGGAAGAATAATTAACTTTTTAAAAACCAGACCATTATGTTTGAGAATTATGTAATATCCTCCTCAAGAGAAAGGTCAGTCAGTCTGACCTACTGAAAGCCCTAATTTGGCCAAAGTTATACATATCTGCCCTGAGAAGAAACAAAAGCTTAAACCCATACTTAGCAAAACTACACGGGAATGCCTTGAAGAAAGGCAATCTGGCTGAGGTGAATTATACTGTCACCTGTGGCAAACAGAAGTCTGTGCCCATTGTCGCAGAACACCCAAGGGACCAGTCTTAGAAGCAGCTGGCCCAGGCAAGACTGGCTGCCCCTGCTCATTCCCAAAAAAGTAAGTCAGATTGACATAGATAAACTGCTGGCTTTAGAAATACTGATAATTGTAATTGAAAGGAGACTATAGAAGAAGGATCTAAAAGATCCGTTACTGTGCAAACACACTTGCACCTGATCTTGAAACAAACACTTGAACAAAAATTTAGAAGTTCAGAGCCCTAGTTTTGTGTCAACTTCAAATATGTGACTTCATTCAGATCATTCCAGCTTTGGGGACTTTCCTTCTCTGCTTTGGAAGGCTAGGGCTCCTGATGTGCCTAGGCACGTAACACGGTCAGATTCTCAGTAGTTTAAACTCCACAGGTCTCCTTAGCATCGGCCCTCTGTACCTAAACAATGAAAATAAAACCGTGTGTGTGAATAAGCAGAGTCGTGGTACAGTGAGTTTGGGGCTTAATGTTCTGAGTTAGAAACAGCGCATTCATTCCTGTGTGTGTGTGTGTGTGTGTGTGTGCACGCGCGCGCACATACATGCATTGAAAGCCAGAAGACGACCTCAGATCTCAGGATTTGGTCACATCTTCGAGACTCTCCCTGGCCTGGAGCTTGCCCTGTGAACGAAGCTGGCTATTGAGGAAGTCACACAGTCTGCCCATCTCCACCTCTCCAGGGCTGGGATTCCAAGCATGCGCTACCACAGGCAAGACTTTATTTTTATATGGTTTTCTAGGACTCAAATTCAGGTATTCTTAACCTCTGAGCTACCTCTCCAGCCCTCATCCATATTTTGTAAACCTTGCAAATAATGTAATGCAAATAATGTTCAAGATCCACTTATATTCCTCATCACTGAAGTCACAACATTCAACCCACCAGTTATTGCTAATTATGTATGTATGTATGTATATATATATATATATATATATATGTGTGTGTGTATTTGAAAGCTGTATTTCAATATAACCGGTTCCTTTGTAATCCCGCACTTTGCTCTCTATACATGACACTGTTCTGAGAAAAGGTTTGTGAGCTTCATCCTACTGCCGATGGCTCCTGGCCAGCTTGACATAGCTTTAGTGACTAGATCTTTCTAGAAATTTCTATCCATTTGGTCACTTCTCACAGCAACTCTAGACTCTCCCCAGCAAGTCCCTGGTCCATACCTATAATCTAGAGTTCATGCCATTCCTGGCAACCAAGACTCCCACCTAAAACAACACATACCAGGTGCTTACGCGACGTGAGTTTAGCACCTCTATAAGGTATTAAAGAGGATTACGGAACTAGCACCTGCTGGAACCCATCCATCGGAGTGGTTTCGTGTGTCTCTCTGTCGAATCCAGGGTGCTCTAGCATATGCTACAGTGTAGTTCCTAGGAACTGTCAACAATAGACCAAGTACCTGAAAGTGGTGGGAAATTCTCCTTTGTGAGGTAGGAGCAAGTTTTATACCCTTATAAAATGCAGAGGTCTTGAATGGCCGAGTGATTGTTTACTGGACCTTCCTCCCCTCCCCCACCGGGATGCTCTTGTCATTCTCGTCCCTCCCTTCCGCCATGACTTTGCAAGGCATGGGCAGCAAAGAGGCATCCGGGCTGGCGAGGTGGAGAGGGACACTTGCTCCTTTTCAGCGTCAGGTGGGTTCAACGACTAAAGAGAGAATGACAGTCTGCCCAATGTGGTCCTGCCATGACTCAGACTCCAAGGAGCCAAGTTAGACTGAAATTCTAGAACAGACATGCAAATAGACTTCCTCTGGAGTGCCCAGCATCCCTGCGTGGTGGGAGTCGCTGGCCAGAATGTAGAATGAGAACAATCTCAACACGAAGAAATGCCACAGCTAACTGACAGGGCTCATCAAGGGTACAGAAGCGACGGCATATAGGTCACAATATGTCACTTACATGCTTGAGGAGAGGAGGAAAGCATAGCAGCTGCCAAAGGGGGTGTCATCTACGTGTTTTCATGAAAAACAAACAAACAAACAAAAATCACTAGACTATGAAAGAGAGCTAGACCCCAAGAAACCCCTTCTGTTTATTGGCTGGCTCTTCATGGGCTCCATGTTTACACTCAGTGGACCCCTAAGATTTCTCCAGTTCTGGTCAAATGGCTCAGTATTGTGAACTTTCTAATAGGCATGAGACTTAAAAACATAAGGACAACAAACCACCCACTTGGAAACGTCCTTGTCTTGACTAGCTTTGCGGCCATCTCTAGACTCTGCATCAACAGTATCACTCCCAACAACGGGCAGAAAGATCCCAACAGCTCACCTTAAAGAAACATTACACAGGAGAGCCAGAAACCAGCGACTGCTCTGATGGCTAACACGCGCTGCCGGCGGCCTCCGCTGCGTAGTCTTTCTAGTCATAGTGCCCTTTTGAGCAAGGGTCACTCTTACTCCTAAGAGGAAAGTCGATCTGACTCACTTTCAGAAACTGAAAGCCTACTGTGTCCACAAGAGCTGGGACGCTTACTGTAAAACCACAAAAACCACATCAGAATTCTTCAGCTGCTCAGGAAGGAAAAGAGTCAGTGGACCGAAAAAAACTCATCCAGATTTCTCCACACTTTGCCCTCCGGAGGACTCACCGGCTTTTTTGCTAAGAGACTGGGAACAAGAACAGATTCCGGCAATCAGTGTTGGCTGGGCCTCCGGCTTCTGTTACTGAAGACAGGAGACAACGGCCCTCCCAAAGCCCCTTCGGGAAGCAGCATAGCTTCTGGTTTTATTGTCTCTTCCCCTTTTCTTGTCATTTTCTTCCCCAAATATCCATCCCACGTCTAAATGTCTGTTGCTCAGTTAGCTTGTGCTAGCTGGTATGCAGGGACTCAGAGTGGGACTTCACTCTAGAACCGGTTCTTTCAGGATACCAATAGAATGTTTTAATAATTTTATTTTATAATTGTGTGGAGAACAAACCCAGGCTGATGCTTTCATCGGCGAAGTAGCAGGAATCATTTATATTAACAAGAAGGATGCTGGATGCCTCTCCCCCTATCCACCCTCTCCCCTCTCCCCCTCCTCCCTGTGACTCATGGGGCAGAAGTTTGAATCTTGTGATTTCACAGTTTTCTGCTACCACCTGGTGATACTACACAATCAAACACCACTAAGCACCAACTTCCCTAGTGCTGAGACCATTTAACAGAGTTCCCCACATTGTGGTGACCCCCCCTCAAACATAAATGTATTCCATCACTACTTCATAAATGTAATTTTACGAATTGTAAACACCTGTTATCTAGGATATCCGATATGTGACCCTCCACAGGGGTCATGACCCCTAGGTTGAGAACTAGAGTTTCAGCAGCCTGAATTTCTGCCATCTTCAGGCTGGTACATGGGGAATCATTCAAAGACAAAACGGTAGGTCCGTGACCACTCTGTAAACATCCGGAACCCCCAGAGGAACCCTGGTTGCCGGCAAGATTACAGGATAATCCTCACCTCTCTTCTCTCTCCGGTGTCTCCTTACTACAAAGGGAAGAGGACTGAGAGGAGAACCCAGCTCTTCCCTGTGTGCCTCCACGGAGACCCCAGAGGGAATCAGAAAAGATGGGGTCTGGACCTCTAGAAGAACTACGGCTAACTCGCTGAGACCAGAGCAGCTGGAAGTCATGTTCTGTCCCTGTAATTCGTCTATAGTCGGTCTTGTCTTGAGAAGTGAATCCAAGGCAGGTGTGGCGGGGGACAACTGTAATCCCAACCCTCAGGAGGCTGAGACCAAAGGATTGTGAGCAAGCCTGTGCTACAGATCATGACTCTATCTAGGAAGAAAGAACAAAAGAGTACAATGTCAAAGACATGTGAGGGCCAGTGAGATGGCTCCGAGGGTAAAGGCACTCGCTGCCAAGCCTGATGACCTATTTGATACCCCAAACCCTCATGGTAGAAAGATAGACTGCTCCAAATTTCAAATGCACACCGGGTACAACACACACACACACACACACACACACACACACACACGCACACGCACACGCACACGCACACGCACACAAAATCAATAAATAGAAAAAGACATTTAATTTTAAAAAAATGTAAAGACATAGCTGATTACTTTCTACTTATATTAGGACATATCGTTAATATAATCTTCCAAATGGCTCTATGAGTGTGAATATTATAATTAGGTAAGTATATAATTATGCGTATTATTGATGGGATGAAATGTGATGTTTTGATCCATGTAAGTATTATAGAAAGACTCAGTTAAGCTGATGAACATATCTATCACCCTGTAGGATGGTCCTTACTCTTCCATCTTCTGCCTCTCGCAATCCCTGTTGCTTGTTACAGAGTAGATACATAAAAACTGGTCCTTTAGCACATTTGAAACACACAGCACATCCCTGCTCTGTTCACTGAGCAGATTACTAAAACTAGAACTTTACAGACTTTGACTGATATCTTCTCTTTTCCCAATCCCTCCCAAGATAACATGTGTTTTCTCATTTCACAAATGAGGTGGGGAGGTGGGGAGGTGGGGAGGTGGGGAAGCGGGGAGGTGGGGAGGTGGGGAGGCGGGGAGGCGGGGAGGTGGGGAGGTGGGGAGGTGGGGAGGTGGGGAGGTGGGGAAGTGGAGAGGTGAGAAGGTGTGGAGGTGTGGAGGTGGGGAGGTGGGGAATGAAGGTGAAGAAAAGCTAAACCATGTGTCCATGTCCAAAGGCACCACTGATGCAGAGGAGATGAACCTGAAGAGAGATGGTCCCAGGACTTTGTTCTCCTGACTCCCCTGTGCCACCTGAAGCAGTGAACCAGGGAAAGGAGAGAACCCTCCCACTGACCACTGGAGCCCAAAGGCTGGGCCTCTGTGCATTACCACACTTCCAGGGACCCTAGCTCCACCAGAGCCGATGCCCAGCTTCTGTGACCTCAAGGAATACTCCCTTCTTTATTCTGGGTAGCTATAAGAAGGAATCAGAAAGCAAAATGCAAATCCGAATTCCCTTCTGGTCCAACCAATAAAACAATTAATAAGTATTAGAATCAGTATGGAGGTATATAAGTAAAATAGTCATAGGTCATAGTCATTAATAAAAGTCACAGACCATGTGGCAGCCCAAGAGCCCTCAACTACAACCTCAGATGCTTTGACTGGTTCATTCATTGCTTGTTTGCCTCTGTCTGTCTGTCTGTCTGTCTGTCTATCTCTATCATATGTCTATCATCTATCTATCAGTCATCTATCTATTAACCATATATTTATCATCTACCTATCTATCACTTACCTCTATCATCTATTTATTCAGTGTATGTATCTCTATGTGTCACACACACACACACACACACACACACACACAGAGAGAGAGAGAGAGAGAGAGAGAGAGAGAGAGAGCGAGAGAGAGAGAGAGAGAGAGAGAGAGAGAGAGAGAGATCTTGAGTCCAGAAAAAGGGTATTAGATCCCTTGGTACTGGAGTTACAGGAATTTGCGAACCCCTTGTCATAGGGGCTGGGAACCAAACCAGGACATCCGCAAGAGCAACAAGCGCTCTTAACCAAGGAGCCATCTCTCCAACCTTCACTCATCACTTTTTAAACCATGAAGATGCCTATGTTTAAAAGTCCAGGGAAAGTGTGATGGGTAACACAAAGCTCAGGGCTTCCGACTCCATGTTCAGACTCTACAGGAAGTTCAGAGATGGACAGAGTTGGGGGTGGGGAAGCGCTTGTTTGAGCCGCTATGTTAATCTAACTTTCTGATTTTTGCTTTCTGTTTGCATGTTCTTCACAATAGGCTGACTTATAAAAACAATTTCTTAAACTTTACTAACGTCAGTGTTTGTGGCTTCTCTTGAAAAATGGGAAGAAAAAGGTCACATTGGGCCTGTGTCACCACCTGATAGCATACTGAGCTCATCTAGGCCCTCCAAAAAGGCAGTGCCTAGAGAGATGCTCACCTATGGCAGTCACTCAGTCCTTCCTCTGAAGTCCAAATGCTCTGAGACGTTGCCCTTAGTGGACAGACTACAACATCATCGCTATGCTCTGGTTTATAGTATAGGTCGCCTTTCTATTCTCATTGACTTGGGAACTATTGAAACTCAAAGGTTTCCTCTTATTTATCTTTATATTCTCTCCTCCTCCTCCCACCATGATAGACCCTTAATAAAATGTCTAGTACTATAATAGCCTATAGTAGGTTATCCAAAAATGCAGCTTTAATTTTAAAGGGTTTCTAAATGGGCATTGGCTTCTACTGCCATCTACTGACGGAAATTAAAATTATGCCTAGAGCTCATTCTAAACTTACTCATTCTAGCCTATTTTTAATTTCCTTCCTATATTTTAAGATTTCATTTATTATTATTTTTATTCAATTGTTCATTCATTCAACTAACAAAGCTTGGTGCATTTTAGTAGCAGACTTGCAAGAACAGCAGGGCAGTGTTGGATGGAATGGAAGAAGTTAACCATAAGTGAACAAAACAAGGATTTGGGGTGGTGATAGGACAATTCTGTAACTAGATTATGGTGGTAATTCTATAACTATGCCTTTGCCAATGTTCAGAACAGCATATACTTGGAGGAGATCTTAATTTATGCAAAGATAAATGTGATTAGAGAAAGTGTAATTGAGCATAATTACATTTACTGAGGTTCCCAACTATTAGACACTATTTGGAGGGACTTGAACATTATCAAATAAAATAATCTTGTTTGAATCCAAAGACTCTACAGTCCGTCTCAGCTTTGAAATTACCTTGTGACATATTTGTTATAAAGGACCCACATGGGAAGACATATCAAACTCATTGATGGTTTATTATTTTCTTTATTAATAACAATGATAAAGGAGACACATCACTGCTTTGGATAAAGTAAATACGGCAATGTTGTTAACAGAGCTGGCCTCATTCATTGTACAGAGCAGAAGCCTGTGTAATCCATGCCAAAGGAACCAGAGAGGTGCTCCCATGGGCTTAGTTACTTCTGTAGAATTTTTCCAAGGGTTATTTGAGGAATCCCATCTTTTATCTGAACAAACTTTGCAGTGGATATCAACGCATCCTTCTGGCAAATCACCATGTGATCCCAAAACTATGACATATTGGTAGGATCTTGAAATAGAATAAGTCACAATGCGCGTGTAGCTCATCCATAGCTGGAATGAGCTTCCATCAGGATACAATATGAAAATGAGTATGCGTTGGATATACTTTCAATCATAAATCATTAATCATTAATGTACTTATCCAAGAGCAAGTGGTGCCTCCATGTATAAATCTTCTTGGGATATTGAGAAATCATGTGGAAACCACATAGGTTTGGAGATCACCTATAATCCTAACACTTAGGAAATAGAGACAGAGGTTTCCTTAGGGAAGGGGGCCAGTTAGATCTGCAAGATTTGGCCACCTCTAGATTCAGCAAGACACTCTACCTCGGTAATAAAGAAGAGACAGAGTAACAAAGACACAGATATCAACTTTGGGTCTTCAAAGATGAATACCTGAATGTAAACACACCTATGTATCACATGTCCTAGGGTTTCTATTGCTGTGAAGAGACAACATGAGCATGGTAACTCTTATAAAAGACAACATTTAATTGGGACTGGTTTACAGGTTCAGAGGTTCAGTCCATTGGTGGGAGCATGGCAGCACCCAGGCAGGCATGACTCAGGAGGAGCTGAGAGTTCTACATCTTGATCCGAAGGCTGTCAGGAAAAGACTGCCTCCCAAGCAGCTAGTAGGAGGGTCTCGAATCCTACCCCAACAATGACACATTTCCTCCAACACATCCATACTTCTTAATAGTGCCATTCCCCGAGCCAAGCATATTCAAACCACTACACCACATATACATAAAGATAAAAAATAGCATATTTACTCAGTTTTAATATTATGGTTCAGTAGGCCTGAGGAAGAATTTCCAGAAATAGATGTCAATAACTATGTAGATGAGCTGCAAATATCAGAAAACTCAGGGAATCAAAGCTGTATCAGACTACAATGTACATTAGGTTCAAGTGTATGAACATACAGGTCTGAAACCTGAAACCCCTGGAAGGAAAATAATCTGGCTTGACATTGGAGGAACCAGAACTTCAGAACTCAAGTCACCTGAGAAGCAGTTTCAAGTATTAATTGCTCAAAATGAAAACCCAGGACAGTTCCAAGAAAGTTAATCAAGGCATTTAGAAGATGTTGAATCTTCTGTTCAGGAGAAGGTGGTGGTGCTCAACCTGTTGACTCTGCACAGCCCTGCACAGAGGCCTCCGGGTTTCAGTGTGGCCCAGAAGCCATTTGGAGCCACGTATGTGTGGAGCAGCATTATAAATACCCTTCAAAGCCAGGTGGAAGTGAAGAAATGAAGGCACCACCTAAAACGATGCAATGACTGCTTCGTCGCTGCAGAAGCCGTGGGCGTCATTTACTCGCACTTAACTCAGAATAAATTCTTTGGTGATGTTGATATTCCTCAGGCCAAAGTGGTGAGAGTGTATCAAGCACTTATGGACTACAAAGTATTTGAAGCCATTCAAACCAGAGTCTTTGGAAAAGACAAAAGGCCTACATTTGAAGATATCAGTTGCAGCCTTTATAGATTCACAATGATACCTAATCAGGATAGTCAATTAGACCATGAGAACAAAGTGAATTCACCCTCCAGAGACTCAGATGCATCATTTAAGTCATCTGATATCAAGTCGGACAGTTTGGAGGACCTGTGGGAAAACCTGAGTCTAAAGCCTGCCCACTCCCCTCACATACATATCTCTACCAGGGCGTCTCCTCAAGTTATCAATGAAGTGTGGCAAGAGGAGACGATTGGACAGCTGCTGCAACCTGTCAACCTTCCATTTCATGACTCCTTATTCAAACAGCAAGAGGCTATACCTAAAGCCCCTCAGTCTAAGAGACAGCCTGACTGGTGGTCAGCACCAGTGACTATCTGGATCAAGGAACTCTCAGGGCCTATGGTGACTCTCAGGAAGATGAATGGGTCTCTGCAGCCACTGACTGCTTGCAATATCTTCCCAACCAGAAGGTTGGGGATATAAGCAGGAATTTTCCTGAGCAACCAGACAGAACAGACTTAGTGAAGGAACTTCCGTTTGATGCTATTGGCAAATATTATAGTACTAAGGAGCCTCTGTTAAACCATCTGTATGATATTCATAATGAAATAGCAGAACTCCTGGTAAATGGGAAGTCTGAAATAGCATTAGAAGCTACTCAGCTGTTTCTGAAGCCTCTGGATTTCCAAAATAAGAAAGAATTTAGAAGACTACTTTACTTCATGGTTGCTGCAGCAGATCCTTCTGAATTTAAATTACAGAAAGAAAGTGACAATTTGAAGGTAGTGAAAAGGGTATTCTCAAAAGCTACTGTCAACAATTAAAAATTATCCAATGGAAAAACTGATCTTCTTGAACTCTTCTTAATAAATCACCAAAAAGATGTTTTCAAGGTTCCTAGAATTCTACGTAAAATTGTTAGTGTTAAGCTTCTGGCCATACAAAAAAGAAGAGATCCTACTAAAGACATAGGCTATATTTATTGCCAAGAATTGATGAGAATATTCTAGCAGTAATCCACTATATAAGCAAATTCAAAGATACAAATCACATTATCATTTTATTAGATGCTGAAAAATCATTTGACAAAATTCAACATGCCTTCATTTAAAAGTCTTGGAAAGATCAGGAATTCAAGGCCCATACCTACACAAATCAGTAACCAACATCAAATGAAATGAAGAGAAACTTGAAGCAAGCCCACTAAAATCAGGGACTAGACAAGGCTGCCATATATATATATATATATATATATATATATATATATATATATATATAATATAGTACTTGAAGTTCTACCTAGAGCAATTGGACAACAAAAGCAGGTCAAAGGGATACAAATTGGAAAGGAAGAAGTTGAAATGTCACTATTTGCAGATTATATGATAGTATACTTAAGTGACCCCAAAAACTCCACCAGAGAACTCCTAAACCTGATAAACAACTTCAGCAAAGTCGCTGGATATAACATTAACTCAAACAAATCAATAGCCTTCCTATACTCACAGGATAAACCAGCTGAGAAAGAAATTAGGGAAACACCACCCTTCACAATAGTCACAAACAATATAAAGTATCTTGGTGTGACTCTAACCAAACAAGTGAAAGATCTGTATGACAACTTCAAGTGTCTGAAGAAAGAAATCAAAGAAGACCTCAGAAGGTGGAAACATCTTCCATGCTAATGGATTGGCAGGATTAATATAATAAGAATGGCCATCTTGACCCGTTCTTATCTCCTACAAAGCTCAAGTCCAAGTGGATCAAGGAGCTCCACATAAAACCAGATCCACTGAAACTTATGGGTGGGGGGAACTTGTAGAAAATGGGGAAGAGCCTTGAACATATGGGCACAGGGGAAAATATCCTGAACAGAACACCAATGGCTTATGCTCTAAAATTAAGAATCGACAAATGGGACCTCTTAAAAATGGTGTTAGTCTTTAAAGCATACTGTCCCAGTTTCACGGGTTGAGATCCTGCATCAGGAATGGAAACTCAGAGTTGGAGTAATCTACGACGAACCTGTACTGATAGCCAGTGATTGATTTTCCTGATACTAGGAAGCGTGGTAAGAATGCCAGCTTTGATTCCTGGGGTTGGAAATTTTGTAAAAGTGCAATCAGTCATCTATATAACACACTGAGTTGTGGGTCTGATAATCTGAGGGGAGAAGAGAGCAGGGATTACTGAGCAGGTAGGTGATTGACAACTAGCTGAGCTCCCCGTGTTGCTGTAGTTGAATAGTCTTTTCTATCTCCCTGGCAGCAGCTGCGTGAATTCCTCACTAGTCACTGCAATGCTCTGGATTCTCAAATGACAGACAGACAGAGACAGAGACACACACACACACACACACACACACACACACACACCTTTCTATTTTAATATGCCTTAAACAGCATAGTGGTTGGGCCACTCCCAAACTTCCACGTTGCTAAAACCTCCCCTCTGACACACCTGAGGTGTTACTTACTAAAATCTATATTCCATCGTTGTTACCCTAGACCCAATGGGGGGCACTCTTCCCCAGCTCTTGCATGGCTGGTATTCTGTCTTCCTCTGCTCTCAACCCTGCATCTTATTCCTTCCCTGGCAATGTCGATTCTCCTCTCTCTTTTGCGTTCCTTGCCCAGGAACCTGAAAGCCCCACCTCTGTCTCCCTGCTCAGCCATTGGCTGCTGGCAACTTTATCAATCAAAGGCACCTGGGGGAAGGGACCCTCAGTGTCTTACTTGCAGAAGGGTGGCTCCCCGTGTGATTTTAGGAGCCCAATTAACACAAGTAGCATTAGAACCAATCTACTCCATCCTCAGTCCTGGAGTAGGCACCGCTGTAAAGATGCTCACAAGGAAGCCTTGTGTTTAGGAAGTTGGCCATGCTGTGTTGACGTAAACCATGACAAATGTAGTCAACCTCCACTGACTTGGAAATAGTACTTATCCATGGCATCCCTGTCAGTCAAGGAAGAGGGACAAATCTGAGCACTTCTGCCGTGAGAATGTCAGGAGTAAGGCAGCTCTGGCTTTGGAGACAACACTTCTTTGCTTTCTAAGTGGTAATTCCAAGAGAGATGAGTGGTCCACAGGCCCGTCAGCCTGGAATTAATTGCTGTTTTGATGTCTTTCACTTGGTAGAGGCCTGAAGCCAACTGATAATTAAAGTTTGGAAACTAGAGATTTGGAGCAATTTAAATCTGTTTTTCATATTTGATAACAGTGAGGTTGCTGATTGTTATGATTTAATGTCAGAGAGACTTTTAGAGGGCTCTGCTGGTCACAAAACAGGGATATGCCTACGTGAAAAGAAATTACCAAAGCCTCCAGTTGAAAAACATCACATTGGCCTTTTGGGTTCCAAGTATTTCCAGGCACTTGTCCCTGGAGAAAGTGTATGCAGTCATGGCCCTTAGAGGAAAAACTAGGATTCTGTACCCCGTGTCTCTGCACACTCTTCCTGTCATCATGGGGTCTAACGTTGTATTGCTCACAGCTTGGTGGAGAACCCAGGAGGCGAAATTAGAAGGAGAGACTTGTTCACAGGAGGCCTTGAGAAACAAAGAAGACATTTGTGTCTCAATTCTCCATCTTGGGGGATTCAGGAACACAAAGGGGATGTATGAGATACAGGGGAAACAGGCAGAGTACAGAGAAGCCACAGGCAGAAGAAACCAAGCTGGGCGTGCTCCATCTTTCCAGTGTGGGGTTTCCTTTCCCCCTTCTCCTCTTTTGTAATCAGGACTGGGACTTCCAAGTCTGTGGCCTGCATCTGCATTTTCTTCCCAGATTTGTCCAAAAGTGATTTCATATCTACTGGGAACGAGACAAGCATGACAAAAGCCTTTCTGTGGAGTTTAGAATGACACATCAAAGACAGGAGTTGCCTAAAGGGTTATGAAGTGTAGAGTCAAAAAGGCCCCAAATAAAAGCAAGAATTGCTAATCTTTAAGAATTAGCCCCTGACTCAGACACTGACCTGAATGACTTGTGAGGCCACAAACAAACATATAGAGCTTCATTACCAGTGACCCACGGCCCTTACCCTCAATACCCTGACTGAGGAAAGGCGGCTGATGTAGAAACATTTACTCTGTAACGAGACAGTGAGATGCCTGCTTATTTACTGCAGAAATGGCACAAGAGGTAAGGCTAAGTAATAGCTCTCAACCATTACAGAAGGACTTAACCATTACAGAAGGACTGATTCCATCTCAGAGGGAGGGTTCTTTCTCTGTGTGTATGTCTCTGTCTCTCTATCTCTATTTCTGTCTCTCCCTGTCTCTTTCTATCTCTGTCTGCCTGTCTGGAGCTGAGATGTAGATTCTTAGTTAGTCAGACACCACATCCTTAGTGGGAACATTGTCCTTTTGCTCCTGGGGTATTTAGCGATTCAACTATATGTATTAGTGCGGTCAGCGCCATGAGTCCCTCCCTGTGTATTCTTTGGTTGGTGGTCCAGTCACCGGAAGCTCTGCGGACTCTTGCCTGTTGACACTGTTTCTCCCTTCCTGGAGCTGCAAACCCCCTCAGCTCCTTCAGTCCCTTCTCCAACTCCTTCATCAAGGACCTTTGAGCTCAATCCAATGGTTGGCTGTGAGCTTCTACCTTTGTCTTTGTCAAGCTCTGGCAGAACCTCTCAGGAGATAGCCATATCAGGTTTCCATCAGCAAGTATTTCCTGGCCGGCAGGCATCCACAATAACATCCAGGTTTGGTGGCTGTATACGGGATGGATCCCCAGGTGGGGTAGTCTCTGGATGGCCTTTCCTTCAGTCTCTGCTCCAAACTTTGTCTCCATATTTACTCTTGTGAGTATTTTGTTCACCCTTCTAAAAAGCACTGAAGCATTCACATTTTGGTCTTCCTTCTTCTTAGACTTCATATGGTCTGTGAATTGAATTTTAGGTATTTGGAACTTTTGGGCTATTATCCACTAATCAGAGAGTACATACCATGTTTGTTCCTTTGTGACTGATTCACCTCACTCAGGATGATATACTCAGGTTCCATCCATTTGCCTGTGAATGTTATAAAGTCGTTGTTCTTAATAGCTGAATAGTACTCCATTGTGTAAATGTACCACATTTTCTGTGTCCATTCCTCTGCTGAAGGACATCTGGGTTCTTTCCAGCTTCTGGCTATTATAAATATGTCTGCTATGAACATAGTGGAGCATGTGTCCTTATTACATGTCGGAGCATCTTCTTGGGTTATATGCCCAGGTATAGTTGGGTCCTCCTGTAGTATCATGCCCAATTTTCTGAGGAAGCATTAGACTGATTTCCAGAGTGGTTGTACCAGCTTGCAATCCCACCAGCAATGGAGGAGTGTTCCTTTCTCCATATCCTCATCAGCATCTGCTGTCACCTGAGTTTTTGATCTTAGCCATTCTGACTGGTATGAAGTGTTGGAATCTCAAGATTGTTTTGATTTGCATTTCCCTGATGACTAAGGATGTTGAGCATTTCTTTAGGTGTTTCTCAGCCCTTTGAGTTTCCTCAGTTGAGAGTTATCTGTTTAGTTCTGTTCCCCATTTTTTAAACAGGGTTATTTGGTTCTCTAGAGTCTAACTTCTTGAGTTCTTTGTTTATATTGGATATTAGCCCTTTATTGGATGTAGGATTGGTAAAGGTCTTTTCCCAGTCTGTTAGTTGCTATTTTGTCCTATTGACAGTGTCCTGGGCATATACCCAGAAGATACTCCGACATGTAATAAGGACACATGCTCCACTATGCTCATAGCAGCCTTATTTATAATAGCCAGAAGCTGGAAAGAAACCAGATGTCCTTCAACAGAGGAATGGATTCAGAAAATGTGGTATATTTACACAATGGAGTACTATTCAGCTATTAAGAATGATGAATTCATGAAATTATTAGGCAAATTGATGGAACTAGAAAATATCATTCTCAGTGAGGTAACCCAATCACAAAAGAACACACATGGTATGTTCTCAATGATAAGTGGATATTAGCCCAGAAGCTCGGAATACCCAATATACAATTCACAGACCCATGAAGCTCAAGAAGGAAGACCAAAGTGTGGGTGATTCGGTTCTTCTGAGAAGGGGAACAAAATACTCACAGAAGCAAATATGTAGATTAAGTGTAGAGCAGAAACTGAAGGAAAGGCCACCCAGAGACTGTACCACCTGGGGATTCATCCCATATACAATCACTAAACCCTGACACTATCATGGACGCCAAGAAATGCTTGCTGAAAGGAGCCTGATATGGCTGTCTCCTGAGAAGCCCTACCAGAGCCTTACAAATACAAAGTTGGATGCTTGCAGCCAACCATTGCCCTGAGTGTGGGGTCCCCAATAGAGGAGTTAGAGAAAGGACTGAAGGAGGTGAAAGGGTTTCCAACTCCATAGGAAGAACAACAATATCAACCAACCAGACCACCCAGAGCTCCCAGGGACTAAGCCATCAACCAATTGGTACACAAGGCTGTATCTGCATATGTAGCAGAGAATTGCCTTGTCAGGCGTCAATGGGAGGAGAGGCCCTTGGTCCTAGGAAGGCTCCATAGATGCCCCATTGTACGGGAATCGAGGGTGGGGAGGTGGGAGTGGAGTGTGTGGAGGAACACCCTCATAGAAGTAGGGGGAGGGAAGATGGAATAAGGGCTATCCAGGAGGGGGAAAACTGGGGAAGGGGATAACATTTGGAATGTAAATAAAGAATATATCCAATAAAAAAAGGAAAGAAAACTGACACCAATTGAGCCTGAGTAATGCCTACAATTGCCACTAGGTGGCATCAGTGAGCCAGAGGTGCGTTAGGTGTTGGAGAAGGAAAAAAGGGATGGAAGTGGTGGATGGTTAGATGGGTGGGTGAGTAGACAGTTGACAGGTGAGTGAATAGATCCATGGGTGGATGGATGGGTGTGGTGGATGGGTGAATAGATAGATAGATAGATAGATAGATAGATAGATAGATAGATAGATAGATGGATGGATGGATGGATGGATGGATGGATGGATGGATGGACGGATGGATAGATAAGTAGATAGATAGAGCAACATTGGTTGCATATCTACCTGTTCTGAACAACCATCTACTGGCTGAGCACTACCAGCTTGGTAGGGGCGGGGGAAGGATTCCCGCTCCCTGGAATTCCTCCATGAGGCATGCACACATATCCTCCTTATTAAACTTAGAAAAAAATAAGACATCAAATTATTATAAGACATCGAACTTGGGAGATTAACTCACTCACACAAGTCCCTATTCTATGTTTTTCCACCACATACATCTCAGCTTGTGCCTCACCAGGGCTCTGCTGTGTTCCTTTAAGTCACATTTACATATTACATACTATGCACCACTTACTTCTTTGCAATGCAAAGGTGCCCAGGAACCGCTCAACTTCCCCACAAATAGATCTAGAATTGAAATCCAAATCTGCCTGACTTCAAAACCTTCAGCTATTAAATGACCTATTTTATGTGACGCTTCCGGAGGCGCCTAAAAAGAAAAGAGCCACTTTATCTCAAAAAGGAGGCTTCGGCTCGCATTTCATCCAAAGTTCTTTTCTGGTGAGCAGGAAAAGAGAAAGGCTAGATTTAATCACGCAGCAATCCAGCACGGAGCCGGGGCCGGGGCTAGCATCCGGTTCTGTAGGTGTGGTAGAGGCATTCCAGGTGAAAGGTTGAGAGAAGGTAGGTGCTGAGTCCTGTGCCTTCAGGACACAGAAATGCGATCTATCTGCTCAGGCTCACTGCTAAACCCTTATGCTGATCCCTCGGGCATGGGTGATGGTTGCTGATGACATCATTTTTTCCTGGAATACTCCATTTGCTTTCAAGGAAGTGCCTTTAACAAGGTGGTCTGTGTGAACTTACCTCCACCCTCAGATCTGGATGAGCCCTTGGAGTTGGATTCACAGCAAAATCGGGACCTGAGAGAAAAGGATGAGTTTGCTGAGGGCTTCTTAGAGGGAATGCATTTAGTAACTGTTTTATGTTTTTGCTGTGTCAAAACACCTGACGAGGACAGACTAAGGAAAAAAAGGTTTGCTTAGCTCATAGTTTGAGGGTCTGTGGAAAAGAAGGCAGGCACTGGCAGTAGCGGGCGCCTGGCCATATCTTATTTATGGGAACCAGACAGAAGTGAATGTTCATGCTTAGTTCTTATTCCATTCTGATTTCAGTCCCAGACCCCAATATAGGGGGTTGGGGACAGCGGAGTCAAACATTTAGGGATCTTACCATCTCAGCTAACCCGAACTAGGTACTTCCTCAGAGACACACCTAGAGGTTTATCTCCTGAATCATTCTAGATCCTGCTGAAGTGACAGCACGAGTCATCACAAGACACCTCTCCTTCCTACCAGAAGGAAGAGTCCCCTTCCTATAAGGATATACAGTCCAGGACCACTGTCCCTGCTCTGGGGCCAGGCAACCCATGACAGAGACAAAACAAGGATGGTGTAGCCAGAGAAAACAAACCAACCGAAAACGGGACCCCTGGAGATGCTGGATCAGACAGGGCCTGGAGTTCACTCCGTGGTTCATAATTCTTCTGACTTCTTCTTTAAGCTAGCTGGACTTAGCTTCCATTTCTGAGAGTCAAAGGCATCTTGACTGATTATATATATATATATGAACCAACATGAAAAAAAATATCAATGCTTAGAAAACTTCTTAAGTCAGACCAATTGTAAAACTAAGGTTTGTCCCAGAAAACTCTGGCCCTGAAGTGTTTGTTTTGTTTTTCATGTTGTCATCGCTGCTGTTCACTTGTTTCTTGTTCACCAGGATCTCTCCTGCGTCCATCTCACAAGTTCTGGGAAGCACAGGCATGCACCAGCATGGCCAGGTTCAAACCTAAACTAGGAACCACAGATGGTTACTTTCATATCTTTCAAAATAAGGAGGCTTCTTGTTCCCTCTAGCTTTGGCGAGTTGATGCTTAGCCCTTCTCCCCTGGGACTTCTATTGTCTATGGAAACTCCCTCAAGCACCCTTCTTCACAGAGCCATGGAACTGCCGAATGGTACTCTAATAGTCTGGGCTCATGAGAATCAACGGCTCTATTGGGTTTCAGGTGTGAACTATTAGGATAACTCAAAACCCAGCATCCAGTCAGGTGACTTCAGCATTGGTCGGCTGAGCTCAGCAGTAGTCGTTCCTGGAACCCTGGTGACATCACAGAAAATATTGTCTAGTCATTGACATGGCCCAGCAAGGCAGTCAAAGCAAACAGGGTGGCTATGGCCTGGGAACGACACTGTTTACAACACGCTTGCCAAGAGGGTGGGCAGGTGATCACCCAGGGACGACGGCGTCATCCAAGCACCGGCTCGGTGCCAATTCAGAACCACCCCCTCTCCTCTCAAAGTCCACATGGAAAAGACCCAAACAGATGCCCCACCCTCCACCATACCCAAGTCGCTCACTGCTTCCGTTTAACTTAGGCAAATCAAGTGTGCCCTCCATGGAACTATGGATGTTATTTAACGTGAGAGGAAGGGAGGGATGATGGGAAAGAAGAGGAATGGAGCAGAGATGGCGTTGGGAAGAGGCACCAAAATATCCACCAATAAAAACCATTTAAAAAGACCAAAAGAGTCTTCTCATGAGGTAAAATTAGCAGAGAAAAGAAATCACTTCTTGGACACCGAAAGGCAGAGTCTCGGTTCAGTAAGCTCACTCCCCCAGCTTGTTATTCAAGCTTCTTTTTTTTTTTTTAATCACCCTGACCTTTTGTCTTTCTTCAAACCCGCCTCCACTCTGTGGGCCCTTATGTGGCCTCTGCAGCTAGTGGAATTTGAAGGGTATACCCCAACAGCTGGGCTTTTGATGTGGGCTAGGCTTGCTCTGCTTTCTTCATGGTTTTCAAGCCAGCTTCAACGATGATGTTTGTTCACCCGACTGATTTTCTGTTTGTTCTTTAGGTCTCCCAGGAGAATGGCAAAACGCGATAAGTCTCTGCTGCTTTCTTCCATCACGTGACAGAAAATCTCAGCTGGAGAGGAGGCGGGAGGATGCGAGGAGGCACCAGTGGAGGAAGCTGGGAGAGAACCTCCAAGAGCCTCCACCATAGCTCATGCCAAGATGGCGGGGGTGGGAGGGGGGAACCTCTGGACGTCAGCTCTGGCTCTGAGGGTAAAGTCCAGGTCTTATCAGGAATTTAATCCTCAGATCAGTGACATTCTTTGCAAAGTGGCTTTGGCATGAAGTCCCACCCCTAGCTGAGGAGCTACTGGCTGCTGGGGAAGATGTGGCCCCGGCAATGCAACCTCTGCTCCAGAGTCTCCAGATTTCTGTTGTTTCTAACACAGAGTCTATGAAGTTGGGGGGGGGTGGGGTGGCAGACATGAGGGGGATGGAGAAGGTGGGGGAAGAGAAATGGTAGGCTGGACCAGAATTGATTTTATGCCTGTATAAAATTCTCAGACACTAAGACCTTTATCATTTCGACTATGGTCAGGTCAGATCATCTGGACAATAGTGTTTTGTGACAACCATCAGACCAGCCTCACCTGTGTCTACCAGGGGACCTTCTCTACTGTCCTTGTCTCACGTCTGTCCAGAACCTTCCTCTGCTGAGGTCCTTAATGCTTATATTTGAGATCTGTGGCTCAGACACCAAGAAACCCAGGAACAAAACATATGACAACCACTTCTCTACCAGAGTTCACTCCCTTTAACCAATGTGGGACAATTTCCACAAAAACAAGATTAAGCTTCCTCAGGCAGAATCTCAAGGTTTGGAATAGGAATCTAAAGGTAAACTAATCAAATGTCTCTTGATAGAATTGCTTCTGTAGCATACATTTTCACAGCTGTTGATGGAATCCACTGCCTTCCTTCCAAAGCAACATGTTCTGTACACAAAGAATTGGTCAAAAATATTTCTTGGGCTAGAAAGAGGCCCTTGCTGCCCTTCCAGGGGACACAGTTTTGATTGCCCATACCTACATGGCAGCTCACAACTGTCCGTAACTCCAGTACCAGGTAATCTGGTGGCCTTTTTTTCTTTTGGCAGGTACCAGAGATACACATGCTACATAGTCATGCATGCAGGCAGAACACCCCTATACATAAAATAATTGTTTTAAATTAAAACATATTCCTCCCTTATATTTAAGATAAATCTGACTGTGTGCAATTTACATCTAGTGGCTCCTGGGATCTGTATGCAAAACTAGACCCTCTTTTGGAAGAGATGCTGGGCTGTGAAGCCACCTCAGAGCAGAAGGTCAGCAGACAGGGAGACAAGCTTGGCACACAGTCTGATCTGAAAAAGCACCCAAAGTCACTGGGGTGATAGGCGCAAAGACATCATCATTCTGAAACAGGCGATTCCAGCCAGAATCTTTTCTTTAAGTCACAATGGTCCTGGGAGAGCCAGGAAAGTGGTGAGCGCCTGCGTGTCAAGCTCTCTAGCCATCTTTGAACTTCTGTCAGTGAATATACTTTCATGTGGAGAAACCCATGGAAGACAATGGATTGCAGATGGAGAAATTCAGCTCTGGGTCATTTTCAAGAGCTCACTTTGTAGGTATAAAGAAGACCAAAGAGAAACACTACAACAGTCACTCTTTTGGGCTTCAAAGAAACAGCAAAGACTACGGTTATCTTTTTAAATACCCCCCCTTTTTTTTATTAGAAGGAGAATGATCGTTTACATCTTCTCTTTGAATTTTGTACATTTAACTGGTGCCATTCCTATCCTAGTTTCATTTTCTGTTAATGCAATAAAATGACCCCCAAAATAACTCAACATAGAAGAGCATTTATTTCAACTGACACTTCTCAGGCCATTGCTGAGAGAAGACAGGTGGTAACCCTGGGCAGGAACCCGGAGGGAGGCAGGAATTGAAGCAGACAGCCTGGAGCGATGCTGCTCACTGGCTTGCTTCCCATGAGCGATCAGCTTGCTTTCTTATACCAGCCATGACCCACAAGGGGCTGAACCCTCCCACATCAAACAGTAATCAGGAAAAGACTCTCATAGATTTGCATACAGGCCAATCTGATGGAGTCAAATCCTCAACTGAAGACCCATCTTTGGGGATAACTCTGTTCAATTCGAACAGTACAATTCCTATCTCACTTTGCTTAATTTATGTCTAAGGAAGATTTGGTTGTGGTCTAGGATAAGAATATGACTAGAGAGAACTGGGTAGGAAGAGATCCTTTCAATGTTGTGTGGTGATTTCTGAGATGTAAATATGGAGACTAAAAACTACAAGGACACATGCTCTGGGTAATTTCTAGAGGAGACAAGGCCGCCTTCGGCCAAGTGGCACAGAGTAGCCTCACTGCTAAGAACAAAAGAAAAGCAATTCAGCAGAGGCCAGGCCAAAAATCTAGTATGCCATTGAAGAGACCTGACATTACAGCCTGGTTTTGCCTAGAGAATAGTATTCATATATTTCACTATATAGATTTCTACATCTGAAGCCCTTTGTCTGAGAATGACTGGCAAAAATAACAACACAAAGACTTGATGCCAGCAAAAGAGCTTGCTTCTTTTACATTCATTCATTCATTCATTCATTCATTCACTATGACTTCACTCTGTAGTCCAGAGTTGCCTGGAACTTTATATGTAGTCCAGGATGATCTCTAACTCACGATTCTCCTGCCTGAGTTTCCCAGGTGTTGGGATTACAGATCTGGGTCCCTACACCTATCCCTTACTTATGTAGAGGCTAAGGAGGAGAGCACAACGCCCTGTGAGTTAACTGTGAAGCTCACTGTTACTGCTAACGGATAATAGGCTAACAGAAACATTACCTGACATTAGCATGCTCTCAAAACCCCAAATCCCACACAGTTGGGTATGTGTGAGTCCAGGGGTTTATTTCCTTTCTTGCACGTGGGAAGGACATTAGATACACTTCGTCTTAGCTGGAGTTTTTCTTCTCATAAGAGCCCGTGGTTAATTCAACTCCCCAAGTTAATTCAAATACAGAATATTGAGTCCGTCCCATAGATATTGTGAGAGGCGGAGGGCTGGAAATCTCTATTTAAAGCAATTACCATAGGTAGTCCTCAGTCCACGCTTTGACATAGATGGATTTAGAAGATCATATATGGTTCTAGAGCTCCCTACAATCAACATGAGTAGAAAATCCTGAAGAATGAAGAGGAACAGTGTCTCATCACCACAAAGGAAGGCCCCTTGCCCTCTCTTCCCTCCTACTCCTTGTCTCTCAAGTGTGTTTCTCTCACCTCAGACCCTTCCTGCCTCCCTCTTTCCCATGGCTTCTTCTTTCCCCTTGTTTCATTTTCAGCTATGATCATGAAAAGGTAAATGAAGGCAGAAGAAAAGAACTTGCTTGTCTCGACATTTTTAGTACCAGGTAACTCTGATGATGTTCTTTTTACAGATGACGCAGAAACCCTATTATACAGATCCTGACCTTTTTTCCTTTAGCAGTGCTTAAAGTATCGAAATCTCCATAACAAGTTAGATTAGAGATGTAAAAAAAAAAAAAATGAAAAGTCAAGCTAGTGAGTTTCTTGTCAGCAGCTCAGGGAAAGCTTTATTGAAGTAAAACTAGAAATCGTGGACACCAAGGACAAACCCATCCACTCCTTTCACTTCTTCAAGTATCAACAGTTATACTTTTGGTGAAGACAGGAGATAAAATTAAATAAAATGGACGCTGTTGATATTAAGGAATTGTTCATGGGGGGAGGGTGGGGGTTGCTAGACGGACGGCTCTGCAGGTAAGATCACTTGCTGTCCAAGCAATTAAAAAGCAAGAAAAGAGATAAAAATGGCAGTTGACGACTAACGTGAATTTCCATGTCACGGCAACCTTGTTTCCTGTTATCTAAGACTGCACTCTCTATTCATAAAGTGTTTATTTAATCAATGGCTCATGTCAACACAGGGCCATGGGCTAAAATAGGTTCAGGTGAATGTTTTTCTACTCAAAGATGATGCAAAAGCAACAGTTGGCAGGTATTATTCTTCAAGCTTTGGAGCGGTTCTTTTATGCTTTGGTCGTAGCATTATAATCAAGTATCTTCTCAAAATGTCGGGTGAGCATCAAGGTAATGAACTTCAGCTCCCAGAGAACCATGTGACCATGCCACACCACTCTGTACGCCACAGTCCAGTGAATGGTGCGGCTGTACTGGATTGACTCCTACGAGCTCTTAATAGAAACAAATGAAGACGGATGGGTTGCCTTAGACCCTTGCATCTAAGGCATTGCTTCTTGACTACTGCCTATAAGTCCCGAGAGCTCCCTGGTAGATACCAGCAATTCAAGAACTTAAATTTAAGGGAAAAAAATATAAGTATACACCTTTACTTTCACTAATTCTATCTAATACATTGTATTCCTTTATTTTAATGTTGAAATGCTATTTTTAAATATAAAACTGATTGGCATTAATTTAATATGAGAGATTGTATATACTTAGCTAAAAAAAAAAACCAAAACAAATAAACAAATGAAGAGGACCATACCATGAGAAAGAATTCTAGCAATAAGTTCACAAAAGTCTAATAAAGCATCAAATCAGATAATCTCTAAACAAAAATCTAGTACTTAGCACCTATTAAAATTTACCAGTGAGAAAAACTTAGTATTATATCTCTTGGATTTATTTTTAAATTTCTTTCATTGTTTTTTAATTGAAAATAGATTCTTCTCTCAAATATCCCAACCACAATTTTCCCTCCTTCAACTCCTCCAGCTCCTCTCTCGATCCCTTCCCCCACGCTCACTCCCCACCCCTCATCCGGTTCCATTTCAGAAAAAAAAAGCAGGTCTCCAAGAGACAAGAGCCAAACAGGACAGCACAAGATACAATAAGACAAGGCAAAAGCCCTCAAACCGAGGCTGGAGAGCCAGCCCAATAGGAGGAAAAGTGTCTTGAGAACAGACAAAAAGGTCAGAGATACACCCACTTGTACTGTCAGGAGTCCCACAAACCACCAAGCTAACAGCATAATAAACCTGCAGGGGACCTTGTGCAGACTCATGCAGGCCCCGTGCTTGCTGCTTCAGTCTCTGGGAGCCCACGTGAGCCCTGCGTAGTTGGTTCAGTGGGCCATGTTCCCCTTTGTCCTCCATCTCTTCTAACTCATACAATCTTTCCTCCCCCTCCTCAGTGCAGTTCCCAGTCATGATGCAGACCTCCAAGTCAGACTCTCTCCTTATAATGTCTGGCTGCAGGTCTGTGTGCATGCAGGCTTCCATCTGCTGCTGGAGGAAACCTCTCTCATCTCTGATAATGACTAGACAAGAAACCAGCTATGAGTACAGCAGGGAATCACTGGGAACCATTTCATTGACTTTTTTCCCTGTTGTGTGTTTGGATGTCTCACACGTCGCTGGGCTATCCAGTCTCTGGTTTCTGACCATGTGGGCAGTGCAGGGCATGGGTTCTCTCTTGTGGCATAGGCCTTAAGTTAAACCAAACATTGGTTGGCTATCCCCACAAGGTCTGTACACCAGTGCCCTAGCATCTCTTGCAGGCAGGACAGATTGTAGGTGGAAGGCTTTGCGACTGGGTTGGCAGCTGGGTTTCTCCTTCTGTAGCCTGGAGCATACATAGCTTCTTAAGCCAAAGAGACTAGAACGTAAAGGTGAACCCATGCAGGCACCAGATCGACCTTTTGGATTTAAAATCTTCAGAATGTAAAAGATATTTACCATAGGATCATAGGGCATCTTTTTAGACATTGTCCATTTCTTTATTCCTCTCTTACAAGGAAAATCACAAAGTTACTTTCTCTCAAAAAACCAAATCCATGTATATGTATTTGTGTATATGTATATGTATGTATATATATATATATATATATATATATGTGTGTGTGTGTGTGTGTGTGTATATATCCCTTCTTTCATCCTTTCATTTTTATAGACCCCTCTACCAAATAACAAGAATGATGTCATCTTTTGTTTCTTTTATTTAACTTTATTGATTGATTGATTGATTGATTGATTGGTGTTCTTTGGGTTGTTCGACTAAAGCTGCCTGGTAAAAATCTGTGCTAACTGTGGTCGTGGTGGTATTTACAGCATCATCTCAGTTTGACTGTAAAATTCTCCCTTCCCTGCAGTTTCTGTTATATTTTTACCTCTTGAAAATCATAGCTTTTACATACTTTTAAAAATAGGAAAGGTGAGAATTTTGGAAAAAAAATCATTGTAGGCAGTATCAAAGCTTTTCTGTCTCCATATTGTCTAGGCTTTCCCTCATCCTAGGAAAGGATCAAAGGATCTTCCCTTCCCCATATAACTGCTAGAAGTTTCTGAGCCATTAGTGCTCAAAAACACTCTAGTACTGATCAACCTCAAGCAAAGAAGAGCTTTTGCATCCAGTTATTATAAACCATGCCCACCACAAGATTCCACCAAGCTTAATAAAAATAACTAGCCCCCATGACATTCCGATGATTCAGTCCTCCCAAGCATTAATTAACAGTTATGCAAATATTTCTGAGAGACAGAAGGACTTTGCCTTTTAAGGAGTTACTGATGACACCAACAAGTGGTGTTTAAAAATACATGTAATTGCTAACCACTCTCCATCTTCTTCCTCCACAGCCAGCCTCATTTCCACCTCTCCATTATCCCTGGTCACTCACCCAACGGAGCCTCCAGACACTTCTGGAACACTTTCAAAGAAAATCGAAGAGCCGAAGAACTGATAGTTCCTATGGATAGCATCAAAACAGGAATGAGGCTGCTGGAGTCTTCACCCTCAGAAAGCGCCCCCTGTCGCCACCCACCAACACTTGATTTGGGCCTGACTCACTGCTATTGCGAGGAAGTGATGAGTTCTCACAGTCCCCAGTGAGAGTGAGGAGAGCTGAGTGCTGTAACTTTGCCCTTGACCTTCTGGGAGAGCTGTGGGATGCCTTACTTAGCAGTTTCCTAAGTGCTAGATAGGTTCCTGCAAAGAACTCTGACCTTTGGGGAATTAAACCTACACACAATCAACATGAAGCTAAGCTTACAGAACCAAAAGTTAAGAGAGTAGAAAAGGCTTTCTGGTGGGGCTGGAGAGATGTTCACTGCTCTCGCAGAGGATCCAAATTTGGTTCCCAGCACTCATGAGAAGGCTTATGACTGTCTGTAACTCCAGTGAACCTGACACCCTCTTCTGACCTCTTTGGGTACCTGCACTCACACAGACACACACACACACACACACACACACACACACACAGAGGGGGGGGGGGAAGGAGGGAGGGAGGGAGGGGGAGAGAGACAGAGAGACAGAGAGACAGAGAGACAGAGAGAGGGGGGGTTTATGGGGGCTGTGGCATAGCTCAGTTGGTATATTGTTTGCCATGCTACCATAATACCTGAGTTTCATCCCAGAATGTACAAGAGAGAGTCAGGTGCTTGCACTTGTAATCTAAGTACTGGAGAGGCAGAGAAAAGTAGATCTCTGGGCTCTCTAGACAGCTAGCCTAACCTGCTTGGTGAGCTTGTGGCCAGTGGGAGATCCCCTTACTTTAAAAAACCAAGACAGCTCCAGAGGAATGATACCTGAGGTCATTGTCTGGTCTCCTCACATATATGCATACACTCAGATACACATACACACACATACATATACACTCAGACACAAATGCACACGTACTCAGACACATGTGCACACATACTCATACACATACATGCACACACAGAGACACACGTACATACATATGCATATACATTCAGATACAAATACACATACACTCAGACACACGTGCACACACTCAGACACATACACATACTCAAATACATATGCACATACACTCAGACACACATGCACACACTCAAACACACATTCATACACACTCAGACACACACACACACATGCATACACAATCAGAAATTCATACAGACATCTACACTCAAAAAGTGTTCACATATATGCATACACACAAATTAAAAAGCTTTCTACCTGCAAAATAGCAAAAGGATGAGGAAAAGAAAGGAGAAGGGAGAGAGAAAACAAAATACAGCAAAAGAAAAATGCTTGAGTTTTATCTTAGAGTCATAATTTCTACAAAAACAATAAAATTCGAGAGGAAAAGTTGGCAGATGCCTCTTCGAAATCACGACAGTAAAAACAGGAGCATTAGCTCTCTCCTTAGAAAGACTGAAAAACTATGTATCAAACTTCAAAATAGAAACTGAGAGCGTTTCATGACTATATTAAACCTGAACATGTTTTAGTTTTTTTTTTTTTAAATATGTTAGATATACATCTACCCTATAACTTGGAAGTTCCACTTTTAGATACTTGCCCAAGACTAATGAATGCCTATGTTCATAAGTACTTACACGCAAGCATTCAGAACACCCTTCCCATGATGATAAAAATCCCAGGGACAATTTCAAGAACATAGAATTGAGGAGAGATTGTTTTGTTATATTCATACACTGGAAGGAAAAGGAATGGATTTCAGGTGTGGAGATCAAGATGACTGATGTGTCAGCAAAGAGAAGACAAGCCCAGGCCAAAGTGATGTACACTGTCCTAAGTCAGTCAAGGGTGACCTGCGTAAATACCTAACTGGAGACCGGGGTGAGGGAACTTATATGAGAGTGATGGGAAGACTTACTTCCTGGGATCAAAGGCTTCTAAATTCTCCCTTCTTTATTGCTGGTAAATTATACAAGAAGAGACAGACTGATAGACAAAGAAGGAAAAATACTAGAGATAGGCTTTGTTGGCCAACAGAGAAAGACCGGAAGTGTGTGAACAAATGGTTCACAAGCATTATTAGTACATGCATGGTACGATAGAATGACACAAGAGAATGAGGAAGACGCTTTAGTGCACTTGAAGACCTTTCTTAAAAGATGGGCTGAGCAAAAGGATGAGAGAAATAAGCACACCGGTGAGCAGCTGCACCCAAGGGACAGGACATAGGGTGGTTCCCTTGGGGCTGCACAAAGCACTAAGGTAAGCAAAGGAGGAAAAGCCCTTTCTCAACCATCCTCCCACACACCTCATTCGCCTCACCTCACAGAGGGGAGACAGCTCAGTCTGTAGGGCTCACCTGGAAAACACCCATTACGAGCTAAGCTGAGGGGCCCAGATACCCATCTATCCACTGCACCAAAGACACCTCAAGTCCGTCTGGTTGTGCACTCATAGGAACAATGGATGAATCCCACCCCCACGGGGTTGCCTGATTAAACAAAAGTAAAAGTTGACAAATAAGGGGAAATGGTGACGGGGCTCAGAAGACTCTTCTATCTGCAGTGGAAATCAGTGCTCAGCAGACCTGAGGTGGGGAAGCACCGCACAAGGGGAGAGATCAAAAGAAAAGGCTCCCTCCCTCCCGCTGTTCAGTGTGCTCTGGCCTGTCAGCTGAAGCAGGTGTCCTCTCACTTAGAAACTGAGCTGAGCAAGGGCATGCCCACTCCCACTCAGGGGAGAGCTTTACTTGCTAAGAAACAGAGGATTCCCACTGGTCTTTAAGGCACTTGTTTAAAAATAATGGTGAAGCAGGGGAAGAACCAGGTTGAGCTTGATAAAGCCACAGTAGAGCTGGAGTTACAGACCTCTGCTAAGAGTGCTGTTCCCCAAACCTGCTAAGCCAGGGCCTTGCTCATTTGAATCTATTCTTGCCCAGATGTTCTCAATCCAGTTGAATGAAGGCCCAATACCAGCTGTTGTTTTTACTGCAAAAGTCGTCGTCTTCTCTCTGTGCCTCTTGTCTCATAGATGCATAGATATCTTTTAGTTTAAATATTTCATCAAAGAAAATAATCTGATTATTATTAGATTCCCACACAATACAGAAAATAGAAAAAGAAAAATCTGTCTCTTAAGCCAGAAGACTCTGATAGACCATTTAAATTCAGACCTAGACTAGATTAAGGGAGAAATAAATGATGGACACCAATTGTACATGATCAACAGTAATCATCACATTGTTTCAAAATGGAATATACAATTTTATTCTCATTTATTTATTCATTTGTTTATTTATCTATTTATTTATTGGCTTTTCTGAGACACAGCAGGCTGTCCTGCTCCTCACTGCCCAGACTTGTCCATTTCAGGTTATTTCTCTCCATGGAAGTCACACTGTCTGCTTATTCTAGGACACAAAACACAGAAAGGCACTTCAGCACAAGGGCCTTTCACTGGTCCTCGAATTCAGCTTTACACAGAAGGGAACAACAGCAACAGCACAACAGAAATTCACACAGATTCTTCCCATGTGGATGTTGCTGTGTCACTTGGCATGATTAAGTAACATGATTCAGCCTGGGCATGGTGGTGCTCCCCTGTAACCCAAATTTTACAAAGGCCAAGGCAGGTAAATCCTGAGTTGGAGGCTGGCCTGGGCAGATTAATAAAATCATGCTTCCAAAAGGTAAATAGGCCTGTCATGGACCTCAGTGGTAGAGCATTGGACCAACATATGGGAGACCTGGGGTTTGATTCCCAGTACCTCAAAATTAACCAACCAACCAACCAACCAACCAACCAACCAACAACCAATCACATGTGTCTTCTTAGGAAAAATTATCTGTTTCATATTTTCTATTAAATATATTGAATTTCTAATAGTTGCCACATATAGGGTGAAAACCAATGGTCTGGATTATATTCTCCCTGAAAAGGAAAACCAGCCACCAACCACGTGAAAGTATTCCAAGACCCCAGGGAGCATCCTTTGCTTATAGAACACATGGTTTGGAATTTAATGGGAGTTTCTACATTGAGGGACTAGCGTGTAGGGTTTTGTTTGGTTTTGTAGTCTTTCTGTTCTGGACTGGATGGAGACTATAATATACATAGGCCACTAGCTGGGAAAAGAAATCTATCAAAATACATGGGACATAAAACAAATCCTTTAAAAAATGTCTTCTGGCCACAGTAGGGAGGGCTGCACATATGAACTCACAGTAGGTGGGACAGCATGGACGAGACCTGTGCAAGCCCAGGCTAGATCAAATCATATCATAAAGCAGGGAGTTGGATATAAAGTGTCCCATTCTCTAGCTCCGGAGTTATTGACAATTTTTAGCTGCTGGAAGAGAGAATGTGAGTTAGGATGTGATAGCTCAACCAGGCTTCAGTGGAAGGCTACAGATACAAGAATGTTTAGATGGAATAAATTGGCTGTGGTGGGGGTAGGGGGTGGAGACACAATGTTGGGTGAGTATGGAGCTGCACAGTGTGGACCTGGGAAAAAATGGGAGAGGGATGACGAATACAATCAAAAAACACTGTACAAAATTCTCAAAGGGATTAATGCACGTGAGTAATTTTTCTAATTGACAAAATTCATATTAAGTTACTGTGTAGAATTTGGTGTTTCAAATACATGGTCACTGAAGAATGGCCAGATGAACCATGTTTTCTATCGAATGCCTAAGAAGATGGTGATGACTTGTCTATTTGACTTCTCTAATAATCCTTGATGCTTTCCTACTTTTGTAAAATCTCTCCTATCTATTGTAAAATGGCAGTGGGATGTGCTGACACAAGTCATCGCTCACCCCCGTGTCTGTTGACCACATAGGTCTAGGCCTTCCCAATTCATCACCTTCAGTCATTATGAAAATTCTTTAAGCCTCAACCAAAGCCCACTCTTAGAAAGGACCACAGTGCCCTGCCCAGAGGCATCTCATCTCAAGGAGGGCTGCCACAGACTCCTTTTATTCAGGGAGCACAGGAGAGTTTATCTTCCAGTATAGAATGAGAGCTCTGAATGACAGACTGGGATGGGAGCTCAAGACCTTCAGGATGAATTTGATAAGTGACAGATCCTCGTTTTGGGTAAACAGTGCCTGTAGTGACTGTAGTGACATCTTGGATGGGGACCTACAGTGTACTTAGAAGGGGCCAGCAAGTGGTCACTAAGAGAGTATAGGGATGCCATGGAGGTTGGGGCAATGGCACACCATGACCACATTTCTCTGCTGCTTTGGACACACACACACACACACACACACACACACACACACACACTCCTCTAACCTATGAATAGCCTGAGTGATTCTGAGGTGGGAAGTCCATGAAAGATGGTGAATGCATCTTAATGTGTGGAAGCATGTATACATTTGACTCACCTACAAAAATGTTTCTTTCTTCTAGATCCAGGTTAAACCAGGAAGACAGGGCTAATGTCTGAGGAGCAATCTCTTAAAATTACAGTAGTCTGTCAATCCTCTGGCCCATTTATCTGAACAGTACCACCATTCTCTCTTTTCTCCTCATGATGGGCATGTCTTCTTTGTAAGAACAATACAGGATCAAAGGGGTGAGGGTACCTAAGGTTAAGATCATGAACAATTTCTTGTTTTTTTTTCCTTAGTGACCCAATATTAAAGGTTCTTTGAATTGAAAAGTCACATTATTGACAAACATGAGATTTCAAAATGATTTGTTCACTCACAACTTGTTTTCTAACCTTCTCTGTCTATACAACACTTGCTCATCTCTGAAGACAGAAGGGCCAATCTACCTGTTCTTTCACAGTCCAAGAGCATTACAGTTCTTGGGGCCTTCATTAAAATATCTCTGCCAAGTCCGTCGTAACCCACCCTCTATCTGGGGGGGGGGATCTTCATCCACCTCATACCACAGGGATTCCCACTCTATAGCCCAGCTCGGAGCTGATTGGGAAGATTATGTGGCACTTAGCAAGGCCTGGGCTGCCTTGGTTCTAAATGGGATGTGGTTCACCCCAGGCCCCAGTGTTAATCAGAACTTACCCTTGAATGGTCCTCATATCAGCACCTATCTTTAAACTGTTTAGTGAATAGATTCGCTTTCTTATTCTAGTAACCCCTTACAAAGAGCAATCATCGAAGAATACAGATACACAGGAAGCAGTTATTCAATCTAGTTGGAATCCTGGGTTGATAAAAGACAGTAGTAGTTGGCCATCCATCCTGAGTAAATTTGGGGAAGGATGAGGCTCTAGAAGAGTGGAAGGGATTGTGTTACATTGTCTCTTAGATCTTAGTATTCAAAGTTGGATCCTCAACAAGAAGGATCAGCTTCACCTGGGTGATTACTAGACATGGAGAGCCTTGGGCCCCATCAAAGGTCTTCTGAGTCTGAAGGTACTTTCCAGAGACATCCACAGGTAAAGTGTCTGAGGTTCAGTGCCTTGGAACAGTCCACTAAGTGAAAGGTCATTGCTATCACATACATTACAGACAAGGAACATTTGATGAGTGCAAAAGCAATAAAAAGCCCTTTAGGCATCCTTCTTAAGACCCAGGATCTGATATCATGAGCAAGTGATTTGAAAAATTTGAAAAATGTGATTTGAAAAATTCTAGGTTAATATTTCAGATCACTTAAAAAATTCGGAAGTACAACTCTGGCCTGCAAGAAGCGCATAGTCATTGCTCAACACCTTGTAAAATTAAACACATTCCAAGGGTAGCATTTAAAATTAGCTAGATGCATGTCCTATTTGGGGTGCCTCCTGCTGTGATGGAACACCATGGCCAAGACAGCTTGGAGAGGAAGGGGTTTATTTGGCTTCCACTTCTACATTGTAATCTCTCACTGGGGGAAGTCAGGACAGGAGCTCCAGCAAGGCAGACTTGGAGGCAGGAGCTGATGCGGAGGTTTGGAGGGCTCATGCTTACCGGCTTGCTCAGCCTGACTTTTTATACACCCAGATGGCACCACCCACAATGGGCTGGGCCCTGCCCTGTCAATCAACAGTTAAGATATTGCCCTATAGCTGGATCTTTTTGGGAGGCATTTTTCAATTAAGGTATCCTTCTTTAAGATGAATCTAGCTTGTGTCAAGTTGACATGAAGATAGCCAGCACAGTATTAACAGCATAGATCCTAAGATCAGAGCTCCAGACCTCTAAGCTTGCCGTTATGGTGTTAGCTGTGTTTCCTGGTCCAGTTTCCTTGGGCTCTCTTGTGTTTCAGTTTCCTCTTCTATGCAGCAGGAATAATGACAGAACTTTCATAATAAGGTTTTTATGAAGACTAAATAAGGCAATACTTATTAAGAAATCAGCATAGTGCGAAACATAAACACTCAATATCAATTGAAATAATATTTTAGTCTCAGAATACAAGTGATAGAAAACACTTTAGTGAAATATGGGAAGCCTACCTAGATAAGCTGGCCAACACAGACTCTCAAAGGAGAGGGCTTTACACAGATGCCCAGAAAACAGCAGTCACAGGACGATTATAGGGTGAACTGGGTGAATGGGAACTAAAGGCGAGTGACGACCCCCCAAGTCTTCATAGCCCACGAACGGGTGACTCTTTTGCACATTCACAATCAATGGCAAGCCACTGAATCCTTGTAGACAAGGAAGGGGATTGAGCAGAGATGTCTGATGGGGCTCCCAGGGGAGAAAAGTCGGGAGAAAGTCCCTGAGATTTGTAAAGATGAAAATGCACAGTCATTTGTCATTTGTCATTTGCATCGTCTGACTTGAGGGGACGCCTGTGTTGCTGGAGTGGAACAATTCTCCATGCCCTCCTACCCTGCAGCCTGTGCCTAAGAACACCCTCATCAGCTCGGCTAGGAGCTGCTTGCTGTACCGTCCAGCCTCCTGCACTGGCCATCTGTGCTTCCAGAGCTTGTCTGTGTGAGTTCATGGAACACCCGCCATCTGCCTCTGTCACAGAGACCCTCCGCCTCTCACAGTCATGACTGGCTGTGTACCTTTCACCCCTTCTCACTTGTTTTTGAGACTGAATATACCTTTGCCAGCTCTGCAATCTAAGCACTATCCAAAGACGAGCGCGTGGTATATACCCAGTGCATGTTATACTGAATGTCAGAACCGATATTTGTTCTTAGTACAAATGATGTGTCTATCTCTAATTCCATTTCCACGTGGCACTGAGTGACCCTGAGGCTTACTTCTGATTTTCCTTCAAGAATAAGAAAGAAAGGGAGGGAAAGAGGGAAAGCTAAGTGGGAGAGAGAGGGGGAGGGAGAAAAGGGAGGGAAGGAGAGAAGGGAGGCAGAGAGAGAAGGAGGGAGGGAGGGAGACAGAAAGGGAGAGATGGAGGAAGGATTTTAGTAACCAAAGATCTTGGGTGATTGCTTACTTAATAGCTTTGTAGCTAATTTGTTTGTTTGTTCGTTTGTTTTACTTTAGCCCAAGCTTGTTACCATAGAAGCCACAGATTTTTATTCAGCACCAGTTATGTTATGGGAGTTATTTTGTTTAGTATAAGTTCCCATGGCTCTTTGTAGTTCTTTTCACTTTAGTGAGAGGAAACTACCGCACAGGAAGAGCTGGCCACACCGTGAGTCAGTGATCAGACATGCTTCCTGTGAGTGAAGTGGGTGCTATTGTGATGCAGCCACGCCCACCCCTGACGTCATTGGTCCTTTTCCAGGCTTGGCCTCTGCAAAAAAAAAAAAAAAAAAAGCCTGCAGGGTTCAGCTTCGCTTCCCACCTGTCTGGTCAGCTGGTCCTGTGTTCTAGGCCAACAACTTTCAGGGAAAAAGTCAAGACAAAAGTGTAACACGAAAACTGTAAATAAAAATAAGCAACATTGGAACATTAGAGAACAAAAATTATAACAGTGCATGCTTTAAAAACAAAAGCTTATCATACCACAAATACCACGAAAAGCAGATTCGGAGCAGTGAGGAGCCCCAAAGCCTGCTTCCTGGTTCACAGCGACTGTGTTTTAGACTTCTTTTCTCGCTTCGTTTCCTGCCTATGTTTTGAAACAGTCTGTCCTTATCTCCGATTCCCAAAGCTCAGAATGACTTCCTAATCCTAAGTGTTCATTCTCCATCCATGCACTGTTACTGAAACTATCTCAGATGACCCTGAGGTCTGTGTCACCTAGTCACGTGGCTTCTATTCCCCACCCCCTCAGGCTACTGCCCCAGGCATTCTCATAATGACACTTTCCTTCTCAGAATTCTGTCTGTCCTTTGCATGAAAGTGGCTCTACTGTCGCAGCTCTCCAGCTGCATACGTTAATCTTTCTATTTCATTGACTTTAGTCCGCGGTCTTGCCGGATCTGCTCTAATCCAAGGTTCAGTCCTCAGCCTCCTGCTTTTTCCATTCAGTGCCCCTCATCTTCTCTCAAAGCTGCAAACACCCAGATAAACTGTAACCATGTATTATTTTTTTTACTTTTTTATTAATCATTTCATTCATTAAAATATCATCAAATGATATCCACCTTCCCAGTTATCCCTCCACGACCCCCACATCCCATCCCTCCTCTCCCCCGTCCCCATTGCCCCTATAAAGGTGCTCCTCCACCCATTCACCCACTCCCACCTCACCCTCTAGCATCCTCCTATGCTGAGGCATCAAGCCTCCATCCCCTCCCACTGATGTCAGATAAGGCCATCCTTTGCTACTTATGTAGCCCGAGTCCTGACTCCCTTCATGTATATATACTCTGGGGTTGGTGGTTTAGTCCCTGGGAGTTCTTTGCAGTCCAGTTAGTTGATATTGCTCTTCTTATGGGGTTGCAATTCCCTTCAGCTCCTTTAGTTCTTCCCCTAACTCCTCCCCTGGGGTTCCCCATGCTCAGTCTGATGGCTGGCTGTGAGTATCTGCATCTGTACTAGTCAGATACTGGTAAAACCTCTCAGGGGACAGTCATGTCAGGCTCCTGTCAGCAAGTGCTTCTTGGCATCCGCAATAGTGTGGGGGTTTGGTGTCTGCAGATGGGATGAATCCCTAGGTGGGGTGGTCTCTGGATGGTCTTTCCTTCTGTCTCTGTTCCAATTGTTGTCCCTGTCTTTCCTTTGGATGGGAACATTTCTGGGTTAAACATTTTGAGATGTGTGGGTGGCTCCATCCCTCAGCTGGGGGCTGTGCCTATCAACTGGAGGTGTTCTCTACTGATTCTATCTCCCTTTTGTTGGGTATTTAGACTAAAGTCATCACCATTGGCTCCTGGGAGCCTCTCCTTTCCCTGAGTCTGGGACTTTCTAGTGCCTAGCCCCAGTTCCCCATCCCCCACTGCTACATGTTTCTATTCAATTTCACATCATCTGCCAGTGCTTTCAGTTTAACCAGCATTAAGTATATATATAATCATGTTAAAAATCACTCCTGGATGAGCACAGGAGACTATTTCCTTCTTAAAGAGAAATCTAACAGCTAACAGAAATATTCAGTCACCATGAATTTGGAGTTAAGTTTGCTTTTCCTTTCACATTAGCAGAGAGCTTCTGAACTACAAAGTCAACACAGAACAAGGCTTGCATCTTGCATGTTGGTTTCATGCCTAAGACAGGTATGCTAATTCAGATCATTTTTTAAACCTGTGAAGAATAACCAATAGATAGATAATGAAGCCTTTTATGTTGTGGGCTTTATAATCTGCTTTCACAACTGTGAATCCATGAGAATAGAATACATTGAAGAAAACTTAAAATGAGAGGTGCTTAGGTTAAAAAAAAAAAAAAGGAAAGCTCTAAGATCTTTACAAAGAAACTAGCAAGCCGACTAATCTAGAATTCCAACTCCATGCCTTCCCACAACCGAACATCTGAAAAGTCACCGTTAGTCGAAGTGTTCCTCAAACTTCACAGGTGAAACGTCAGCCACCAATCCCCGCATCCTGCATGTGACCCTCTGAAGTCCCCACCCTCCAGAACATACTTGTAATGATTGCCACTGTGAACTGGTTTAGAGCAACACCCATATGTTTTAAAAGATAAATCAAATATATGTGAATAATTTTCCCTAAAAACACCAGGTTCCCACCACTGATATTGGAAGACGTAACTTCACAGTCACAATCACGGTTTTTACAGTCCATTGAAAGGCGAGGTGATCGGTAGCATCAAAAGCTGCACCTAATCCTTGGAAGCACTTCATGTCCAGAACATTGCAGGGGCAAGGCGGGGCAAGGAGGGGCAAGGGCGGGGATCAGTGTGTGATGTCAACCTCATTACTATATTGATGAGATTCAAGGTTTGTTCTTTTCTTTTCCTTCTCAGATGCAAAACTCTCTGGTGAGCCGGGATGTTTCGTAGGCAGGTCCATCACCATCACGGCGTTCCTCTTCCTGAACAACCTTTTCCTGTGAGCTGCTCGGCTGCATGTTGAAGCAACGGCTGCCGAACACGTTGTGGTTCGTAGGCACACAGAATGGCCGCCACTAGAAACTGCGTGCAAAATTACTGCGGGTTTCCCTCCCCCCACTGCCTAAGCAATTGCCTTCTTCCCCGTCCACATTGCCACCTCACATCTCTTACCTGAAAATCTCCCAGTAGACTTAACCACAGCACGTGCTTTGAAACTTTTTGCAAGGTTTACACAATGTCTTTCTCAGTTCAACACGTTTTGAATCCTAGGGATCCATCCCGTCTACGAACAAATTCAGACACTGTTGCTGATGCCAGAAGGCGCTTGCTGACAGGAGCCTAGTATAGCTGTTTCCTGAGAGGCTCTCTCAGAGCCTGACCAATATAGATGTTGATGCTCTCAGCAACCATCCGACTGAGCATGGGGACCCCAATGGAGAAGTTAGGGGAAGGGCTGAAGGAGCTGAAGAGGTTTGTTTGCAACCCCAAAGGAAGGACAACAATATCAACCAACCAGGCCCACCAGTGCTTCCAGGGGACTAAACCACCAACCTAAGAGCATGGAGGGACCCATGGCTCCAGCTGCATATGTAGCAGAGGATTGTCTGATCTGGCATCAGTGGGAGGGAGGCCCTTGGTCCTGTGGAGGCTTGATACCCCAGCATAGGGAGATGCTAGGGCGGTGAGGCAGGAGTGAGGTGGGTGGGTGGGGGAGCACCCTCATAGAAGCGGGGGGGGGGGGGAGGCTATAGGGGATTTGCAGAGGGGAAACTGGGAAGAGGGACATTTGAAATGTAAATAAATAAAATAACCAATAAGAAAAGAAATAACAAGTGTTTGCCCTTTTGACCTCAGAACAGAGAAGTTAAGGGGAGTTGGTGGCGGCACTAGCCAGGATGGGGATGGACTGGGGTCTTATTACTGGTAGCCAGGGGCTTCTGGAAAATACCTGCAGCATAGACTCACTGCCGAGCCATGAAGGAAAGGGCCTGAGGAGGGAGGCGCCTGACTGTGACTGCTTTCTCCACCCCCACACCCCCACCAGCACCCTGGAAAGCCTCTGAACTTGGTGAGCGCAGTAGTGCAGGCAAGGAAGAGCGAGGGATGGAGGGGGCTGGACCTGAAGGCCAAGGGGGTGAGACAGTACCGCCCCTGCTAGGTCCTTCCCACTGGGACCAGCACCTTCCCCAAATGGCTAATGTTTAATCACACATTTGTCACCTCAGCAAACTGGAAGTCCGAGCTCCTGAGGAAGCAGAACGAGATGGCTCGAGGTCAAGGACACAGAAGGCATACTCAGGAAAATAAGAAAATCTAAAGGTTTAAGTCTAGAATATGTTGAAGAGGTTCCTGGAAAGTGACCTATATAAAACTATAATTTTTCTGGTATTCCTGAGTGTGTGAATGAGTGTGTGTGTCTCTGATTCTTGTGCCTTCTCTTGGACCCTTTTTGTTTGTTGGTTTGTCTTGTCCAACTTTGATGTGATAGTTTTTGTTATATATTTTATTTTGTTATACTTTTTAAGTGAATGACTGAATGAGTGAATTAGTGAATAAATGAATGAATGAATGAAAACCTAGCCACTGGGATAAGGGTTACCAACTGAAATGTTAAACCTTCTGGGAAAATCAGGTCACTCCAACAGAGTGACACTGGATCGATCTATCAACCACTCCAGAGCAGGCCTTACATTCAGGAGAAGCTGACCAACAGATAATGGACACACTCCACAGTTTTGTGTGTGTGTGTGTGTGTGTGTGTGTGCGCGCTTTTATTTGATTTCAGTTTTATGCTTTTGTTTGGTTCCCCCCCCCTTGGGTCGGATATTTTGATGTCTTGGTTTTGTTGTTACATTGAGTTTTTGTTTCATAATAAAAATACAAAACTACAAAAAAATCTTAATAAAAACATTAAGAACCAAACAAAATCTTAATGAACACTTCCCCCAAAGGGGTAAAAACATATAAATAAATGCTGAGCCATTATAGCACATTTTCCTTGAGAGAGAAATAGTGCACAAGGGAAGGGGAGACCAAGTCCCTGTCGTGTCAAAGCAGCGGAGATGCAAAGCCGGTGCTGCGTGCTCAGCCTGTGCTCGGCAAAGCTCGTTCATGTCCGCTGGGCCCATCGTATCAACGCAGATTCTAGAGGTGTTGTGGGGCTAAAAATCTGCAACAGTTCTATACTGAAAAAATGTAGTTATAAAATGAGGTGAGTCTAAGAGGGAATGTCAAGGAGATATGGAAGGCAAAAGAGATGTGTTTTGAAAACTTAAACATTTCTACATGGAAAAAATTAACAGGCAGATGACACACTGGAAGGAAATATCTGTAACACATGTAACAGATGCTATATGCTCTTTTAATGTGCAAAGTGTTGTCATGTACCGCTGAAGAAAACACAATGGCTTATTTTTTTTTAAAGATCAAATTATATTGGCTACCTGGGCATATACCCAGAGGATGCTCTAACATGTAATAAGGACACACGTTCCACGATGTTCATAGCAGCCTTATTTATCATAGCCAGAAGCTGGAAACAACCCAGATGTCCCTCAACAGAGGAATGGATACAGAAAATGTGGTACATTTACACAGTGGGATCCTACTCAGCTATTACAAACAATGACTTCATGAAATTTGCAGGCAAATGGACGGAACTTGAAAATATCATCCTGAGTGAGGTAACTCAGTCACAAGGAACACACATAGCATGCACTCACTGATAGGTGGATATTAGCCATCCTATATACAGTCAACAAACCCAGATGTTATTGTGGATGCCGGGAAGTGCTTGCTGATGGGAGCCTGATACGGCTGTCTCCTGAGAGGCTCAGACAAATACAAAGGCAGATGCTTGCAACCAACAGTTGGACTGAGTGTCAGGTTCCTGATGGAGGAGTTGGAAAAGAGGCTGAAGGAGCTGAGGGGGTTTGCAGCCCCATGGAGGGAGCAACAGTGTCAACAGGTCAGATCCCCCTGGAGCTCCCGAGGACTGGACCACCAACTGAAGAGTACATATGGAGAGACATATGTGGCAGAGGATGGCCTTGTTGGACATCAGTGGGAGAAGAGGCCCTTGGCCTGAGGGTGTTTGATGCCCCAATGTAGAGGCTAAAAGATGGGAGTGGGTGGGTGAGTGGGAGGGGGAGCATCCTCATAGAGGCAGGGGGAGGGGGGATGGGATGGAGGGTTCCAAAGGGGAGACCTGGAAAGGGGAAAACATTTGAAATGTAAATAAAGAAAATATCCAATCAAAAAAGTTCACCAGGGAAACCAAAAATAAAAATGCAAATTTTCCAAAATATTTGTGAAATGTAAATTCTAATTCCAATTTTTCCTGGCAATTTCCATTTCTTCTTTTTTACTAATGACAAAACAGAATAGTAAAGAAACACTCTCAGGCGGTGGGCATAACAGTATGAACGGATACAAAGTTTTAAATAATAATCTGACAAACACATCAGAAGTTGGAGTAGACAGCATGTGCTTAGCCCTTTTGACTCTTTCTTTCCTAGGGACAGGCTAGCAGAAATATAATCATAACATACACATAATCACTGCAGCATTTTTTGAAAGAAGAAAATTTTGAGAACAACCTAAATACCTTTAGGGAGATGACAGATGGTGAGAAGGCCTGTGGAGTCTTTAAGATGAAGGAAGCTCTATTTGCGTGAAGAGGAGATAATTTTATTATTTTTTTTATTGAGGCAATTAATCTTTGCACCAGAATAAAAACAGTTATGGATGTAATTGGAGAAACAGACACATAGAAAATTAAGTCTAGGAAATAATTGTGGTAAGTGCTATAAAGGAAACAGAGAAAAGGTAGGCGTAATCCTTGATTCATTTTTTTCCAACACCTAATCATCAGACACGAAGGCCCTGCCATCAAAATATGTACCAACATTTTCCATTTCTCTTCCATTCCACTTCGATGACTCTTTCCTGAAGCTTCCATTAGTCCTTTCAATAATGTTGAACCTCCTCGCCCAAGCTTCCAGAGCCCCGCCCAACTGTAACCCCCCCTTAGTTCCCAGCATCCCTCTCTTCTCATCCCCAGGAATCCATCTTTCTTTCTTCCATTCATCCTACACATGAAGCACACTCTTGTTTCAGATCCATCATCCAGTGGCTTTCAGCGGGAAGAGAGGAGAAAGACACCTCCAGTGGGGAGTCTGGAAGTCAGGACAGATGTTTGATGTCCCAATGGCAAGGTGGAAGAACCGCTGTTTAAACCTCAGGGATGCTCCCCAAAGCATATTGCCATGTGTTGTACAGTCCCCCGCCATAACGTTGTGTTTGATGCAAAATGGCAAAAACGGGTCCAAAAATGGCTGTTTCTGCTCTCTAGAATGATCACTACCTAGTGATTGTATTGCTATTTTATTTCTTATTATATCTTATAATTGTGTTCCTGTGGTAGTGCTCGGGAGGGAACTCAGCGACTCCTGCAGGCGTTCTCCCCTCGGCTGTATCTTCATTCCTGAACTTCTTTTGAATGATACTCTGTTATAATCACTAGCACATGCTGACTATATGAAAGGGTTCATAGAGGCATTTCAATGACTCCATATCATTTTGACTGCATTCATGTACTCTTTCTTCCTCAGAGAGTCTTTTCTCTAATTTCATTACCTAGTATCTTTTTAGCTTATTTTCTATTTTAGTTCTCAAAATAGAACTTATCATTGCCTAACAATTTCTGAGATCATGTGTTTCTTTTCTTGTTTAGTTTTTTTTTAAACACATTTTGAACCCCATTTAAGGATAAGTCTCATAAGAATGAATGAGAATTGGTGGGTATACTTAGTGATAAGAATACTTGCCTAGCAAATGCACAGTGCTGGGTTTGCTCCCCGGGACCCAAGAGACAAATTAACAAAAGAATAATCATCATCATGTTTGCCATCCCGTCCTCCAACTGGGCTTGGCTCCTGGCATGTTCTTAGCAAATGCTTGTTAAATAGCTGAATACTGGTAATTGTAACGAGGCCATAAGGCAATATGTGGCCAACAGTCCTCGGATCTGACAAGCCTAGCCGTGAGTCCTAACTGATGCTCCACAGCCACTGAGAAGTTGCTACTTCTCAGCCTTCTCACAAGCTGGAGTCAGGAATGTTTGGCTAAGGGGGTTGTTAAGGGTATACTTTCTATAACGTTCTACAACTCTTACACGAAGGGAGGCGATACAATCTTACTATGAACACACATCACGATTTGAGGGCAATAATAAGTCTTGTGATAAGTGTTATGCCACTTTTAAATTAAAAGTTGAGACACGTAACCATTCAGTGAACCATAAACACAAATGTGGCTGCATGGCGGAACAAACGCATTCCTAACCAAACGGGGATCTACCATGTGCTCACCTCGGCTCCTGGATACAGTCTCTGCTAGAAACGGAAGCAATCTTCGTATCCTTTGGGCAGGTTGGAAAAGCTGGCTGGCCAGCAACAACTAGGCCCAAGAGCACAACTCTAAAGGAAGCTTTAGCAGAATCAACCCTTGCTGGTTTCTTCTTTTCATCACTCTGTCCAGACCTCCGCAGAAGTCTTCTGAATTTCTTAGAAACCAGACTACGGCCACCTAAATGAGGCAAAGAGGATGCTGAGGTTGAGAGCATTCTTCCATCCCAGCTCACGCTTCAGAGTTCTGTTTAACACCTCTGTGTCTCTTTCTCACCATCGAAAGGGTGTTGTCTCTTCTCAGTGAATCTCAAAGGTCACTGCAGACTAGACTTTAATCTCTTTGGTGAAGATCTAGCATCTTATTCACTTATCTGAGGCCAGAGATAGTCTCCTTATAGCTCCATGAACCTCCTTCCATGGACCTTCTCGTTCAATGATAGACAACATTTAGAGAGTTCCCTTCCAAAAAAAAAAATATGTATGCATTTTCTTCTACAGATTAGAAATAGAGCAAGAACAGAGTTGGGTTGGAGCAGGATGCAGCATAAGCTCTAGAACAAACAAACCCAGAAGATCTATCCATGCCCGTAGAAGCCTTGGGAACTCCAAGTGGCTGTCCTCTCATTGGCGATGGTTCTTGTCTTGCATGCCTTACATATTTGAACACTTTAAAACTTGATGATATCGAGGGTGTCTCTTACCAAAACTTCACATAGTCTTTGAAGTGGTTCACCCACAGAAAGTGGGGCTGTAACATGAGAATCAAGAGGTTCTAGTCCCTCTATGACAGGCTGTACTGGAAAGAGGGGGAACCCCTTGTCAGCTCTCATCTCCTGAAGTAATCCCAGGTTTAATGAAGAGGACAGCTACTGTCAAGGATAGCACAAAGCTTAAATGTTCTGTTACCAAAATTAAATGTTGAAATATCATCTCTTAAAATTGTATTTCAGAATGAAAAGATACAGTCATCAGGATGGCTAATCAGATCTGCAGGAAAAGGAATACAACTGTAGGTTATCATGTTAAGCAAAATAAACCAGACTTAGAAAGTCAAATAGACAACTATAATGTTTTATTTCAGATTGAGAACATGGATTTAAATATATGTATATACTTATGAATAGAAAACAGAAGGAGGAAAGGAGGCCAGGAGGAAAGGAGAGAAAGGAACATGAGATGGTAACTGGAAATTAATATAAGCAAAGTACATGATATGAATTTATGAATATGTTATGAGTCCCATTATTTGTATGCTAATTAAAATATGACTAGTCATAGTAGACTTTGTATATAATGAACACATAAGATATTCAATATCTCAACTATGAATAAAGAATTTGACACAAACCAGTTGCCCTTCTTTTTATAATGACATGCCTAAAAATAAAAACAAGTTATAAAATGATTTTAAAGACTATGGTTAATATAAAATAGTATTCTTTTACTTTCATACCTCAGAAGATTTTTTTTCTGTCTGTTTCTTATAACAGGGAGTTTTCTTTTTTTACAGTTGATGAGATTTTTCTATTTTGGTCTTATGAAAATATTAAAAAGCAAGAAATCTTAATTTTCTCTGTGCACATGTACGTGTGTGTGTGTGTGTGTGTGAGAGAGAGAGAGAGAGAGAGAGACAGAGACAGAGACAGAGACAGAGACAGAGACAGAGAGAGAAATGTGTATATAGGCACATATGTCATAGCACATATGTGGGCATCAGAAGAGTCAGTTTTCTCTTCCCACCTTTATACATTTTCTGGGGAGTTGACCTCGGGTCACTAGATTTGCAAGTGCCTTTGCCTGCCACGCCATCTCACCTTCCCAGGAATTTATCTAACCATGACAATCAGGAAACTTATAGAGAATACAACAGCTCCACTGTTCTTCCTCCAGTGATCTTTCCAAGTCATGAAATATTCCTTTTCATGCTATCAATGGCATTTCTATAGAGAACTAAGAAAAGGAATTTTGCAATGTTTGTGGGACTTAAAGTCACACACACAGTTAAGCAAGTAGCAATGGCTGAATTCAGCCAGGCCTTCTCGCCCTGACTTCAATCTCTTTCTTTCTTATCTCAAGACAACTGAATTGCCAGAAACAGCAGAGTGGTGGCTCTGGGAATTCTGATGGAAGCAGAGAGTAGATAGCTCTCAGAGGAAGAAGCTGGAGAAAACCTACGGACCCTGTGATCTCTATGTATAGGATGACCCTAACTCTGTTCTCTATTGCTACATCACAATACCATGGATTGAATAGTTTACAAGGTGAAGAATGAAGGACTCGTAAGGGCTGGGAAGTCCAGGGGCATAACATGGGTATAAGGGTGGGCAGGACAGAGTGATGACATTTGACGATTGTCTTTGAACTGGTCCATAACTTGGCAGAAAGTGAGAGGACAAGAACACATGTTTTAAAAAGCACGAGCAACAAACATAGTGGACAGATTATTAGCCTAGTTCCTAATAAAATAAAATCAATCCACTCATGAGGGCTCTGTTTCATGACCTAGACACCTCTTAATAGGTCCCACGTCCCTGGACTATGACTTCAAGGATTAAGTTTACAACATATGAATCTACATTACACTAGAATAAAACCTAACAACTTTCCATTTTAAGTCTCTGGACTGGCAGCCTCTCTGCTTGAGCCGCTCTGCCCCAGACATCTGTATGTCTTGCTTTTCATCCTTTCAATAGCCAATTTCCCATCACTCCCTGCCACCTTACCTAATTTTCTTCATGACACTACCACGTGACATTAAATATGTGTTTGCTTTCTTCTGGAGGAGAGAAACTTGTGTAACCCAATCTGACCTCAAACCTGCAATCCATCTGCCTTAGTCTGGTAAGTATAGGAATAACAGGTTTGTACCTATATATTTATTATTTTTTTTATTACCCGCTTTCCACTTTGCCAATGAAATGAACTCCATAAAGTACTCTATTATTGTATCATCTAGGAAAGTTTCTTGTATATGGTAGACATTCAAAAGAAATGACACTTGCTAACTTCCAGGCAAGCTGTCCCCACTAGTGTTGTAGTGGCTTTTGTTATAGGTGCAACAAATACCTTGTCAATTGAATTTGAGATTTCCTCCATTGGAGGGAAGCCATGTCTGGTATAATCTGGTCAAAAATTCCTTGCTGGTGGGAAATTACAGATTCTAGCAGGGTAACTTGGATATTATGGTCTAGTTAAATGTTCATAGCAGCATCTGTCTTATATCTATTTATATCTTACCCATAGACAAATGTTGCTTTCATCCTTAACCAAAGAAGTCTCTTTTCTTGATGAATGTTATCAAGTGCAGAGACTCATGTATTCAAAGGGACGAAGACTTTGATGATGGGTGCTTGACCCTAAACAAGACATTTATACCATACCCTTAAGGCTCAGAGAACATATGAAAGAGGAACTAGGAAGAATGTAAAAGCCGGAAGTTAGGGAGAAGGGCTCCAAAATGCTATCATCTGGTAAGACATAGCCACTTGCCATCACAGACACACAATAGCTGCAGATGTTTACACTGGGACTGCACAAGAATAGGCCCATCAATAAAAGTCAAACACAGAGGAGTGCCTCCCAGGTTCCTGACCTTCACTAATGAACTATTTGCTACTGATAGACTCATGGAGAGAGGTAGTAATTGCCTTCAGTGCTGTACCCACCCGTGATCCCACCAGACTCAAATAGATCAGAGCTAATTGTTCACATCGATGGCCTGGGTTAAACGAAATGAGTCACAAAAACCAAACCAAAGTCACATTTTGTAGAAAGGGACTGATGGGGTGGGGGATAAGGGAGGTTGGAAATAAATAAGAAAGAGTGTAGGAGACAAAATAATCAACAAACATATGAGCATGAGATTGTCTAAATGACTGTCAATAAAGACATTTTTAAAGCCACTTGGAGAACAAATAAATATCTTAGGTTTAAATACCAGAATTTTGAGTGTCTACTCAAGGAGATATATGTGAATTTGGAAATGATGTAGTCTAATACTCAATTTCACATGTAGCTTATACTGTGTGCATCATACACACACACACACACACACACACACACACACACATATGTACACACACACATACCATTACTCTAAACCTTTAGTTTATACACATTGTTTATACACATTGCTTTAGGGTTGCCTTGAAGGCAATAAATTACTTTACTGTGGGCATAACAAGTGCTCTGGGAGAGAGAGCATCCACAGCTAGGATTCTAATGAGAGCCAGGAAACCTGCTAGGATGGGCATAGCACTGTCCATTTATAGAGAATGAGGGTCTCATTAACAGTCTTAGACTACCCGAAGACTAGAGCTCCTATAAAATGTGAGCATGAGTTTCACATCATTCTATAGAACTAGAGTTTTAATCTCCGCACAGCTCCAAGGAAACCTCTGAATGGATGAGACAGGATGGGAGCTGTATTGCCTTATTCTGAAGATGCATTTCCAGAAGTATGGAGAACTGTGCCTCAGTTCAGCAGACCTGGGGGCAGAGGTGAGCAGGTCGGCATGGAGATGACACTCCGCTGCTGCTCTCTAAATGAACTTTAAGAAACAAGATGTCTGCCTAGCCACTTACACGGCTAAGTAGCAGGTTTCTAGGTAAATTCTGAAGGTCCTTGGCACTACTCAGCTGGGCTCACTGCTGAGCCCATGAACGATGAGTTCTGCCTTTCTTTTTCTTTCTAAATCACTCATGACCCATGACATTAGGGAGGAAAAGGAAGAAATGTAGAAATTCTTCCCAGGTACCTTTAAACACACACACACACACACACATACATACACACACACACACACACACACACAGCCTCTGCACTTCTTTTGATAAGGACCAGAGGATGTCTAAACCTTAGCTCATAAAGGCAAGCATCTACTTTGGTTTTGAGGGGCCAGGTTTCCCCCTCCACTTCCCTCTTCTGAAAGGGTCTCAGATGAGGCACCCTTCTGATGATGACCACAGGAGAGCTCTTTCCTGTTAAGCTGTGGTAAGTCAAAACCTACTTCAGAGAACACAAAGCCACCACTCTGAGGGGCTAAGAAAAGAATGGGCGTTGTGTGCTGTTAGATGTTAGAAAACAAAACCTCAACCTACTGAACAAGAAGTCACTTCTGTGTAGGTCTGTGTTCAAATTTGTGTTTAATCATCTTTCGCTAAGAAACAACAGGTGATCCCCTTTTCAATGAATATATTTGAAGTTGTTTTGGTTAACGTTACTTACATTTCAAGTTAAAGAAAATCACCTCAAGATTTCTAAAGGTATTTTTACCATATCTTCACTGGAACTAATACTATATTTGATCTTCACTGAAAGGCCAAGAATCAGAACACTTCAAGTGTAGCGAGCTATTAATATAACCCCAGAATGACCTTAGAGAGATGGAAATGAGAGTAGTTTGACTGCTGGGTTATAACACACACCAATCCCAAGATGCCTCTGCCCCTAACTTACTTCTTATTTGCTGTAGAATGATTATCTAGAAATATCCATTGACCAAGAAAATAAAAACATCCAGAAAACCTCCTGTGGCCCTTGGAGTAGGCGTCTTCAAAATATAAGGAAAAAAAAGATAAGGAAGGTTTTTATCATAGTGACTAGAAGGACAAATCTACAACCAAACGACCAAATTCTCTCAGACATTCTGCATTTAGGAACCAAACCACCCAAAGCAGATGACAGCAGAATCTGAGGAAGAGCAGTTGAGGCTTTGCAACCTGAATCTTTGGTTTTGTCCTTCGGCTCATTCAGGAAACATTTATTGTCTTTCAGATGAGATCTTGGGCTCCGTTGTCTTGATACTGTCCCTTCTTCTGCCCCTATTTAATTCCTGAACATACCAGCTACCTAATGATATCAGTCTTGTGTCTAGTGTCATGGATTGGTGTGTGTTTCTTGTGTCTGCTTCCTCTTTTTACTTTTCCTCCTATTTGGTGCTTCAAACTCCCATTCTGTAATCTAGTCAAAGTTCTACTAAACACACACATTAAAGAGACTCCACTGATATTACACATATATCAGCCCTTTTCTGCACATCAGAGGTCAACCAAAGACTACAAAGTGAGCTAAGAAAAAGGACAGAGACCCAACTCCAGCCTCTGAAGCACGTGTCCCTTCTACTTTGTTCATAGCTCTGCCCCAGGAAAATATGAGCTGCCATTGAATATATGAAGAGTTGGGTCTGCTTAACATTGGTCATAATGCTGATAAACAAAACTCAGGGTAATGTGAGGGCCAGAGGAAAGAAACCAGAAAGAAAGAGAAGAGAAAGGAAACCAAGGAAGAGGGGAGAATTTGTCACATGGCTCTAATCACCTTCGCAAATTCTTCTCAGAATGCTCCCAAGTCATTATGAATGAAGAAACCACAGAGAAAGGAACAATAAACACATCTCACTGATTTCCAAAGTCTATGTCCTTAATTCATTTCCATATTCTGTAACACAATTTTATTGCTCTTTTCTTCATTAAGGTACACAGAACATAAATACTAGTTGTATTAAAGGAAAACAGCATAAGTAGCTGATAATAAAAGATTTTTGAAGACTGTTAGAGTTTATTGCCAAGAAACATTCAGATCTTCTAGCATCAAATGTAACACAAATGTTTCTAATATGTACTCCATAATGTACACATTGTATTTATATGACTCTTTAGAATCTGTTTGCTCTCATACATACAAACACACACTGACATCATTGCACTGGAGGTACACATGCTATGTAGAGAATGGTTTGTGCCTCAAGCATCCCTCTTAATTCTCTGTTAGCATCAAAGGTAGGCTCAGAAAACATCAGGCAACAGTAAAGATGGTGCCAGTGGGACACTGGCTTTTCTCAGTCGCTAGCTTATCGTTAAACCTAACCTCCTTTCTCACCCTTGTATATTCATACCACAACTCTGGGTCTAAAAGATGGCCTCCTGTGAGGTAGCAAGTAGACCCACCCTGGAAGGTGAGTTTAAAGGTGTCTTCTTCAATGGCTAAAATGCTCTTGGCCACTTAACATCAGACAGGTCCTTCTCTGTGCCTCTGCATTGTCACACAGCAGCCCAAAGCTTTATGTTCCTCAGTCACAGTCCTCCTCTCATCTGGCTCATGATACAGGCATTCAGGACCACTCCATGAGCCTCTAGAAAATGAAGGATAGCTGTCCTGTTGGGCCTTGTGACCATGAGGTCTTCGTGGCTCACGTAGTCTTAATTAATCTCAATTGGTCTTAAGAAGACCCTCATTCAAGACAATATTCCTATTCAAGAGTAATAGATCATTCTAAAATGCCTTTTCTTTTAAAGCTTATATAAGCCAAAAAAGGTCTTAGACTCCTCAAAATTGATCAGAGAGAGTTGAGATATGTTGACATATAAATGGTCAGCACTGGTAAGATTAAATACTGCCCCCAGGTAGCTGCTGTGGGCCCATATCTGGCCAGTAGTGCAGTAGTTCAACTTCTTCTCCTCCATTAGCACCAGATCCCCTGGATACTTAGAGTTCCTCATAAAGACCTTGTGGTTTAGGGGCTGATTGTTGCAAGACTGACCCCGGAAGTATACTTTGGAATATACAAAGTACAACCCAGCTTCATTGATCACCAGGCCACCTTTCTTATACTTCACTCCAGAGATCAGAGCAGTTCCAAAGGTGTCTTCCCATTCCAGAGGGATGGACCTTGAGTGGGGATTCCCTGTAATAAACCAGAGAGGAGCGTTCAGCCAGGAAGACTCATACATCTGACACACTAACCTTCCGAGGCAAAACTGTGGAGCCTCACTTAGCAACAGTTCTACCCAGAATAACAGCTGATGCAAAAGTGGCCGAGGAGTTAAAACATGGTCCACCACTGAGTTTCTTCAACACGTTTGTTAAATTCCTCACCTCAGGGTAAAACTCAGGGAAGATTATTAGGATAATTTCCTCTGTAATAAACACTTTATAATCTAAATTAGTACAACACGTCTGGGCTCAAGGACCCCTCCATAAAGAAAGGGATCTCTAGAGTCCCATATCTGGACAAAGTCTCATGATTATGTAGTCCATCTCCTTATTAAGTTTTGATTTCTTGCCTTTTCTTTCCTTTTCTTTCCCCTTCCTTTGCATTCACACAGGATTAAATGTACCTACACACAGAAAGTACTTAATAAGTGTTTATAGCCCAAGATTAACTTTTCTACAGTCTCCAAGTAATTACAGAAGCTATGGTGAACCTCTAACTGTGAGATTTACCCACATTATTGATGTTTGTTTTTCTAATGGAGGGGCTCATACCATATTGTACTAAACTACTTCTTTGCTTTATAATCTTAGGCTGAAAGCCCACAAATGCCAAGACTGTCTCTTCTTACTCAAAATAGCTCACCATTTCACCCTCTGGTGCTCCTATTGGACCTATGTCACAAGTCTCCCTGCAGACTTTGGAATGGTTGAAAAGAGTATGCTTTGCATGGGCAAGATGAAATCATACACAGTTCCATAGCATTAGGTTTTGTCAGATTAGGGTCATGAGATCCAAGAGATAACAATGATCTTACATGATAACTATGGTTGTCAGTAATACTTTCCAAGAGCTACAATGGAAATTTAGCAGTTGGTCCACATTTTTCCAAAGGCTTTCTGTCCCCACCCACTCCTTGCACACACAAACCTGTTAAATGGGCCACACTCCTTGGCTTTTTTTCAGAGGGTGTACTAGGGTTGGCTGCAACAACAGAGAGATAAAAGACATGTGAAAATTATTCTGATAGAGGCCAACTATAATATATCTTGATGGGACTCTAAATCCCATCATTTAAATCTAAGGTTTTTCAGAGGATAAGATGAAATAGTCTAGTACACACTCACCGAGAAAATCTAAACTGGGGGACTCATAGGAGTGTGTATTTCAAAAGCAGCTTAAAAACGCATTTTAGGGAAAAGACAGATAGATACATAAATTACACTGCAATAAAACTGAATACAAACATTGCTGCACAAGACTGCTATTTCTGTCACTCCATCTAGAACTTGCCTTGGCCCCTTTAGGTCAAGATTAGTCCCCTAATTATGTATGATTGGCAAAAAGACATTAGAAGCTGACTGACCATAGTGATGGTGACAACCAGTGTATACCCAGGCTGACTGTTACCCTTATTCTGCTGACTGATGAGAGCCTAGAAAAGACGACTGATTCACCTTCTGGCCATCAACCTACAATCTATTCCCAAACTGACTCTATTAAGACCTCCTCACAGGTCATGAGGTTGACCAGATTTTTACTCCATCAGGGTGTCTTTGTCTTGCTTCCTTTCCTTCCTCACACTGAGCACTTGAGTATAGCACGTGTCCTATGACCTGATTATGCCCCCTTCTTCTTCTTCCCTGCCCCTGGGCCTTTCCTCATTCTGTCCGCAACACCCTCCAGGATGAGATCTGTGTGTTAAATTCCTGTCAGTTCTCTAATGACCACCTTCACTGCTCTTCCCTTGGGAAACCCTTCTGCACCTTTTGTCAACTATGACCCTTCAACCTTTGAAACCTAAAATCCCTCTGACTTTTCCTTTCTTGTTACTTCTGGCTTCTCCTGGCTGAGG